>NW_004624760.1:4376712-4432531 GCF_000247695.1 Heterocephalus glaber
GCATGGCGGCGCGGGCCTGAGGCGCGGCCCGGGGCGCAGGAGCGGGGCCCGGCTGTCCCCGCGGCGGCCTCGCCCGGCGCGGCCCCGAGATGTCCGGCAGGATCGAGAAAGCAGGTGAGCGCGCGGGCCACGAGCACCGACCCCTGCGCGGCCCCGTGGCCGGGCCGGGTCCCCGCGTCCCCGCGTCCCCGCGCTCGGCTCGGTCCCGGCCGCGTGCAGGGCCTGGGCCGGGCGCTCGGAAGGAATCGCTCCCGGGTGGTGAAATGTGTCGCTCCCGGGGCGCCCCGAGCGCACGCGGAACCACAAGTGCCCTCTCCAGTGGCTTCAGGGCTGCACGAGCGAGCGGGGACATTTTTCGGGGGCACAGCCAAGTAGCCCTCGGGGATCCAGCCCAGACCTGCAGAGCGGGACGTGCGGGGACCCGGGGGGTGGCGGGATCGGGGTCTGGCTGCAAACCTCCTCTCTTTGTGTGTTCCTAGAAATCTTGGGGAGTCTCCCTTGAGTCCCCGGGAGCCGTCTGCGCTGGGAATCGACTCTCAGAAGAGTCAATTACTGTGTGCATCTGGGGCCCAGGGCGTAATTAACCAGCAGCACTTTGCAGGGGAAGCCGCCCAGTGCAGGGTGAGGGAGGAAGTGGTCCAGGGCCCCTGAGCTGGTTGTCACAGCCCGGGCACCAGGTAATTAGCCTGGCATGTGTTGTGGGAGGCAAGCTGTGTGCCGCAGAGAAGGGGTCGTGGCACTGGGGTTTTTGGAAGTTGCTTATGTTTCCCAGCTTGAGGTCGGTGCTGTACTTTTCGAGGCTGCATCTCTGAAGTGGCAGTGAAACTTTTGCAGCCTGTGGTTTAAGCACAGGAAGGAAATATTCATAGGCTTTGTTGAGGTTTTGCTGTGTATCGGGCGCTGCTTACTTGGCCCCTTGAATGTGTTGCTTATTAAATCCTTGGGGATTCTCTGTGAGCCCGATATGGTCTCAGTTTTATGGGCTCAGAGAGGCCCCATGGATTTTTGTAGCCCTCTCGTTATAGGGGCAGCAGCCTGGGCTTTGATGCCTGGGCCTCAGACCACAGCAGGGCACCTTTCTCGGGGGGTCTGGGGCTTGTTCCTGGGTGCAGTTTCTGGAGTGTTTTTCTTTTGGCTGGGGACTGAAAAGTCCTGAAGCACCCCGGCACTCGCTGTACCCCTGAGCCGCCACCCCAACCCAGTTATTTTTCTCCCTCTTCTCCAGGCCTTGCCCGGTGGCGGCCGGCCGGGAGCTGCTCTCCTGCACATGCGCTGGTCCAGAAATATCCCAGGTTCATCTGTGCCTCTTTCCCAGGGGCTCCTGGCGTGGTGTCTCACCCGAATGGCACTGTTGGGAAGCTTGGATTATCTGTTTCAGCAGAGCATTAACCGGGCTTTCTTTGGCTGTCAGAACATCTCTGTTCATTGTCAAAAACTTGGAAATCCTCGAAAAGTAGACAGTGAAATTAAAATGCTTTCCGCAGCTCCAGGAGACCTGACTGGCGGGTTTGCTGCTGCCTGTTGGTTTCAGCAGAGTTTGGCTGTGGAAACGCAAAACCAGCAAGTGCCTGTGCCGAGAAGAGCCTTCGGGAGCTGCCAGGTCGCAGGAGGGGCCGCTGTGGCCCGTCATGGAGGGACAGGGAGGCTCTGGGGGTACCGTGCCAGGGCTCTGGAGAGAGGGCAGGACACCCCATGGAGGGCCGTGTTCAGGGAGAAAGCTCAGAAGTTGGCAGGATCAGGGTTGGCGTCCGTGAGTGTTGGGGATCATAGATGTGGAGGTGGCAGGGGTCAGCTGCTTGGCTGCAGCTGGTACCTGTGCCCAGAGTAAGGGGTGACCCTTCCGGGTGGCCTCTGTGGGTCACTCCAGGTGACCTTTGGTTCTCCTGAGAGTTCCATTAGTTTTCTTAGCGGGCCTCTTGTGAAGCCATCAGGGAGGTGACTCAGGGTGCAGCCCCGTAACTCCGGTCTCCTGACTGCAGCCTGATGCCCCATGAGGAGTTGCTGATGTGTGACTTTGCTGTTTTGAGATGACTGGAAGCGACAGAAAGGTTGCTGAAGCGTGTTCGCAGCCGTTCCCCTGAGCGGAAGGAGCAGTGTCTCCACTCCAGGGGAAAGGAAGGCCCCATGCCCTTGCATCTGTGTGACCAGACGCTGGCGTCCCTCCACCTCAGGCAGCTCCTCCTGGGCTTGCTGCAGCTCCTGAGGCTTCACTTGGTGCTGAGCAGCACCAGGCTGTGGGAGGTCACACCCCCTCAGAGGATGCGTCTCCTCTCGGGATGCAAGAGGGGTCACAGCTGGGCGCCCCTGTGCCCATTGGATTTAGGCAGTCTGGGTCCCAGAGGGCAGCTTGCCCGGGCCTCCCAGGAGGGCCAGGAAGAAGGTGGGGTGCCAGGAACTGGACTTCGCTGTGGGCAGGGCTGGGGGAGCCCTGGGGGGCTTGTTCTGTGAGACAGTGGGGAGGTGACACAGCCGGTCTGAGCCTAGGACCTTGGTTGCAGAGGCTCCACCGGGGGCGTGTGCATGCACTTCTGTTTGTGGCAGCTCCCGTGGGGTGACGGGTACCCTCGTGTCTCTGGAGCTTGGGGCCAGGCAGGCAGTGGGGCGGCTTCAGTCCGTTTGCTGAGGAAGAGAACTGATGGTCAATGTTTAAAAATCAGGAAATTGCTAAAAACAATCTCAGGTTCCTGGTTCTGTTGGAAAGTGAGACTCTCGGGGAAGCCTGAGCCCTCCTTCTAGCCTGCAGGGCAGCAGTGGCTGGGTGTGGGGTTGAGGTCACCTCTGTGTGGTCCCCAACTCCCCGTGGCCATTTGGCTCTGTGTCCTTGCCCTTAAAGAAACCATAGGGCTTGTTTGGTCTTGATCTGGACTTTGAGATCTCTGACCTGTTCCTTTGTGGATCGATGGCTCGATTCCTTCCCCAGCTCTGACCGAGCACCCACTCTGCCAGGTGCTGTATGCGGCTCTGAGGGACCCGGCGGGCAGCTGGGCAGATGTGGTTCCAGATCCCTTTCGGGTGGAGTGGTGGCTTCGACCTGCTCTGAGGGAGGGGGGTTTCAGGCAGGACGCGCTGTGGGAAGAAGGCCCTTCAGTTCCTGCCCGTGCTCACCAGAGTTCAGTTGCCCCTTCCTTCCTCCTCTCAGTTCATCCATCAGAGTTTACCAGCACCTCCGAAGGCCTGCAGTCCTCTTCGGCCTGGGCCCTCAACTCCCACTGGGCAGACAATAGAAAGCTACCATCCGGGGAGCCCCTGCCATGAGATAAAGGCTCCCAGACCCACGTGCCGGGTGCTCAGAGTTGGAAGATGATTTCATTGTCAGTGGAAAGGAAATTTACAAGGACTGCCTTCCTAGTAACTTCTTGTCATTGTGTATCTCCTCAGATTAGAGACTCTTGGGTTGCACTTTGTGTGTGTGTGTGTGTGTGTGTGTGGTTCTAAGAGTTGAACCCAGGGCTGTGTGCATGCTAGGCAAGCATTTTTGTGGCGTAAGAAAGAGGCCCTCTTAGGCAGTTTGGCTATCACTGTGTTTAGATCAGTTTTAAACCCCTCAAATCTCAGTGTCGCAGTTAAGCAGTGCACCTGCTCTGCTGGGCCCCTTGCTCTAGGATGCCTGTGCTCACTGTGAGGCTTGGGTTAGGGGTCTGCAGGGACCTGGGTCTCCTGAGGCAGAGACCAGGGGCACAGCAAACCCATCTGCAGCGTTTCTGTAATTCCCCGAGGTTTTCAGAGTCCTCCTGACAGCCCCGGGGGAGCAGGGCAGGGCAGCGCGTCCCGTGCACCTGAGAGTGGCCGAGGCGCGGGGAAGCTTGGTTGCTGGCCCAGATTGCAGCCCAAGGAAGTGAAATGGGGAACCGGCCCATCTGCCTCTGCAGAGTGCTGTTCAGGCCCCGTGTTGTAGGGGACGCAGCAGCCTTCCATGTGCGTTCTGGTTCATTCTTCCACGTTTCTTTTCTGATCTTAGGAAAGAAGTCTGCCAGCTAGACCGAGGTAGACCCGGCCTGACCTCAGGGCCGCCTGTGTGGTGTTTACAGCACCAGCAGCACCAGCATTACTATAGCAAGATAAGCGACAGCAGTAACACAGATAGGCGCAGTTTTTTAAAAATCAGCTTCACAGGGCCGGGGATTTAGCTCAGTATTTCTGGTGGCTGCCTCACAAGCGCAAGGTCCCGAGTTCGATCCCCAGTACCAAAAAAAAAAAAAATCAGCTGCACCAACCCCAAATGCTTCCTGGTCTCCTGAGCAGCTGCTGGCAGAGGTGGTTTGAATGGGATTCCTGGTCGCCAGGAGACCTGAAAGGAGGCCTGTGAAGATGAGTCACATATGAACTTGCAAAAAAACAATTTCCCAAATTAGCCCAGCTGCAGATCGCCCTGCGAGCCAGGCTGGGCCTTACCTCAGTCCGGCTGGACGCGTTGCCATAATAAGATGACACATGGCAGGGCCGGGGCCAGGCAATGACCTGACCTGCCGCCTGCCAGCCACCCGCCCACCCAAACAGGCTTCCTCCACTCCCTGCCTTGCCCGGAGGCCAGTTGGGAGTGAGTAAGTCTAATGAATTGTGAATTGTGAGGGATCTGTCACCATCCTTAGTCCCTGGCATCTGTTTTAGACCAGCTGAGACCTGAGGCTGTGTCCTGGGATGATTCTTGGGGTCTCGTTTTCTCCATCAGTGCCGGGAAGGGGTGGGACTCTGAAATGAGTGTTTCCTTATTTGTCTTTCTAGACAGCAGGTCCCTTTTTATAGATAAGGGCAAGCCAGGTGTTGTGGTGCACACCTGTGATCCCAGCACTCAGGAGACTGAGACAGGAGGATCTCTGAGTTCAAGGCCAACTTGAAGTACATAGTGAGTGAGACCCTGTCCCAGAACTAAATAAAGAAGGCCTTATTAGGTGGTGCCTATGAGGAAGCCATCTGGAGCTCAAGCCCTCCTTGTGCAGTGTGGCCCTTGGTTCCCCCTTGGAGCCTCCATGGGCCACAGTGTGAAAACCCCCTTCCTGGCTATCCTCCCAGCCTCCTCCACGAGCTCCGACTTCCCCCAGCCTTCGGGCCTTCTCGTGCTCTAGCAGATAGTAAATTCCATGGAAAGGCCCCACGTAAACACTTGGGGAGAATATTGTTTAACTCATTCAGAATTCAAAGGCCCAGTTTCCTGTCTGCAAGTTAAAAATCAACAAATAAAGCCCTAACCAGCCTTCAGTAGACCATTAGCTCTGAGAGGGAGTGTGCCTGGTCACTGTCCGGTGGCCTCAGGGCGCGCTTGTGAAAAGAAAATGAGCTTAGTTAATCTTGTCATGCAGTAATCTCAGGTTACTGATTTCCATTTTTTTTTTTTTGGTACCAGGATCTAACTTTCGAGGCAGGCGTGGGAACCAGTGAGCTAAATCCCCGGGCCTTCAGGTTTCTGATTTCCAGCCCCCGATTCCTTCCTTCCTTCCTCCTCTGTGTTTCTGTGCTTCAGCAGCCCAGCATACTGGTGAGGGCTACATCAGCCGAGGCTCTGTGTCACCCATAAGCATTGATCAGTGTTTTCTTGTCTTCTGGAAACTGAGGACGAGTCTAGATCAAGTTCCCAAGGCAGTGGTCCCAGCCACTTGAGAGGCTGAGACAGGAGGATCTCTCAAGCTCAGGACTTGGAGGTCAGTCTGGGCAAAATTAGTGAGATGCTGCTTCAAAAGTAAAACAAAAAAGTACTGGGGGTGTGTGGCTCAGTGGAAGAGCATGTGCTTAGTGTGCACGAGGCCCTGACTTGTTCCCCAGCTCTGCAACAAAAGGGCAGCTTCCCGGGAGCCTAGGACTGGAGGAGAGTCCACCCCTGTGGCCATATACCGAGTCCCGCTGCTGCACCGCTGGCCTGGAGCTCAGACTGAGCAGAGTGTGCTTGGGCAGCCCGTGAGCAGCAGCACAGCGGTGCCCTGCTGCTGTTTGGCTTCTGCAGTTGATCTTGCAACTTCCTTCAGGGCAGCTCCCTGCCCGCTGGATGTGTGTGTGGGGTGCTGCTCCCAGTGGACTGGAAACCCAGTGTGTGGTGGGCGAGAGTCCTCTCCCCTCCTTCTAGGCTGCGGGGTGAGAAGCAGATGCCATCCCTTGAGCCAGAGGCCCTCCTGGCTCCTGCCCGGCCCTGCCCCTGCCCGGCCCTGCCCCTGCCCAGCAGCTTCTTGTCTTCGCGGTGGCCCCAAGGAGCTCTGTGCCCCTCTGTCCCTGCTCTAAAGCACGGGATCAGGGGCCCAGGCCAGACTCCAGGCGGCGGCATTGCAGCTCTATTTTGTTTTGTTTTTGTTTTTGTATGGGGATTGAACCCAGGGACTTCACACTGACCTACATCCCTGCCCCTTTTTAATTTCTTATTTTGAAACAAGATCTCACTAATTTACTCAGTTGCCCAGACTGGGTTCAAGCTTGCGAACCTCCCATCTCAGCCTCCCAGAGCCTTAGGAATACAGGCATGTGTCATCATGCCCGGCTTGCTTTGTAGCTATTAAAAATACGTGCCGCTGCTGTGGTCCTGGCAGATCTGGCTCCCAGCCACACACTGCTCTGTTAAAAATGGAGCAGGTGGGCTGGGGATTTAGCTTACTGGTTCCACGATGCTGGCCTCGCAAGCGTAAGGACCGGAGTTCAATCCCTGGTACCAAAAAAACAAAACAAAACAAACAAACAAAAAAATGGAGCAGGAGCTGGCTGGTGCTGGCACACGCCCATAATCCCAGCACTCCGGGAGCCTGGGCCAGGAACATTGCAAGTAAGCCTAGCCTGGGCAACTTGTGACTAAGCAAGACTGTGTCTCAAAATACAGACTTAAAAAGGGGCTGGGGATGCAGCTCAGTGTAGAGGCCCTGGGGTCAGTCCTAAGCACTGAAGCATACACACACACACACACACACACACACACACACACAGACAGGAGCTCGAGGCTGATGGCATGGTGTTTGTGAGGAGGGAAGACAGCTGAGGGCCAGTGACGCCGATGGCTCCAGAAAGCCACTTGGTGACCCAGAGCAAACACACGAGCAGACAGCCGTGGTGAGACAGGGGCGGCATTTGTTTGCCGGCTCGGATAACATGTGCTGCCCTCTCTCGGGCCTGGTTGTGAGCACACAGATGAATGACTGTGCGTGGCCATGGCCTGGGCCCCTCACAGCCCCGTCAGTAATCATTAAAAGTAATAGCAGCGAAGGCCCCTGAGGTTTCCTGCGCGTGGTACCAGGTGCCAGCCCGGCTTCACAGGTGAGGTCCTGTCCTCTTGGGAGGAAGGCACTGTGCCTGGCGCTCTGAGCTGGAGTGGAGGGCTTCTCCCTTCCGGGTGGCAAGAGTCCAGTCACATCCTGACGGCCAACAGGGCCCACGCCCATGCACATGTTCACCACGCATCCACATTTCGCTGGTTCCCTACTTGCCCTTCTTTCGGCTCTTGGGATGCAGGTGAAATTGGTCTCCTGTGTCTATGGGTGTGCTGCAGGGCCAGGCCCTGGACAGAGCTGAGAGAGCTGGAGAAGGCTGTGCGGGCCTGGCTGTCCTGCTGGAGCTGCAGGCTGGCTCACCTCAGGGAACTTGCTTAGCCTCTCTGAGCTGGCAGGCAGACTCCCCGAGAGGCCCCTGATGCTGCTCACTCTGCAGTCTCAGGGACCTGGCCACCTGGACGGTTGTTTTGCTGAGGATTTTTCCCCTTTCCTCTGGTACTAGGGATCGAACTAGGGGTCTTCACACTGAGCAGCTTCCCCAGTCTTTTATTTTGAGACAGGGTCTTACTCTAAGTTGCCCAGGCTGGGCTCAAACTTGCAAACCTCCTGTCTCAGCCTCCCAGAGTGCTGGGGTTACAGGCGTGCACCACTACGCCACTCCCCTGGTGGTTCTTAATACCACTAACTTAATGGCCCTGAACTACTCACCATCAGAATCAAACATGTAGTCTCTTGTAGCTTTGGAGATGCTTTTGGGGACATGTGCTTCACTGTAAGGTTTAGGTTTTGTTCACTTCTTTGCGTCTTGTCCCGAGGTAACACATTTTACCAAGGGGAAGCAAATGACAGCTGACAGTTCCAGTGCTATGCAAGGAACGTCACCTGCAGCCCCGTGTGTGGTCTTGTTGATTCTGCCCTTACAAGAGAAATGTGCCCATTTGATAGCTGGAAAAGTAGAGGGCGTGGAAGAGGAAGTGACCTGCTGAGGTCACAGGTTTACTTGACTTCCTCTTCTCTCCTCCTCCTCGCTGTCTGCTATGGAGCCATGGGGGCTGTCGCTGCCTGGAACCTGCCCTGGGACTCCCCTGGGGGTTTCCAGCCTCTGCGGGACGGTGACAGAGCAGTTCCAGAGGTGCCCAGAGTCTGCCCCGGGGAAACCTGTCACAGATGGCACAGTGGTGGGACTGGCCCCTCTGCCCAGCAGCCTGCACAGGCAGTGGGGGCACTGGGGGGTGAGGGGTGCGGTGCCCCTGGGGAGCTGGGTGCAGGGCTGGGCCTCCGGTTTCATTTACTATGTCGGGGTCAGCATGAGGCCCTCCGGCCAGGTCTACAGGGGTGCACTGTCCCTGCACAGCCCAGTGGAGCCCCGTGGGCAGTGGCTGGGCATGGGCCTCAGGTCCCAGAGCACAGTCTGAGGTCCAGGTCTTCCTGGAGACAGTTGGTGGGGGGCGGCAGGTGACTCGCTGGTCTCGGGGGTGCTATGGAAAGAGTGAGCATGGGGCAGAGTGGGAGAAAGCAGGCTCCCCCGCCCGTGTGCAGAGGGCTCTGTAAACGTGACTTTGTTCTGGCCTGGGGCCCCTCTGCTCCCACCAGACGGCTTCTGTAATCAGCCCTTAGCCCTCAGAGGGAAGGGCCCCGGGGCCGCACCAAGCTGCACATGACCTCTCACAGGTGGGCAGGAACCTGAGAGGAGCTGGCTGAGAGCCGGGGGAGTGGCGGTCCCCAAGCGCCCGAGGACGGCTCCTGTGGGAGGGAGCGGTGTGCCCCCCTCCCCCCCAGACTGCGCCTCGCTCCGCTCTGGGTCCTTCATGACTCCAGGAGTAACGGAGCCATCTTTGCTCCACTCCAGAGGGAAAAGGGTCACAGTGCTGCTTTGGTCTGGGGACTGTTATGGTACCACCAGCTGGGCCAGAAACTCCCATAGCCGCAGGGAGGATGCCCACCCTCCACCTCCCGTTACTTTCATGGCTGAGGTCAACTTGAGTCCGGCTGCAGGGTCCAAGCCGCTCCCTGTGTCATTGTCAGCACGGCTGCAGAGGCTGAAGCTGCTCAGCTTTTCCTCAGCTAGCAGCGCTGGCTGTGCTTCTGCCGCGCAGATCCAAAGGCCCGGGTCACCCGCACGCCTCTCTTGAGCAGCCCTGCCTTTCTGCTCACGGGGAGCTGGCTGTGAGCACCCCGTGTACACAAGGATGTGGAACGCGGTTTTCCCTTTGACACGGTGGCACCTGGGCAGGGACCTGCGCTCCACTTCACCCCATCGGAGGACCCCGGAGTTTCCTGGCCCCAGCACAGGAGGGCAGAAACCCCTCTTGGCGAGGAAGTGACGTGGCTCACCTCGTCACTGTCACCAGCAGGGGGAGGACTGTGGGCTCTGGGTGTTGCAGAGCCGGCCTTGCCCCGTCTGGTCACCCGGAGCACCCGTGAGCTGGGCAGGGCTGCCGAGCTGTAGGGTCGTGGGTCTCCTGCGGAGCCTCTGCAGGGAGGCTGGTTTCGGGCAGTGTGAGAGGGCGTAACCTCCCATCGGTCACACCCACCTGCGTCCTGAAACAGCCCAGACTGCGTTTCTCCTCATTCAGTCAGACCCAGTCCAGGTGCCAGCCGAAGGTTCTGCATTCTGGGCCTCTGTGAGGGTTTCCCCTCCTGGGTGGTAATTCTGTAAAATTTACATACAGTAACCTCAACTTCCAGGCCTGCACCCTCGTGAGTGTCAGCACATGGGATTCGCGTAACTGCACCGCAGTCAGGGTGCGGGGCAGTTCTGATGCCTGGGAAAACCTCCCTGCTGCACAGTTGTGGCCAAACGCTTCTCCAGACTTGGAGACAGCGGTCTGCTCTGCGTCTCTGCCTTAGACCCGCCTTGTCTCAGGTATTTCATGGTGCATGGCTTCTGGCCAGTGGCTTCTACCCTGCATCTGGGGAGTCACCAAGCTGCTGCTGCTACCACTAGCTCGTTCCTTTTTAATTGCTGAGTAGTATTCTGCTATACACACATGATAACTGGTTCTCGGTGTGGAACTGTGGCCTTGGTGAGCCATCTAGCTGTTTCCTGGAAGGGGTAATGATAACCTGGGGCCAGCGAAAATGCAGACAACCCACTTTTAAAAAGTGGACAAAGGACTCAAGTAGACATTTCCAGAGAGGGAAAATATGTTCCCCCTCATTAATCGTTAGGGAAATGCAAATCCAAACCACAGCAAGACCCCACCTCACACTCAGGAGGATGGCTGCTCTCAGAATCGCCAGAAATAACAAGTGCCGGCCAGAGTGTGGGGAGGTTGGACGCCCTGCACGGCTGGTGGAAGCGAGTGGCCCAGGCTTTGCCTCCCGACTGTGCACCTGTCGCAGTTGGGGACCTGCAGAGACGGTTGTATGTGTGTCTTCGAGGCAGCAGCATCCACATAGCAGAGGTGGAAGCCGTGCAGGGTCCAGTGAGAGCTGACAAGAGTATGAGTCTGTCTGCAGACTGTGGGGCAGTGTGGGTGAGCCCTGTGGGCAGTGCACAGCACGCCAGTCTTGGAAAGACAAGTCCTGTGCAGTTCCGCTCGCAAGCTGCCTGGAGTAGTCGGAATCATCGAGGGTTGGGGTGCAGCTCAGAGGTAGGTGCTGGCCTTGAATGCTGAGGCACTGGCTTGCACCCCAGCTTAGCAAAAGAAAACATCAGTAGCTAGCAGGATGGTAGTTACTCAGGGAGGAGAGGAGAGTCAGTGTTCAATGAGGGCAGAGTTTCAGTTGACAGAGTGGGAAAGTTCTCGCATGGTAGGCAGGCGCTCTGCCATTGAGCTACATCCCACCCTTACCACAATTTTGTTTTGTTTTGTTTTGTTTTGTCTTTTTTTGTTTGGTACCGGAGATCGAACTCAGGTCCTTGTGCTTGCACAGCAGGCGGTGAAACCACTGAGCTAAATCCCCGGCCCACCTTACCACAATTTCAAAACATGGTTGTGGATTCCAAGTATTTTCATTTATTTCTGTAACCATTTAATTAAATTTTTTTTTTTTTTTTTTTTGCGGTACTGGGGATCAAGTTCAGGACCTGAGGACCTTGTGCTTGCAAGGCAGGTGCAGCGCCACTGAGCTGAATCCCCGGCCCCTACAAGTTTTAATACAGTAAACTATTTGAAAGCATTTTTTAAGAGGACAGTGCATGGTCACCATATCATCTGCAGCCGTGGTCTGAGTCATGTGGCCTCTAGTGAGGACCAGCTCTGGCCAGGAGGGACTCTTGCTGACTGAAAGTCACCCCGATTCCTGGGTGTGGTGGCCCCTGAGGACCTGTGTGGTTGCAGAGACCGTCACTCCCTGGGGTAGGAAGCTTTTGAGCCAGGGCAGACCCATACCTCTGGGTGGTGATCTTACCTTGTACCTGGGCTTTTTAGCCCAGGTGGGCCCTACAGGGACCGTGGAAGGGCTTGCCAGATCCGCTGGCAAGCTGCCATCCTGTCCTGTGTCCCCGAGCCTGCCCATGTCGGGAGTAGCCCATCTGTCCAGCTGGGCGCTGACTTGTGTGGTTGCAGCCTGGCCTCAAGCATGCCAGCTGCTGATGAAGACAGCTCCTTGGGGCTGCCCCGAGGACCCTGCTGGGGCCCAGGGTCGGTGCTGGGCTGCTGGCCTGGGTGGGATGCGCTCCAGCACTTTGGCAGGCTGTTGGCTCGAGTCTGAGAAGGTGGTGCTGGCTTGAGAAAGGTGGTCTGGGCAGAAGTCAGGGTGAGGGTTCTGTGAGTCCCTGGGCCAGCAGCCGTGTTGGGTAGCCTGGCACTCTGCAGTGGTTGCCAGCTGAGATCATCACGAGAGCCTCTCTGGGCCCCAAGGACCCTGACATCTCTGTGGAGCTGGGTGATAGCCGGCTACTGCGTTTTGTTGACATGAGCACACCAACACGTTGGAGTTGTGTTACTGATTTAATAACATTTCCTAGAAGACAAAATATTTTAGCAGAGTGGATTATAAAACAATACATGTTGATTCAAAAGTTAAACTGTGAGATGCAGGCATGGTAGTGTACATCTGTAATCCTAGCCCTCAGGGAGGCAAGAGGGTCACAAGTTTGAGCCCAGTCTGGGCAATTTACCAGCTTAGTGAGACCCTGTCTCAAAAGAAATAAACAAAAAGGGCAGGGGATGGAGCTCAGTTCAAAGGCCCTAGGTTCAGTCCCCAGTACTGCAAAAACCAGCCAGCCGGTGGGAAGGTGCACCTCTCAGCAGCAAGGTGGGGCAGTCTGAGCCTTGATCCTGCTCACCTGCTCTGTGGCTAGGCCCCACCCTGGCAGGGCTCACTGTGTGGACAGAAGCTCCTCTCTCCATGAGGAGCCCAGCCTGCAGGGAGCTGGCTCTGCACCTTGCCCACAGATGCACCTCTGCCTTGGCCTTGAGTTGGAGGTCTGACCGCATAGCTGAGACGGTGGGGTGTCAATCACTCACCTGCCTTGCCAGTGCGGTTGCCAGCTGCACCCTCCTGGCCTCTCACAGTGTCCTGGTGTGGACCAAGGTGCCCCGCAGGAGCCATCAGCCCCAGCTGCTGGGATCTGCTGGTGGGCAGTGCAGAGGGTCTGGGTCACAGCAGGAGCCCTAACTGATTCAGAAGTGCAGGATGAAGTCCACAGACAGTCAGGAGTTGGCCGTTCTCCCTGTGGACCTCTGCTGCTTCACATATTCCATTTGCTCAAGTCATGGAAGCATCGAGATCTAGGAGTTTGGCTTAAGAAACAATAAACTGTACGAACAGTGGTGATGAACATATAGGGTGAATGTTTACCTTCCTTTAAAGATTTATTACGCATTAGGGCCGGGGATTTAGCTCAGTGGTTTCGCCGCCTGCTGCTCAAGAGCAAGGACCCGAGTTCGATCCCCGGTACCAAAAAAAAAAAAAAAAAGATTTATTACGCAGCCAGGTGTGGCGGTACACACTTGTAAGTCTCAGCACTGGGGGGGCTGAGGCAGGAGGGTGGCTGGGAATTCGAGGCCAGCCTGGGCTACATAGTGAGTTGAGTCAGCCTGAACTGCACAGTGAGCCCTCGTCTCAAAATAGATAATTACTATGGAAAAAGACACTGGCATGGATCCCCATAGAGTCCTCCCTCACTTCGAGCACTCTTTTCCCATCACTCTTGCCACTTTCTGAAGCAGCTCTGGAAATCTTGTTGACAAAAAGGACGGTGACTGCTGCTGCTGAGCGCCACACAACAGAATGGCAGCTCAGAAAACACGACGCCGCGTCCTCGCCCACCTTGTTCACCAGGTCCACACCAGGCGACTGCTGGCTCTTCCCGAGGTCAAAAGTGACCACGGATGCCGGGAGTGGAGCTCAGCAGCACAGCGCCCGCCTGGCCAGCACAAGGCCTTAAGTTCAGTTCCTGGTACCAAAACAAGAAACAGTGACCAGGAAAGGTCAACCTTATGAATTCATTCAGGACATCAAGGCAGCCAGGACAGCACAACTAACGACCCTCAGGAAAGAGCACTCCAGAGCTGCTGCAGGAAGCGGCGACGATGAGTGTGTTTGGTGAGATTCATGGCAAGGTGTCTTTGCTGTAATACATTTTTAAACATTTAAATATTCAACATATTTTTTGATCACACTGTGTACAACAACCAGAGTGTTTTCCTTGTGATAAAGGTGAACAAGGTCTTAAGTGCATATTCTCGGATGGAGAAGACGCTAGTGTTTGTGTCAATTTCAGCCTGACAGAGAAAGCTGGAAAAATAATTCTGTGGGGATGCTGCTGTGGGTATGTAAGTGATGAGGGGACAAAAGAAGCGGCCAGAAAGACAGACGTTGGCCACTGGTGGCCACTTCACCTGGAGATGCTGGCTTGGGTCAAGCACTGGCGTTTCATACAAGTCCCCAGATGCTGCTGGGGGCTGGGGGCAGACTTCAGAACCTCCGCTCCAAGTATGGAGAGGAAGGGGAGAAATGAAAGGAAGGGAAACCAGATGTTCCCGTAGAAAGGTAACGACACGGAGGGTGATGGGAGAGCACAGCTTTCAGGCGTGACTGCCCGGAGCTGGGCTGCGGGTGTGCATCCTCCCACAGCACCACAGGGTGGTGCAGATGCGAATGCCGGGTGGGAAGGGCTGAGGAAGCTGATGCAAGCTCTGAGGGAGACCACACAGCACGGTGAAGGTGCACGAAGGAGCGAGGGTGCTTGCCTAGGAGCAGGGGTGTGGCCCGGTGCCCCTGGGGCGGCTGTGGGGAGGAGAGAGCCATGGAGAGCAGCCACTTGGAGCTGAAGGGGCCGAAAGGTAGTAGCTGCCTGCTGGCCGCTCCTTGCCGGGCCTGGCTCTTGATGTGCCCTGGGCATTCGCTCCGTCTTAGGACAACGTGTTCGCCTTGCTGGTAAGACTTTCAGACCAAGCATCCGGGGCTCTACAACTGAAACAAGCTTAAAGTCCCCAGTCTGTGAGGACTGGAAAAGCACAGCAGGCGTGTTCACGGGCTTCCTGTGTTCTCTTCCCCTGTGATGCCCTCAAAGGTGCTTTTCCAGGTCCTCCCTCCTGAACTGTCCCTTTCGGAACGTCCTAGGGCTAAGACCCCCGGGCACCACACTTCCTTCCTAGCTGACACCTCGGTCTCCACTCTGCCCTACAGTGTGAGAATCATTGTCGCTCAACAGTCAGAGGGCGGATTCAATGCAGTTGCCCAGCCTGGAGTTGAGCGGGACTCCTGTTGCGGTTAGAGCAGAAACCAAAGTCCTCTCATGGCCGCTGGCCCCTGTGCTCACCCTCGAAGTGCGCCTCTGCCTCGGAGCCTTCAGATGGCCCCCGGAGAACGGGGCCAGAAGCCTAGTTCCAGTGCTGGCTCCCCCAGGGCTGCTTTCGTGACTGTTTTCCGCTGCTAAAGCGGGTCGGTGGTAGGGCTGGGCACCCATGCACGGGCATTCTGAGGTCCTCTGTGCAGGCTCCTGGCTGTCTTCTTGGGTCCCCTGATCTGCAGGGCACTCCTGTCACTTTCCATGCCCTCACTGCTGATCCTCACGCAGCATTTATTTGCTGCGTCCACATGGTCCCATGGTCAGAGCCCTGGGGAGGTGCCCGCCAGCCGGTCCTGGACCCTCAGCAGAGGCCGGGGCCTGGTGACTGTCTCTGGAAGGAACGTGCAGTGAAGGGCAGCGGCTGTGGGTCGTGGGCTGACTCTGGGGCTGTGGCAGTGGTGGGGAGCCTTTCGCAGCATGGGTTTTTCTCTTGGGGTCCACGTGAGGCAGACTGTGGCACCCTTGGAGGTTGCCGTTGAGAGCAGGCCAGCTGGTGACTGTTGGTGTCGTCCATCAGCTGGAGAGGAAGGATGGGAGCTCCTGCAGACAGGACCAGGTCGGCGTGGGCAGAGGCAGGGGAAGTGGAAAGATTGCTCGGGGACCAGGCTCCAGAGGCCTCAACTGCCAGCTGAAGCACAAGAGACTTCCTCAGAGGTCTCAGAGGTGTTCCAGGAGACACCAAGAGTTCATGTAGCTGGGGCTGTTGGTGGAGGCCTGTAATCTCAGCACTTGGAGGCTGAGGCAGGAGGATCACAAGTACCAACCCAGCCTGGCCAACTGAGTGACCTCGTGAGACCATGTCTCAAAGTAAGAAATAAGACAAAAGGGCTGGGGATGTAGCTCAGTGCAGAGGCCCTGGTTCCATCCCCAGTATCACAGAAAGAGAAAAGAGCCAGGGGTTTAGGTCAGTGGTTCTACCACCTGCCTCATAAGCACAAGATCCCGAGTTTGATCCCTGGTACCAAAAAAAACCACAAAAAGAGAAAAGAAAGAACTTGTACTTAAACATTTCCAAAGTATTCCAAATACCATGAAAAAGTGACAAAGGAGAAATGTACTATTTTTGTACTCTAAAAATCTTGTAGTATTGAGGAGTGAACCCAGGGACCTGGGGATGCTAGACAAGTGCTCTCCCTCTGAACTCTGCCCCAGTCCACCTGCCTCAGCCTTCCAAGCAGTAAGGTTACGGTGTGAGCCACAGAGCCCAGCTTATTAAAATACCATCTTCCTTTGGGTTCCGAGGTTGAGCTTTCCCTCTTTCCTGTCCTGAAGGCTGGGTTTGGTTCCTGGCCCAGCCCTGGCTTTGGGCTGAGGGGCAGAGGAGCAGCTTCCCTAGAACCGATGTCCAGCGGCCTTTCCTCCAGGAACCAGTGTCGGCCACAGGTAACCCAGGTGCGGTCTCCTGGGGCCTTGGAGTTGCAGGGAGGGATGGGCTTGGAGCTCTGTGCTGTGACAGAAGCAGGCACCTGCCAGCTCACTGCTGCGGCCCCTCCTGGCCCCGCCTGGTGGACAGCCAGCTTGGTTGGGACCCCAGCTCAGCTCTCGGGGAGGGCTGCATCTGACGCGTCCTGCAGAAACATGGCCCTGGCTGGCTGTGGGAAGTCCCCGTGCTGGGGCCCGGGACTCATTCTCTGGCCACCTGGGGGCAATAGTTTTCTCTCCCGGGACCTCGGTTTCCCCATTTCCTTGTAATGAGCCAGAGGAGCCCAGTGTTCTTCACCTTTGGCTCCCGGAGACTGGCGCAGGCCACAGGCTTCTCCCAGAGGAGTGCACACGTGAGGTGTGCCGACTCAGGAGGCGAGCCCGAGGCCTGCAGGGCCCTGGCTGCCACCCCTGCCGCCTCCCTCCAGCCTCACCTCCTGCCTCCTCACCCTGCCCTGCAGTGCTGCTGGCCTTGGCCCAGCCAGTCCCTGAGGTCCCTGCCCCTGCCCTGTGGGTCCGCCCGAGTCTCAGGAGAGAATCCCAATCCGTGTTTCTACACACCCACCCGGTGCTCGGCTTTCCAGGGCTCCTCCCAGGCAGGCCCACAGGGCGGCTCCAGCCTCTCTCCAGTCTGGTCTCTTTGTGCCTGCGCTAGCAGAGCCAGAACCCCACTGGGGACATTCCCATGGCGAGCGGCACTTCCTCCAATTGTTGCCTTTCTCCCGGGAGGGAAGTGACCACACAGACTTTCCTCCCTCAGGCAGGCATACGGCTTCGAGGCGGCTCCTGGGCACCGCCTCAGGGAGGCCTGGTCCCTGCTTCTGTGGCCACAGGGATCTGCTGCCTTCCCTTCTGAGCCTGCTCTGCTGTCTTAGAGACAGGTCCTCCCCCAGGAAGCGAGCATCGGCTGTCGGAGTGGACTCTGACCTGAGGATCCAGCACGTCCTGCACAGAGAGGTGGGCTGCCCCTGAAATTCATCACACTGCTGTAGCCGCCCGCTGACCGCTCCGCTCCTGTCACCCTCCCTAGTCAGCATGTCAGTCCTGTAGCACAGATGTCTGGGAAGGAACTGTTCCTTTTGTGGCAGACCTTGCTGTGACTAGGGGCAGGGCCAGGGAGGCCAAACGATCATTTTGAGGGTACAGGATGACATCCACACTCAGCATTTACAGAGAGTGCGGGACTCAGCGGCGGTAGCTCTTCTGTCCTGGGTGCTGTGTGCAATAGATTTTAAACATCTTGTGCCGCCGCTAAGTTACCCTGTGAAGTAGAGGGCATAACTGCACACATTTTCACATATGGAAAAATAAGGTTCGGAGAGGTAATGTTCCTGGCCCAAAGTCGCCCACACAGATTTGGACTGAGCCGCCGACCTCCATGGCCAGTTTCTCCACTGCCCTGGCTGGGCTGGTGACCTTGACCCTTGCACCTCCTTGAGGCACCCATAACATGGGAAGGGGCTGATCTTCCAATGTCTATGGCCCTGTGGCTCCAAATCAGCGATCTGGGGCTTGTGGAAGCTCAGGACGTGACTGGTGACCGGGTCAGGTGTGGTCAGATTGACATCAGCACGGGCGTCCACCCCCTTCCTGGGGTATGTGCCAAAGGCTTGGATGCAGCGAGCCTTCCACTTCTGTGACGTTTCCTTTGGCTTCGTCCGTCTGCTGGAGGCTCGCTCATGTAGTCTCCCTAGGGTGTGAACTGGAGGTGGGTCACCTGCCCATTTGGATTGCGAGCAGACTCGCCTTTGAAGATCTCCCTGATGATGCTTGTCCCGAGCTAGGATTTGGAGAGGAGCCCTTAGATGTGGGCCGGTCTGCTGTCTCCCTTCACCCCCTCCCCAGCAGTTCACATTGAAATCACTGGGGACCATGATGGAGAGGGACCAAGGCTGCACTCTCCCCAATACTGTCCTGCCGCGGAGTCCTGGTTTATGTGCAGGGGCCCTCAGGAAGTGGGACCTTTGGAACTTGGGGTGCATCTGCCCCTGGAAACATTGAGGAATGTGGCAGCCAAGAAGCGGCCAAGCTGGACCTCAGCCCCCATCCTGTCACTGCTGCTCAGACTTGGGCCACCACGAGGAGCCACAGACAGGTGCCGACGTCGGCGCTTTCCAGTGTGCTGGGGGCCAAAAGGGGCGCTCTCCTCTGTCCTTCACGTCTTTATCCGCTCACCTGTCCTCCTGTTTGTTTGCTCAGCAGAGTTGCTAAGCACCTGTTGTATGCCAGGTACCCTGCCTGCCCAGCAGCATCCTAAGGTGCCTGCCAGATGAGTTAACATTTTCTTCAGGTAAAAGGAGAAGTTAAAATGCAGCCTCACAATCAGGCCTTTTTGATCCGCTGTGGCTTTGAAGATACATTGTACTGAACTTAATGCGGAAGAAAGGTCAGATAGCGTATCTGCTGTTGAAAACCGATGTAATGGAGATTTGTTTTTGTTTTTGGTTTTTTTTGTACCAGGGATCGAACTTGGATCCTTCTGCTTACAAGGCAGGCGGTGGAACCACTGAGCTAAATCCTCGGCCTCTGGAGATTTGTTTTTTTCAATGTGTTCTCTTTGATTCCCTGGATCTTTTTTTTTTTTTTGGTAGCGCGGATCAAACTCAGGACCTTGCACTTGCGAGGCAGGCGGCGGAACCACTGAGCTAAATCCCCGGCCCTCTCTGGATCTTTTTTATTGTTGTTTTTAAATATTGTCTTCAAATTTTCCTCCAGTTCTAGAACTTGCTCTCGCATCCTACCATCCAACTCCACAGAACAAGTCAACATTGGTGTCTTCAGTTACACTGACAGAAGCCAGAAGTCTCCCATCCGAGGCGGTTTAGCTTCCCAGCCTCAAAGTCCCAGGATGAAGGTGATGAGGGCCTCCTGGGGCCGGGCAGCATGCTAGAAGATGCTGTTTCTAGAAGATGCTGTTTCTTTTCCCTGACCCTTGCTGCAGCTGAGGATGCCAGGCTGTCATGCTCTTGGCAGAGCCCAATGTTGGGCCTCAGAGCTGACATTCGTACCCGTGCGGCTTAGGGGGTTCCAGAAGAGCTTTGCTAACCCATCTCTGAGGTTGAAGTCACTTAGATCTCTCGTCCGCCTTTCCTTCCCTTTCACCAAAGGATATCTGTCTTCATGTCCCCGCTGTCTTCCTGCAAAGCCATTGTTCAGGGTTTAGAGTTGTGACACCTCCCCAGCAAAGGTGACCCCAAAATGGAGTGGGAGTTTGCAGCTCAGGCTTGCAAACCATTCACTGCATTTGTGCCCTGTGTTCTTTACGTTGGGAAGTGGATGGAGTGTAGCGAGCCTTTTGCTGTTTGGTTTCTCCCGTAGCAAAGCAGCATTCATGAAATCTTTTCTCTGACATATTTGCAGTATGTGGTGACCTAAGAGCAGGATTCTGCCCCAGAATCGGCCATGGTGACTTTCAGCCTCGGGGTCACCTGACTGCCACCTCTCCGGGCAGTGTGACTGGGAACACGGTCCATTTTCCGAGCCAGCTGCCAGTGAGGATGAGTAATAGCTCAGGGCCGAGGAAGGAGCTCTGGAGTAGCCGTCAGAGACCCAGGGGAGGGTGATAACAAACCCTTTCTTCTTGTTTCCTCTTGGAGGAGGAGTGTGAAGGGCGGAGGCAGGACTTTCAGAGCAGAATTTCTCCAGTCTTCCCCAGGAGGCTGTGCCGGGCTGTGTGGCTGGTCGAGCTGAGGTGTCGCAGAGATGACACCCCTTTCGGCCAGCACCTCCATCCTTATTTGCTGTGTGACAAGGACACTAGGGCCTGGAGGGTCCTGTGACCTCTGGCTTTAGAATGGGCAATGCTGTTGAGAAGCAGAAGCCCCTGAGGCGAAGCGCTCTGTGTCCCTGGAAACAAGGTAAGGGCCCCGGCCGCCTTTCCCGGGAGAAGCAAGTGGCAAGGGGCAGGTGTCTGGGGCCGGAGCCGAGCCTGCTGGGGCCTCCTTCCTGTCAGCAGGTGCCTGCAGCGGGTGGCGCAGAGAGAACCAGCAGGCAGCTATAAGAATTGGAATGGCTCCGATCCTGTCCCAATGCCCGGGCTGGCCCGGTGAGCATTCAGCCCTCTTGGGTGTTTGTTCAGGGCAGCATGTGTCTGTGTGTTGGGATCTTCCGGTTCTGAAGGCATTTTCCAAGTCAGAGTTTAGGTCTTTGGTGATATTTTTGGTTTAGAGAATGTTGTGAATAGCTTTCTCTCAGAGTTCCAGGTGCCTTCTGTAAGAGCATCTCTTCCCCACCCACCCTGGATGCCCGTGGTGCAGGCAGCAGCCTTTCCTGACTCTCCTGTCTCGAAGGGGCCCTTGTTGGGCTCAGCTCTGAGGGGAAGCAGCGGGCCGGAGTGGCCCCAGGTGCCGTGGACCCAGGCAGATTCTGTGCACAAACAGTTGCGCCTGGCTGCAGGCCGGAGGTGGCTCAGCAGGACCTACCTGGCCCCTCCCTCCACTGGCCAGAAGCAGGTGCAGGAGCTTCGGTCTGTGCAGGACCGCGCCTTTGTAACTGCACATGTGGCTGTGTGTTCACTTGGGAACATTAACCATAGGCAGCACTTGTGGTCAGGTTACAGAAATGGCCCCTTTAAAAGGAGAAGGTGCCAGCTCACTGTCAGGTCAGCCTTTCTGCCTCTTGAGCCGTTCTTCAGTGGGACGGTCAGTTTGAGAAGGACACTCGGCAGCCATCCCCGAGGATCCTGGCGTAAGCAAGTGGCTGTCAGAGACTTCTGGGCGCAGTTGGTGAAGTTGGCATATGAACTAGACAGGAGGTTATAATGGGGAGTCTCCCCCCATCCCCCTCCCTCCCTCTACCTCTGAGCCATAGCTGGGGACCTGCTGCTTTTCTCAGGGTGGCTGCGCGGGAGAAGCACACACTTTTACCTTAGTCAGGCTGAGGCAGTTAGGCCTGCAGAGTCAGCCTGTCTACACTTTGTCTTAAGACGGCTTAGCAAAGTATGTATGTATAAGCAGATGAGGACCTTCAGGTAAACAAAGTAGGTTCCATTTAACAACTTTGTCGTACTTTCTTAATATATTTTCACACTTGAAAAAAATGAGTCTGGCATGGTTGGTGGCTTTTACCTGTAATCCCAGGCTGAGGCAGGAGGATCACAAGTTAGACCCCCGCCCGGGCAACTTAGCAAGACCCTTTTTCCACATAAGAAATAAAAATGGGCTGGGAATTGTAGCTGAGCGTGGAGGCCTGGGGCAAACCTTAGCAGACACGGCTAGCAGGCAGGTGGGTGGGAGCGCCCTTCTGAAAGCCGGCTCAGCTGGTGCTTCTCCAGCCGCCAGCAGGAGGGTGGCACTGAGCGCAGCTCAGAAGCTCCGCGGAAAGGCACTTGCCCAGCGTGCCACAGCCCTGGGTTCTCAGACAAAGAGCAGGATTTCATGCATCTGCTGACCTTTGGATTATTCTGGTTCTCCTTAGAAAATGTCAGAGTGAAAACTTTGGGAATTTCCCGCTGGGAGCAGCTGGGCTCACGGACAAACTACAGAATGGCTCTCTGAGCTGTGGCGTGTAGTTGTGCTCGTGGCTGACGTGAGAGGGCCACAGTAGTGCTGTTGGTGTGAAGGATTGCAGGGTCCACGGTGGATGGGGGCCCAGAGACAGCTGCGGTTTCTATGCCCACAGGGCCCACTGACAGGAGGAGCACAGCTTGGCCTCGAAGGGCTTGTTCCTTTGCACAGGCAGGCCCTGAGATGCTTTGTGTCTAACGCCTGTTTCAGCATTGGCCACAGGTGGCACACACCTATGGCGCACACTGAGGAAACTGAGGCAGGAGGATCTCAAATTCAAGGCCAGCCTGAGCTACAGAGTGAGTTCAAGGCCAGCCTACTACAGAGCAAAAGGAAAACAGGATAAAGCTGGACACCATGTCCCAAGTAGCATGATGCCCTGCTGGGGAGCTGCAGTGACAACAATGTAGAGCGTGCCCTCACAGTTCATCTCGGTCTCTTTGCCTTTACGTTGTTTATTTGGAAATGGGATTTTAGAACATTTAGGAACAGGACTTTTAGGGGGTGGTGCTGGGGGTGGCAGCTCAGCCCTTGTGTGTGCTAGGCAAGCACTGTACCATGGCGCTACATCCATGGCCCCCGGGAGCTGGGGGACCCAAGGACCGGCCTGGCTGCAGTCCCAGCACCTTTTGCACAGCCCCTCGGTGGGTGGATGATGGCTGCAGCCAAGCTGCAGTACAGGGTCTACGGAGGGCCAGCAGTGGGGGCCCGGCATGTTGCCTTGGGGTTTGCTGCAGCCCCAGGACCCCGGCTTTGGCCCTGCGCCCCACCCCATGCCAGCTGGAGCTCCGAGCAGACAGACCTGTCAGAGCCAAGGGCGGCAGCGGCGGGAAGGCCAAGCTCTGGGTGCGGTGTGAAGGTGGATGGAAGGGAAATCAGCCGTTACCTGCCCTGCAGATCCGTGTGCTGGGCCTGGAAGTTGGAAACAGGAGGAGCAGAGCATCAGAGAAAGCTGGCTCCCTACCTCTGTCTGTCTGCACTGCGCCTGAGCGTCCCCTGCTGGAGAGAAACTTCTTGGTGGCTTCAGCGGCACAGGACCTGCACTCACAGGGACCAGCACTGTGTTCTCCCAGGGCCCACAGTGGAAGAAGAATTCTTTGTGTTTCCATAGGTCTGGCTCATGGGCATTGCTGCTAAGGGCTCCAGCCTGCACCGTCCAGGACCCCAGGGCAGGAGTGGCTGCACATGCTGTGGGAGGGAGGGTAGGTGGGACCTGAAAATCTTCACCCTCAGCCTTTCCCTGCCCAGAGATCCAGGAAAACAGGCGCCCCCTGCCCAGCAGCGGGGAACTTGCAGTCAGTTTGCTATTGATGACTGCTCCCACTGGGAAAGGCTGTTTCAGGAAAGGCAGTGCTTTGTTGTTGCTTGGTGACCCAGGTATCTGGGGAAACTGCAGTCGAGAGCTAACCTGAACCACAGGCCTGTGATCTTGTCCCAGAAGGCAGGCGGGCAGGCCTTCTTCTCTCTCCTCGTCTTGGAAATAATTTGAAGGGCTGTGTACTGTGTTGATTTAGGCTCCAGGAAGTATAACAGTACCAAGGTTTCCTTGGGAATTAAAACTTGGAGCAGTAATTGGAAATTGAATTGTTACCTCCTTCAAAAATCCAGCAGCTGGCGGCCATACCGCCCAGCCTGTTAAGTGGCAGTGCTGGTGATTTGCGTGTCCGCACACGGCACATGGCATGGGTGTCGAGAGGGAGAAGGGCTGCCTGAGAGCTGCCTCAGCCGGCGGCCAGGCCGTGGGTTGTTTGGCAGCAGCAGTGGGCTGGGCTGGGCAGGGCTCTGCCTCTGACACACACACACACACCCGTTCCAGTGCTGCAGGGTGAAGTTGGAGACCTGGGTAGCAGCCAGCAGAGGTGCTGAGACTCGCCCTCTCCCGAGGCAGCCTCCAGCGGCAGCTGGCAGCCCACGTGGCAGGCAGTAAATGTCGATCCCGGATGTGTGCTGGTGATGTGCGCTGGCTGGTGGGGCCTGCACTGACCACCCGCCTTGCCTTCTGGCCAAGCCTGGTGGGCAAAATGCTGTCCATTTCCAAGCCTATTTGTGGGCTCTGCTTTAGAGTGATGGTAACACCCACCTCAGAGGACTGTTGTGACAACCAAAGAGATGATTCGTGCACAGGGTGCTGGGCCCGGCGTACAGTAAGCGTCTAATAAGTGACAGCAAGCTTCTCACCGCACGTGGCAGAGTAGAAAGAGTGGACATGGATCGGAGACCTGGTTCTGCCCGCCCCCCGCTGGGTGTGTGAGTTCGGGGTCCTCAGCCTGTCTTCTCGCAGATGGCTGGTGGCCGGAAGGGTCCCCTTGAGGTCTGAATCAGTGACCAGCAGTCAGGTCGCTGTGGTTCACATCTGTGCACTCTTGGTGCATTTAGTACCTCGTGCGAAGACGTCAGTGTACCTGAGTGAAGGATGAGCCATGGGCGAGGGGCCCTCAGTACCTAGGGCAGCTCAGGACCCCCGGGAGTGGCATATTAGTGTTGCAAGGCTGGCTCCGCTCACTGTTACACAGTGGTTAAGAGCTTGGACTTGGGAGCCCAGATGCCAGGGTTGAATCCTTGTTCTTTCTCCCTCTTGACCTTGGGCAAGTTTCTTAACTTCTGGGCCTCAGTTTCCTCATCCTTGAATAGAACCTGCTCCAGAGAGTGACGGGTCAAGGAGCTTGGAGCCTGTCTGGAGTTAGTGTACAGCCAGTGTACTATTTTAAGTTATGTTGTATTTACTTGAAATGATGTTACTTTTTGGGGCAACCAGGTCAAACCCAGGACATCCCCAGCCCCGCTGTTACCTTATTCATGGAAAATACAGGGGAACATTGACATGATGCCCAGAAGAAAGCACATGCTCAGTGTCTGAACCTAATGGGCCTAAAAAGTAGAGAACAAAGCATTAACAGGGCGTCATTCCTCTGCAGAGCTGCTGGACACACGTGTGTTTGCACATGGTGGTGAGCATGTGCAGGTAAGTCTTTAATTCTGTGTGGTCATCGCTGCTTCGGTAGTGGCTGACGTTCGGTCATGTTCATGCTCCATGACTTACTGATCAGTCTCCTGCTCCTGGTGTTGGAATTACCTCCCCTTCTTGCTGTTGTAAGTAAGGCAGCAGGGATCACCTCCGCTTGTGATTCTGCTGGGTGATTTCCTTCAAATGAGTTCCCTGTATGAAGTTCCTGAGCCAGGCCACAGGAATGGCCTTCAGGGTCTTGCCGTGAGTCTTCCCAAAGTGCTGTGTCTGTTAACACTGTCGTGAGAGGTGCATAATTCAGCAGTTAGCCACAGCACATCCGCATTGATATTCCCACTTTGAAATGTTTCTTCGTGAGCCATGCTGCCATACTGACGAGTTACCTGATGACATACAGCTCGGGAAAAGGCTACGGGGAAGTCCATGTGCCATTAGCAATGCTAAGCATCCAGTTTTGCTATAAAATTCTAATTTCTCACAGCTCTTTTTTGTTTGTTTTTGATACTGGGGATCGAATTCGGGACCTTGCGCTTACCAGGCAGGCGGCAGCACCACTGAGCTAAACCCCTGGCCCCTCTCACAGCTCTTTGCTTTACCCTCACCTCGGTTGCATGCCAGTGCTGGGTGTCGTGGAGAGACATGAGGTTGTGCTTAAGGGTGCCACTGGCCATTGCAGCTGTCTGTCCCCTGCCTCCTGGAGAGCAGGGTTATGGAAGAGCCGGGCCGTGAGCCCAGAGAGAGCCAAGCCTGCTGGCAAAAGGAGCACTGCTTGCTGCTCTTCCCTTGCTGTGACCGAGGCTGACTTGCTGCCGTTTCCCCAGCTGCTTGTGTGCGAAGGGCTGCAGTGCTGCCGAACGTGGGTCATGTGGAGCGCCTCGGGACGTCAGAGGTGAGGTTACTGTCTGTCATCAGTGAGGTCGCAGCTGTGTTTGGATGTCATCAGAAATAGGTCCAGGGTAGAAGAAAACGTTCTAGAAGCTAAAGGTTATTTAATGTGCTTTTGGAATCACAGATGTATTGAGCTAGAATGGCTCTTTGGAAATATTCCCTTATTTTACCAGTGAAGAATTTTAGGCTTAGAGGGGTGACTTGTGTGCAGCAGCTCTTCCTGTCTCCTGTGTAGGGTGGCAGTGTAACAGTGACACGATGCTGTGTGACACTGATGTAAAATAATGCAGCGGGCTGCGTCTGTTAGGCTCATGTGCAGACATTTACACCTACAGCACAGACAAAACATGAGTTTCTGTGTACCTGTCACTCTTATTAACAGATTTACATGCATAGAAGATAATTTAAGACGCATACACAGTGCTGTATATTGTGTCTGTCACATATAACCGTGTGTAATATGATGCCCTAAGGTGTGGAACAGTAATATGGTAATAATTCATTGGGGCGCAATACTAGGCAGTGGTGGTGGCTTCCTGTGTCCGGGCCTGGATTAAAAGATTCACATGCACCGTGGGCTTCTGTTTGTGTGTGGTTGACATGGAACTCGGGCCTCCCCTAAATTAGGTTTTTATTAAGCAAAAGATCAGATGTAGGAAATGGAAAACATAAGTGTGAAGGAATTTTTCTCATGAGAAGCCTGGGGTGTTTTTTTGGGTGTGGGTAGGAAAAGGGAAGGAAACTTGGCTCTGTCATCAGCTATCTCCAAATTTAGAACAATGTCTGTCCTCACTGTTGGCTGTAAGATATCCTTTACCCTGGGAACATGCGTAGACTGCATTTCCGTGCTTGGCTATTTCTTTTCCAGCTGTGTAGAGGGTGTCACCATATTTAAGATAATAGCAATGGCCAGCGGCCACGTTACACCTAAATTGCCCTTCCACCACTTTTTAGGGGTTGCGTGTAAGGCATCTGGTTTCAGAAGTTGCCTCAGGCTGAAAGGCCGGTTGGCTCTGTCAGGGACCTTGCAGACTGCACACAGCTGAGGAGGCGGCCCCAGGACAGCCCATTGGTGTGAAGGGTCAGTGAACTGCTTCAAGGGACAGAGTGGACATTTCAGAAGAAACAAAACCAAGACTGTTAGCAGACCCTTACATAAGCACTAAACATGTGGAAACCGTTCTTCACTCTCAGAGGAAAGGAGCCTGCACCGAGGTCTTGGGCGTGGTGTCTTTCCTCTGCGGACATGCGTACTCTGGGAACCAGAAGCAGGTCACTCGTCAGTGAGCAGGCCGCACCTGCAGCACCCCTTCTCTGACTGGGGTGGCTCTGCCCTCACACGTTGGCTCCGTAGCTGCAGGAGGAGAGAGGAGACGACTGCAGGCTTGGAGGCCTGATCAGGTGACTACAGAGGCTGTCGGTCCCTCTCCTGTCCCCTCAGTGGGACACTGCTGGAGCCATCCCACCCTCTCTATGCTAGGCCGTTTGTTGATGGTCCTTCCCTTGTCCGGTTACCTGACTTCTGTCCAGCCAGCCACACAGGCCCCTCCAGGCTGTGCCTGCGGGCCTTCTGACTCCCATCATCTGCCTACGCCCTCGCCTCTTTGCTTGGTGGCACGGGAAACCTTGCCTCTTGTGCAGGGTTAGTCCCCTGTACACAGGTCTCCTCCCTCCCTCCTGGGGAGACCAGAGCCTGGGGTGCTCAGCCTCAGCCTTTGGCCAGCTGGGAGTGGAGCCCAGAGAGTGGAAAGGCTTGGGCTCTCGTCCCTGGTTGTGTGGCCTTGGGCAGGTCACTTCCCCTCAGGTTCATGACTCAAGCAGAGTGGACCCATGGAGCCATGCCAGAGGCTACCTACCCGGGGATGGGAAGGTCGGTGTGTCCATGCTGACAGATCCTGGACGGGAGCACAGTTCTGCCTGTGGAGACTCTGCTGCGTCCTGGGTCCTCATCCCTGCATGCACCTGATGGCCCTTTCCCTTGGCTACCGGAACGACAGCTCCTCTGTGCCCTCCCCCTTAAGTGTCAGAACCCGGGTGACCCCAGGGCTGGAGCAGCTGCCGGCCACTGAATCATCAAGAAAGCAGCTGGACAGATGGCTGGATGGGGCTGGCCCTGCAGTCTCAGGAAAGATAGCCCTTAGCAGGCGCAGTGTGCAGCTGTCCTGCGCAGAGGGGGAGCCAGGGAGTCCTGAGGTCCAGCTGCACCCATGCTCAGGCTCGGGCCTTGCCACCCAGGGAGCCTGGCACCGTGTAGATCCCAGCCTTGCAGGCGGGAAGGAGGGGAGCGCCCCCCCCCCCGCCGCCGCCAGCTGGCCTCAGCCAGGGCAGGATGCGGGGCGGGTTGGGGGGGGGGTCTTTGTTTTACACAGTTTGCGGCAAGAGCAGTTAGTCTCTGCCACTTGTTACATGGGACCTTGGGGCTCAGTTTGCACATCTGTAACGGAAGGTGGCGCAGCCAGTGGCCTGGCCTGGCCGTGTGAGGAGATGGAGGGGCAGAGGAGGGATCGGGCACCAGAGAGAGACTGGCAGTGCTTGGGGAGTCAGCTGTGCTTGGTACTCTGTAGCCAGTGCTCTCTGTTACTTTGTTTTGTAATCGCTGGTTAAAGAGCTTTCCTACCTTCATGACTGATTGTCCTCTTTCTTGTTCTCTAGTCCTCCGCTGGGCACTGGGGCATGGAGCTGTGTTCATGCAGCCAGCCGCAGAGGGGCTTTCTTTTCTGGTCAGGGTTGACAAGCTGCTGCTTTCTCAGTGGCTGCCATTGTGCCGTTCAGGTGACAGTTTGCTGCACACCCACTGCCATAGAGTGCTGGGACAGTGCCCTGGGGCAAGGCTGCAACATCTGGCATCATCCTGGAACTCTCAGGCCATCCCTAAGGCCGTCTGTACTCAGGGTCACCAGATTTTCTGAGGCAAGCCACATGGGGAGAGGGGGCCAGGTTGCAGGGTCAGGCGGGGTGGGCGGTGCCCTCCCTGGGAGCTGAGATTCCTGTGAAGACTTGAGGGGTTGAGGGAGTCGGCTCAGCAGCCACCTGCGTGTGGCACAAGCTTTCTCGGCAGGGGAGTGGACAGGTGTTTCAGGTCGCAGCAAGGAGGCCTGAGGGCACGGGCTTCTGTCGGGAGGAAAGGGGCAGCTGTTGCCATTTCAAGCAGAGCGGTAGAGTTATCTGAAGTTTTCTTTGTAGGGTGCTGGGAGCACAGGGCTTCATGAATGCAAGCCAGGTGTTCTGCCACTGAGCCACTGCCCCCTCCCCAGTTGTTTTTTTTTTTTTTGAGACAAGGTGTCACTATGTAGTTCATGCTGGCCTGGAACTTGCGGCAATCGATCCTTCCTCAGCCTCTCTAGTGCTGAGATTACGGGAGTGTGCCCCTACACCCTGATAAGCCCTACAATTTTAACAGGAATGATGTCTTGAGAACACGGGGGCCGGGGTACCAGGGCCTGTGGGAGCTGTAAGGTAGTCCAGGCTGGAGCAGAGAAGGTGATTGTACCTCAACGTCGTGGACTTTAGAGCCAGCAGAACCTCCTGATGGATTAGTTGTGGGGCATGGAGAAGGAGGAGGAATGAAGGGTAGCTGAGGCTTCTGGCCTGCTGTCGGGGTGCAGGATGGGGAAGGCTGTGGGGAGACAAAGGGCTCACCTTGGTCCTGCTCAGTTGGGAGTGCGCTTTAGGGTTCCAGGTGGGTGTACTGAGTGCACAGCGCAGCTCAGTGTACGAGATCTGGGTCAGAGGCATGGCCTGGGCACTTTGGCATAGACCAGTGATGGCGAACCTTTCAGAGGCCAAGTGCCAAGCTGCAACCCCAAACCCACTGCAATTAGACCTGAATGCTGATGTTTTAGTTTAGGAAAAAAACAACTCACACATTAGCATCTTTTGTCTTAAAAGAAAAACAAATAACACCGTGCCATAGGTTCACCACCACTGGCCCAGGCCACACAAAAACCACGGAGCAGCCCAGCGCCTGCTTCGGATTAGCGGCCTCTTAGGGGGAGCCGGTGTGGAGTGGGAGGTGGGCGTGGCCTGGCCCTTCCTTGGACTCGGGGGCTCTCAGGTTCCCGTAAGCTTTGCCTGCCCTTTTACTGGAGCTGTCACTGGGCTTCCATTCCTTTCAGTCAGGGCAGACCAGGTGCCCGGCATGGGGTCCTGTCGCCCTCCTAGCTGTGGCTGGCTGTCGTGCTGTGTGGGTGTTGGGGTGGCTTGTGAGCCTTGGATAGTTCCGGGTGAGGGTGAGTTTTGAGCCTGGGGACCCCTAACGCAGGAAAAGGGATCAAGGCAGTGAGGGGGCAGCTCATGGCAGTGACTGCGCCAGTTCTGTTAGGTATAGGCCTTTGCAGACCCGGGCTCCTCCTCTGATGCTCAGGACCAGAACTGTGGGGCTGTTTCCTCAGGCCCTCCAGGGCTGGCTCAAGGCTGGTGTCATTGTAGGTGCAGGGACAGTGCCCCCAGGTCTGCCCGGGTAGCGATGCGTCCATGGAGGGAGTGGCTCTGATTCACCTAGAGGGGCCGAGACACCCCTGCGGCTCACTTATGTTTCCTTTCATGGGCAGTTGGGCTCCTAATGAGAATGCTTCTCCTTGAGCTCCCAGGAAGCCTCCTCCTGAGCAGCCCAAGTGGCCGCAGGCTTTGGTCACCACGCTGTGGGGACCAGTGTGGCAACACGGTGTCAGGATTGACAAGTTAATTTCTGTTCGCAGGAGAAGTGATCATGTCAAGGTGGAAGTGGAGCATCCTGGCCCTTGTATACGATGTGCAGGAGAGGAGGCCATTTCTTCCTTGGCACTGTTTGCCGGGATGTGTGAATTTGTTGTTCGTGGCGGTGGCGGCGGCCCCTGGCCTGGGCCGTGTGAGAGCTGCAGGGGTCCCCGGAAGCTGCCGCACAGTGGCTGGCGCGCTTCCGTGTATCTGTTCTGCTGTTTCCAGTTCAGGAAAGCTGAGTGTTCTGTGCTCGTAAGAAAATGAAGTGGGGCCAGGGATTTAGCTCAGTGGTTTCACTGCCTGCTGTGCAAGCGCAAGGACCCGAGTTCGATCCCTGGTACCAAAAAAAAAGAAAATGAAGTGGGGTGTAGGGGTGCACATCTGTAATCTCAGCACTCTGGGAGGCTGAGGCAGGAGAATCAAAAGTCTGGGCCCGGCCTGGGCAATTTGGTGACTTAGCAAGACTCTGTCTCAAGGTAGAAAATACTAATTAAAAAATGGGGCTCCAGATGTAGCTTAGTGTAAAGGCCTTAGGTTCAAGGCCTGGTACCACAAAGAAGGAAGGAAGGAAGGAAATTTGAGCTGGTCATTCGTGCTGTATAATTTACATTATAAAAATCCAGGCCAGCCTTACCAATCTGCAGTAGATATTTCCCCTTAAAATTTGTCCTTAGGACCGGGGGTGCCCCTCAGTGGGCACTTGCCTAGCATATCTATGAAGTAAGGCCCTGGGTTCAATTTCCACCACTACCAAAAACAAAAAGAAAGAAAGAGACCCTTAAATTTTTGGGTCATTTAGGTGGGTGCAGTGGTACACGCCTGTAGTTCCAGCTATTTGGGAGGCTGAGGCTGGAGGGTCACTTGAGCCAGGAGTTTAAGGCCAGCCTGGGCAACATAGCAAGACCCTGTCTCAAAAAACGAGGAGGGGCCCGGGATTTAGCTCAGTGGTTTCACCGCCTGCTGCGCAAGCACAAGGACCCGAGTTCAATCCCCAGTACCAAAAAAACCAAAAAACAAAAACAACAACAAAAAAGGAGAGGTCGGCCGTAGTCACTTGACAAATGGCATGTCAATGGTACCTTAGGTAAAATAATTGCATCAGTGTTTAATTTAATGCAGCCCATTGCTGGGATGATACAAAAGGGTATTCCTGATCCGTTGAGTGGCCCTTTCGTGAACAGACTTGGGAGCGCACTCTCCTCACAGCCGCGCTGTGGAGGGTGCTCCAGTCTGTCCTTTCTCCTCGCTGTGCTTCGAGGGTGTTAAACTTGGCGTTCGCAGGGCTGCCTGGTGGTGGAGCCGGGCCTGGCCTGGCCTTGAGCTTCTGGCCCACAGCCAGGCTCTCCTCACTGGTGACCCTGAATTTCACCCAGAAGCCAGGGCAGGGTTGACCGAGGCCGAGGTGACACAGGCCCTGGGAGCCGCCAGGCTCCTCTCCTGCTCCCGTCCTCTTTTCCCTGGGCTCTGTCTGGGCCCTGACAGCATCTCTGTCCAGATACTCGGCAGGTTTCCACATGCTGCTGGCCTGGGCCATCCCTGAGGTGCAGATACCTCGCAGTCTGGGATCTGCTGGCTCCAGGAGCGGCACTGAGGGTCACTGCCCACCCGCCTGTCCCTGGGTCCCGGGCGGACTGGGTCTCTGCACTCGAGCTGCGGGTCCCGGGCCTCAGGGAGGCAGCCTTCTCCTTCCCCGAATGTCCAACATCCTGGTCTGGCCTGCTCTGTGCAGCTGCTGCCCTTCTGAGCTTGTCCAGTTTCATTCATCAAAAGCAAGGGACGCAGTGAGAGCAAACCCCAGCCCCAGTGCGGTCCTCGAGCAGTGCTCTCGGAGGAAGGCCTGCTGGGCCCCGCCCGGCATAGATGGGAGGAGACGTGTTCCTGTGCTCTGGGAGGGCCGATCCTGAGAGCCACACGGGGCTGCGTTGACAGTTTCGCATCCCTCAGAAGTACCTGTTGGTAAGGAAGCCACATAGAAGCATAGAAGCGTCGATCTCGTCAGACCGAGGCGGAAGAACCAGTTCCCGGGTGCTTGACACCCTCCTCACACTGCCTCCCAGAGGGCCGTGCTGGGAAAAGCTGCCGCTGCCGCTGCTGCCGCTGCTGCCGCTGCATTCTTCCACCTTCTTGTGGTGGACGGGACCAGCCCGTCTTGCTTACCTTTTACCTCGGTCACTAGGGAACCCAGAGCTGAAAATCTTTGTGTCCTACGCTTCTGCTGTCGCTGGGGTCTGAACTGCCTTATTCTGTGTCAGTGTTGCCTGAACAAACACCTGCGTCAGAGAAAGGACTGTTGTGTAACTTGCACACTGAGTCTGGGTTTGTTTTGACTCAGCTTCTGAGCAGAAGCAGCTCTGAGTCTCAGGCTAATTATTCACTGAGTGGTTTTCACTCACGGAACAGGAGTTTGTTGGCCTGTGCGGTTCAGGAGAACCCCGATTTCCACTTTCAAATCCCTGCTGTCCTTTTGATTTAGGGGAAGTTACTTTGGACCAAACCCGAACCGGCGTTGAGTCCTTGTAGGTTCCATGTGGGCCAGGACCCTTGTTGCCTCCTGCGGGCCTGCTGGGCGGGGAGAGAGGAGGGAGGGCTGGCTCTCCACACAGGTCCGGGCAGCACCCTTAGGCGGAAGGGAGGAGCTCGGTTCAGTCCTGTCTGGAGAATTTATGGTCCTTTGGTTTCGTCTTTCCTCTTAGGTTTTTACTTTTGCATTTCCTGTGTACAAGTCCTAAACAAAATGGACTGCTAAAAATGTCACTTGGTGTTTGTTGTTTTGTGCCTAGAATAACATTCTAGGCCTATGGAACTCTGAGTCACTGAAAGTGCTTCAGGAGGAAGAAGTCCATGCCACTGTTCTGTTTTCCTCTACTGTCCGCAGTCAGCTTTCTGCGCTTATCTAGCTGGACACACAAGGCTCCGGGGCTCCGGCGTCCCTCAGCAGCGGTGCATGGGGGGCCTGTGCCAGCCTGGGGTCCTGCCCGAGGTGCTAACCTGACTCACACTGTGCTGTCTCTCATCAGTAACAATGCCTTTCACCTCTGTGAGTTGTAGGACTCCTTACTTTTATTTTTTATTTTACCCCATCCCCCCTTACACCCCTCCCCTCCCTAGGTACAAAAGCTCTGTTTCCATTTTTTCCTTCTATTTTCACGTCCCTTCCTTTCTCCTTCCTTCCTCCCTTGTTCCCCTTCCCGTCTGAACACTTTCTTCCCACTTCCCAGTATCTGTTGCACATTTTAGTCCCGTTTCCACTTTCGGTGTCTCACACCAGAGAAGCAATGCAACACCTTATTTTTAAAAGTACAGCAAGTCGTGGAAGAAGACCAGCTGAGGAGGAAAGTTGTAGGAAAATCTGATTGGGCTGCTTACCCAGTGCCCGACCGGTGAAGAGCCATGGTGCAGCCCTGTGCACAGCGCTGCACCGGGCAGACGGGGCAGACTCGGGCTTGGTCCCCATGGCCCGCTCACAGCGGGCGCTTCTGCCAGATAGCGCTGTTCACAGCGTGGCGGGTGGCGGGGAGAGAAGCGTGGGTCTGCACAGCAGCAGGTACGCAGGCTAAGTCCGTGGCAGGCTGTGGACCCAGAACGCAGTGCAGGCTGAGCATGCGCCTCTAAGGGGCCCCTGGGGAAGCAGCCGCTGCCACTGTGAGGACAACACTTTGAGAACCACTGGCCTGGGCGGCTGCCCTCACTTTCCAAATGAGAAAAGCAACTTGGAGAGTGTGTTTTGCCTCCTTGATAAAACTAGTGGCCAGCTGGGCATGGTGGTGAACACTTGTAATCCAGCCCTGGGGCGGCTGAGGCAGGATTGCTGCTAGTTCACAGCCAGCCTGGGCTACATAGTGAGACCCTGTCTAAAAAAACCTAGTGGCCAAGCTGGCTGTGGTGGCGCACGCCGCACGCCTGTAATCCCAGCACTCAGGATGATCGGAGGATCCCGGTGAGCTCAAGGCCAACCTGGGCTACATTGTTCAGGGCCAGCCTGCACTGCAAAGCAAGACACTGTCTCAAAAAAGCCTAAAAAACTAGTTGCTTCAGGGAGAGAACTACCTTCCGATGTCCCCACACGGCAGCCCCCAGTGCTGTCGTGGTGACTGTGTGCCTGTTCCTTTCCTGGGGACCAGGCCCGGCCAGTTGACAACTTGGGACAGAGCGGGAGCCTAGGTGGCTCTGTCCTGGCCAGTAGGCACGTCTGCCCGCGGGACTAGGCCAGCCAGCCTTGTGACCCGGCACCTGCCACCCACCAAGGGAGAAGCTTGGTGGGGAGCCGAGTGCAGTCCCATCCCCGAGGTCCCTTCCCATCTTGGAAATCTTGGCACGGACCCGGAGGAAGGTTCCTGGCCATCGGGTGGGGCGCACTGGTGGGCCCCCATGTGGGCCCCCCATGAGACAGCCCTTGCTGTCTCCTCTGGGTGACAGGAAGCCCCGGGGACCCAGTGGAGAGATGCCGAGAAGCCGTCTTGGGGTGAGGTCTCCCATCTCCCTGCCCACACCACCGTCCCTGACTGTGCTTCGGGTTTATGGCCACGCAGCTCATGTCCCGGTCGTTTCCCTGTCACTCTGACTTTGGGCCTGGTTCTCTTCTCTGGACTTCACTTTCTTCTGCACCTGCAAAGTGGCTGTGAAGAGAATATGTGCCGCCGTCTTGGAGTCAATTGGAATGTGGTGTGGCCGGAGTGCTCTCTGACAACGTGGCTGGTGCTCGCCTGCTGTCCCTCCTCACCTGCACGTCCTGCAGCCCTCTGGGTCACATGGACTTGGCTCACGCCCCACCCTCAGGACTGCCTGTGCACTCCCCATCCCGGGTACTGTGAGTGCAGACTTCTGAGTGACCGCCTTCTCCTAGCGGTGCAGGGAGCGACCCCGCACCTGGACCTGTGTCGCAGCACCTAGGCTCTGCCCAGCCCCTCCCTGCTGGCTCCCTGTGCCTGGCCTCCTGGTCCCCCGACCCAGCGCTGTCCCTCCACACACACATATCACTCAGTCCACCACATTGTCCAGAAGCTCACCAGACCTGGCCAGCCGCTGTGAGCCTCACAGCTCCAGATGCCACTGGCCCTGTGCATCCTCACGCTTTCCAGCAGCCGCTGCTGGGGCCTCCCCCAGGAAGCCGTCCTAAGGCCAACCATCTCCCTTGCGCTGGGCTTAGCCCCAGGCCGCCCTGGGGATGTATTGGGACCTGCCCTCTTGCAAGTCACCCTCCTCCCCAGGGTGCTGCTTCTCCGAGGACGAGGAGGGAGAATGGCAGTGAGTGGCAGAGGGCTGTCCTCAGCAGGCGGCCGGCACGGGTGGGAGCAGTGTCGGACACCGCACTCACCTGGGCGAGCTCCCTCGCCAACCCACACCGCTCAGCTCCTCCAGCCCCTGCCTGCTGAGGGCACAACCGGGCAGAGCGAGCTGTGTCCTAACCGGCGTGGACACGCAGGTCCTCTGGTACCTGGCGAGAGGGGCCAGGTTATGCCCCAGAGTTAGGGCTGTCTTGCCAGGTTGGCTTCCTCGGGTGGGAGCTGGGGCAGAGGCTGGACCGAGGCAGCACCACCCTTCCCCTTCGCAGAGCCAGCCTTCCTCCGTCGGCCAGGTTCCATGCCCCAGGAAATGTGTGCTGGAGATCCGGGACAAGCAGCCCTCCGAAACAGCCTGGGCAGCACCCAAGCTTTGGGACACAAGGTTCTGTGCTAATATTTTTGTTTTGATGAAAAATTTAAGAACATTTCTCAACCCCCACCACAAAGAATACAGAAATATTATTATCAAGAAACTAGATGATCCCTGCTCTGTGGTGTTGCTTCAGTTTGCAAAGAAAGTTGGAACCTAAAATGCTGTAGAATGGAGCCTCAAAAAATTCCCATCCCTTGCTGGACCCAGTGTTCCTTACACAGAGCCCAGACTGGTGCACAGGTTTTCATGCCTGCCCCGGCAAGCCCGGAGCTCAGAGTCCCGGGCAGGCAGGGTTCGGGCGCCCTCACCCTGAGGAGGCAGCAGGGCCACACCATGGCGGATGAAGCCACCTCCTAGCAGACTCCACACGTCCTTCCTGGTCACCGGGGCTTGGGACCTCTGCTGAGCGGTGGGCTCTCGCCACCTCCTCTCCTCCTCCTCAGCACAGCTGAGATCTGGAAGGGCTGCGCCTGGGGCCTGGGCAGGTCCCTTCTCTTCCCAGTTCACTTTGGCTTCTGTTTAGGAAGTGTGGGTTTTCCACCTCAGATATAAAATGTGGTTAAGTGTCAGTTGGGATTTGCTGGGAGGCCCTGAAGTTACCATGTTTCCACAGGACAGTGAGTCAGGTCAGCCCAGGACTAGTGCCCGCCTGCAGCTGGGCCTGCTCCTGAGCCACACTGGCCCTTGGGCCCACGTTGGCGCTGCCCTCGGCCTAGGTCCAGGGCCTGCTGACCTCTCGGGCCCTCAGACTTGACGTCCTGCGCTGAAGATCACAAGCTGGGCTCTGTGTCCCAGGAGCGAGGCAGGGACTGCCCCCGTCTGCTGTCGTCTGACCACAGACCTGAGCTGGCAGTGGGTTTGTGTGCGCCTCCCCAGGCCAGAGCCCGGTCCTACTCGCCCTGCCCTCCTCCCTGGAGAGCTCCTGGGGAGGGGAGGTGACGAGGCGAGAGCACATTTTCCCCAGCCCAGCCTAGGTGCTGGGCACACTGCAGCCGGTGTAAGCAAGCTGGTCGGTCGTTAAGCAGAGAGGAGCCGGATCCCGACCACTTCGCTGCGCTCTGGATGAGCTGCTGCTCGGCCCGGGCTGAGGGAGCCGGGCACGCTGACTCCCTTGTAGGCCACAGTGCTTCGCAGGCCTCAGTAGCTGGGGCTGGGCCTCGCACCTCACGATGGTGCTGATCGGCCTTGGCCTTCTGTTGGGGGGTGGGGGCGCTGCAAGGAGTCGGCCGTGCCCTGCTGTCCCTCCGAATTTCTAGCAGCCTAGCCCTGCCCTTACCAGGAGCTCCTGCAGTCCCCTGGTTCAGAGTCCTTTGTCCTGGGCTGGAGCTGACACCGACTGTCACCCAGGGGAGGTGGGGACACGGGTCTGCCGTGAGGTTCACCTGCTGAGATGGTGGAGAGTGGAGTGGGTAGGCTGCGTGCCTCACTGCCTCATTAGGCTTGAAGGCCTTCCCGGCACGGCCCGCAGGAAGCTCAGCCAGCGTCTGTGGTCCCGGTGTGGGGCCTGACCCCTGGCGTCCCCGGCTACTCCCCCAGGAGGGGAGGCCCCCAAGCCTCGGGACAGTGTCCCGCCTGGCAGGGACCAGGCCACCCTGAGCATCAGCAGTCAGCCCCTGCCCTCCACCCTGACAGCCAGGTCCCCCTGAGCTGGACCTAAGCGGCCTTTCCCATCTCTGCATCCGGGCCCAGCCTGGATTTACCTCCCTGTGGGTGAGTGAGTGCCTGTGGCAGGGCCTGCATTCCGGGCAGCCCCTGTCCCCTCTTGGCCAGGCTGTGTCCTTCTCCCTGGCTGCCCAAGGGACCAGCCCTCAGCCCAAGGGTAGGGCTTCTTTAAAATAGGAGACCTAGTTCGTGCCTGTAATCACAGTGCTCAGGAGGCTGAGGCAGGAGGATCACAAGTTCCTAAATAGCCATTTAGTGAGACCCTATCTCAAAATAAAAAATATTTTAAGAGGGGCTGGGGATTGAGCTCAGTGGTTCTGCTGCCTGCCTCGCAAGTGCAAGGTCCTGAGTTTGATCCCCGGTACCAAAAAAAGAAAATTTAAGAGAAAACAGTGGGAAATGAGAGTCCTTGTCCAGAAAGCGTGCTGCCCGCTTCCTGCTCTGAGGGTTCCAGGGTGCAGCTGCTGACGGTTTATTTTTTGGTGTGTGATTTGTTTTGTCTGTTTGTTTTGAGATGGGGTCTTGTTATGTCCCAGGCTGGCCTAGGGAACCCCTGGGCTTGAATATTCCTCCTGCCTCAGCTTCCACTCCCAAAACTTTTTGAAAATGGATCCCCTGCACCCCAGTTTTTCTGGAAGTACTCCCTGAAGGGGGCAGGCTGTGGGCAAGGAAGGTTCGCTTGGAGGGAGGTGAAGGCGTCTGCCCGGAGAGGGGTGGCTGTTTTAAAAGCACAGTTGATAAGCCTCTTAGTGGGCGTGAGGCGCTGTCAGTCACAGACCCATCAGGTGCAGGTGCAGTGAGAGCCGGGAGCCTCTGACTCTGGAAAGCCCCTTTCCTGCATCCGAGCCGAGGTTGGCAACCCCAGGCATCCGTGAGACACCCGCTCCCCACGGCTTACAGATGGAGGCCCCACCCCAGCCCCACCGCCCAGGTGGGAGCCAGGGTGATGTGGCCTCTTCCCTTGGCAGGCGCGGGCCTTTGCTGCACCCGCTGCTCACAGCGCCCTGCCGGCCTGTGCAGCACACTGGCCCTGCCAGCCTTCCACTGGGCTGGAGTGGCTGAGCACGCCGCTCAGCTTCGTGCGAGGCTGTGGCTTTGGGGTGGGCACGGACAGGCCCATGCCAACCAGGTGGGTGGCCAGGGAGAGGCTGCACCCTGTACTTAGTGGGATGCTGATCCCCTTCCTCTGGGGCAGCAGTGGACACCACCCTCTTCTGCGCCTGTGTCTCCCCTCGGCTGGGAGACTGATGGCTGACAGTGAGATGCGCGGGGTTCAAATCCTAGCACTGGCTGTGCTCAGCCTGTGAGGAGAGGGCAGGGGACCCAGCCTGGAGGCCACCAGGGCTCCCCTGAGACCTGGCCCCGTGAGCACCAGTGGTGGGGCCACTCAGTGAATGGGAAATGGTCCTGGCCATGTGGCCAGGAGCGTGGGCCGAGGAAGGAGCTGGCTGGCCTCGTCCCAAGGCCAAGTCCTCTGCTGGGGCTGCCCAGACTCGTGTGAGGCCTGGCTTGCCCTGTCTGAGGCGGCCTGCTCCCTGAGGTCCCAGGCAGGACGGCACTGGCCCACTCTTCTCTCACTTCCCTTCCTCTGCCCAGTGGGCTCATCCTCCAGTGGCTCCCAGCTCCTTCCCAGGTATAAACAAACAAATTCTGTCCCCCTGATGAGGGTCTCAGAGAGCAGCATTGCGCCCTCAGGGTCCCTGAGCAAGCAGAGCTCCAAGCCCTGGCTGGCAGTGTTGTGGCGCAGGGGCTGTAGGGCAGGCCGCGGTGGCCCAGGCAGGCCAAGGGCTGTTTGGGTGCCCAGCTGGCCTGCTGCTGCCGCCTCTGCCCCTGAGCCTAGCACTGGTCCTGAGGGACAGGCGCTGCAGATGGCTGCACCTGAAGGACAGAAGGCGGACTCTGCTTCCTGTGCTCCCCTTACCCCAAGGCCGAGGAGTGTGGAAGTTTGCTCAGGATGAAGTCTTCCTCTGTGACTGTGGGTCTGTTGTCTCTGGAAGTAAAACTGGAACGGTGATTCATCCACCGTTGCAGAGCTGTGAGCCTGAGGTTGTGGTCTGGATGCCACCCCTCCTGGCAGTGGGAAGGAAATGCTCCGTGCGGGGACAGCGTACTGTCAGAGCCCCAGCACCGGCCGACACTGCCTCACCTTTTCTCTGCATTTGGGCAGGGGGAGTTTGGGCTTCACTTTTTTTTTTTGAGACAGGGTCTCGCTATGCAGTTCCGGCTGACCTTGAACTCACTTTGTAGTCCAGGCTGGCCTCAAACTTGTGGCTGTCCTCCTGCCTCAGCCTCCTAAGTGCTGGGATGACAGGCGTGGCCACCAAACCTGGTTGGCTTCACCTTGTGACCTTGGCCCAGGTCTTTGATGCACTGCGCCCAGTTTGTTCACCTTCCAGACGTAACGGAAACCTTCCCGTCTGGTGATGGCACGAGGAGGGAATGACTGCACGTAGCAGGGCATTTGGAGAGCAGCTGCTGGCTGCCTGTCATCGAGTGAATGCGAATCTGGGGCTCTAGGGTGGAATCTCATCTGGGCCAACTGACAGGGGCAGGGGCTCCCACAGGTCATCCGTGTGCTTCCCAGAGGCTGCGGCCCTAAGTCCTACAAGATCGGCAAGTGCTGAATTGCCCCATTTATGATCCTACTGTGTTAAGAGCTGGTGTCCACTCCGTGGTGGCATTTGGGTGCCTGTGGTGGTGTTTCTTTATTTTATTTTATTTACTTTTGGTACCGGGGATTGAACTCAGGACCTTTTGCTTGCGAGGCAGGCGGTAGCACTGCTGAGCTATATCCCGGCCCTTTTTATTTTTACTTTTAAAATATTTATTTAGGGTTTTTTTGGTTGGTATTGGAGATCGAACTCGGGTCCTTGTGCTTGCAAGGCAGGCGGTGGAACCACTGAGCTGAATGGGTGGTGTTTCTAAACACCAACTCTGTGTGAGTATGGCGCTGGGATAGCAGAGTGTGGTCTCTGACCTCCTGACGACTCCCGTCTTACACAGGAGAGAAGTGAGGCCCCAGAGGCCAGCGTCCCTCACTCCCGGGGGCTCACTGACAGCGGACGTGTGGGTAGGTGGGTGGGTGCAGCCCTCTGTGCGCACCTCCCCCAGCAGAGCCACGTGGCTGCAGTGACTCGGTGAACGCTGCGCTCCCTACCTCCAGGGAAAACCCACTTTCCTGTGGGGCAGCTGGGGCTCAGAAGTCCCTGTACTGAGACATCGTGAGGCCATAACTCTCCTCCGCACCTGTCCAAGCCTTGCAAAGCATTCTGCCCCCGGGAGTGTAGCCCCGGCCCAGGGGCCACTCAGGATGAGCCCAGGTAGGACGTGAGGGCCAGAATTCTGACTCAGTGCCACCGAAAGCAGGTCTCCTCCACCCAGGCTCGGGTAGGTGAGAGCTTCCTCGGCATGAAAGGGAGGGCCAGGGCTGCTGGACACGGCCCAAGTGGGAGGGAGGTGCCGGAAGCATGGTGTGGAAGGAGAAGCTTAGATCGCTCGTCTGTGGTAGCTTTATTCATTACTTACTGAAATGGTAGCATTCTAGATAAACCAGGGTAAAAATAATGGCTTTGAATTGTGTGCACGGCTCCGTCAGGCTCCCGTGGCCCATCCTGGCCCAGAGAACCTGTTCCCTCAGGGAACCTGTAGGCGGAGAACAGGGAGGCCACTTTTCTTAGCTGTTCCCAGCTCTCAACCCAAGTAACTCCTACCAGAGTGCCCTGAAGGACAGCAGAGCCATCTCTGGGTGTCATGTGTAGAATCGCATCGCAAGTCCCTGCACACCACCCCCTCAGTCTGAGCCCACGCCCCCCCCCGGGGCTGGTGCACAGTGCCCGTGGGTCATCGTCCAGCCGCTCACCATGCTCACGTGGATAGATGTCCACCATGTACCACTCGCTCACAGCCAGCAAGAAAATGGTCAGCTCCGCCCTGTGCGGACTCACGAGGCTTCACTCTGGGTCCAGTACTTGAATTTTACGAGACTATTTTACTTTTGCTGTCGAGAAAGAAAAAAGATACATGTAGTATTTCCACGGGCAGTGTGTGGAGGTATCAGCACTTGGGAGCAGATGGAAAATACGAACAGATTTTCTTGTCAGACAGAGCCTTTGCTGCTGCAGAACTTTACATCATGCTCCCTGTTTTCACGTGAATAGTTCTATACCAAGCAGAGCAGGAGCTTTGAATGTGGAAGTCGTTAGGAAAAGATGAAACACCGGGTTGCTTTTGGCGCGTCTGGGCCAGGCTGTTTTTAGCTCTTGCCTTATTAAGTGTTGGCAGAGATGTGATGTTATCAGATGGCAGTGGTGGCTGCTGTTTCTGAAGCCTTTGTTACAGATCGGTCCACAGCTCTGCCTCCTCTCTAGGCAGGACAGTTTGTCCAGGCCAGTGGCCAAGGTCACAGCAAGCCAGCTGCTGCTCCCTTCATGGCCCAACCACCCGTCCACCACACCCTTCCTCCCCGTCAGATCTGAACAATCTAAAACCTGGGCAGGGGGTGTAGCTCAGGGGTAGAGCATTTGCCTGGGATATGTGAATCACTGAAAAAAATGAGATTGTTACATTTCGGCAAGTTCTTTCTAATGTCCCCAAGTCACTTCTGCACTCCACCTTCTTTATTAGGCATCTGGCAAGTGGGGGTGTTGATTAGGTAACATCTTTAAATCCCAGTGTAGGATGAATACCAAGAACTTAAACCATGGCCCCAGGGGTTCTCAAAACTGGCCACCGTCATTTTGGAGCTGCCTGACGGGCTGCCCTACGACCTTGACTCTGGTTCCATGGCCAATGCTTAGCAGCCCTCCCCCACCCCAGGGGAAAGTTAAGCCCTGGCGGAAACCACAGCTAAGTCTGGATCCCAGCTGCCGCTCCAAGTGCCATCTGAAGAGGGCCAGTTGATGCTCACATTTGTCAGCAGCAGGCAGAGCTTGTTGCCTGGCCTGGCCAAGGGGTGAGGTGGACGTCTGAGCATGGAATGTGGCACTTGGCAGATCACCTTGCTTTGTGTGCTTCCCCTGCGTGGTGTTTGGCTGTGGCACAGCTCTGTGGGCAGGCCCGGGCGCCTCCCCCCCACCTGCTCTTTCTCCCAGGGAGAGATCTGCGGCCCACAGGCTGCCCAAGAAAGTGGCTGTTGGTAACACCACAGTCACTTACACAGAAGTTGTTTGCGATTGTGGGCTACTCTTCCTCTGGAACAAATGACGAGCGGATTAGGCCCGGGGAGTCTGACCTTTTTTGGTGTAAATGCCACACTGGCCAGTAGTGACGCCCTAAGGTTTGCCGGTGACTTTTGAAGTTTCTTTCACAGATGTGCAGGTCACCCTAAGACATGCTAGCCTCAGGCATCTCTGGGCGGGTGGCACAGGAAATGGGCGTGCCTGGCTACCCAGGGTGCTGGTGGATGTGCAGAGCAGTGACATGGAGATGGAGTGACACACGGCATACAGCCCACGTTCCAGCAGTGTCACTAGAGAGCTCTTGCATATGTTCCAGGAGACACGGAGGAGAATGCTCACAGCAGTATTGTTCTAAAAGCAAAGTCGGGACAGTCCCCATCCACCGAGGGGACAGCAGGCACACACGTGGTGTCACAGCACTGAAGGCAAAAGCACTGGCCCAGCAGCCTGTGAGAAGAGCAGCAGGCCTGCCGTGGGGTGAGCAGCGAGAGTGTGGGTCTCCGCAGAGCACGGAGTGCTCCTAGCTGACGGTACAGCTGTGCCGTGCATACAAGTGGAGACTATGGCAGAACGTGACTGCCTGCTGCAGAGGAGCAGGCGGGGACCCGACACAGCTGCTGCCCTCTGCCCAGCAAGGCAGCCACTAGCCACGTGTGCCGAGCATCCTGCATCCCTGGCAGTGCTCGGGCAGGGCTGTGTGCTAGCTAGCCTGGGTGTAGGCCCTCCCATGGGTGCAGAGTTGGGGGTGGGTAGGTGTGCGGATCTGATTAGTTCTCTGTGACTTGTGCACATGTATGCATGAAGTTTTTTAAATTTTTGTTTTAATTTTACTCCTGGAAAATCCTTAAAAAGAAAGATTTATGAGATCTGCAGTATAATTCCCTAAGTGTGAAGATTGAGGACTGGCAGGAGAGTGGTTGGAGAAGCTGCCCCACTCTGGGAATACTACAGGCAGGAGTGTCTCTTGGGTGTCGCCTTCCACCCTGGTGACACTTGTGCTGTGCAGGAGGCCGAGGAGCATGCGGTGTGCACACGTGCGTGCGTGTCTGTGGCTAGCGCTGTTGGTGAGATCATCCAATCAGCAGCGCTGTGCAAACGCCGTGTGCTGCCCCTCCCCCTGCTACCACTGGCCACCGCCGCCAGCCTCCCCTGCCTCCACAAGGAGTTTGAGGGACCCTGACGATCCCCTGAGGCCGGTGCTGCTGGCTCCCGGGGCAGACAGAAAGCTGACAGCCTCCAAGTAAGTAAGGTTTGGCCTAGTTCCTGCTGCCCTCAATTTCCAGAGTTGAGACACTCGCTTGTCACGACAGTTTCCTTTCTCCACCTGATTTATCACTTCTGGGGCTGGAGCTGGCTGTTTCGTGGCTCCTGACTACCCGGGGACAGAGATTTATGGGCAGCACCACACTGCTCAGCTGCACCCCACACACTGGACTTGCAGGAGGGGCTGGCAGGGAGGGGAGAGGCTGAACCCACTTCCGGGGTTCCCTTCCAGCCCCCAGTTCCTCTGGTCATCGTCAGGGCCAGCCCCGCACTTGCTCGTCCTCAGAGGGTTTTCCTTGCCTGCCCTGGTCCCACCTTGGTCGTCACCCTGGGGCTGTGCACCTCTCGCTCCCTGGCCCCACACCTGCTCACCCAGCCCAGGGCTCTGGAGACCCTGACCGACCGTCATGGCGAACCAGGAAGCCCAGGGCTCTGCCCAGACGGCCCCGCTCACGCCTGCCCGCCGGTCCGGTAGCAGCTCACTGCCATCCCCTCCGGCTCCAAGCCTGGCTGGTGAGGGATGTGCTGGTCTTCTAGGGACATCTGAGGCTGGCATCAGACGGGCTGCACAGGGCAGCAGTGAGCCGAGTGAAAAGGAGACAGGTTACACCTGAGAGGGCGCAGACAGACCAGAGAGGAGCATGGGCATCTGTGAGGCCCTGGTGTGCTTGGGAGAGGGAGCTAAGCGCTCGCCGCTGCTCAGTAACCGGTGCAGATCTGTGAGCCTTGGGCACTGGGGATTCGGGGCGTGGTCAGCCTGGCTGCCCGCCCACAGGGGCAGCTGGCCAGGAACCGAGTGCCAGGCACTTTGGTCAGCACAGGTGCACCTCGACCTGTGATGGGGTCGCGTCCCATACGCGACAAATCAGAAGTGCGTTCACCGCACGGACCCTCGCACACCCTGACTTAGCCTCTGTGCCTGCGCGCTCCCATCAGCCGGGGTCGGACCAGTCGTCTCACACAGAGCCGCTTTCGTAAGAAATGTTGAGTAGATCCTGTCATTTCCCATGTATTTCACAAATGCTGGCCCCTAGTCGGCTCTAGCGTCTGGCTTTGTCCCTGTGCAGGTGTGGCTGGAGGGCGGCCGCGGCTGAGCGGGCGTCATGCCACAAATCACTAGCCCAGGAAGCGAAGAGTCCCAGGGGCAGCTTCTGCACGCATGACCCCAGCGGCGTCCCCTTCACTCAGCGTCACCAAGGCCATTTCCAGAGGGAGAGAGTCTTTAGCCCAGTTTTCAGGACAAAGCAAGTGGGATTTAGAGGGGGAGCTGCCCTCGCCACCTGACCCCACCCTTTGCCCACCGTGACTGGGTGACTGGGTGTTTATAACGCTGAGGTAGAAAATAGGAAGTGTGAGCCGAAAGTGAGACTCACCCTGCTGGGGTGGGTGGAGGGGCCCAACCCACCTCAGAACCCTGGGGCCCTGCTGCCCTGGGCACCCCAGCTGCCCAGTAGTGGGCCAGGCGCAGCGCTTCCTCTGTGTCTCCGTCCACACTGGTGTTCAGTTTGGCTGCCTGTGAGTGAGAGAGCCCAGGGAGCTTTGGGCTCCGTGATATCTGCAAAGGGCTGGTTAGGTTCATCCGGTCTTGCCTGGCACCTACAGAGTTCTGGCCAAGGAGCTGACTCTGGCCGTACTAAGTCACTGAAGCAGGGGTGACACAGCTAGGGTTCTGCAGTGTGAGGTGCTCTGTCGTTTATCTTCCTCTGGAGGAGTGGCGCTTTGTCACTTATTTGGAGAGTTTTTCTTTTTAAGTAATAAATTACTGGAAAATTTGTAGTGCTTTTTTAGTTTTAAAGTTATATTTTTCCTTCTCACAGGATAGTGTTTTGTTCTTTGATTTTCAGCCAATAGTAAGTGTTTTCTGTGAACTGCTGCTGTTGCTAAAAGAAGCCTCCCCGTCTCCCCAGGGTGTTTTTGGTTGTTTTTTTTCGTACTGGGGATCGAACTTGGGACCTTGCGCTTTCGAGGCAGGCGCCAGAGCCACTGAGCTAAATCCCTGGCTCCCCAGGGTGTTTTGGTTGGTTGATTTGTTCATTTTTTGAGTGTTTACTGAGCATCTACCGGCCAAGAACTGTGTTTGTATTGGGAAAACAGGCATGAACAACACATTTACAGCCCTTGGGGACATTAAAATAAATTGAATCATACAATAGGTGGTCTTTCATGACTGGTTACAATCACTTAGCATAGTGTTTTCTAGGTTCATCCATGTTGTTATATGGATAGATACTTAATCTCTTTTTCATGGACAAATAATATTCCATTGCGTGGATATACTACATTTTATTCATTTGTGAACATTTGGACTTAGAGTTGTTTCTACCTTTTGACTGTTAAGAATAATGCTGCTGTGAACTTTTTTGGTACAAGTCACATGGAAATATGTTCTCATTTCTCTAGAATTTACACCTAGGAGTAGAATTGCTGGGCTTTGTATGGCAATGTTTGATCTTATGAGGAACTAACTGCCAGATGTTTCCCAGCCCAGCTGCACCATTTTACATCCCCAGCAACAGTGTGTGTTTGTTTCCCCAATCCTTAGCAACACTTGGTTTTTGGGGTTGTTTTTTGGGGGGGGTTGCACTGGTTTTGGTTTTAGTACCAGGGATTGAACTCAGGACCTTGCACTTGCCAGGCAGGTGCGGCGCCACTGAGCTACATCCCAGCCTCCTCAGCAATGCTTGGCGTGGCTGTCTTTTTTCTTTTTTTTCTTTTGGTGCCGGGGATCGAACTCGGGTCCTCAAGCTTGCAAGGCAGGCCACGGAACCACTGAGCTAAGTCCCCAGTCCTAGGTGTCTTTTTTATCATAGCTGGTAACATGCTATGGAGGGGTGGCGGCTGTCTTTCCCTGCACTCAGTGCCAGTTTGTATATCTTCTCTGGAGAATTGTCTGTGTTTTTGCCCACTTTGAAGTGGGTCATTTTTCTGTTGTTGAGTTGTAAACATTCTTTTATTTTTTTAAATATTTTTCCCCAGTGCTTGGGATTGAACCCAGGGAGGGCTTGTGAGGGCTGTGCCAGTGTCTTAGCACTGCGCCAAGTCTCCAGCCGAGTTCTGATTCCTCTCCAGAAGTGAGTCCCTTGCCTGGTACGCAACTCACAAGCATCCCTTCCCATCCAGCAGTTTCTTTCCACCTTCCTGTTGATGTCATTTGTAGCACATTTTGAATTTTGATGAAGTCCAATTTGTATATTTTTACTTTTGTTGCTTGAACTTTTGGTGCCATACCTCAGAGGCCATGGTCAAATCCAAGAGTGTTGTGGTTTTAACTTCTCATTTAGGTCTTCGGTTCATTTTGAGTGCATTTGGTATCTGATATAATTTAGAGGCCTGGATTCATTCTTTTGCACATGACTTCCGATTTTCCCAGCTCCATTTGTTGAAATCATTCTTTCCCCACCGAGTAGTCTTGACTTTCTTCTCGAGAGTCAGTTGCCATAACCACATGGTTTTATTTCTGGACTCGGTTCAGTGCTGTTGAGCTCCATGTCTGTCTCCCTGTAAGTACCATAGTGTCAAGTAGTATGGCTTTTGAGTAGTTCTTTTTTTTTTGGTACTGGGGATCGAACTCATGACCTTGCACTTGTGAGGCAGGCGCAGTGCCACTGAGCTAAATCCCCAGCCCTCTAGTAGTTCATTTTTAAGTTGAGGCATATGAGTCTCCCAGCTTTGTCTTTCTCCAAGATTGTTTCGGCCATTCTGAATCACTGTATTTCCGTACTAATTTAGGAGTAGAGTGTTAGTTTCTATAAAGCCAGCTGGAATTCTCATAGACTGCAAATTATCATCACTGGGTATTGGAATCCTAATATCAAGCCTTCTGCACCATGAACATAATATGCTTTTTCATTTATTTAACTTGTCTCTAACTTTTTTCAGCAATATTTTATAATTTTCAGTGTGTAAATCTTACATTTTTGCTGACTCTGTGCCTATGTATCCTTTTTTGGATGATATTATAAATGAAACTTTCTAAATTTCATTTCAGAATGTTCATTACCACTGTGTAGAGATATAACTGATCTTTGTGTATTGACCTCGTGTCTTGTGACCTTACTGTTATACTAACACTCGTGGGTTGTTTGGTTTTGCAGCACTGGGGGATGAACTCTGGGCCACCTGCAGCCAGGCAAGTGCTGTAGCCCTGAGCTCCACCCCCACCCCAGTTCTAACAGCTCAGTAGATTGCTGAGCTTTACTGTGCGTAAGATCGTGTCATGCACAAATAGAGATAGTTTGGTGTCTCCTCTTCTAGTCAGGGTGCCTTTTCCTCTTTCTTTCTCTTACCCAACTGCCCTGAGAGTGCAGTGTCAGATTGGAGCAATGAGAAGGGACTTCCTGTCTCATCCAGATCCTAGGGGAAGTCATTCAGTCCTTCACCCCAGCCCAGAGCAAGGTGGACACTTCACTTCCAGTCCAGTCCCCGCTGCCAGCTCTGGGTCCTGGCTGCATCCCGCAGCTGATTTGGGAAGGCCTTCCTCATTAGTTCTTACATCCTACGTGTCTGTGATTCTACTGGAACGCTTTCTTTTTAGCTAGGTCCCTTGGACATTGGCTAGGCCATGGTACAGAAAGGACACTTACATGTGTTCACAAGTTCTTTTTCCCTGCCTCTCTTGGTTGCTCTCCGTGCCCACAATTCTGAGCAATCCACCCTTGCTGGAAATTGCAGAGGCTGAACCCCAAAAGCCAAGCTGTGTTAGTGGGTCCATAGTCCCTTTCCTCTGAGCCCCAGCAGTCAGGAGATTGGGTTGAGGACTGTTGGTGTCCACGGAAGGTCGGGGAGTCACAGCTGCTTCCCACGCCGGCCTCTAACAGCCGGTGCCCTCTGTGTTTTCAGACTCCCAGCGTTCTCACCTCTCTTCCTTCACCATGAAGCTGATGGACAAATTCCACTCGCCCAAAATCAAGAGGACGCCGTCGAAGAAGGGGAAGCCAGCAGAGGTGTCTGTGAAGATCCTGGAGAAGCCCGTCAACAAAGTAAGCTGGCTCTCCAGGTGCTCCCGCCCTGGCCGTGTGCGCGCGGCAGTGTGAGTTGTGTTGTTTGAGTGCGGCCCTTGGCTCCTTCTGCGTCCTTCTGAAATAGGGACCGTGTGTGCAGCAGAGTCCAGCAGGAGCCAGGGCGGCTCTCCTCCCTGCTGCTCCTCCCTCAGGGTGCCTCAGTCGGTCATGTGCTGGGTGCTGCCTCCACCCCAGAGTGCCCTCCCTGGGGCACTCACACAGGGAGGTCTGTGATGTCCAGACGCCCATCATTCAGCTTCAGGGCCCTGCTCGTAGCCGGGAATCCTCCACACCCAGCCAAAGACACCCTCTAGCACAAGTGACCTTGGCAGGGCCTGCAGAGCCAGATGTATTGGAACCGCTGTTGGTTTTCATTGACCCTCTCTTCAGCCCACAACGGCCAAGCTCTGTAGGAATCCAGGTTTCCTCTCTTCCAGGAGGCAAGAAACAGATTTCTACCAGAGGGCTACCCTATCCCCTTGGATCTGGAGCAGCAGGCAGTAGAATTTATGTCCACCAGTGCTGTGGCTTCCAGGTCTCAGAGGCAGAAGGTCAGTGTGACTTCAGAATGGTTGGGTTTGCCTTCCTTCTACTGCAGAACCCTGGTCCATGGTTGGGCTGGAAAAGCAGCTTTCACAGTATCTTTGTGTCTGACTGGGTGGCAGCTGTGGGCTGAAGTGTTAGAGCCTGAGGGGTCTTGGACAGAAGCAGAGCTGGTCCAAGCTCCCCTGGTCTGGAGAGAGCACTGGAGCCCAGTGAAAGCTCAGGGTCCTGGCTGGGTTCGGGCCGGATGTCCTGTCAGGTCAGCAGGTTCAGGGGAAGCAAAGAGCAGCTGTTCTCTGCTGGAGCTGCTGAGGCCGTGGGAGCGGCTCAGGAGAGGAACGCACCGAGCACCTGGAGTGCGCTCCGCTGCCTACCTGCCAGGCCAGGCGCACTCAGAGCAGGCGCCATGTGTCTGCGCTCTTCTCTGCTCATTCTCCCTGACGGCCCTGACGGGGACAGGCCGAGTCCTCAGAGAAGCACTAAGCACGGTACACAGCGAGAAAGGTGAACGCAGGCTGTTGGACGTCAGTCTGGATTTTCACCGTTCCCGTCCTTCTTTAAGAAAGAAAGCCAGAGTTTACTTATGATATCTCACAGATCTAAACATTAATCCCGACCCATACTATACACACAAATAAATTTAGCATTTTAAAGTAAAATAAGCTTTGTCAAGAAATAGACCCTTATCCTCTGGTGATCCTTTCTCCCAGAACTATTGTGCAGCATCAGTTTTACACAGCTGACAAACTCTGACTACCCTGTCACTGAAACAGTTCGGGGGGGGGGGGGCAGGGTCACACTCATTAGTCCAGGCCAGCCTTGAACTCACTACATAGCCCAGGCTGGCCTCGGGCTCCCCAGTGCTGGGATTACAGGTGTGTGCCACCATACCCAGCCGGAGTTCTTGAGTCTTGCAAGTCGTCTACTTTTGGTTTTTAAGTTGGCTGGCAGAATATTTTAAAAGTTTATTAAAAGTAGAGAAGTAAAGATTTTAAATCCATGAGCCTTTTGTGGAATGGTAGTTTTTCCTGCCCCATCTGTTAACAAAGGAGGCTGAGGAAGAGGAGGGAAGCGTCCAGCAAGCCAGAGATCTGAGTCCCAAACTGGAGGGAGGAGCGCAGGCGAGGAGGAGACTGTGTGCGGTTCTGTTACCATATGGCAGGCACTGGTTCCGGGGAGAAGACGGGCCGGCCTCGGCGCCAGTTGGAGCAGTGCAGAGAGATGAGGCTTACTGACACCTTTGCCCTGCTAGCGAAACCTTGGAGACTGTTTGGCCGCTCTGCTCTTGGACTTTTTCTCATCTTATTCAGTCTCTCAGCAGAGGTCATGGAGGAGAACTTGATGTGAAAGCACCCCTCACTTAATGGGGTGCCTGCAGACGAGCCCCCGGACATCCTTGGCAGAGAGCACTTGGACACTTCCAGGGTCACCATAGGAGGGTCCAGTGGACCTACTGGGCATCTAGGGGCAGGGACGGGGTGTGTGTCACCTCCCAGCCACAGGGCAGCACCCACAGCAAGGAACCGTCGGCCCCGCCCAGCCGAGGCACCCAGGCGCGGCCTGCTGTGTGCAGGGAGCTGTTGGTGAGACCTGCACCCTGGACCACCAGGCCCGTGTGGCCCCTGCCAGCCCCAGCATGAAGAGGCTGCTGTCTGCAGAGTGGGTGGCCCCAGGCAGGACTGGGAATGCGGGTGTCACCCGGTGTGGGGACTCAGGGGCTGTGACCCCAGGCTCAGGCTGCTGTCATCAGTCCTCACTGGCCAGCTCTCTGGCCACTCAGAGGAGGTCTGCACACACGGTGTCATCTTCTTCCAGCCTGCCTGCATGGCTCTCCCGGCCGAAACTGAAGCCAGGTCCTGGGGGCAGTGCAGATTCACCTCTTATGGAGGGCTGTGTGCCCAGCCCCAAGCCCCATCCAGGTGCTGCTGCTTTTCTCCTCATCATAACCTTGAGGGGAAGGATTTTTGTTATTCCCAGCATGGTGTTGGCTCCTGCCCAAAGTCTGTTTTCCACTGCGTTCTATTGCCTTTATATGCCCATAGATGAATTTATGAACTGTTCAGAGCTATTAACAGGCCTGATGGTGAGCTGTAGGGTTGAAGTAGCAGGACATTTAGCCACAGGCTGAGCGGTGGAGCTGACAGCCATACCCGACCCAGTTGGCCCTGACCCGAGGTAGCCCAGAGGCGTGAGGACAGGCGGGCCCGGCTCCTGAGCAGCCTGTGAGGTCCTCCTGTGAAGCATAAGCAGGGAGAGGTGGAGGCAGGTGGGGCTGCCTGGGGGCTCCATGCAGGCCCCGGGTGCAACCCAGCGGGACGAGCACTGTGCACAGGGCCCCGTCGGCCTGTGACTCCCGCTCTGTGTTTGGTGCCCCCCAGCACAGCCCGCACAGCCCAGGTTCGTGTGGCTCCCCGTTGGCAGTGTCGTGAGCGGCCTGGGCCGTCTGTGGCGTCCACATGGATGATGGAGGCCAGGGTGGGAGTGGGGGAGTAGCCGGGGAAGGGCCAGGTCTCCTGCCCTGGCCACAGAGCTTGGCCATGTCACAGTGACACTGACATCAGCAGGAAAGCGTGTCAGAGTCTCCCACCTGCGCCTCCTTTTTCACCAGGGGGTTACTAGTAAATTTCTTTACTTCTTCCAGCACATCTTTAATGTGTTTTCCTGCTGTCTCCCCAAGCTCTGGAATCAAATAGACCAAGTTCAGATTCCAGGCCCCACATTACAGCGCTCTGACCGTCTGCAGCGAGGGCTCAGGCCTCAGTGTCCCCACCTGTGGACAGATTGGGGTTGCCCTGTGGTGTGGTGTGGTGTGTTGTAGCCCCACAGTGGGCGCCCACGAAACACAGAGCGCTAGTGGCTGTGGGCTGCCTCTCTCCTTCCCTCGGGGATTTACATCCTCTGTCCCTGCTTTACTGCTAGCCACGCACAGCCTCTGTCCAGTGTGGCATCTGGTAGCTGTTGGGACTGCTTCCACTCACAGCCTCTTCTGCCCCAGTGCTGACCTCAGCAGCGACACACACAGACGGGGAGCCCGGCGTGGCTGCTGGCCTTCTGGACTTGGCAGAGTTATGGGGACCGGTGGTGGCAGCTGCTCTCCGGCTGGAGGGGTACACAGACGGACACGTGTGCTCTGTGAGCTCGTGTGCCTGAGCACCTTCGGCACAGCCACCTGGAGCGAGTTCCGGGTGTGGGTGTCACTGTGTCCCTGCAGACCTGGCCACACTTAGCAGCTGAAGGGCGAGGGAGGGCCCAGTGCTCAGAGGCCAGCACTCGGGAGGGGAATGGGCGCCGCCCGACTGCTAGGCCACCCCCACCCCACCCCCATCCCATCAACCCCTTTCTCTCTTGCCGCCTAGGGTCACATTTTCTTAAAATATTTCCTGTTCCCGGCGCGGAGTTTAATCCTTGCTGGCCTCCGGCATTTCCTGGTGTGCTGGGATGGCAGCATCTGTCTGGTCCCCCTCCAGCCCGACTGTGGCTCTGGTCATGCTGGCTGCTGGCAGGCCTCTCAAAGCCTGATGGTGCTGTCCTGGTGGTGAGGAAGCAGTACCCGATCCATGGAGACAGCAGGAAGTAAACTGTTCAGCTCGTGAGAGGAGAGAGTGAGTCAGGGTGCAGAGGACCCGCGACAAGCAGGAGGGGGTGTGCGCCCTGCGGTGTCCCCGTGGTCTGCAGGACACTCTGGGGAGGTCCACAGAGAAGCCATTCTGGGCTTTGGAGCTTGTCTGCCCAGGAAGCTGTTCCTTGTTGATCTCATTTATTTGTAGTTTTCTTTCGATGATCCTCCACTAATGAATTTTTTATTTAAAATGATGTCCCCCATCATTTTAGAAGAAAAGTTAGTGTTCAAAATCATAACCACTTTTGGGCTGGGCTTGGTGGTGGCACACCTGTGATCCCAGCACTGGGAGGCTGAGGAGGGGGGATCCCCACGAGTTCGAGGCCAGCCTGGGGTACAACTACATAGCGAAATGCTGTCTCAGAATATTTGTGCCATTTGTTTATACACTTACACATCACTGCTTCAGTTAACTTTCCCTGGAAGGTACCTTCTTACCCTGCGTGACCTCCCTTGCTTTTCTTTCCGGCCCCGGAGAGCCCAGGGCTGGCCGTTTCTGGGTACACACCACCTTCATTTGCACTGGCCTGTCATCTGTTCGACTTGAGTAGATCGCGCACTTGTGGGTTTCTCCACTCAGCAGATGGCCCTCGATATCCCTGCCCCTGCCTGCCCCAGCGGCCCGTGTCACTGCCATTAGGGCCACTGGAGGAGGAGGCTGGGGAAGAGGAAGGGAGGGAGCAGTCTCCATAGTCAGGGAGGAAGGGGTCGGCCTTCTCCTCAGGAACAGCCCGGCACTGGGCACTGCACTGCCGCAGCCTCTCTCCCTCCCTGCTCACCCCAGCAGCCCACCTCTCCCAGCCCTGGGTTGCTGGTTTGGGGGAGTAGCTAGCATAACTCCATTGAGAGGCTGTGGGCTGGGGCTGAGCAGTGTGGGAAGCCAGTGAGGAGACCCCTGCCCATCTCTCTCTCGGCGCCCCCCACACCCCAGTCGTTGGAAGAAAGCTGGGATGACTCTGGACTGGCCTTAGTGTGTGCATCCAGGGGCATGGCTGTTGCTTCCCCTGCCGTCAGCACACGTCCTCACCGGCTTGCCGGCTTGGCTTGGTTGTGGTCTTGATGTGGCTGGTCAGGACCTGGAGGAGAACAACTCTCAGGGCCCGGGGTGCAGGCGGGGGTCGGGACCTCTGCTCTGCGCTTCTGTGTCCTCGTCACAGTCCTTAGCAAAGCCACCCGGCGTGGTTTCTGTAGCCTCTTCCATTCACAGTGGTGTCAGGCTAGTTTAGAGGAAATTTTAATGTCTCCCCTCCCTCCTTATGCTTAACATTTCCTTTCAGAACCTGAGCTGGCTGGAAGAGAAAGAAAAGGAAGTGGTCAGCGCCTTGCGCTACTTTAAGACCATCGTGGACAAAATGGCCATCGACAAGAAGGTGCTGGAGATGCTCCCGGGCTCGGCCAGCAAGGTGCTGGAGGCCATCCTGCCGCTGGTGCAGACAGACCCGAGGGTCCAGCAGAGGTGAGTGCTGCCTGGGGCCGCCCCTGTGGGGCCCGGTACCCCGAGGCAGATCCCCACCCCCAGCTGAAGCCACTGTGGGACCTGCAGCACTGCACATTTCCCTGTGCCTCCCGCCTGTCCCCAGAGCCTTTCTGCCCCGCCAGGGAGCCCTCAGCTGCAGATGGTCGGGACAGAAGGCCGCCATCCCGAGTCCCTCTGACCTCCCACCCGCACCCACGGGGATTCCAGCGGGGAAGCGACAGCATCACATAAACCAGCTCTGTCCCGAGGGTGGCTGTGCCCTGACAGGGTCCGCCTGCTGTGATTCCACAGCCAGGGAGGCAGCACAGGGCCCTGGGTCTGATTCTCAGCACCACTAAAGAAACAGCAGACAAACCGGCTGCTTCCTTGGGAGCCTCCAAACTGGGTTTTAGTCTGATTCACCCCAAGGAGTGTGCAGGGCTTGACCTGCTCCAATGATGAACGGCTGGGAGGGAGGCTGGGGCACTGCCTGAGAGATGTCCTCAGAGTCTCTGCAGGCTGTGAGTGGAAAAACTTCTTAACTGTTACAGTGGGGTGTCTGTATATTTGGGAGATGAAAAGTTTTATAACAGATTAGAAAACAAAGCTCTGTATTGGATATTAGGAGAAAGGCTAGTGGGAAGGTTTGTTTATTAAAAGGGAGCGTGCAACCATGCATGATAGTGCACACCTGCAATCCTGGCAGCTCGGGAGGCTAAGGCAAGAGGATCATAGGTTTGAAGCCAGCCTGGGCAATTTAAGAAACCCTGTCTCAGAGCTGGGGATTTAGCTCAGTGGTTTTGCCGCCTGCTGCGTAAGCACAAGAACCCGAGTTCGATCGCTGGAACCAAAAAAAAAAAAGAAACCCTGTCTCAATAAAAAAAGGCTGGAGGTGTAGCTCAGTGATAGAGCACCTCTGGCTTCAGTCCTCAGTACCATCCCCAAAAGAAGGAAGCATGGATAATATTTCCTAAAAGAAATATTGGCCAGCATATATGTGTGGTTCTATTTCTAGATTCTCTGTTTTATTCCAATGATCTAT
>NW_004624760.1:4433571-4574904 GCF_000247695.1 Heterocephalus glaber
GTCAAATTTATTTCAAAAAAGATTTTTGTAATATGCTTTCTATATCCTTTTAAATTCTGTAAAATCTGTGGCAATGGCTCCTAGATCTTAATATTGTTATTTAAAAAATGTATAACTGACACTGTATAACAGGAAGAAAAGCTCTAAAAGAGCAGGGTAATTGGGAGAGGTAGGGGAAGGGGAAAAAAAAGGGAAAGGAAAAAATATGAGAAGAGGAAAAGAATGGAAACAAGGTCTTTGCAAATAGGGAAGGGAGGCAAGGGAAGGGGAAAAAAAATAAGAACCAAGAGACTCATGTAATGGTACAAGATCCCAATGATGAATGCAACTGTATTTTATACCTAAAATGTGCCAATAAAGTTAATGGGGAAGAAAAAAAAAAGAAATATTGGCCAGGCGTGGTGGTGCACACCTGTAATCCCAGCACTCGGGAGGCTGAGGCAGGAAGATCACTGAGAGTTCAAAACCAGCCTTAACTACATAGCGAAACCCTGTCTGAGAAAGAGAGAAAAGAAAGAGAGAGAGACGGACAGACAGACAGACGGACAGGGAAAGGAAGGCCGGGCGTGGTAGCACATGCCTATAATCCCAGAACTCAGGAGGCTGAGGCAGGAGAATTGCCATGAGTTTGAGGCCAGCCTGGGCTCCATAGTGAGTTCAAGGCCAGCCGGAACTAGTGGATTCTGTCTCCAAAAAGGGGAGGCGGGGGGTAGGAGATTGATTAATACACAAATACACACTGGCCACCGGAAACTGCTTCTGTGCTGTGTGCCGCCTCACAGGGATTTATTTTCAGATTTATCTGACGTTCTCTGCAAATCTTCTCTTGGCTTCAGCTCAGCGCTGTCGTCCTGCTACAGCCGCGTGTACCAGAGCCTCGCCAACCTCATCCGGTGGTCCGACCAGGTGATGCTGGAGGGGGTGAGCTCAGAGGACAAGGAGGTGGTGACCACCGTGAAGGGCGTCATCAAGGCCGTGCTGGACGGCGTGAAGGTAGGTGGGGGTGAGGCGCGGTGTGCCTGTCCTCCAGGGCTGCTGTCCGCTCTGTCCCGTAGCGACCTCCTCCTCCCAGGACTGCTGCTCGGCCCTGCAGGCCTCGGGGCGCTGGTCAGAGAGCCGAGAGGCTGCGGGCAGGTGGCCTGTGCGCGCCGTTAAGTCTGCATGAGGCTGGCGCTGCGGCTGAGGCTCGGCACGCTCATCAGCCAGACAGAATACAGGGGAGTTTTGTGGTTGGTTTTTGTTTCTGAGACAGAGTCTTAAGGTTGAGCCCCTCCTGCCTCAGCCTCCCACCGTGCTGGGATGACAGGTGCACGCCACCAGGCCCAGCCTGGAGATGGTTCTGGGGTTGACGGTTAGCAAACTCCCAGTCTGTCAGCTGCTGTTACTCGTGCTCTAGGGACTTAGGGTGTTCTTGGTAGGAAAGCACGGGTGGGATGATAAGCATTCACCTGTACTTACTTGATGTCCGCGCCATGTACCGAGTTACTTATTGCTCAGGAGTGAAGCCGCCTCCTGGAGAAGGTTAGGCCTCAGCTACAGTGACAGGCTGAGGTCCAGGGGACCCTCCCTGAGGGAGGAGGAGGGACACTTCAGGCAGCGGGGCGGTGCCTTCCGGACTCCCTGGTGCGCAGCATGGCCGGAAGGACTGAGCCGCGCACATGGACAGTGCTCCGTGGCTGCCTGCTATTCATGCTGGGCTGCTCACTGCGTGCTTTCCAGGCTCAGCCGGGCCAGGATTGGGTCCTCTTCCTCTCCAGCCCCTCCCACCTGAAGCTGTAGTGAGGGCCGAAGAGATTCCTTCCCCCTCAACCAGGTGGAAGCCGGCCCTGGGCGCCAGGCCTCGGGAGTGCTAGGTGCAGGTGAGGCCCCAAAGGGCTCACACCGCAGGGGCAGGGCAGTGCTGGGCACGAAGGAGAGGCTGCCAGGGACCCGAGGTCGTGAGGGAGGTGCCCGCTCCCGCGACCACGGCATCCCCCAACGTCTGAGCATAGCCCGGGGCTGTGGCCCCGGACCTTACAGCGCCCTCTGGAGTAGGAGCGAGGTCACTTGTCAGCCTGTTGGGTCCTCACAGCAGTTCCTTGGGGTCACAAGGCAGGGCAGGGTGCGACGTGACCCAGTCACACTTCCTCTGCAGAGCCTGGCCCGCCGCCCTTGCTGTTCCTGCCGGGCCTCTGGAAATGCTGCTGTCAAGGTAACTCTCAGGTGACATTGTTCAGGTTTCCTTCTGCCGAACTGACTCTGGTGCAATGCTCAAAACAAGCCCAGACAGCTGGAGAGAGACAGACCAAGTCTCCACTCCAGCTGTGCGCTACTCCCAGGTCAATTCTTCGTGGAATCATTATAGCACCGTGGTGTCAGGTGAAAGACGCATCTGAAAGAAAAATGTCTCTAATTTTTCAAAGTGACCTGGATAAAAGAGAGAGCTGTGGAGATTGAGCTTACCATTGTCTGAGCGCAAACAACTTTTCCACAATTGTTTTAAAAATATTTAAAATAGAACAAGGATTCTCAAGGTGAGGAGCTCTGTGAGTTCAGTTTTTATGTGTCCAAGGAGCACGTCTGTGTGGCAGAGTCGGGTCAGGGCTGAGCAAAGCTGGCCCAGGCCCACACCCTCGGGGATTCAGGGCCTCGGACAGGATCCCGGCTGCGGGGTGGGAAGCTGCAGAGGGTGGCCCTGGGACCGGGGTGCACAGATGTCCAGGGAGAGGCAGGCCAGGGCTGGAGGACAGAGCCTCTAACGGAGTCAGTCAGGACAAGGACAGTGCGGGTGGGACAGCACTGCATGCGCACCCGCGTCCCCTAGGCGTGACCTCCTTATGGGTGCTTTTTGCACACTCCCCACACTAATACTCACGACACCCCAGGTGGGCGTGCATGCCCCTTTCCCAGGTGTGGAAACCGAGCTTCCAGCTGAGCAGCAGTTCATGGGAGGCTATGATGCGCTGCACTCTGCCGGGCCTTGGGTGACACAGCCCCAGGGCTCTGCTCGCCGTCCACAGGGCCGGGGACACCTGCCGGGCCATCCTGGACAGGACAGCTGCCTCGGCAGAGGAAGCCCTGGCCGCCCCTTCAGGCTCATCGCTTGTTAGGGGAATTGAGGGGTGGTAAAAATTGTCTAACCGTATTACTTTGTCCCTGAATGAATAACGTCGTTCAACATAGCAGCCCCTGCATGAATGCCTCTTGTTAGCTGTGTGACCCTGGCAGCGCCTCTCTGAGCTCCAGGGGACTTGCACTACTTGTTCTGCAGCTCTGAGGCAGACTGAGAGGGTAACGGCAGGGTGTGTGGGAAGTGTGGGTGCTGTCGCCATGGAAATGTTAGGTTCCAGACTAGCACCAGGCTATGTGACCGATTTCACAGGCTCCTGACCCTGCTGTGGGATTTCCTCACAGGGGTCATTCTGCACCCTCCTAGGCCCCTAGGGATGCCAAGCACAGGTAGGCGCCCGCCTTCCTGTCACAGTGATGAAGGCCTTGCCAGTGACCACAGGGAGCCATCGCGGACGCCAGCAGCTCTGCCATTCAGCCATCTCACCCGGAGCTGGACTGCTGTGCCAGACTCGCCCGCACACCCAGAGAGCTTGCAGAGGAGGCTCTTCTCACATCAGGGTCAGGTCTGCCTACTAGAAAGCCCAAAATTATAGTGGCTTTTTAAAGATACAACTTGGGGCCCAGTGTAGCAGTGCACACCCTTAATCCTAACTACTTAGGAGGCTGAAACAGGAAGATCCCGAGTTTGAGGCCACCTGGGCAGCTTATCTAAATAAAACAAGAAAAATTATGCTGTGGTATAGCTCAGCACTTTCCAGGTTCATTGCCCAGTACCACCAAATGAACTTTTTCACTTTTGTGTGTATGAAGTCCAGAGAAGGCTGGGGATGTAGCTCAGCGGCGCCGTGGCTGCCTGACAAGCACAAGGTGCTGAGTTCCATCCCCGGTACAAAAAAACAAAAGAAATCTATGGGTTGGGGATTTAGCTCAGTGGTTCCACCGCCTACCTCGAAAGCGCAAGGTCCCGATTTCGATCCCCGGTAAAAAACAAAAAACAGAAATCCAGAGCCAGACAGCAGAAGGCTACTGCGACATTCTCACATAGTGATCAGGATGGTCTCACTTTCCTGCTATGCATAACATGTGAATCCCACCTCACGGAGCAGAATAGCTGCTTCACCTCGAGCCCTCATGACTACATCCCAGCTGGCAAGGAAGATGGGCATAGGAAGTTGTGCCTTTTCTCTAAGGAAGCTTTCTAGAGGGCTTCACAAAGCTTCCACTTCGTGTCATTGGCCAGAGCCCGGTCACGGGCCCAGCCGAGGCTGTTAGGAAGACGGGGACTGGGGGCGGCGAGCTGTCTGAACACCGACAGTCCAAGTAAGCCCTCTCCTGCCTTCCTTTTCAGCCGATTTTAAAATGCTTCATAGGAACAGTTCCACACATTTGTGAGAAAGGGAATGTTGAGTAGAAATAGAACACAGAGCACGAACAAGAGTCGCGGCCCCACCAGTTTTCTCCACTGGGACAGTGGCCGGCTAGCACACTCCCAGCGTGGCATCTTGTCCTCCGGCTGTAGCCTGGTGCCTGCCTCGCAGCGGGAAGCAGTGCGGGCTGCTGGGCCTCAGGCGGTCTGCTGTGTACTCTTCTTTTTTATTATTTTGAGCTAACTCTCCTTGCCCCAAGGCTCTGGATAGCTGCTGTCCTCGCTCGCCCGTCAGCCCCTCCAGGGTCTCAAGGGGCAGGAAGACTCGCTGGCCAGCGTTGTCGAAGCGGCCCCTTCCGCCGAGCTGCAGCTGTCAAAGCTCTGCGTATTGCACAGCGTCCCGAGGCCAGCACCTGGGCCCCGCAGCCCGCACTGTGAAGGAGGGACTCAGAGGCCCCGGATGTGCTTCCGCCCGGCGCAGTCCGGACGGTTGATGCTGCCCGGCCTGGGCTGGCGTCTTTCCCGGGACCTCGCATGTCCTCACTCGCTTCCTCACGCTGGGGGCTGGAAGGCTGCTGCAGGTTCATCTTGTACCCATGGGGTTTGGGGGGCTGAGAAGAGGGACGATTTGATAATGGCTTTCTTGAGATATAATTCCCGTGCCACACAAATAACCCATTTAAAATGTGCAGCTGAATGCTTCTTAGCATATTCAAAGAGCTGTTCAGCCATCACCACAATCAGTTGTAAGACTCGATGGTCTCAGAATAAATAGCATCACCAGCCACCTCCAATATGATTATTAAAAACTGGTTAGAGGGGCTGGGGATTTAGCTCAGTGGTTTCGACGCCTGCTGCACAAGCGCAAGGACCCAAGTTCGATCCCCGGTACCAAAAAAAAAAACTGGTTAGAAGCCAAGCGTGGTGGCGCTCGCCTGTGAGCCCAGCACTCAGTAGGATGAGGCAGGAGGATCACTGTGAGTTCCAGGACAGCCTCGGCTACATAGGGAGATCTACAAAATAATGATAATGATAATTATAAATAAAAATTGGTTAGAGATTTGTAGTATACAATATAATCAGTAATTTTAAAAGCACCATCCTTATCCTTCCGGTTATCCTGTGGAATGTGAGGCCCTGTGATATTTAAAATTCTTGCATGTGTGGCCACGCAGTGAGGTTTGGAGCCAGTGCTGTGCCGCTGCTTTTTAAGCGCAGTCCTGCTTGAAGAAGGAGAGGGGGTGGGGGAGAAGAAAGGGACAAGGAACGGTTTGTATGGAGCAGAAGGTTTTCCTGTCAGAGTTGCAGGGGATTCACTTGTGTGAGTAAAGCACTGTACTCAGTTCCATACCCGCAGGGTTCTGGGGCTTGTTAGGGTTTCATTTTTTCAGTACTGCGTCCCGTAGGGGTCCCCTCCCTCCCTCCCATGGCGCCTCCCCACATACTCCGAGCCGTGTGTGCAGCGCCCATCTGGGCTCCGCACTGCACCAGTGGCCCTGTGGCCTCATGCACGTGTGCCCGCCCCGCCAGCTCCACCGGGCGAGACTGGAGGGTGCAGTCCCTTGAAAGCCTTGTCGGGCCTTGTGTTTCACACATGGGACTCCTTGCCCAGCTGCAGCCCGAGCACTGAGGGCAGTGCTGCTCCCACTCAGCCCCCGCCTGTGGGTGGCGCTTGAGGGCACCTCAGCTGCCAGCACCACGAGGCTGGGAGTCAGTCGCCAGCCTGCCACCTCCGAGCCTTTCGTGGGGCCCTGGCCGGGCACCCTGCTGCTCCCGGATTGCACACTTCCTCTGTGTGTCCCTGCTTCCCGTTAGCACCCGGGATGTGAGCAGGAAGTGCCCTGGGCCGGCCTCCCGTGAGCTTGTAGGCTGCAGTGACAGCCAGCTCCCTGCTGGCCCGTGTCCCCTGCTTGGTGACCAACCCCATCCCAGGCATTGAAGAAATGGCTCTGGGACTTGCCTTGTCGTACCCCCAGGGACGGCAGCAAGACAGGCAGGTCCCATGCTGCTGGGTGAGGTGATGGAACAAAGGCTGCACGTGTGGAGGACCCTTCCCACACCTCCAAGGCTCTGGACGCTGGCGCTCAGTGAGCCGCTGCAGGTCTGGCTGCAGTCCCTGGCTGCCCACAGTCGAGGGCCGTCTCCTGCCTCCCGTACCTGTGGCTCGACGCTGCTTCAGAGCTGGCCCTCCCGCTCAGAAATGGTGCCCGCGGGAGGAGGCGCTGCCGGGCTCCCTGCGTGTGGTGCTTCGGCAAGTGGAAGCTGCCCGCCTTTGCCAGCCTCTCCCCAGCCTCGGCCCGCAGACTGGCAGAAGGGAGCATTGCCACCGTCCTGACATTGCCCTAGAATGTGGGGTACGCTCGGACATGTGTGCTGGTGCCCCGAGACTCCTTTGCCTTGCTCATCAGTCGAGGTCAGAGCTGACTTTCCAGAAAGGTGGCAGTGAGCACGGCTGCTCATGAACTTGCTGTGCTCGGCAGGGCAGATGTGCAGCCTCGCTGCCCTCGCTCTCACCGGCCTTTGACCCTCTGAGGCTGCGGGGCTTTGGGACCAGCTGTCCCACCCTCCCTGCCCTGGATGCCCACAGCGGTCCCTTGTGGGGTTCCATGCAGACTGACCTCCTCCACACCTGCTAGCTGTGCTAGCAAGGGTGTTGACAGGGCTCATCGTACCCTAGCTGCTGTCCCTCCTGGCCTCGCACACATCGGGGCATCCTGCTGCGCCCTGTGAGTCTTCTCTGGGCATCATCCACTGCCCAAAATCACTCTCACCCCGACCTGTGATTCTCCAGCTTTGATGCTAAAAACATAAATTTTGTTTGGAAGTTTGTCTTTTTATTGCTATATGTTTGTTTTGTCATTTTGGGAGGTTTTTTTTGGAAGGGGATTTTGTTGTTGTTCTGTTGAGACAAGCTCTTCCTATGTAGTTCAGGCTGGCCTCAAACTCATGGTGATCCTCCTGCCTCAGCCTCCCGAGTGCTGGGATTACAGGCGTGCTGGGCTGGTATATGTTTATGATACATAATAATTACATTCATCTTATTGCATCTTAGTCATTTTTATTTCTCCTTCTCTCCTGGCCCTCTCCTCTCCCTCTTTCCCTGAATCCCCTTCCCATCTCCACAAGGATACCTCCCTATTTCCTATCGTCCTGCTTTTATTTTGCCCTTTAAATTATTTATGTTTTGGGGTTTTTTTTGTTTGTTTGGGTTTTTTTTGGTACCAGGGATTGAACTTGGGACCCTGCACTTGCAAGGCAGGTGACAGAACCACTGAGCTAAATCCCTGGCCCTTGGGTTTCTTACATAAGAGAAACCGTATGATATTTACCCTTCTGTGTCTGATTTCTTTCACTGAGCACTATGGTCTCAAAGTGAATCGGTTTTCCTACAAATGACTCAAATTTATCCTTTCTGGCTGAGCAGTGCTCTGTGATGTGTAATCGCTGCCTTTGCTCTGTCCACCCATCTGTTGATGGGCAGGTGAGCCATTTCCAGGATTCAGCCAGTGTGAGTTGTGCTGCTGTGAACATGCTGTGGGTGTTTATGAATAGCTGTATATGGTGACTTTGACTCTTGGGAAGATAGCAAATGTAACTTCTTCTATTTGTAGTTTTTTGAGAACCCTGTACACTGGTTGTACTGGTTTACACTCCCACTGTCAAAGTAGAAGAGATCCTTTTCTGCCGCAGCCTTGGCAGCATTTGTTTTTTGTGGGGGGTGGTTGGTACCGGGGGTCGAACTTTGGTCCTTGCACTTTCAAAGCAGGTGGTGGAACCACTGAGCTAAATCCCCGGCCCATCATTTGTTGTTTTTTGAGTTCTTCGTTCCAGTTTTAGTATATATGCTGCCGAAGCGAGCACTGTTTTTTGAGTTCTTGATGATGGCCATTCTTTCTGGGGAAAGATGGCATTTCAGTGTTGTTCTGATTTGCCTCTCTCTGATGGCCATGGATACTGAATGTTTTCTCATGTACTTGTTGGCCATTTATACTTCTTTTGAGAAGCGTATTTCCGTTGCCCAGTTTTTGATTGGGTCTGGAAGTTTCTATTTTATTAGTGTCAAAGCTGAAAAATCTTTTAGGATTATGACTGTTGGTGTTTAACATTAATGGATTATTTTATTTTATTTTATTTATTTTGTGGTACTGGAATTGGAACCCAGAGCCTTCTCACTGAGCTGCATCCCATCCCATTTGAAATTGCTTTCTTTTTTTAAATTTTGAGACAAGGTCTTGTTAAATTGCTCAGGCTGGGCTTGAATTTGAGCTCCTCCTGCCTCAGCCTCTCAGAGGGCTGGGACTACAGGGCTGCACCACCACCAGCTGTGAAGGTCTTCTTTGATATTACTTTTGGTGTGTCCATCTTTTTTTCCAGTTTTTGTTTTTGAAAGAATCTTTGCTCTGAGAAAGGTGTCAGCTCTGCCTTACTTGGGCCTGCACTGCAGATTTGTGGGTGGTGTTGGTTTCCAGCAGCTCGCAGTCCCGGAGGCTGCTGGGAGATTCGCTGTGTCGCCCACGTGCACCCATCGCTGCTCCCTGTGACATCAGAAACTGCATGCGAGGTCCTGCCCCGTGCCCCTCCAGACACTGCCCCTCTGCTCACGGCCCAGGGCTCCCCCGCACCCCCAGCTGCTCGGAAGACCCAGCTGAGGCAGAGCTGCAGAGACAGGAAGTGCGCTAGTAGTTGCCAGGGCGGGGGTGGGAGGAGTAGGTGTGGGTGCAGAATTTCTTGTGGGGTGACGAAAAGTCCTAAAAACTGGTTGTTGCTGTTTGCACAGCAGACAGATGCAGACCACTGAGTTACATCCTTTACAAAGTAGATGACTTCCATGGGCCGTGAATTTCAGCTCTGTGCCTTAAAAGGAGAAGGTAGACACAAGAGCGCTCACGTGCTAAGGGCCATTCCTCTCCAGTTCCTTCTGGGACAGAACCGAGTACCCCTAAGACAGGGACTCAAAGGGCCGAGGGATCCGCAGGTCTTGCAGCTGTGGAAACAGCTCTGTCAGGGAAGGCGCTGTAAAGGAGCCCTGGAGCCCCGTCGTCCACCACCTTTTCCCTACGACTGACAGTGCCTTTGTGTCCCCTCCTTCTCGCCGCCTTGTGATGCTCCTAAGCCATCTCCCAGCAGCTAGCAGGATATTACTTCCTGTCACTGACAAAGTCCCCAGCCTGCTCACCAGCTCCCTTGGGAGCCCAGGAGCCAGTTGGGCATCAGAGGCACTGCGCACCTCACACCCTGGGGTTAGAGAACTAGAAACGCAGCGCCCCTCGCTGACTGTGAAGGCGTCTGCTGGGAGTGTAGTGTGCGCTCACCTCAGTCATTTCGAGACTGGGGGACTTGCCCTTTCTCTCCCAAGAGGAAGTGCCTTGATGGGCTTGAAGCTTCTTGACATGCCGCAAAGGTATTTTTGGAGATCAGGGGACATTTTGGGAAGTTGTGCAGATTACGTAAGGCAAATAACCCTTGCGTGTGGGCTGTGTGGGAAACGTATAGGCACAAATGTGGGGCTGGGCCTGGAGACAGACGGACACTGGCCTCCTGGGGACAGTTCAGGGCATCACTGCCTCTCTCTCTCTCTCTCTCTCTCTCTCTCTCTCGGGTACAGGAGCTGGTCAGGCTGACCATCGAGAAGCAGGGGCGGCCCTCTCCAACGAGCCCAGTGAAGCCCAGCTCCCCAGCCGGCAAGCCCGATGGGTAAGTGACCAGGTCCTCGAGGCACAGCAGGCAGAGGCTGGGGGTGCACAAGAGAGCCAGGTTCCCGTCTCAGTTAGAAGTCGGGGTGAGTCCCGCTGCTCTGCAGTGTGGCTCTGACACCGGTGAGGTGCCCCTCGCCTGCCCCTCGAGTGCAGCGTCCATGGGACCATGTCTGAGCGCGGCATCTCAGCGTGTCCCAGAAGAGAGGGCGTCACCTGTCACCAGGCACCTGGCAGCCAGGTGGCCGTTCCTGACAGCCCTGCCTGGTTAGAACAGCCAAGGCCTCCAGTTCTGGGGCCTTGACTCGAGGGCCCCTTGGGTCTTTAACATCAGCTTCTAAGGAGGACAGGCCGGCAGGCGACAGCTTTCCTGCCTCGTCACCTGACGGGAGCCTGGCGGGGCACTGGCCCAGAGTCCGTCCTTGGATGGGGACCCTGAGGCTAGAGTGGGGGACCCAGCCAAGCCTTAGTGTGTGCCCCTCACCCGCTCGGGACTCCTGTGACCCCACATGCTTTTCGTCTCTCCAGCCAGCCCGAGCTCCCCCTGACTGACCGAGAAATGGAGATTCTGAACAAGTCGACAGGGGTGTCACCGCCAGCCGAGCTGCTCACAGACGCTGCAGATGAAGAGCTTGCACCCCCCAAGCCCCCTCTCCCTGGCATCCGGGTGGTGGATAACAGGTGACTGTCCTCCTCTGCTGTGACACAGTTTGGGGCTACCAATGGGAAGAGTGGGGAGCTCAGTCTTCACTTCTTGAACACTCGGAGGTTCATCCCTGCTCGAGAGGGCGTCTGAGGTCTGAGTGCTGCCCCAGGGCCCTTGCACACATTCTTAGCGCTCCTTAGCAGCTTTCCTTTCAGCCTCCACCAAGTGAATGGGAAAGGATCGCTCTGGGTTTGTTCCTCTGGTGTTACAGATTTCCCTTGGGCAGGAAGGGGCAGTTGTAATTGAGATGTAGAACTCGGGTGTGGGGAGTCTGGTAAGGAAGGAACCCCCCCATGTCCTCTACCCTAACACTGTTCTAAAGAGCTCTTGTTTGCGTCATCTGGTTTGCCTGGATGTTTTGCTCTCTTCCAGCCCGCCAGCACTGCCACCCAAGAAAAGACAGTCGGCTCCATCCCCTACCCGCGTGGCTGTGGTGGCCCCCATGAGTCGCGCCACCAGCGGCTCCAGCTTGCCCGTCGGAATTAACCGGCAGGTAACGCAGCCCCAGCCATGGAGGGGTGCAGGGCGCAGCCGGCTGGGGCAGGGCTTGCAGGCGGTCACCGGCCTGCCTCTCCAGGTGGGGTGGACGTCCCTGTGGGAGCACACACCCTGCACACGCCCCCACTGCTGCTCTGTCCCTGTGGCATTTGATGCCACCGCCAGCAGTGGCCTCTGAGGTGGCGGTGTCTCCTCTGAAGCCGCTGAGCTCATTTCCTTTCTCCTCCTGAGGACTTCGATGTGGACTGTTACACACAGCGGCGACTGTCGGGAGGCAGCCACTCGTATGGCGGGGAATCGCCCCGCCTGTCCCCCTGCAGCAGCATGGGCAAGCTCAGCAAGTCTGACGAGCAGCTCTCCTCGCTGGACAGGGACAGCGGGCAGTGCTCCCGGAACACAAGCTGTGAAACACTAGGTGAGCGTGGCTGCTTCTTGGGGCCGCTAACTCTAGGCTTGAGTCCTGCCGACCTCAGGCCGTGGCGGGGCGATGTTGCTGATCATTTACACACTGGCCACCTTGCCTGCAGGTGAGCTAACGTCCGCCTTTCACAGGGGCCGAAGGTGTCCACAAAATTACCACGTGAGACACCCAAAGGCACCCGGGGTAGCTGTGCTCCAGAGCTCTGTCCCCGCCTGGTGTGGCCTCTGCCGTCGGTGCTTAGAGTGTTCAGTGAAGGTGTGAGCTCCCAGAAGGCCGAGCAGCTGTGGTTGGGGCAAGCTTGGCCAGGGCCTGGGGACACTGAGCTCTCTGTGTCCCATGACCTCCTCAGCTTCACTTCTGAAGCCTAGAGATTGCTCAGCCTAGTTGGGGGGGCAGTGGGTGGGGCACTCGGAAGGTTCATTGGCGGGGACCAGAGGGAGTGTGGGACGTCCCCTCGGGGGGCCGACCCGCAGCTCTTAAGCGTCACTGGTAGTGTAGGAGTAAGTGGGGGAGTCCAAGACCATTTGCATAGCATTTTCTCAGGTGAGTTTTTAAAAAGGAGCCCTAGAGGGAAGAAGAAACCTCCAAGAAGTACATCAAAATGTAAACAGAGGTGGCCCGGGGATTTAGCTCTGGCTCCGGCGCTGCGCAAGGTCCCAAGTTCAATCCCCAGTACCAAAAAATAAAAAAAGACACAAAATGTAAACAGAGGTGATAGGTTCTGGGACTGCCCTGACTTTTATTTCCATGATTGTTTGCCATGTTTCCTGCAGTGGTCACGGAGGTAAGGAATTTAAAGATAGAGAAGGGACAGGGGGAGTGGCTGGGTTGTAGAGAACTTAGCTGGCACGGCCACTGTTAATATGGATGGAGAGAGGGAGAGGGAGGAGAAACCGCGAGACAGGAAAGCAGGTGCTTGGGACGACGGCTGGAGACCGCACAGAGCAGAGGGCTGCGTCCGCCATGTCCCGGGACCTCTCGGCTCACAGGCTCACTGTGCGTTGTGATTGCAGATCACTACGACCCCGACTATGAATTCCTGCAGCAAGACCTCTCCAATGCCGACCAGATACCTCAGCAGGTGGCCTGCAACCTTAGCCCGCTGCCAGAGGCCTTGGGGGAGTCTGGGTCTCCGTTTCTCAGCCATCCTTTCCAGCTGCCACTTGGCAGCTGTCCACAGCCCGAGGGGCCCTCAGCTGCGGGGCTGCACACAGACACCCCACCCGCCCTGCCAGAGAAGAAGCGCAGGAGCGCAGCCTCGCAGACCACGGACAGCTCCGGCTGCAGGGCATCCTATGAGCGGCACCCCTCGCAGTATGACAACATCTCCGAGGACGATCTGCACAACTGCACGCCGGCCCCGTCCATTCCCTACTCGCCCTTCGCTGCTCTCCTGTCCTTCCATCAAGGAGGCTCCTCGGCGCCCGTGGAGTTTGTGGGTGATTTCACCGCTCCCGAATCAGCGAGTGATCCCGAGAAGCCGCCTCCTCTGCCGGAGAAGAAGAACAAACACAGTAAGCTGGTGGAGCCCTCGGCAGGAAGTGCACTTGCTTCCCGACCGGGGCGACATGCTGTGCCTAAGCCAGACCAGAGCTTCACACATGGCTCTGCTGGAAGCCCAGGTCGCCGGCCGTTCCTGGTGGTTGCTGCTCCTGGTGGTCGTTCCCTACAGCCTGATAAGCTGGCCTCCCCTTAGGTCTCTATAAAATCCCAGGCCCGATCCCCGCAGGCCCCAAGTGCTTCTCTTTAGATGGCAGTAAGCTGAGCCTCTGCCCTGAACACATGGTGACACGGGAACAAGTGTCCTGGTGCACAGGGCAGCATTACACAGCATTGATGTAGAGGGAGGTGGCATAAGCAGAACCTGCCTGGGGCCCACAGGGTGGTTTTCCAAGGCCCCTGTTTGGAGACATGCTGGGTCCATGCCAGATGCGTGCTGTCCTCAGGCTGCACAGGGACCAGTGACAGGGCAAGGCACTCACAGAATGCCTGGGAGCTGAGGTTTTAGTAGATGACATTACCAGGTCCAGGGCTAGATCAGAAGCCTGAATATGTTTAGTTGGGTATTTCCACCAAGCAGGGTTTAGGGAATTCCGTTTCCCCTGGCTCCCCCAACTGCTCCCATCGCAGGCACCGCAGGTCCTGTGCCCTTGCCCTCTCCCCCTCCCCAGCCCTTTCACTTCTGGCTTCTCCTGGCAGAGCAGCTGTCCCCATCCTGACGCGTGTGGCCACATCGGCCCCCGCCACCAGGGCACAGCTCTGTACGGGGCGGGAGTGAGCTCCATAGACCAGAGGTCTCCAGGGAGGGCAGGGCTGGGGCAGGAGTGGCTCCTCGGGGCACCACGTCCCGGGCTCCTCGCTGGGTGTGGCCTGGCTGGTACAGTGGCCTCATTCAGGTGGTCCCCAGCTGGAAGGAGAGCTGGCCCCGCGGCCTGGTGATGTCCCACCCCTCTGTCATGCACTCCAGAACCCGGCATCCGGCACTGGCAGGGCAGGCACAGGCACAGTGCTGGGAACTGAGTGGGTCCTTCTGGGCCTCGCCCCCTGCCCCAGCGAGCATTTAAGGGGCCCAGAAGAAGCTCACTGCCTCTGTGCCGTCTCCCTCAGCCCTGGCTCTGCCCTTCCTGGATTTGCCTGACTTCTGGTTTCCAGTGAAGGCCGATTCTGGCTATCTGAAGAGTTTTCCCACTGCAGTCAGCTGTGCCACTCTCTTGGCATCTAAATCTCAGCTCATGAGGTGGCCTGTGGGTAAAGCAGCTCGGTGGGTGGCTGAGCCGTCCCTGCCCTGCCAAGAGTTGACTTAGATCTTTTGCTTCTCAACCCCAGGGACCTTGGCCCCCCAGCTCCAGTGGGACCTTGGCCCCTCTGTACAGGTTCCTAGACAGATACCCAGGGCCACGGTGTCTTCCCCCAACAGTGGCCCCTGCATGTGGGTAGGGACTGTCCCGACAGCCAGGAACCCCTTGCTGAGGCCAGGGAGACATGCGGGTGTCGGGACACTGGGGTCTAGGTGCTCTCCCATGGGCGGTCCCTGGCTGTCCTAGGGATCGCGCCAAACTCCTCTGCTCCAGGCCGACCCCCTGCCCCGTCAGGATGCCAGGCAGCTGCGCACAGATCTCAAACCCCACCGTCAGGAATGAAGGGGATGAGGTCACAGATGCGACAGCTGAGCAGCTCTCTGGCCTCACCGCTCCACAGGCAGGAGTCCCTCTGGTGGTGCTGTCACCCTTCGTGGGCAGGAGAGACTGTCCTGCTGCGGCCATGTGAGACAGGCAGCTCTGCAACACGCAGGAGCTTAACGCCTGGCACAAGGATGACACGAGCTGGGCTTCCCACAAGGACAGCGGGGCAGGACACTGAGTCCAGGGGCTGGCATTTCCTGTACACCCAGAGGACACGCCCTGGGCTTCCCCGGGCCCCAAGTCCCCAGGGATAGGGCTGGGGCTGTGTTCTGTCACGCACCAGTGACACAGCACCAACAGATACCGCCTGTCCTCGCAGAGGAAGGCAGTAGGCCCTGCCGAGCCAGGTGTACAAGGTCCTGCTGAGCCATCTCCACCTGCCTCCCTCCTGTTCCGAGCCCTTCCCCGGCACAGATGCGGGGCCCGGCAGTCCCAGAGAAGCACCTTCAGGGGGCCACGGCTTCCCTGCCGGGCGTCCCTCACCATCCCTGTGCTGCTGTGCTCTGCCAGAGCCCTCCTGGCCTCGGACCTGGTGCGCAGGTGCTCACTGGCCTTCGCGTGGCTCTTCCACGTTCTGGAGTGGCACCGCACGGCCGACTGCTGACTGTTCCCGCGGGACCCACCTCCCGCTGCCACCACACAGCTGTCTGTTCCCCGTCCCTCCGTGGGGAGTGTGGCCCCACGGGGCAGAACCATCTTGCTGGCACAGAGCAGGGTCAGCACCTGCATGGGGGCCTTGAGTGAGATGGGAGTGCAGTGAGCAGCAGTGGGTGAGGGGCCACAGCCACCAGGTGCTGCTCGGGCTGAGCATGGGAGCCGCTGTCCAGGGCCTGGAGCAAGGGTGGGCCACAGGGTTCGGGTTGGGGCTGCTGAGCCGGTGTCACCTGAGTGCAGCTGGAAATCCCCAAGGGCTTTGCCGGAAGGGAGCAAGTGCTTTATTTTAATCAGCTTCATTTTTGAGAGAAGTTTTAGGTCGTCAGCAACATTGAGTGGAAAGTACAGAAATTCCCATGTCTTCCCACACAGCCAGCACCACACCCGCCCCCAGAGCAAAGCGTCTGCTACCAGGGATGGGCCCAGGGCGCCTGTGCAGGACACGCACAGCGTCAGCCACGCGTGCCCCTGCACGCTGCCTCCCTCCCTCCCTCCCAGTGCTTCAGTGGGGCACGAGATGGGCTGGGGGGCTGCGCCAGCCAACGCCAGTGATCCTCTGTCCCTGCAGTGCTGGCCTACATGCAGCTGCTAGAGGACTACTCGGAGCCACAGCCCTCCATGTTCTACCAGACGCCGCAGAGCGAGCACATCTACCAGCAGAAGAACAAGATGCTCATGGAGGTGTACGGCTTCAATGACTCCTTCAGCGGTGGGGACTCTGTGCAGGAGCTGGCCCCGCCACCGGCCCTGCCCCCCAAGCAGCGGCAGCTGGTAAGCGGCCCACCCAGCCTCACGTGCCTGGTGCTGCAGCACCCGGCACTTCCGGTCCTAACTGGCCTCTGTGCCCTGGCCTGGCCGAACCTGCCCCTTCCTGAGGTCCACGCAGCTGGGACAGGCTTGTGCTCCAAGTGCCTGCTTTCTCTGCTGAGGGTCTCTTGTATTTCTCCTTTCTGCTTTGGCTTCAATGTAGACCTCCTAGAAAGGAGGGACTCAGTGAGCACAGGGCATGGTCTGTGTGCAGCCATCTGTGGACTCGATTCCCATAATGGTCCAACTGTGTGGAGTTACAGGCGGCCCCAGAGGACAGAGCCTCTCTGTGCCCTGGGCACGGTCTGTCCCCCGAAACATAACCTGTGTCGGGGTCCCTCTGGGGATCGAGGTGGGGTCAGGCGGAAGGCAAGGGACTTGGGACAGGCGGTTGGCACCTTCAGCCCTGTCTTCTGCTCCCAGTTGCCAAGGGTTGAGCCTGTGGTCCAGCTACACTGCCCAGGAAGGATGGCTCATACTCTGCCAGTCCGGTCGCTGTCTGACCAGAGAATGGCCTGCTCAGTGAGCGGGGCCTCATTTTTGTCCATTGCGAGAGGACATGAAGCTGCTGCCCTGTCTTCTCTGGGAGGCAGCCGCAAACTCTAAGACAAACAGCCCTGGTAGTTCTTGTAGCTGCCTTGGGCTCAGCCTGGTCCAGGGAATCCTGAGCCGTGCTGCCTTCCCTGGACTCTGGCTGACCCAACTCTGGTCTCACTTGGAGCTGGAGGCCTTGGATTCCAGTCCTGCCTCTCATGAGCCAGGGCCTGGCCTGTGTCCAGGTCTCAGCTCTTCCTCTGCCCAGCGCACAGGCACTGCGCATGAGTCCAGGCTCCTGCGACTACTCCTGAGGGATCTTCTCCATGGAAACACGGGCCTGGCCTGGGACCCCTGACCCAAAGCATTTGGCTAAAGCCAGTGCTGAGCCAGATTGCACTGAGAGCTGCCAGTGTGCCTGTGGGTGTCACAGACTGAGCATGCTGGGCACGTTCCTGGTAGCCGTTCCCAGGGAACCGCTACCCAAGCAGGGCAGGGTGCAGTTGACAGCACTCGAACTCTCCCTGGGCAGGCACAGCCGCCTCCTGCAGCTCCTGGCACCTCACTGTAAGTACGCTGAGGCTGAGGGCCTGCTCACAAGGCCCACGCTCTACCCAAAGCCCGGGCCCACGCTCAGGCCAAGCTGCCTGCCGGTGTCTACTCTCCAGTGTGCACACAGGAGCCATGTGCAATGTGCAGCCAGAACTGCCTGCGGTAATCATTCTGCTGCCCACCCAGGAGCCACTATGGCAAACCCAAGGCCGGCAGGTGGTCGGTGGCCTGCTCCCCAGAGCAGGGCTTGGAGCCCGGCATCTGCCCGGCCATGCGGCTCCAGCCTGCATGTCCTCTGGCCAGTGTGTGTGGAATCTCACCTAGCTCCATCGTGAGGAAGTGAAGCAGGCGGCCCTGCTGCTGGGTGGCCTTCAGCAGGGGTCCCTGACCCTGGCCTCTCCAGCGAGTCCCTCAGGGTCAGGGAGCAGCCCCAGCCCGGCTGCGTGAGCTGACCATTCTCTGCTTTCTCCTTCTCCCTGCCTTCTCTCTCACCCTTCTGCCCAGCAGGCCTCCTATGCTGCTTCTTCCTTCTCCTCTGTCTCCTACTGTGTCCAGCAAACTAAAGTGGCCTTCACCCCCGATGACGGCAGTGCCACTCAGGGCCTCAGTGTGTCCATGTCTAACTCCTTTCTCAGCCGGCACGGCAGCTTGCCTGTGCCCTCGGTGAGTCGCTCCCTGCCATTCCCACCGGGCGGCGTGGGCGCTGTTCCCTCGCAGCCGGTGTCTCCAAAGTGCACTGCTGGCCTTGCCCCTGCGGACTGCGTGTGGTGGGCGGGGAGCCACTGGGAGGCCTCTTGGGGACTCCGGGGGAGCTGGGAGGGGTGTGGAGATGTGAGCAGCAGGGCTGTCTCAGCCTTTCGTGGGCGAGTCAGCTTCTGATATGTTGAGCAGGAAGCCAGGCCAGGCCAGCTTGAGGAGGGCTGTGCCGCTCAGCTTCTGCACAGTCACTGCCCAGACACCGCCCTCCTGCCATCGTGTAGCCGGGGGAGGCGGTGCTGGTCTGGCCCGGGCCTGGCTGGTCTGGGCTGCACTTGCTGGCATCTCGGGGAGCTCATCGGGGACAGTTGGGCTGGCTTGTCTGTCACCTCCGCCGGGCTGGCCTGGGCTTGTTCTCTGGCAGCTGGCAGGCTTCCAAGGAACACAAGGACGTGTGCCAGGCGCCCTGGGGCCTAAGTTCCTGGATGACACAGTGTCACTGGGCAGGTTCTACCCCGGCCCACAGCGGGAGGCGACTGCACAGGTGGGCCCCGGTCACTGTCCCTGAGCGAGGGAGGAGCCACTGGGCTCACTGCAGTCTTCCTCGGGCCAGAGCCAGTGGTGCTGTCCTCCTGCTGTCTGCTCACGTGCAGCCCTGAGCAGTAGGGAAGGGACAAAGCCAGCTCAGCCCCGTGCAGTCAGTCTGGCAACAGTGACTGCTCTCCCTTCCTGGCCCCACATCTCCGTGGATGGTCTGTGATGGAGAGGATCCCATGGTCACCCAAGAAGCTGGCACACAGTGCACTTACAGCAGTGAGGGACCTGGGTACTGGGCCACGTTCTGGTCCCACTGCGATTCTGCACTCAGGAGTGGAGCAGACTGCATCACCTGTCTGTGTCGTCGTGCCCAACCGGCTCGCTCTTCCCATGCCTGCCTGTGCCAGGGTTCCTGTCCCATGCCCAGGACCAAGACGGCGCTGCCTGGAGCCCTTCCAGGCATGTCCAGCCTCTCCCCAGGGCCCTTGGCCACCAGGCTTGCTGGGCAGGCTGAGCGCCACCTCCCCCACCCACCACGGTCCCTCCAGCCAGTGCCCTCCATGCATCTCGTGAATGTGCCTTTTAGACAACCCTAGCCCTCGACTGCTCGCCCGTACCTTGAGCAGAAGTGTGAGGTGTCCTGAGCTTCGGCCGCCTCCGCTTGGAGTGTGGCTCCCGTTAGAGGGCCACGAATGAACCACATTGTTTGCCACAGAATTAGAGAAAAACCAAGGGCATTTGGTTAGGTTTGGGTGAGAGCACACCGTGGTTTTCATCCCTGGACGTGGAGGCCTTAGGCACCTTGCATCCTCAGCACCAGCTCCAAGGAGGCGCTGAAGAGGCGGAGGCTACAGCAGTCTACTCCATGCACAGGAAGGCGCCGCAGGGAGCGTCAGCAGACACCTGAGGCGCTGAATCCCAGACTTGTGGCGCCAGTGCTTCCTTCCTGGGCTCCCTGGTTAGATTCTCCCCTGAGCCCAGATAGGGCTTTGGATTGCTCTGGTGTCAGAGCAGCCCTGGACTCTTGAGTGTCATCAGCCCAGCATGGAATTCTGAGGGGCGCCCTGGGAATGTAGCTGGGGCCAATCTGAAGATGCTTCTCGGGTTCTTGTACTGAAAGATTCTGACCATAGAATACCTCTTGCCAGGGGAGTTTGTAGAGCCATGAACCTGCACAGAAGCTGGGTATAATTCCAGCACTCTAGGAAGCTGACGCAGGAGGGGCCCAAGTTGGAGCCCAGCCTGAGCACCTTAGCAAGATCCTGTCTCAAAATAGAAAATAAAAAAGGCTGGGATGCAGCTCAATGCAAAGGTTCTGGGTTCAATCCCTATTGCAATGCATGAGAGGACTTAAACAGAAGTAGGGTCTCACTCTGCCCAGGTCCCGGGTGAGGTGAGCCCAGCCTGCCAGGCCGCTTCCCATGTGGGACTCAAGAGGGGTGTCAGTGCAGCAGGCAGGAGACAAGCAGAGTGCTCGGGCACCACGCGCAGTGGGCTGAAGGGTGCTCGGGGGTCTGTAGGCAGCGGCAGGGCACACAGAGACTCCTGAGCTGAGGCCAGAGGAGAGGTCTGCGGGGTGACGGTAGCCAGCGCTCAGGCCTGCACACTGGGAGTGGGTGCTGGGCAGTGCCTGCCCTCCTCCATCCACTGGACGGCCTAGCAGCAGGGTCTTGGCTCCTGGTCCTCTGGGGGCCCAGGCACGCACCCGTGGCCCAGCACTGCCTTCAGGGCCGTCAGGGGAGATGGCAAGAAAGTAGGGGCCTGGGAGGCCGGCCTGTCACCCCGTGGGCATGGACATTGCAGGCCTTGCCTTGCCCTCCCTCCCTCCCAGGAGCTGTGTGACGTGGTGCTGCTGCTGCCGGGTCCCTCTCCGGTCGGGACACCCCTGTCACAGCTTTTTGGGCTCCCGTGGCCCCGGCTGCTGCCGACTGCAGTAGTGGCCCGGCCACCTCCTCTGTGTTCCCCTCTGACCTGACTCCGGTGATGCTGATGTGGAGAGGCAGGGCTTGGCCCACATTCGCTGTGCCCTCGGCCAGGGTGTCACTGCGACTCCAGGACAGGAAAACTCCACTCAAACTGTCTGCAGGGACCGCCTTCCTGCTAGCAGAAAGTTGTGGCTGGTTCCTCACCTAGGAACGGTTGGGGGCCAGAAATCGCTGTTGACATCTTTCTCCTCTGTCTCGGCTTCCTGAATGATTCTGGATAAGCAAAACTGCGAGCAGACCCAATTTTGATTTAAATGCCCATGATAGCCATCATGTGTTTTTTATTTTAATTTCTGCAGTGAGAACATCAAGTGTGCCACTGAGGACCTCGGGTTTTACCAGAGGTTGGGCCAGGTCTAGAAGGCTGAGGCCGTCCCCTCCCTGGGCTCTGAGGCTCCACCAGGGTACTTGTTCCCACTCTTCCATTGCCGCCCCAAGCTCCTGGGTATAAACCGTCCCTGAGAATTTAGCCAGCAGCTGTCCCACGGGCCATGGGCACGGTGACAGGAGAGAGATGGAAAGAGAAGGGTGTGTGGGGTCGGAAGGGGCAGCCCGAGACAGTGGTGGAGAAGGAAGTTGCCCTGTGCTTGCCTTCCCTACGTAAATCACATGACAGACAGGAAACATCCGGTGTCCAGGGGCGGGAAGTTTCTCAGAGCCACATTGCTCCTGCGGCTTTGTGTCTGGGGTTTCCTGGAGGGTCCCCGAATTGTCGGCATAGGGCCTCCTTCAGGGGAATGCGGCGTCTCGCTGTCTTGGTCCCCAGCCTGGTGAGGCACGCATAGCTCGTGGAGGCTTCAGACTGGATCAGTGGCTCTTGGACTCCCCGCTGGTGGGGTTCTGAGCCCCGCACGCCCTACAGATCCAGCTCTGATTCTTGGGCTCTCCGGTTGCCGACTCATGACGGGTCAGTGAATGTGCGTTCACTCCTGTCCTGTCCAGCTGTGAGTGTTGCCGCTGCCCCGGAGCTGCCCAGGCAGGAAACAGAAGTGTCGTCATGTCACACCAGCTCCCCTTGTGAACCATGCCCACGGCACACAGGCCTCAGGTCCTGCCGTGCTGCCCAAGCCCATGCAGACGGCCTCCAAGGCCACCAGTGGCCTCCCATTCAGCACCACAGCCAGGCAGGGCCGGGACTTGTGGTCTTCTGAGGCCTGGCCGGCCACGAGTCCTACCTGTGTCCCCAGTATCCTTGCACAGACTCCTCATCTCTCACGTATTTGCTTTTTTCTTCTGTCCTCAACCTTCTGGAGGTCCCCACCTGCAGCATGAACCTGAGCGCGCCGTGCAGCTCCCTCGTCTGCCCAGGGGACGAGCACAGGGACTAGGTGCTTCTCTCCTGCTTCTTCCTGACTGCTCCACGAGCTGCCTGGGGCCGGCGGGTGGGTGCTACTGCCGGATGGCCGCGTCAGGCTGGAGGACCCTGACTTACCCAATGCAGTGAGCAGTGACAGGCGGCCTGGAGCCTCTTCCCTGGCCCTACGCTGTGTCCTCCTTCCCCTGCACCTCACCGTTCCACAGCCCCCCATCCCAGAGACAGACCCAGCTGGGCTGGAACCCGTTTCCTTCCTCATCCCTTCTGAAACTTGCTCCAGCTCCCACAGGTGTGGTGTTCACTCTGGGTGGCTCAGTCCTTCCTGAGACCCAGGCTGCAGCTAGGCAGCACTGGCCCTGCCATGTCCAGCCTGTCTCCCGAGGACACATCTGCAGACTCCAGGGACAAGGGAGGGACCCTGCCTGCATCAGCTCCTGGGATCCCCCATAGGCCTCCCCCCTTGCTCCTAGACTTCCTGTTGTCATCTGCGGCAGGTTAGGGCCCTTAGCCTCAGGCCTAAGAACTCTTTGCTGCTTTCTGCTTCTGGTATTTACTCTACCCTCGATGCTCGCAGTCATGGCCTGCTCAGGTGGCAGGCGACCAGTCCCTAGGAAGAGCACCCGCCACTCCACACACACGGGATTCTGCCCCTCCTCCCCTGTCTCACTGTCCCTCGGCCAGGGCCTTCCTACGACTGTGTGACTGAGGGTCCCCCTCATTCTCGAGGTGGAGAAGGCTGCATGCAAACGCCCACCCACTGGCTTGCAGGGTTAAGCTAAAGCCAAGGTTCACAGCCAGACTCTCCTCATGGAAGCCAGAGTTAGGTTGATGTTTACGAACTGCTGGGTTACCCAGCAAATACTGAGCTGGTGTGATCTGCTCACAGAGAAGCTGGGCGCAGGATGCAGAGGGCCTGTGCTCCCCAAGTCACCATGGGCCTAGTAGTCTGAGAGGAAGTAGCTGAGCCCTTAGCACACCAGGGGGTGTAGAAATCAGGTCCCCGAGTCGGACCCCCACCCAGGCAGACCCACTACCCCCATCCACAGGAGCACAGAGAAAACAGGAAGCCAGCAGCTGCCTGGCTGCTCTCACCACTGCCCCAAGCCCATCACTCACAGGACTCAAATTTTCCACTTTCTCGACCAGAGCCCCCTCCCCACCTACACTCCCCATATCAACCGCGCACCCTCCTCGCAGTGCCTACGGCCTTCTCGTCCTTGGCCCATCTGCACGCAGATGGCAATAAACTCACCGCATGTTGCTTAGACTTTGCCAGCCTCGGTGGTCTATCGTGCCTCAGTCTGACCTCACAGAAGTCATTGCACTAAACTGTTTGCATCCTTTCTGACCCGTGCTCACCTCCATAAAGAGCTAGAGCTGTTCAGGCCAGCGCTCAGTGGGTCCACGGACCCTGAGAGGCAGCAGGGTTTGCGAGAGGGGCCAGCCAAGAGCAGGGCACAGGCACAGGCCCTTCCTGGAGGCTGGGACCCGTCACGGGAGAAGGGACTCCCTCTGTCTCTACACTCCCTCCACTGCCTAAAATTCTCCCAAGCAAAACAGTTTTTGTTCTTTTACACCCTTATTTTTAGAATTTTCAAATGGTTAAAAGGAAAACCCTCCACTAGGAAGTTTGTTTGAGCCCAGAAAGGCTGTCTGGGGCCTGATGTGGCCCTTGTTGTGTTTCTCGATCAGGCCCGTGCTCCCCGTTCTCATGGTGACCTCCAGACGCGCCTCTCCCAGCAGGAAGCAGACAGGTGGCCTGTGCAGGTCTCGGGCCCAGATCCTGCACTCGGCTCTGGGACCCTGTCTCTTGTCCTGTCGTCAAATGTAGTTACGAATTAACCCATCCAAGTGGAATCCAAGGAGGGCCCAAGGCAGATGCAAAGGCAGGCTTTGTAAACAGCTGTTGGACCCGGCGGGGCGGGGGAGAGAAGAGCGTTGAGGAGATCTGGGTGAGGAGGAGGCCCGGGCAGGCCCTGTGCTGGTGTCCCGGGAGTGACTGTCCCATCTCCCACAGCCACACAGGCTGCTGGCTGTGCAGCGGCTGGAGGCTGGACTCCCTTGAAGACAGATTGGCCGGCCCTCTTGTGGCACCGTGATCCTTGTCAGAGCAGTGTGTGCTCTGAGCCAGGGCCAGTGCGGGCCCCTGTAGGTTTCCCCACAGACGTGTGGGGTGAGCCTGCAGCGCAGCAGTGATGGCCTCTCACAGCCTCTCTCCACTCGGCAAATCCGCCCATGCACATGGTGGTCTCTCTCTGGTGGGTCCCTGGGGGGTCACCCCGACCTGTGGCCTGCATGCGGGGCTTCCTGCCATCAGGAGTCCAGTGCAGAGCAGCTGCGACTCAAGGACTCAGAACTGAAGTAAACATCAGGACTAAAGTGGACAGAAAGTGTCACTGAAAACGGGTGCCTGGCCACCTTCGGGTGGCTTTGTCTTTAACGAATTGACCACAGGCTAACCCAGAAGGTCGCCCATCAGCCTCTCCCATCCCCCTCCACCACCATGCCACCAGAGAGGGTCCCACTCTGGAGCCCAGGCTGGCCTCGAACTTGGGGATCCTCCTGCTTCAGCCTCCCAAATCCTGGGATTGCAGGCAGGCACCACCATGCCTGGCTAGATCTCCACTGTCTTTTAACTCTGAAACTAGTGGTCCTGTACCACCCCCACCCCCACCGTGTGCATTTTCAAAAGAGCCGGTTGCTCCTTCTGACCCCACCCTCTGTCAAGGAACTGCTGTCTGCACCCCTGGTTTGCAAGCAAAGCCCGCTTGCTGCCTTTTGTGAGCCTGGTGCCACACAGCCCTTGGCTGAGGAGCTCTCTGAGCCTTCAGGCTGCTGCTGCAGAGCTGTGGACACGCTGAGGGCAGACGCGTGCCCAGAGCGCACTGCGGAGTTCCAGGGACACCACCTGTGTGTGTGCCGGGCAGCCACCCTGCCCCTGGCTGGTCGTGCCTTCAGTTGGGCTGTGGTTCCTTCCTTATCATAAGGAGCTCACAGCAGAGCCCTTGGCCCCCGGCAGGAACCACCCTGTGATAGTCATCGTCTGTTCCTAACTGCTCAGTTACTCGAATTGCTGCCGACGTTCACGGCTCTCAAGCAGGAGCCCTTCATGTTCCCGCATCCTCAGCCCAAACAGCCTCCCTGTGGCTATAAATACAAATTCCTGTCGCACAGAGTGCAGCAGTTCATCAGGAGCAGCACCAGCACCAGCCAGACTCTGAAATAGATGCCAGGCTGGAGCGGTGTGGCCCAGAGCAGCCGGCCCTGCCCTCCTCCTGCCAGGGGAGAGCCTGATCTCCAAGGAGTCGGTACAGCTCGCAGCTGCTCGTGATCCTGAGCCCCACAGCTCCCTCTGGGGGGCCGGCACACGCTTGTGGCAGGCAGCCTCCCCAGCAAGTCCCTGCCCCTGGAAGGCACTGTTCTGTGGAGCTTGGCTGAGGTCCCAGCAGGACCGCATAGCTGGAATACCAGCGCTCAGGGGAGGGGCAGGGGCCAGACCCCTTTGTCCCCAAGATGCCAGCTGGCCTCCTCCTCCCTCACCTCGTTCCCCAGGCTCCCCTGAGCCTGAGCCCAAGCAGGTGCTCCACACTCCAGCTGAGGCGCTGCCTGCCACAGGTCGGGCCGTGAACTGGGCACTTTGATTGACAACAGGACCGGTGTCTGAGTGTTGCTCATCCCCCAGATATGTGCCAGGCCCTTAGGGACAGGATGCCTCTGCCCTGTGATTTAAGGCCCTGCACAGGTGTCCTGGGAAGCAGAAGGGACAGCTGGTGAGGACAGGGCGCTGAACACCTGCCACACTGAGTCTGCACTGCAAGTGCTCACGAGTGGCCACAGGTGCCTCTGCTTTCATCTCTGACGAGACTGAGGCTCGAGCACTGAAGTCACTTCCCAGGCCGACGTCCAGGAGGCCTGAGGATGCATTCGCCAGCTCCTCCCAGCCCCTCCCCACAGGGGCCTGCCTGTGGAAGTCCCCCAAGCTGGCCCAGCCAAAGCCCTTGGAACAGTTGGGCAGGGAGCCACTTCCCAAACCCTTGTGACGGTGCAGAAGCCCTTGTGTGAGTCAGGGCTTGCCCATTGCTCGGCCTGCCTACCTGCCAGGGAGCGCTGGCTCTGAAGGTGAGCCTTACGCTAGGTGGCAGCAAGTGGGCAGATGTGTAGGCCGAGGAGAAGCAGGGAAGATGTAGCAAGGAGGGAGCAGCCCACACACCCGGAGTCTGGCTTCTGCCCCCGGCGGAAGCCACTGCCTGAGCAGTCCCACCCTCTTCCCCTAAATCAGCACCCAGCACCCATGAGACGGCCTCACCTTGGGGGGACTCGTCTACCAGGGGTGGAGGGAAGCCTGGAAAGCCCAGCCCTTTGCCCTGCTGCCACCCGGCAAGGTCCACAGAGCACCCTGGCCTGTGGCACCACCCTTGACAGCTGGCAAAGGGTCAGAGGAGCGAGTGGAGGACAGGGTACAAGCTGTAGCTTGGGTCCCGAGCGGGGCCTGTGCAACGCCACCGACTTCCAGACGGAACGGACAGGCACAAGTGGGCTCAGGTGTCAGGTGGGCTGCAGATGGCCTTGAGTTTGTGAGGCCAGTGGGGAAATGAGAGTTAAAAAGTAGCAGGTGAGGCCGGGGATTTAGCTCAGTGGTTTCACCGCCTGCTGCACAAGTGCAAGGACCCAAGTTCAATGCCCAGTACCAAAAACAAGTAGCAGGCACCTAGGGGTCTGATATGAACCAGCAGCCACCGAACTCACAGGCCCTGATCCTGATCAGTGCTGCCAGAGGGGTGGCTCGTCCCTGGAGCCCAAGGCTAAAGGACAGCTATGCAGAGCCACCTCTCGCAAGGTCAAACTTGGTTGCTGCTTCCCCTCCTCCTTCCCATGGGGTCTGGAAGTCCTGTGCCACAGCCACAAGAGGGCGCTTGCGAGGGACGTGTGCATGTGTGAGCTGGCAGGGCCTTGAGGCCTGCTCCTTTCCAGGTCTGCTGTCCCGGGCCCATGGCGGGCGGCAGCGTGGTGGCAGCAGGCCAGCACCTTTGCAGGGCACACTGACATGTTGGAGTCTCGGCTGGATGGCCAGGCCAGCTGGGCAGTGTTCCTTGGACTGGGAAGCTGTGGGCTCTTCTAGGCTCCACTCAGTCAGACGACTGACTTCACTGTCCCACGAGAATTTGGGGAGCATTGCCTGGTGGCTCTGGGTGACATCAAAAGTGTTGTAAGATTACTGCACTTGTTTAAAAGCAAACCCAAAAAAGTAGGGAAAAAAAATTGAGTTGGAAGGGAAATTAACTCCTAGCAATTGTTAGCATCTCGATGGCACAGTTAGTTTTCCAGCCATTTCCCGAAGGGTTTAAGATAGGTTCCACTGTTACGTGCAGTATTTGCCTTAGGGGATAAACCGAAGAGATTCAGCCAGAAGAGTCCCAGTGAGTAAATGCAGCCAGCTGCGTGTGCCGTTGGATGTAGCCTTGAGGCTCCCACGGGGACAGAGGCTGAGGGCCCGGGCTGTGGCCACAGAGGAGCATGGGGTCCCCAGGTGGGCATCAGGGCGCCATGCCCAGGTCCCGCCACTCAGTCCCCAGCCACCAGGGCTCTCCTCTGGCAAGCTGGTGCGGGCATGGGGACCTCAGGGACAGGGTCTGCTTGGCATAACCGGCCATCCCCGGTTAGAACTGGTTAGAGCAGCCCTTCAGCACACAGCCACCGTTAACCTAATGACTTTTTCTCTTGTCTGTCTGTTTTCTCTTCCCGTATCCTCATTTTTGTTCCCACCTGGATTCTGTAGTACAAGTCTGTGTTTAGGTCCTACTCCCAGGACTTCGTGCCTCACCACCAAGCTTCCGTCCAACCTTTCCTTCCGCCTACCTCCTCTTCCTCTCCACATTTCCCACCTGTCCACCCGTCTCCAAGCTCGGACTTGGCGGGGCCCGCCGTAGCCAGCCCGCCTCCTGGCACCGTGGACGGGCCTCTCTCATCTTCCCAGGAGAGCAGCTTCCATGGGAACCCTGTCTGCCTTCCTCCCGAAAGCTCTTTCACTGACTCGGTGAGCACCCGGCACGCGCATCCGCACGCGGCTGCATGATTCTTCAGAGCGGTGTCGCCTTGGCTTCCCTTTGCCGGCAGCCGTGTCTGTGACAGTGGGGCCACTCGCACGGCTGCATGGACAGCTGCGCAGGCCCCAGGGTGCCACGGTGGCTGTCTGCTTCCAGAACAGAAGTGGAGTTTTTCATACAAAATCCCTAGGGATCTAGTTTTGCACAGGGGGATGAGTGATGGTTCGGGGAGCTGTGAGGATGAGGTAGCACGTGCTGCTCCCAGCCTTCTGTGTGGCTGTGCGAAGAGAAAGGGTGAGCCCTTTAGAAGTGTGGCTGTGGCAGATGGAAGCGGTGGCCTGGAGCCTGTCCCGTGCAGTGGCCCCTGGCTGTGTGCTGCTCCCAGCCAAAGGAGCTACCCTGGAGGACAGGTCAGAGGGGACTGGAGGAGGGCAGAGGGCTGCTCCCCAGCCGGTTGATCTGCCTGAGTGTCACCTCCCGCCTTCCCAGGGGCCACCTCTCCTGGACAGGCTCCAGGAAAGACCCAGTGGGAAGCTTGGCTCCCCACTGGCAAGAGCCCAGAGGCAGCCAGAGCAGCTTTGTCCCCTGACCCCGGGGAGGCACCACGCGGGACAGCAGTGCCCTTGGCCTCTGTCCTTTCTTTCTCGCGAGGGCGCATCCTGGTCTGGGCCCACACAACCCTGTACCGGGCTGGGGTGGCCAGAGGCCCGGCCCACTGTCTTCCCTCTCGCCCTGTCTCCCAGAGCGAGAAGGGCCATGGGGAGGCTGGTGAGGGTGAACTCGCCCGTCTTTACTCCTCTGGCCAGAGCAGCGTGGAGCTGGCTCCCTCTTGAGAGCAGTAAACTCAGGCGCGGCCTGGTGCATGTGGCCTGGCCTGGCACAGTGGCTCCCCCTGCTGCAGCAGACAGAGTCCCCTAGGCTCCTGGGAGCTGGCTCCCAGGATGGAGGTTGCGGCCTGCAGGCGAGGGTCACCCGTCCCTGCCTCCAAGGCTGTGGTGCTTCTCAGCCTCCAGGAGCAGCTGGCATGGACCTGCCCCGAGTCCAGCGCTCTGGCTTCTCCAGGCCCAGCACCCTCTTGGTCCTTTCCTCCCCACCACGCCCCACTAGCTGCTCCCAAGCAAGCTGGGTCCCCCCGGCGGGTCCCGTGCCCCTTGCTCCGCAGAGCGGAGTTGCTCATCATGCCACTCCCCCAGCCCATGGCAGTTGAGACACAGTGGCCTGTTGGGCAGTCAGCTTTGTAAAACATGAGTGAGTTCGGAAGCTTCAGAGGCCGCTGTCCCTGTGAGCCCAGCAAGCTCCTGCCAGGAGGAAGCCCGGTCCCCGAGGACCAGAGTCCTCCCCGTGGTAACTTGCACAGCCCCAGCCCTGGAGAGCATGCCCACTCCTTTGGGGCACTCCTGCATCAGGCCCCAGGGACCAATGTGCACACCCAGCAAGTCACAGGAGCCTGAGGAATTGTACTCTGAGGGAGTTGGCCCCGCCCCACCTGTCCCCTCTGATGACCTGTGCCACCAGCATCATCCAGCTTGGCCTTCCACCCTGCCCTCTGCCAGCGGCACATGGAGCACTGGTTTCTTACCTCATTCTGCCCTCCCTGGCACTGTCCCTGTACACACTCCCCTGGTCTCCCGGTGCAGCTTTGGTGCAGCCTGGGATTATCACAAGGCCTAGTTGTGACAGCAGGGCTGCAGGGAAGCTCACAGCCCTGTGTTTGAGCAGCAGGCCCTTTGGAACTGTCGCTGGCTGGGTGGCACAGCCCTCAGAGTCTCTCACCAGGACATCAGCAAAGTTCTGCTGTACACAGTGGTGCCCAGGGTTAGGGATGATGGCTTTGCAGGTGCAGCCCAGGTTCAGATCCAGGCTCTGCCATTCGGGGGCGGTGTGGTCTGAAGCAGGTCCTTGGCCCCTGGCCTCAAATCTCTGGAGCAAAGCTGTAGCTCATCGAGGGGCAGGGGAGGAAAGGCACAAGCTGAGGTCCGTGACATTGGGAGGTAGTTCAGGTGGCATCAGTCAGGAGCTTTTTCCAAGGACAGGCTGCCAGTCTCGGGCTCCTGCATTTCCTGTTATTTCCTGCATTCATCACTAACCTGCTCCCACCTCGCTTTGCTCCTTAGGGACCCACATCCGAGCCACCTGCAGGCAGGACGCTGGGAAGACAGATCGGCCCTGGCCTGGGCCACCTGGCCAGAGCCCAACCCTCCCTTCTCTCCACAGGAGTCACCAGCCGGGAAAGATGGGCACCCCAGGGACCCCGCAGCGGGCAGCGGCACACCTGGCAAGGACAGTAGAGATGGCGGTGAGAGGTAGGAAGTGACCAGGGAGTGGCCAGTCCTCCAAGGGCCACAAGTGCACTCGGGGAGGCCTTTGTGTTCATGTTGAGGGTCTGTCCTCCCCTGACTCAAAACAGTACGTGCTCAGGCTAGAAACCGACTGAGCAGCATCACATGCTTATAATCCCACTACTTAGGCGGCTTAGAAAGACTGATTCCAGATTCCAGGCCAGCCTGGGTAACTTCGTGAGATCCTGTCTGAAAATTAAATAAAATTAAAATTTCTTAAAAACAAAAATTAGGCTGGGAATGTAGCTCAGTGGTAGAACACTTGCCAGGCAGGCACAGAGCCCAACACCAGTATAATAAAAAATAAAATGGAAAACTTACAAACAAGCACGCCCAGCAGAGGCCCTAACCTGGCACCGCCATTCCTTCCTGATCATCTGCACCCGCAGTGCCCACCTTGCAAACCGCCCAGGGCCGTCTGGCTGGCTCCAGACCCCCGCCAGCCTCTTCCAGCTGAGGTGTCCTGGCACGGGCACCCCACCCTCCAGTTTGTTACTGTGGACATTTCTGCACGTGTGTGCATAGGTTGTATTGCTAAGCCACCTTGAATATCAGGTGCAGATGTTGTGACCCCAGCTGGCCATTCCTAATCTGGACATGGTGGCAGATGCCTGTAACCTTAGTACTCAAGAAGCTGAGGCAGGAGGATCGTGAGTTCAAGGTCAGCCTGGGCTGTGTAGCAAGTTCAAGGCTGGGTTGGACTAAATAGTGAGACCCTGAGTTAAAAACACATAAGCCTGCTTAAGACACCCTGATTGCACCAAGAAAGTTAGGCCATCCCTGATGTCGTGTGCTAGGCAAATCACACCCAGTTCCCATCTTCCCAGAAGTGTCTTGTAGATCTTCATTTTCTGTAACCATGATCAGGCGGGACTCACACTGCGTTTCCATATCGCAGCTCTTTGCTGTCCTGTATCATCGTCAGCATTAGCATTGGCCAGGCCTAACCGGGTGTGGTGACCCTCGAGGGGCTGCAGGAGCATCTGCCTGCAGCCTTCCGTGGTTGTCACCTGTGTGCCCCCCCCAGCTTCTCCCCCTCAGGTCAAGGACCAGCCACCTCTGGGGTCCTGCGTAGTCACCTGAAGGAGAGTTTGTCCCTGCTTGTCCTTGTCCACTTGGTCACAGCTTCCCACACTGCTGAGCAGAGTTCCAGCAGAGGCCTGGACAGACTTGGAGGATGGCACTGAGCAGTGGGAACTTCCCCTCCTGCTGGCCTTTCTGCTGTCCATCTTAAATATTGACGGCCTCCTTGCCAGAGCATGGCTGCAGCCACCACCCAGAAATGACTGTGTGGGCCTTGCTGATCCCCAGCCTCACTCCTCCCGTTCCCAGAGGAGACCTGGGGGTGCAGGGAGTGGCCCCGGCTCTCCCACCCCGTCTTCTGAAGCAGCTCTGGTGCCCTTCACAGCCCTGGGCTGGCCAGCACCGCCTCGGCCTCCAGTGTCAGGGGCCCGGGCCTGAGTGAGACTTGGCACCAACTCCTTCTCCTCCAGGGTCCCGAAGTCACCAGACACTCTGGAGTCAGCTCAGTCAGAGGAGGAAGTGGATGAGCTGTCTCTCATCGACCACAATGAAATCATGGCCAGGCTGACACTGAAGCAAGAGGTGAGTCAGGAGGGTCGAGGCCGAGTCCCCCTGTGACCCTGGGTGTCTCCATGAGACCGACCTGAGCCAGGTGCGGCTTCCAGGAGGAAGCGTGGCATCTGCTGGTGTTCAGAGCCCTGAAGTCCCATGGCTGCACCCTAGGGCCCAGGAGGGCGAAGCTCCTGGCAGTGCTGTGCGCAGCGAGTGCCGTTCATGCCTCTTGATGGCCTCATGGCGGGCTCTGACCAGGGGATGCGCAGGCCTGGGCCCGGCCACCCCTGGGCTCTGCCTCCTTGTGAGAGAGACCAAGACCTGGCCTTCCCCAGAGGAAGCCACAAGAGCCCTCCTCAGCCCAGAGGCTCAGGGCCCGGTCCTGGGAAGCGCACGCCCTCCCGTCATCTTCTGGTGGCGAGAAGGCAGCGGCCGCCCTTGGCACACTCCTGGGCCAGGCAGGGAGCAGCGAGGATGCGGGCAGGCAGGGCTGGCAGTGAAGGGAGCCTGGACAGCTGCGCCCCTCCACAGAGGGGAGTCGGCTCACAGGCTGGCCACCGTGTCCGCGGGAGCCCAGAGCTCAGGACTCGAAAGGCAGCCGTATCAGGTGTCAGCTCTGTCCCCTGGAGAGTCGCAGGGTCCCAGGCCATCGGTGTTGGCCTGGCCGCCATCTTGGGCCTTCTTGCCACTCTTTCCGGCTCTAGGCCTGGTGGCTGGCGCCTGTTACCATGTGGAGGTGAGACTTGGTCCCTCGAGGGTCACCTGAGCAGCAGCAGATGGAGCATCTGTCTCTGATGCTTTGTGCTCCTGTGATGGGCCACACAGGAGACCCCGCGACCCGCGTCACTGAAAGTGACCTCGCCTCCCCTGGCACTGATGTAGACCTGGGTGTGTGGACATGCTCCGAGTGCACTGCGGCCTCCCTGTTTTCTGGGCGCTAGAGACTGAGCGGGCTGGAGGTATGGGATGATGCTGAGTAGACGGTCACCCGAGCACTTCGGGACCTCAGGGATCCTTGGGGAACATGCGCCGGGCCCCATGTCTGTCAGCTGAGCGTGGAACCATCAGTGGGCCACAGGGGCAGTGCAGCCTGGCCTTGCTGGGTGGAGGAGAGCAGAGGGGACTTGCCGTCCCTGCAGCACAGTGTCTTTGTCACCTGGCCCCCACTCATGCCTTCTTCGGCTGTTCTCTCTCCACAGGGTGATGACGGGCCAGATGTGCGTGGAGGATCAGGCGACATCTTGCTGGTGCATGCTACTGAGACCGACAGAAAAGGTACAGCAGCCCCGCTGGGTGGCCTTTGTCCTTATCTGCGCCCTCACAGGGCATGCAGGGCCCACTGTGGGCGTCCCAGGCGGTGTGGCGGTGCCCCCAGAGCCTTCAGGGAGGTCCCTGGGGCGAGGGCAGTCACTGGTACTGGGTGTGCGCACTCCATGGGCAGCACCTGGGGCAGCGCCGCGGGAACAGGGCGAAAAATCCAGGTAACGGGGGCAGGGGCGGGGGGGCAGCTTACACCTTTCCTGAGCCTTGGGCAGATCTAGTGTTCCTGTCAGGCCAGGTCTGATTGACCAGCTTGAGGCACCTCTGGAAACTCATGTGCCCTGCCCCGGAGCCTCGGTCCACGGCCCGAGAGTGCTCTCACAGGCCCAGGTCCGCCGGCCTCGCCTCTCCTTCATGTCCTGACCATTTGGGAGGACAGGGGAGCAGGGACCATCCTTCCCCCTAAGACATCCTGCTTCCAAGTTGTGTTCCAGACGGAAGAGAAAGAGGGCCTGTAGGCTAGGTACAACAGCACACACCTGTACTCCCAGCCCTCTGGGAGGCGGAGGCAGGAGGACTGCAAGTTCAAAGACAGATTGCCCTGATTTCTTCAACATCAGAGAGATTGTTGGTGGGCAAGTCACAGCAAACAAAGGGGCCACATATTCTGGGGAGGTGGCACCCTGGCCCCAGCAGCCCCTCCAAAGGGAAGGGGGTGTTTGCTTATAGCCCAGCCCCCAGATGTAGAGTGGGGTTCCTCACGACGGACCTTCCTGCCCGAGCTTGCCGTCCTGGGCCCTGTGTGTGGGGTCCCAGTCCTGGAGGAGAAGGCCCTGCCATCTGGAGAGCCGCTCTGGGTTGGCTTGGGGCTCCCTCTGACCAGCCCCGCTCTGCACTGCTCTGCCCTCCACGCACCCCACTGAGTGCCCCCTGCTCCTGCAGACCTGGTGCTGTACTGTGAGGCCTTCCTGACCACCTACAGGACCTTCATCAGCCCTGAGGAGCTCATCAGGAAGCTGCAGTACCGATATCCTCTGCCCTGCTCCTCACTGCCCGGGCCCACGGTGACTCTGAGCAAAGGGCAACAGAGCGGCGGATTGGCCGGGCATGGTGCGGCCGTGCCAGTGGGCAGGGCTTGGCTGCAGGGGTGGGCTCAGCCCCTTCCACCTGTGCCAGCTGGCCAGTGGGCAGCTGTGCCTCATCTGCTGTGTTGTCGGCGCTGCCCTTCTGCCAACTCTGCCCCATAGGCTCAGCCTGGGGACAGGGACCCCCACAGAGGTGGCAGGGAGGACCCGGGGGCTTAGAAGAGTGTGCTTTCATGTCGGGTGCTTCTTTCTCAGACCCAAACCCGCTGGCCCCCTGGCCAGCCCCTTCCACTGTCCAGAAAGCCTATGGTGCCACAATGGCACCACTGTCCACTCCAGGCCACCTGCCAGCCTCACAGCCTGTGACTGCCACCTGCTGCGCAGCCGCTGCCCCTCGGGCAGGGGGTTCTGAGCCCCCTGCTCTCCCTGCCCTCCGTGTGCCCTGAGAATCTAGGTCTCTGGGACAGATGTGGACACTTCTCGGGAGTCCAGGGTCCCCGCCAGTCTGGCAGTGTCACTCAGCACCTGCTGGCCAGCAGGAAACAGCCACACACTTCTCAGGCGCCCAGTCCCCACGTGTGATGTGCTTGCCTGTGTGCTCTGGCTCAGCTGCAAGACTGCCACGTCTTCACCATACCGAGTGCAGAGCCATGATTGGCTTCCTCCCATGGGGCTCAGCCTGCCCTCCTGGAGAGTACTGTACTGCACCCTCCAGGGCTGGCTGCACCTGGGCACCACAGCCAGGTTCCCGGTCACCGGGAGCAGGCAGGCCGGCATCAGGAGGCTCTGGGGAGCTCAGAACCCTGACTTAGGGTGGGAGGGCGCCCAAGGATGGACACTCAGGAAAGGTGGAGGGGAGCCCTCTGGCATGTGCCCAGCTAGACCTGGGGGCCACCCCATCCTGCCCGAGGCTCAGCGTCGCGGGCCCTGGGTGCTGGCACACATGGGCTCCTTGGTCAGGCGTGGTGGGAAGCCTGGCCTCCTTGCAGTGCAGTCCTGCAGATGGGCCCTGGTGCCTTTAGGAGCAGCCCTTGGGCCAGTGGCCTGGGCACGTCCAGCTTGGCAGCGCTGTGCTTGCCTGGGGTCGCTGACGCTCCACACACGAGGCTCCCAGCCCATGACAGGTGCTCAGCACACGCAGCGTGAGTCCCCTGCTCAAGTCCTGTGCCGTGTGCGCCGTTTCCTTAACCCACGCTGCACATACGAGAAGTTCTCGCCCTTCGCCGACACCTTCAAGAAGCGCGTCAGCAAGAACACGTTCTTCGTGCTGGTGCGGGTGGTGGATGAGCTCTGGTGAGTGCTTTGTCCAGGCGCGGGGATGGCACTGGCCACAGCCAGCCGGGCCTCCCTGTCGGGACCATGTGACCCCTGTGGACTCTTGCTTCTCCTGGGCGGGCCACAGTGCAGACCCCGGACACCCCACTCTGCCAGATGCAGCTCCTGTCTGCATCATCAAGCCCTAGAGTGACTTGTCCCCTAGAGCAGGTGCAGGCCTTAGGTCCACCCAGGACCACCCCTTCCCCCATGCAGTCACGGGAGGCGAGGTGCCAGCGCTGGCCTGCTGCTTGGCAGACGTCGTCCGGCACCCACCCAAGGACTGGGCCCTCTCCTGGCCGTCTCCTCACTGAGTGTGGCCGGGAGCTCCCCATGGTGCTCAGTAGCCCCGGGCTGTGCAGCCTCGCCCTGGCCAGTGCCCACAGTGCATGTTGGGCAAGTGACAGCATCGAGTTTCCAGGGCAGCTGCCCCGCGCCCTCTCACTCTCGCCCGGGGGGCTCCTGGCTCGGTGGTGGCCCTGCGCCCACCCCTTCACCCTGTGCCCTGGCCCTCAGCCTGGTGGAGCTGACAGAGGACATCCTGAAGCTGCTAATGGAGCTGGTCTTCCGCCTGGTGTGCAGCGGGGAGCTCAGCCTGGCCCGCGTGCTGCGGAAGAATATCCTGGACAAGGTAGACCAGAAGAAGCTGCTCAGGTGTGCCAACTCCGACCAGCCCCTGGCAGCCAGGGGCGTTGCGGCCAGGTGAGGAGCCCACTGCCCGCCCACGGCCTCACATTCCCTGACCGTGTGCCTCGGGAAAGCCCCGGGCTCCCTGTGGCTGGTCCCCACCCTGGAGCCTATGGCAGTGCCTGCCCGGCACCCAGCCCTGAGCGTGCTTCTCTGCCTCTGTGCTCCAGGCCCGGGACCCTGCACGACTTCCACAGCCACGAGATTGCTGAGCAGCTGACGCTGCTGGATGCTGAGCTCTTCTATAAGATTGAGGTACAGAGGAGCGGGCAGCATGGGGGCTCTCGTCGCTCCCAGAGAGCTGGCGCCGCAGTGCTGTCTGGCCTGTCTCCCCCTGCAGATTCCTGAGGTTCTGCTTTGGGCAAAAGAGCAGAACGAGGAGAAGAGCCCCAACCTAACCCAGTTCACGGAGCACTTCAACAACATGTCCTACTGGTGAGGGACAGTGGCACGTGGGCACTAACCCCAAGTGGAAGAGTGGCAGGGGAGGTACCAGAGGCTCCCTGAGTCAATTCCAAGCACCGCCACGGTGGATTCATGGTGCCACCCTCTGCCTGCCAGCGGCTGTCAGCACCGTCAGGGCTAGGGCTCACCCTGATGGCCAACGGAAGTCCAGCTGGGGCCGGAGCGGATCTATCAGTTCTTTTCTGTGGCCTTAATTAGCCCAGCACTGTGTTCACGCCCAGGCCTCTTGGCTTTGAGGACAGCTGGGCAGCCTTGTCCTGCTGCAGCAGACCCCGCCCCCATGGCCCCTGCCCAGGGGACTGCGGTGTTTCTGAGGCCCCTGGGCCGCTTATTGGAGGCAGAGGGCATCCGTGCCCACCTCCCCTCTGCCTGGGCACAGCCCCCTCTCGGCCCCCATGCTCACCACCCGAGCCAGCACTCAGCTCAGGTGCAGTGTCTTCTGGGCCAGACAGAAGCCCCTCATGCGCCCTGGGCGTGGCCTCCAGGCACCCGTAGCCCTCTGCTGAGTGCCAGAGACGGGGGCTTCCACATCCATGGTGCCCCGGTGTCCCTGGGCAGGCGCCTGTTATGGGCAGAGGGCTGATGCAGATGCAGTGCCTCCCGGGTCGCCCTGCTAGGGCCCTTGTGAGCTGCAGGAGGCTGAGGCCACTGTAGGGTTCACAGGGCACCAACCAGGCTGGCCTTTGGTCTGGTCTATGGTTTCGGGCCTGGCCTCTGCTGGGCTCTGCAGGGCCCGGCACTGTGGCTGCACAGTTGCTGCTGGTCTCCACTCAGCCCTGAGGCTGAGAAGGGCCCTCCTGACAATGCTCACAGGCAGCACTGGCCTCCTGCAGAAGCGCAGGCAGCTCGCCTATTCTGTGGGCACTGGGCCCCTAGAGCAGAGGCCACATCTCCCCGGGGCTCCCGGCCTGGCTTGAGAAGTGCAGGTCGGGCTGGGTGCCCAGGCCTCGTGCCCATCCCTCTCCACCAGGGTCCTGCAGGGTGACATCCACTCAGCTGCCACTCGCTCCTGCAGGGTCCGCTCCATCATCATGCTGCAGGAAAAGGCGCAGGACAGGGAACGGCTGCTCTTAAAGTTCATCAAGATCATGAAGGTAATGGTGCTGAGCCCCAGAGAGCTCAGGCCCTGCCGGGGAGGTCAGGGCCTTGAGGCCTGTGCTGTCCTCACCGTCCCTCCCCGCACAGCACCTGCGGAAGCTGAACAACTTCAACTCCTACCTGGCCATCCTCTCGGCGCTGGACTCCGCACCCATACGCAGGCTGGAGTGGCAGAAGCAGACTTCGGAGGTGGGTGGGCAGAGCTACTGCGGGCTGTGCTTGCTGAGTCCTGGCTCTGCCCTGGCCTGGCGGGTGGTTCCCTGGTGTCACATCCTGCACCTGGCTCCTGGCTGGGTTTCTGGGGGAGCGCAGGGGCGAGGCCCCGTGTGCTGTGCCCCCTCACACCCGCCCTCCTCTTGCACAGGGGCTGGCTGAGTACTGCACACTCATCGACAGCTCGTCCTCCTTCCGCGCCTACCGGGCCGCCCTCTCAGAGGTGGAGCCCCCGTGCATCCCGTACCTGTGAGTGAGGCGGCTCTCGGACGGTTCTGGGCCCTGTGCGTCCTTCGCCAGCCAGGCTCCCCATCTCCATCACCCTGGCGGGGATCCACACCCTCTCCCCGCTCCACCCAGGGCCGGGCAGAGGGCTCCTTTCCCCACATGTGGCACCGTGCGTCTTCCAAGTCCTCAAGCCAGGCTGCAAGGTCACTGTCACCGCAGGAGCCTGGGGAGCCGTGGGGTGCAGAAGCACAGAAGTGCTGGCCACATCACCCCGAGGGGAAAGGGCTGCAGAGCAGGACACTGGGATTCCATCCCCCACCTCGGGCTCTGTGCCGGGAGCTGCCTGCCTCTCGCCCCTGGGCTTCAGCCTCAGGACTCGGCAGCTCTTTCCGGGTCACTGTGCCTACAGACGAGGGCGCTCTGCCCACACGCTGCAGCCACAGCAGCTCCCTGGCAGTGCCTCGGGGCCTGCACTGGCACCTGGGGGCCTGCGGCAGGTGGTGGGGCAGAGTCTGCGTGGTGGACTCCAGCGCCTGGGTTGCCCCAGGCTCTTAGGCCCTGGTGGGGCTGCAGTGGTCATCGTGTGGCGGCTGCCCTGCTGCCCTCCGAGCCTCTCCAGCAGTAACTGGCTTCTCCGTTGTCCTCCCAGGGGTCTGATCCTGCAGGACCTGACCTTTGTCCACCTGGGCAACCCCGATTACGTAGAGGGCAAGGTGAACTTCTCCAAGCGCTGGCAGCAGTTCAACATCCTGGACAGCATGCGCTGCTTCCAGCAGGCGTGAGTGGCAGGCCGGGGCCGGGCCGGGGCCGGGCCGGGGCGGAGCAGGGAGGGGCCATCACAGGGACAGTGGCCGCAGCTGCTGGGCAGGTTCAGGACATGAGCAAAGGTGCCCTGCACTTGGGCGACTGACACCCGCTGGCCTGCCTGGCTCCAGGGCAGCAGGGGCCGGGTGGGCCATCAGAGCCCCTGAGGGTGGCCGCCTAGCACGCTGGCGCTGAGTGCAGCCCATCTCGGTGCCAGCGTCCTGTCGGAGTGAGGGCAGCCTCCGCGGTCAGGGAGCTCCGTGGCACTTGTCCTCCGAGCCCAGGCAGCCTCTGAGAGGGTGTGGCCGCCCCTCCCCGCAGGCACTACGACATCCGGAGGAACGACGACATCATCACCTTCTTCAATGACTTCAGTGACCACCTGGCTGAGGAGGCCCTATGGGAACTCTCTCTGAAAATCAAGCCCCGGAACATAACCCGGAGGAAGACAGACCGGGAGGAGAAGACCTAGGAGCGGCTCAGGCCGGGTCCAGACCGCTCGAGGGGCCCAGAGAGGACTCGGACTGCCTGGCCTGGCCCGGCTCCGGCTCCGGCTCCGGCTCCCTTCCTGCAGGAGCAGCCCAGGCCCTGGACCCCCAGGCCCATGGCAGAGGGAGCAGAGCGCAGTGGGGCCTCAGGACCGACTTGTGAACGGCGGCCTGGTTTCATTTTGTGCTTTTGCCTCGTGTTCTGCTCTCGCCCTCCCAGCCGCCTCTGCCTGTTCTGGGCCGGGCAGGCTGGTGGGCACCTGCTCTTCCACCCTGGGGATGGGCTGCACGTTTCACCAGAGTCATGACAGGCGGCCTCAGTGGCCCTGGAGCTGGCTGCACCTGTCACGCTGTGCACACCCCAGGCTCCATCGCTGGCAGCACTACGCAGCCCCTGCCCCCTGTGGCCCCCCAGGCGCAGCCCTGCCTGCACCCTCTGTGCTCTGGGTGCAGGGACAAGGAGCGGGGCTGGGAGGACTCGGCCACCAGACACTGCGGAGCTGGGCCAGTGCAGCCCCAGGGAGGGCCGCCTCTCCGCTGCGCTTGCCGTGTGCCTTAAACGCCGTCTCCTGTCTGTCCTGGTCCCCGGCGTCCAGGTGGCCAACAGGTCCCTCGGCAGGGGGAGCTGCCCGGGAGCCTGGCTGTGGGTGGGGGGAGCTGAGTCCCCAGCAGAAGCGCCCGCCCTCCCCACCAAGGTTGACACGGGCTCCGCAGGCAGTGCCCAGTGGAACCACCCTGTCCCCTGGCTCCACGGCCGCCAACCTGGGCCAGCGGCAGGTCAGGGTCCAGCAGTGCTATCGGCTCCACCTAGCCCGGGCCATTTCGCTTCCAGTGTAGGTCAGTCAGGACCCACCTGTGCTTCCCCAAGCCAGCGTAACGGAAGGAAGGATGGCGGAGAGCGGTGTCCGCCTGTGTGCGGAGCTTTCCACCAGGCAGAGCCGGGCGCTCTGTCCTTCTGGGCCTGCGAGCAGCTCTTGCCCTGAGAGTGCGGCTGTTTCCGCTCCCTGTCGTGTTGTTTGTCCTGTAAATAGGGGGAGGTGTGTGAGCTGTCCCCGGAGCTCCCCCGGCAGCAGTCCTGCTGTCTGGCTGGAACCTGTCACTTTATTATTTAAGGAGTGTGCGTGTGCAGTCAGGTTTGTGAACAGTGTTGTGTGGGTTGGGTTTTTAGTTTGCGCCCTCTCTCAGAAGTCCTCCCATTTCACCCCTGCCTGCTTCGGCCTCCACCCTCCAGCTCGGCGAGCTCTGCCAGCTCTGCCCACCAGGCCTAGGGTGGCCGCAGCAGACCCCGTGCCTGAGGAGACACATCCAGGGGCGAGGCTGGAGACAGGCAGCGTCCCTCAGTGACTGCACGCCAGCGTGGGCAGCGTGTGTGTGACTTACTGGCCAGCGGGCCGCCCTGGGAGCCAGGAGAGTCGGAGTGTCCCGTCCCCTGTGGACGCTCAGGGCTCCCTGCAGTGCCATGGGGCGGGGCCGGCACACTCCCCAGGCCCAGTCTGAGCCCCAAGCCTGACTCCTCAGCTCATGGCCCTGTGCCTGCCCGCCCCGTGACCGCCCTGGGCTCAGTGTCACCGACCCCACGGATGGCCCCACGGGGCATCTTCCTGCGGTCATTTCAAATGTGTCATTTTTATATGAGAGGAAAATAAACGTGCCCGCCGCCCGCTGACCATCCTGTCCGCGCAGTCCTGGGCTCCGGGCCTGGGTCACTGCCTGTCCCGGCCTGCTCACTGTGGCAGAATGTTCCCTCTGGGGCCACTGACCCATCCCCCAAGTCCCTGTCCCCTCCTGTCCAGAGCCCCTGTGCCAGTCCACACTCAGTGAGGCCGGGGAGGATGGGGCAGCCCGCCCTCTGCCCTCTGCACGCCCCCAGAGCCACGCCACATGCTGTCCCCCACGGGGCTGGGTCCCTGCCCACACCTTCCTGCAGTGAGACACCCCTGGGCGGCAGCAGGAGTGGTGAGCAGTGGGGCCTCTGGTCTCAGCGCTCAGCCCTGCGCCTGGGCCCGGGGCGGATGTCCCCCGCAGGCAAGCTGAGTCCATCCCTGGAAGGGGGGTGGCTGTCCCCAGTGGGTCACGCTTAGGCACGGCGGCGACCTGGCCAATCCTCCCTCCCGGGAGCGCCCAGGGCTTCGGGTGTCAGCAGGAAGTCCCGTCAGCCCCAAGGGGACCGGGCCTCTGATGGTCCTGTGCCGTCTGTGACCTCAGGCCGTAGGTGACCTGGGACCTGTGTGCCCCTGCGTCCCCCACTGCCAGCTCCCTCACCGCCAGCAGCTCCACACCTCATCTGGCCCCGACACCCAGAGGCCAGGCTGGCTCCTGAGGCAACCGTCGTGGCTGTGGACTGAACGCACAGGGTCCAGGAAGTCCCTCGCACCGCAGCAGGGAGGTGGGGCCCCGTGTGGCGGTGATGCCGTCCACTCAGACTCGGCTCTGGCTGGGGCCCTGCGTACACAGGCAGCAGCTGGAGGAAGACAGCCCTGGCCAGAGGCCCGGTCCCCACCACAGCTGATGCACCGAAGACCTCGGGAGCAGCTCCTCCACCCCTGGGCACCACTAGGAGCGGGCGTGGGGACAGCGTCGGCCTTGGGCCGTGCTGTGCAGACTGTGGGCACCAGAGCACATCTGCTGGCAGCTCTTAGGTGCCAGACACTCTGTGGACTGCTGTGCCTCACGCACCCTGGAGAAAAGCAGAATCAGCTTGGGAGAGCTGCAAGCCGAGCAGTGGTACACAGGTGAATCTCAGCACTCTGGGAGGCTGAGGCAGGAGGGTCACTTAGCGAGACCGTGGCTCAAAATAAGAAATAGGGCTGGGATACAGCTCCGTGTGAAGGCCCTGGGTTCATTCCTCAGCACTGGGGGGAAAAGGTACAAATAAGCAGGCTTTGGTGTTAAAGGAGTTAATTCTGGTCCAAAGACCACCCACCAAGCCATCCCCGGAAGGCTTGGCAAGATCGTGCCAAGAAACAAAACTTCAGCCCTACACGGATGGACTCCTGCTGCAGAAGAGAGAGGGGAAGCATTTCCCACCCTGGTTTGGGGTTTTTTTTATTGTGTACAGACCGTGGAACCCAGGGGTTCTCTACAGCAGACCTGTATCCTCAACGCTTTTTAGTTTTTGTTTATTTTTGGAGTTTTTTTGGTTTGATTTTTTGAGATAGATTCTCAGTATGTAGCCCAAGCTGCCGTTGAACTCGTGATCCTCCTGCCTCAGCCTCCTGAGTGCTGGGATGACAGGTGTGCACCACTGTGCTCTGCTTGGAACAGCTTGGCTGTCTCCTCCTCTGTCATCTTCAGCCTCATTAGCAGAGCTCATTAGAAATGCAGAAGTTCAAGCTCCAGTGAGGAGCAGAACCTGCATTTTAATCGGGTCCCCAGGACTCAAACACTTTAACACTCAAGACGCAGGGGCTGGGTGATTTTTTTGTTCTGATTTATTTAACAGTGCAGGGCATGCGTGAGGCCCTGGACTCAGATCCCAGTGCTGGAAAAAAACAATCAGAGTCCCGTGAGAAGAGCCTCGGCAGGTAGTTTCTGGCAGGTGCCCATCCTCAGATGTCGTCCTCTGCTCCTGTGGCTGGCACGGCCCCTCCTGGCCCAGCCCTGCCCGTGAAGGGGAGGCCACGCCTGAGGCCCCTCCGTCCTGTCTCCCGGTGCCTGGCGGTGGACGCTCCATGGTCAGTGGCCACTTCCTCCTCTCTGCAGGGGGCGTGGTTTCAGGACCACAGCAACCTGGATGGGGTGACCTGCAGCCGCACTGCCCAGAGGGGACCCAGTGGATCCCCCCGCTCGGGTGGGCAAGGCCAAAGCTGCAGATCACAGGGACAGGGACAGAAGCAGGGCAGGGAGGAGCAGCGAAGCCCCAGCACAGCCACTGGGCATCGTGGTGTGAGCAGCAGGCAGAGCTCTCTGTCCAGGGCCAGCAGCATCTCAGTGCCCAGGACAGGTGCCTGAGCCCAGCTGCAGACAGATGCTGCTGTAACCGGAAAGGAGCAGGAAGAGGCAGTGTCCCCAGAAGTCCAGGCACCACTTCCTGGGACCAGGTGGACACAGTGGCCCCGTTTCTGGCTGTGGCATCAGTAGAGGAGACTGGCCCCTGCCCCTGTCCCTCAGCAGCTGCCAGGAGGACGGAGGAGCCAGCACCTCTCCTCTCCTGGGACAGGTGCACCACCTGGCAGGGCTGGAGGCGACAAGTCCTTCCAGGTGGCTGTGAAGTCACAGGGCTCCGTCCCACTGTGGACTCTCAAGGTCAGGACAAGGGTGAGGGTCCCAGGGAGACCTTGGAGGAGGCTCGGGTGAGCCCTGTCCCAGGGCCACCGCAGATGCCACGGCCTGAGGACAGCTGCCAATCCAGCCTCTTTGCCTTCTGTGAGCAGCAGCTGGCCACGAGGGCATCCGAGTCCACAGAAAGGGGTGGCCAGGCCGTGACCCCAGGGCACCAGCCTCAGGGGAGGTAGAGGGCCACCACCATGTAGATGACCCAGCTGGTGGACACAAAGACCCCGAAGAGCAGGCTGAAGAGCACCAGCGAGCGGGCCTTGCGCGAGGTCTCCTCCGCCTGGGCCAGGTCACCCCTTCCCAGCGCCGCCCGGGTCTGCAACAGGACGGCCGGCGCGGGGTGGGTGAGTGAGGGCCTGCCAGGGCCACGGATGGGGTCACTGCACCCGGCTTGCGGACGGAGGGACAAGGCTCATCAACTTGGCCAGGGCCTCACAGCCAGGGTGGCCAGGCCAGCCTGAGCCCAGGCCCCTAGCTTCCTGCTGCTGGAACGTCACCCGGGCCCGCACCCTGTGCCACCCTGTGGTTAGCAAGGTCAGGAGGGCCCCGGGAAGTAAGGAGATGCGGCTGGAGGGTGAACAGGTCAAAAGGTGGATGGAGGGAGGGAGGGCGGTGTGGCTGAACAGAGTGATGGGTGGACGAACAGGTAACGGATGCATAGAGACACGGGTGTACAGCGGGTGGGCAGAAGGATGGAGAGGTGGATGATGGATAAGCGAGCAGGTGGGTGGGCAGACAGCGATATGCCTGGATATAAGGGTGGGGGGGGATGCACAGCTGAATCGGATGGACGGGTGGCGGAGCGGGTGAGTAGGTGGGTGGATGGCGGTGGATCCGCAGGTCAGTGGAAGAGTGGGCGGGTGGGTGGAGGGATGCTATCAGGGTGGTGAGCGGTGCAGATGGCTGAGGGGCTGGACAGGCGAGAGGGAGGCAGACCCAGGAGCTTCGTGGGAGGGCAGCCCCAGGCCCGGCCTGAGAACCCTCCCGCGCAGCCGTGCAGGGGTGCACAGGAGGGGAGCGGGTCCCATCCGAACGGGCAAGGCCCTCCCAGTGCCCGCCCTCTGTGGGAGCCACCGGAGACCCCGTCGGCCTGGCAGCCCCGCCCCGCCCGCCTACCTCGTGGGCGTAGACGACGGCGATGAGCCCCGTGAGCAGGCAGCAGAAGAATGTCACCAGCACGGACTCCGCCATGTAGTCCTTGGGCGGCGCCCTGTGCTCCCCCGGGGCAGCCGCGGGGCTGCAGTACTGCGACACCGAGAGCGGAGGGGCCCTCAGCTCCGCCCCGCCGGGGCCTGCGCCCTCCCACTGGCCTCTTCTTCCTTTCCTTTTCTTCCCTTCTCTTCCTTTCCGCCCATGCCCCCTCCCTCCTTCATTCCTTCCTGCCTGGCTAAATTGCTCCATTGCCCAGGCTGGGCTTCAGCTTGCGATCTGCCTGCCTCAGCCTCTTAGAGTTCTGAGATCACAGCCATTGGCCACCAGACCAGCCCTCACCCCCAGCCCAGGGTCTCTGAGCCCCCACCGTGGATCCCGAATTCTTCCTCCCCACGTAGCCAAACTTGGATCTCCCCTCCCGCTCCTTCCCGAGCTCCTGTTCATCCCTCAGAACCCAGCCGCCCTGACCCAGCCATGCGGGCCACTCACCGCAGGGAAGGTGTAGGCGCCGGGCACAGTGGCCGAGAAGAGCGGGCCGGGCGGGAAGAGCGCAGCGGGCGCGGGCGGCAGCAGCACGGGTGGCGGGAAGGGAGCGAAGAGCGCGGGCGCCGCCTTGGGGTCCAGTGGCGCGTAGGGCGGGGGCTCGGTCGTGAAGCCGATGTGTGGGACGCTGCCGGCCGCCTTAGGCCCCGGGGACGGGGACGAGGCCGTGGGGTCCCCGGGGCCCGGTTCACCGCCCCCCGCCACCGCGTCCTCGTCGGGCGCGTGGGCCTCGTCCAGGAGCCACGGGCGGCGCGGGAGCTGCGGGAGCGCGGGGTCCGCGGGCGACTCAGGATGTTCGGGGTCCCAGGGGCTCTCGGGGTCCTCGGGGCGCGCGGGGCTGCTGCCCCCCTTGGTGTCGGGAGCTGAAAGAGGACAGACTGGGACCCCAACAGCCCGCTGTGACCCCAAGGCCCAGCCTCGGGGCCTCAGGCCCCTGCACCTGGCCCGGTGGGACAGACATTGGGCAGCGGTGCTTGGCCCACGGAGACGCCGTCCCTCAGGAGCCTAACGGGGCCCAGAGGGGACCCCTGGCTCTGCGGGAGGGGTTGACAGAGCAGTGTGCCCGGGGCTGGCTCGCACGCCCCGGAAGTCACGCTCCGGACGCCCTGAGGTGTCCTGGGCTCGCGCCAGCTGCACAGGGTGGGGACAAACCCAGGCTGGCATCCGGGGCCATGACCTGTGACCCGCCAGTCGCGGACCTGGGCACGAAGTTGTCCCGGCCCAGCCAGCGCCCTTGGGACCATAGAGCACCCACCATCCAGGGCCCGGGCAGGGTCACCGACAGCTAGGACAGCGGCCAGGCCTCCAGGGAAGAGCCAGACAGAGCCAGCTGAGAGCCCCGGATGTTGATGTTATCAGAAAAGACAGCCACCCTACCCTGCCCGTCCGGGGACAGCACCAAGCAGATCTGTGCGTTTTGAAAAAGAACCACATGGAGACTTTGAACTAAAATTCGTAACATCTGAAATTTTTAAATTCACTGACAGCTGGCTTTGTGGGACCCCCTGTAACCCCAGCACTCTGGGAGGCCGAGGCAGGAAGATCACAAGGTCAAGCCCAGCCTGGACAACTACAACTTAGCAAGATCCTGTCTCAAAATTTTTTTAAAAAACTTTTTTAAAAGGCTGGGGATGTAGCTCAACACTCCCTAGTACAGTACCTGGTACTGCAAAACAAACACACTAACCAGCCAGTTGCACACATCTTATGAAAAGCACGAGACCACCCAGGACAGCCACACACGTGTGTGCACAGCAGCCTGGCCCTGGAAACAGCCCACACGTCCCTGGGCGTGAGCAGGAGTGTTCCTGGGCTGTCCCCACACCAGCGGCACGGCCCTGAGCTGCAGCCCTGCTACTGATGCTACCGAGGCTATCGGGCAGCTCCCCTCTGGCATGTGTGCCTCACTGTGCGACCTGCTCACAGGCAGAACTGGAACTGGCCACAATCCTCCCGCCTCAGCCTCCTGAGTGCTGGGATGACAAGTGTGCACCACCACTCCTAGCCTGAGATTAGCTTTTAAAAAACAGCAATTCTAGGGCCAGGGATTTAGCTCAGGGTTTCATCACCTGCTGCGCAAGTGCAAGGACCTGAGTTCAATCCCCGGTACCAAAAAAAAAAAAGAGAGAGTTATAAAAAACAGCAATTCTAGGGCTAGGGATGTAGCTGGAAAGCACAAGGTCCTGAGTTCGATCCAGGTTCTGGAAAATAAGTAAATAAAGAGAAATAAAAATGAAAACAGCAACTCCAGGAAGATGCAGGCACCAGTCCCGAGAACCTCAGGAGCGGCCTTAGGCACCAGGCCCTTCTCCCCACAACCAGGAGGAGCCGAATTTGCCGATGAAGGAGCCAGGAAGCCAAGTGCTCAGCCCCCAGCACCAGCTGACCCACGGGAACTCCCAGGAAAAACCACTGTTGATGGAAGCTTAAATGTGGGGACCGGGATTCGTTACAGGTAACTGATGCAACTACTCCACAGTGAAAAGGAAGGATCTAGGCCGGGCGTCGCGTGCACACCTGCGACCTTGGCACTCTGGGAGGCTGAGCCAGGAGGCTCTCCAGTTCCAGCCCAGCCTGGGCAACTTAGCGAGACCTCGGCTCACAATAAAAACTAAATAAAGGGCTGAGGATGTGGCTCAGAGCAGAGACCTTGGTTTCGATCCAAAGTACTGCAAAAAAAAAGGAACAAACTCTGGACACAAACAGATAAATCTCACGAGCATTACGTTGGCTAAAGAGGCCACCGAATAGAGTCGCTGCTGCCTGAGTCCACGAGATTCAGTTCTAGGAGACACAGGCTTTGCTGAAGCAAGAGGAGCAGTAGCTGCCCAGGGCCTGGGACCAGGAGGAATTACCAAGGGTACAGGAAACTCAGGGGTGGCATCAGATGCTCATCTGCAGCCATGACAGCCTTGCAGGTACACAATATAACATTGCATAGCTCGAAACACATGTTTTAAATATGTGCAGTTCAGTGGGCTTGGGTTATACCTCAGAGCTAAAACATTAAACGAAACATTTGGGGGAGATGACACAGGGTCTCACTGTGTAGTTCGGGCTGAACTTGGACTCATTGTGTAGCCCAAGCTGCCTTCAAACTTGTGGTGATCCTCCTGCCTCAGCCTCCCGAGTGCTGGGATTCTAGGCATGTGCCACCACGCCCAGCATAACAAAACAAACAAAATAAAAAACTTTACATGAGGTCTTGCAACCAGGAGTGGTGGCACCCACTCTGGGACCACTGTAGGAGGCAGAGGCAGGTCACACCTTCACAGGCTGCCTGCTGGACGGGTCACAGGAAGCACCCAGGGGGAGGCTGCCAGTCCCCTGCCAAGCTCTACACAGGAGTTCTACTGCTGAGCTCCTCCACCCCCAGCCTCTTAAGGTTTGCGGCAGGATCTCACTGAGCTCTCTGCACTGGCCTGGAACTTGAGATCTCCCTCCTTGCTCAGCAGCTGGGACGGCAGGCTGGGCACGGCCCAGCACTGTTGTGATCCCCAAGTCACAGAGGGAGCTGGGGTTCCCAGTGGGGACTCAGGGTCTCGGACCCCAGGCGGAGGCCAGGCACTGGCACGGGGATGCCAAGCCCGCGCCCCAGTTACCATAATAAACGGTTTCCTGGTCCCTGGGGCAAATCCTCGGCCATGGTAGATAGGGTGGTGGCCAAAAGTAAAAGAATGTGGACTTCTCAGGTTCTCAACACCCGAGCCCGGCAGGCATTGCAGCCAGGAGAGGCCCGGAGGGGACAGGGCTGGATTTGGGGGACCTCGGGGCCCCTGGAGCAGGGCAGGTGGGACCTGGTGGCCCACAGGCTCCCTGGCTCGGCCAGGCTGTGGAGGACAGGGTGGGGGCCGTGGGGACTCTGCTCCTGTCCTGCCCCTCCATGTCCCCAGCCCGGGAGCCCTGGGCAGGGGGTGCCGCCCAGTCCCGAGTCCCCTGGCTCCTGGGTCACTCTGTGGGGTCCTCGTCTCCCTCCAATCACAGCCCCAGGGTCCCCGTACCTCCCCCAGACCCAGCCTGGCCCCAGGGGGAACAAAGCGACCAGTGCAGATGTGGCGGGGCACGCTGCGAGGTCCCCAGGTCCCCCCGCCCACAGCGCCTGGACCCCGCACCCTGCAGCCACCCTGTCCCCTCTGGGGTCTCGGGGTCCCTGCTCAGGGTCCCCACCTCCCTTCACTGGGCCCGCAGCCTCACCTGAGTCCATGGCGCTTGGCCTGTCCCACCCGCTCAGGTGGCTCAGGTGGCTCAGGTGGCTCAGGTGGCTCAGGTGTCCCGCAGCCGCACCGCCCGGTTAATAATTCACCGCTGTTTGCCAACAGCCGAGTCCCCAGGTCGGTGCCTGGTGTGGCGGGAACCTGCGGTGTGGACCCCAGAGCGGGACCAGCTGGGGACAGGACGGGGCCTCACGGAGCTGGGGACCCGGGGTGCAGGGGGAGTGGCCATGCCGGGAGGGCCAGCGGGCGACAGGCAGTGGCTAGGGGTGTTTGTGACAGCCACACACCAATCTTCTATTATAGCTGTAGCCCACCCAGGAAGCTAGAAATGTTGATTTTCCTGTGAAATTTCATAAGATTTAAAATAATATGCAACCCAGGCGTGGTCCGCACACCTGTGATCCCAGCACTTGGGAACGACGCATATTCCAGGCCAGCCTGGACTACATGTCTCTAAAAAACCCCACAAAGGATGGAATTAATATGAAAAATGGAAACAAAGTCTTTGTAAATAGGGAGGGTGGGGGGGAGGGTTCAAGGGAGGGCAGGGGAAGGGGGAAAAAATAAGAACCAAGAGAGATTATGTAAAGGTGTAAATAAAATTTAATTTAAAAAATAAACAAACAAAATAGAGATATAGAAACTAACCAAGGATAGGAACCATTTTATTTATTTACCTATATATTTATTTATTTTGGTACCAGGGATCGAACTCAGGACCTGGAGCTTTCAAGGCAGGCAGCAGCACCACTGAGCTAAATCTCCATCCCCCACCAAGGATAGGAATCAAAAAAACTCAAAAAGGGTGCCTGGGCCAGGCGGGCTATGACCTACACTCCCAGCACTGGGGAGGCTGAGGCAGGAAGTTTGCCAGGAATTTGAAGCCAGCCTGGACTATGCAGCAAGGCCCCAAAAAGCAATCAAGCAAAATCTGAAAATCAGTCAATCAACCAATCAATCAGGTGCATGAACTTTGCCCTGAAAGGTACTGAGGTACAGACTCAGAAGCTGGGCCCGATGGAATCACCCAGCAGAGCCAGGGAAACACGTGTGACACAGCTGTGCAGTGCTGGCCACCAGCAGGTGGTCAGGAAACAGCCAGGAGGCCCTGGTGGGTCACTTGTGCCTCGGGACAGCGACAGGACTGGAAGCCTGCGGCTGCAAGGCCAGGGGAGGGACAAAGATCGATGAGCGGAAGGTGGAACCTGCCCCTGCACACACAGGTGGAGGACGCTGCCCTGTGAGCAGGCTTGGGGTGGGCAGGCATCCCCCAAGCATTGTGCCCGCACCCCCGTCCCTCAGAGGTGTGGGGTACAGATGGAGCTGCTGCCCGTAGTCCAGAAACCCTATGTACGCTATTTTTCATTTTGTTTTGTTTTTTGAAATAGGGTCTCGCTATGTAGCCCAGGCTGGCCTTGAACTTGAACCAGTCTTCCTGCCTCAGCCTCCCAAGTGCTGAGATGACGATGTGCACCACCACACTTGGCTCAGAAACCCCTATACTAGAAACCGACGTTAGAAATAAACAGAGGGAGGGGCCGGGGATTTAGCTCAGTGGTTCCAGCACATTCCTCGAAAGCACAAGGTCCCGAGCTCCATCCCCGGTACCAACCTCCCCCCAAAAAAACACCCCAAAACAAAAAAAACAGAGGGAGAAGGACATGGTGGTGCATATTTGTAACCCCAGTACTCAGGAGGCGGAGGCAAGAGGATTACAGAGGGTTCAAGGCCAGCCTGGACTGCATAGCAAGACCCTGTCTACAAAAAAAGTGAAAAAAAACAAAGGAAGCAAGTCCAAAGGCCCAGGAGAGGACAAAGACTGAGTGGGTCCTGGGACTTGGGCTCCAGCCTGGAGAACTGTGAGAACATGAATTCCTGTTGCTTAAGCCACCGTCTGGGGCGATTTGCGAGCCAGCTGGTGCAGACGAATACCCTTGTAAGCTTGGCTCAGCCTCTCTGACGTGGGGCAGGGTTTGCTTTATCATTTGTGATCTCCTCTCTTGCATGACATGCATGTTTGCCTTTTGCTGTCCTTTTTCCTGAATATTTGAAAGTGTGTTGCATATATCATGGCCCTTTGTTCCTGAACACCTTAGTGTGTTTCCTAGGGATAAGGCTGTTACACACTGTAACACAGCTACCCATTTCAGTGAACTGAAATTGATTGATTGATTGATTGATTGGTTTTTTGAGACAAGGTCTCACTATTGAACTCACTGTGTAGCCCAAACTCAGGGTGATCCTCCTGCCTCAGCCTCCTGAGTGCTGAGATTACAGAAGTGTCTCCCCATGTCTGGCCCTTTCTTGTCTTTAAACAAGATTATGCACTTCCTTGCTTGGAGTGTGTGAAAACGTGTGTGTTGGCTTTCTGCACCTGCTGGCACCACACGGGCCTTCGAAAGATATGTCCTCTCTTTATTTCTGATGTGCCCCCCGAGGAAAGCGGTAATAATGGCAGCCACACCCCAAGGTTTGTTGTCAGAGTGAGGCTTTGGTGCAGCTGAAGGTGGACGACCAGGGACCAGGGCTTGCTAAACTGTCACCACGTCATCCAGCGATACTCGCTCCCTGGAATCCAGGGCCCCTGGTCTCCTCTTTAAACGCTGAGCCAGTGACCAATAAAAGCTCGAAAGGAAGCCAGGTGTGGTGGCGCACACCCGTAATCCCAGCACTCAGGAGGCTGAGGCAGGAGGATCGCTGTGAGTCCAAGGGCAGCCTGGACAAGTATACAGCAAATTCCAGGAAAACCTGTATTTCATGGCGAGACCTTGTCTCAAAAACGCAAAAACAAAACAAAAGCTTGAAGAGGAGACTGGCACAAGCTGACACTTGGGGGCGTCTGGCTGAGTGAGGGAGGGCCGCAACATATTTCCTGTGTTTCTGTGTTTGGGGGTGGGGGAAGATAGAGAGGCTGAGAGGGAACCCCGCCGTGGAGACCCCGGGTCCCCTCCTTGCCCCCAGCCTCCTCCTCCAGCAGCCGCACGCACACACACGCACACGCACGCACGCACACGTGTGCTGTTCGGGGTGAGAGGTGGGGCCCAGCAGGCAGTGCTGTCCTTGCCCTCCTGAGCTTCTGGGGACCTGTCAAGGAAGTGGGGGCTGTGGGGGCGGAGCACTGGTAGGGGGCCGAGGAGGAAGTGTCCCCCGCGGGGGAAACACCTTGGTCCCACTCTGCCTCCCAGCAGACCTTGCGCCGGCTGGCCGGGCAGACACCGGAAGTGTGGACGAGGAGCCCCTCCCCCACTCACACTCTCCAAAGCCTCTTTCCTGTGCAGGACAGGGACCCTCGCCAATTGGAGATCCGGGGCTGCTTGATGTGCAGGGCTGGGTCCACCCCACAGCGCCCCCCCAGCCAGGGACCAGGCGTCACTGGACAGTCCCTGGCCAGGCTCCACCAGCTCCACTGCTCCAACCCGGAGAGCTGGATGACAGGGGAAGGCCTGGCAAGAAACTCTGTTCCTACTCTTCCTCGGAAGGAATGGTTACCATTAGAAATCAAATAATAACAAGTGCTGGTGAGGCTGTGGGAGGAAAGGAAGCCTTCTGCACTGTAGGTGGGAATGTAAACTAGTACAACCACTGTAGAAATCAGCACGGAGAAGCCTCAGAAAACTGAAACTAGAAATTCCATTTGACCGGTGCCGCAGACCAGCCGCAGTCGATGCAGGGTAGGAAGGGGAGAGGTCTCGGGCCGTAGAGTGAGAAAAGAACCGTTGCAAGCAATGTGCAGGTTCCCTCTGAGAAGTCTCAGGGTCTGATTTATTTTTATATCTCTAAGCACTAGCGAGGGAGCATTGGGCGGAACATGTTTACATTTTAGGTTGCCTTAGCAACATCTAGTGAGGTAAGGTTATTTTCACTAAACAGTATGTTTCTCTAAGCTGATTCATTTCATCGAACATCATGAATACATTTCTTAAAAATCACAATTGTCCCCTTATTTTCCCATACCTAGGTAGAACAAAATGTAACTTAATCAAAATCTCCAGAGGGTAATTTAATTAGAATCTCTATAGCAGCGGGGGTACAAGCAAGATTTAATTAATTAAATGTCAAACTTGTGGTCACCAGCTGGCCCTTGAGAAACTGCACAATGGTTAATATAGTTTGCTATTAGCTCTCTACTTTCCTATACCTCTATTTATCTTACCTAAGTGTCATTTGGGTTCATAGTTCATGAGCAGGAGATATTTTCAGCACTTTGAGAAATATTGAGTAACTTGCCTCCTTAATGCATTTACCTGTCTTAACTTTCTTTCTTTTTCCCATTTTCCACTATTTCTTACATCTAAAGTCTGTCCTTTCAATCTCTTCATAAGACCCCTTTAGTAAAAAGAATGTCAGCAATAAGAGGGGGAGTTATAGTAGTGGGGAACAGAGGGGGTTTTAGGAGAGGTTTCTTTAGAAGTAGATGAGGTAATAGAACTAAGAGAAACTGGAATTTGGGACTTGTGAGCCAGATCAGACTTCAATACATCATTGCCAATTTGTCTCATGGAGAGTTTGTTGTTAGTCACAAACACAATGACTCCTGTGACCAGAGTAACAATTATAAACATTATGGCAAGAAAAAATAAAACATGAGGGTACGATGTGTTCCCCCCTTTCTTTCCCCCAGCTGGAACTTTGTCAAGCAGCAATGGAGGTCGGTTGGGCTTCGCCAGACCAGCTACTCCCTTTGTAGGTTTCTTCCCCCAAAGAGTTAAAGACATAGGGCCAAAGATTTAGCTCAGTGGTTTCACTGCCTGCTGTGCAAGCGCAAGGACCCAAGTTTGATCCCCGGTACCAAAAGAAAGAGTTAAAGACATCATGTTTCAGTGATCCATGCACACCCATGTTTGTAGCAGCACGATCCACAATAGCTAAATGTCAGAAGTGGCCTCTATGTCCATCAACAGAACAATAGATAAGGAAAATGTGGTATTTACACACAATGGAATACTACTGTGGCATAAAGGATAAACTCCAGTCATTTGTAGGAAAATGGATGCACCTTGAGACCACAATGGTAAATGAAATAAATCAGACACACGAGCTTAAATACCACATGGCATCTCTTATATGAGAAACCCAAAGTATAAATAAGTTAAAGAGCAAAATAAAATAGAGATAGTAGGAAACAGGTCTTTTGCAAATAGGAAAGGAACCAAGAGATGAAGGGAGGGAAGGGGAAGGGGATAAAAGGAAAGATGTGTCCTGTGCACGCACCAGCTCTCCAAGAGGATGCGGTCCTTGTGGACTGCAAACGTGGCCTGGTACAAATAAAAATTTGAAAGGAGGGGCCGGGGATTTAGCTCAGTGGTTCTGGTGGCTGCCTTGCAAGCACAAGGTCCCAAATTTGAACCCCGTTTGAAACGAAAAGGAAACTCTTCCTTCATACACATTCCCAGCTGGCTTTGGGGCACAGGCGCCTGGCGGGCACAGCTGTTGGTTCAGGGAGGAGAACTGAGCCACCAGCAAGGGCACCACCCTGTGCCAGCGCAGTCCCACCCAGAGGCGTGGCTGAGGGACCTGGGGAGGGCCCAGCCGCTGCGGGATGGGTGACAGTGGTGACGTCCCGGGGAAGGGGCACCGGAAGAGCCTGGGTTTGGTCAGGAGACAGGGGAGGGGGCTTATCGGGCAGGGTGGGAGAGCTGAGACTGCCAAGGGGGGGGGCCCAGACGCCAGAGGGCTCCAGTGCCTGGCACGGCCCCGGCTTCAGTGCAGAAGAGACACGGGCTCAGAGCCTGCAGCCCCAGGGAAGTGGCTCGGGACAGAAACTTGGGGTGGGTCGTCCCTGGCAAGCCTGCTCCCGGCCCAGCCCTTTGCCATCTCGGGAACCCACCAGCTCTGGAAGGGGCTGAGGTCCCAGTGCTAGAGCATCAAGAATAATCCCAAGGGGCCGGGGATTTAGCTCAGTGGTTTCGACGCCTGCTTCGAAAGTGCAAGGACCCAAGTTCGATCCCTGGTACCGAAAAAAAAAGAAGAAGAATCCCAAGGGCTGGGGATGTAGCTCATTGGTGCTATCCCTGCCTGGCAAGCACAAGGTCCTGAGTTCAATCCCTAGTACCAAAAAAAATAATAATCCCAGCACTCAGGAGGCTGAGGCAGGAGAATCGCCTTGAGTTCGAGGCCAGCCTAAACTACATAGCAAGGGACTGTCTCAAAAAACAAAACAAAACAAATATAGGAAATCAGCTGGGCATAGTGTAGGTGGTCATAATCCTGTTCTCTGGGAGGCTGAGGCGAGAGGATCCCAATTTCAAGCTCAGCCTGGGCAACTTGGTGACTTAGCAAGACCCTGTCTCAAAAAATAATAAAGGGCTGGGGATGGAGCTCAGTGTGAAGGCCCTGGGTTCAATCTCCAGCACCACAAGACAGAAACAGGAAATAGGAAAATACAGGAATATAACTGGCCTGCAGTGAACGGCGTGGACAGACAGATACAGAGCCCAAAGCAGCCAGAACCCAGCCGTGCTGCCTGCCCCCACGCTTCATGCAGGGACCTCAGGGCACAAACCCTTCTTTGGAACCAAGGAAACTGAACCCTGTGTGGCTCGGGCCTGGCTCCTGGCCCACTGTGGGTCCCTTTGGCCTAGGGGACAGCGTGGGGCATCCTGGGCACCCGCAGGCCACACTGGAGGACCCAGCTCCTTACATGGTCTCCGCTGGCCGCGGGGCTCAGCAAGCCCGATGACTTCCTTGGGTGACTCCAGCGTCAGCACCAGGCAGCTCAGGCTCGGACGCCAGGACGCTGGGCCGCTGCTGTCCTTGGGGACACCTTGGGGACAAGCGATCAGAGCGCCCAACTCGCCTCTCTGACTGGGGTGGGCCCTGGGCCTGGGGGGTTGACGAAGGGGCCGCTGCCTTCTGAGCACTCCCTGCCCACCGCGCCCACCCTCCTCTGGCGGCACCAGCCGACCTGACTGGAGCAGGGGAGGGGACTGGGAGCCACGCGGGGCTCCAGGGAGGTGGGGACGGGCTCCGGCTGTGCTGGAAACCCGGACTGCCAGGGCGGAGGATGTGCTGCGCGGCCTGGAGAGCACTTGGAAGCCGAGGCGCGGGCCGGAGCAGGGAGCCGGCCCGGGGAGGGGGCACGGCCGGGCCCCGGAACTGCGGACGCACGGCAGAGCCCTGTGCAGCTGGGGTCCTCCTGCCTCGTCCTCCCCGCGGGCGCCCCGCCCCTCCCCTCCCCTCCCCTCCTGCCAGTCTCCCTCCAGTCCCCGCCCCGCCCGGCTCCGCCCCGCCCCGCCCCTCTGCCCTGTGACGCATGCGCCGCGCGCCCCGGAAGCGGCCCGCGCCCCGACCCCGGCAGCCTGGGAGGGCGGCGCGGCGGTCGGGGCCGGGGGCTGACATGGCTGCAGCAGGCAGCGGCGACTGCGAGGCCCCCGCGCCGGAGGCCGAGCGTCCCCACCCGCGGCCCTTCCTGATCGGGGTGAGCGGCGGCACGGCGAGCGGGAAGGTAAGGGCCGCGCCGGGCCTGTCGCTGTCCCCTGTCCCCAGGCGCGCGCCCGCGGTGGCGCGGTCCGGTCGGCGCAGGGGCGCCCGGCGAGGAGGCCGGGCCGGCCGGGGCCGGGGCGAGGCTGGGCCGCAGAGGCCGGGCGCGCGGGCAGCGATCCCGGGGTCCCCGCCTCCCTGCCGGCCCGAGACCCCCGCGGGCACCTGTGGCAGCGGGCAGGGGCCCCGGGGTCCCGCTGGCGTCTGCGGGACCCGACCTCTGCCCGCAGACCACCGTGTGTGAGAAGATCATGGAGCTGCTGGGCCAGAACGAGGTGGACCACCGGCAGCGCAAACTGGTCATCCTGAGCCAGGACCGCTTCTACAAGGTGCTGACGGCCGAGCAGAAGGCCAAGGCCCTGAAGGGCCAGTACAACTTCGACCACCCAGGTTCGGCACAGCGGCGGCAGGGCCCGGAGCAGCCTGGGCACTCGGATGATGGGTGGCAGCTGGGGAGGAGCTCTCCTGGCCTGCAGGCCCCGCAGGCGTTGGGGTGCAGCCCTGGGGGCTTTGGGGACCCCTCTCTCTGCCATCTCCCGCCTGAGGGCACCAGGACACTTGCTGCTGCGGCCCACGGGCCGGCAGGGGACCGTCACAGTCACTCCCAGAGGTGAACCACAGAGGCAGCCCCTGCGTCTTGAGTGCCTCCTGGGGTCCTCCGTGGCCTTCGTGCCCAGCCGTGCCCACCCCGAGTTCAGCTAGCTGTTCGCTCCTGTCCCTGCACAAGGGCAGCTGGGTTGTCGCCTTCTGCTCCATCCCTGCAGATGCTTTTGATAACGATTTGATGCACAGGACTCTGAAAAACATCGTGGAGGGCAGAACTGTTGAGGTCCCGACCTACGATTTTGTTACCCACTCGAGGTGAGCGAGTGGTTCCCGCAGGCCCTGCCGTGGGCGATGTCTGTGGACCGTGGCCTCATCTGTCCCCTGCATGGCATCAGTACCCCGGACTTGGTCTCCCCAGGTTGCCCGAGACCACGGTGGTGTACCCAGCGGACGTGGTGCTGTTTGAGGGCATCCTCGTGTTCTACAGCCAGGAGATCCGGGACATGTTCCACTTGCGCCTCTTTGTGGACACGGACTCTGACGTCAGGCTGTCTCGGAGGGGTACGGCGGGCTCAGTGGGTGCCTGGCAAGCCTGGCCTCCAGCCTGTGGAGGCTGAGCAAGTCCTGTCTCAACTGTAGTGCTCCGGGACGTGCACCGAGGCCGGGACCTGGAGCAGATCCTGACCCAGTACACCACCTTCGTGAAGCCCGCCTTCGAGGAGTTCTGCCTGCCGGTATGGCCCGCAGCGGTGCCCAAGCCCAGCCGCCCTCTCGCATGGGCGTGTGGTGCCTGGCCCTGTGCCAGCTGAGTCCTGCGTGAATGTCACTTGTCACTACACCTGGGCACACAGGATTAGTTCTCAGCTCTGCACAGTTGCTGCCCTCGCTCCCCCCATGGCAACACTAGCTCACCTCCCGCCTGCCCTGGGCCTTGCCATGAGGTCACCTGCATGTTGCTTATTCCCCTGGGCGACTCCGTATGGCAGGGACTTTTGTCTGCTCACTGCCCAGCAGACACTGGCTGCTCCTGCGGGGCCATGTCCCTGTGCTGCTGTGGGCTCAGCAGGCGTCCCTGCAGCTTGTAGATAAAGGAATTCACTGACTCTTCTTCCAAAGTAAGAGCTGGGCTTTGGGACACTGCTCAAATTGGAGTATTTTATTTTGAGGTTTGTTTGAGACAGGATCTCACTGTATAGTTCAGGCTGGTCTTGAACTCACAGAGATCCTCCTGCCTCAGCCTCCTGAGTGCTGGGATCACAAGCGTGCGCCACTAAGCCCCGATGGAGTATATAAAGAGAAATTCAACAGTATCTTGCCTCTTAGGTAAGAGTACAGCACAAAGGAACTGGAACGAGGATTCCTGCTTTAGAAAAGTAGGAGAAAAGAGCTCTGTGTGCTGCTATTTAAAGAAAACTCTTTTTCACATTCATGTTTCCTGGAAATTAATTTGGAAAGTAAATTAGCTGTTGCAGTATTCACAGAAAGTATTCACAGAAGGACATCTGATAGACTAGAGGGTTTGTAGAAGACACTGGATGCTGACTGATGCAGCAACCCTGGGTCACCCTGGGGCGGCTCCTGGCAAAGTCCTGTTCACCTGGCCAGAAAGCAGTCTCCGCCGAGGCCTATCTGCTGTGGGCACCCTGTTCTGCTCCCCCTGGACTTCTGAGCCCCGGTTCCCCTACCCTGTCCTGGCCCCTGCTGCCCAGTGTCAGCCCCCTTGCACCATGATCCCACCCTGCAGATATCCTGCAGATAGCTGTCCCCAGGGGTGACAGCTCCCTTGGTCCAAATTCACACACCTGGGTACCTGATACCGAGGCAGAAGGATCACTTGGTGGCCCTGACGCCGAGTGGCTGCTAGGGAGTGAGTGGCAGGGTAGTAGAATGGGTGGGCGGTGGGCAGCGGCAGCTGCGAGGCAGGGCCACCCGTGCATGCACCAGGGACGGTGCCCGGTCCTGTCCTGCCCTGCCTGCTTCTCCAGGGCCCTGGGAAGGCTGTCCAGGACTCAGGGAGTGGAGAGGTGCATGCTTAGCTGTCTCTGCGGGGTCCCTGGGAAGGGACAGCAGCTCAGCCAGGACACGCAGGGCAGTTTCCTTCACCTGCTGCTCCCTGCGTGGGTCACTGCCATGCACACCTGGCTGACACCTGCCGGGTCCCTGTCCCTCCCCTGCGGGTGACACCAGTGTCTCGATGCCTGGCCCTGCTGTTGCCCTGAGCACCCTGACGTTGCCTGGAGAGGATGGAGGTTCATGAGGACCCTTTGTGTCTTGCAGACAAAGAAGTACGCAGACGTGATCATCCCTCGAGGGGTCGACAACATGGGTAAGGACCGCCCACTCCCGCCCTCCCCGCTAGAGCAGGGCCCGTGCATCTTGTCTCGGGACGGAGCAGAGTTTGTCTGAGGCACAGGTTCCACGTGTGCTTTACAGACGTATTGAGAGCTGGGCACTGTGCCGTGCACCTGGAATCCCAGCTACTCCGGAGACTGAGGCAGGACGGTTGTGAGTGCCAGGCCAGCCTGAGCCACTTAGTGAGACCCTGTGTCAAAATGAACATGTAAATGTGGCTGGAGGCGGAGCTCAGTGATAAGAGTATTTGTCTGGCCCGTGAGGCCCTGGGTTCAGTACCCTGCGCTGCAGAAAAAGAAAACGTAGACCACACGTAGAGCTGCTGGGCAGGGCTGGGCACGCCCGCAGGAAGCCTGTGCCCAGGCTTGGTGTGCGCTTGGTGGACTGGGCCTGTGACTGCCACGCGGTTTGTCTGCCCCGCCTGCCCGGGGGCTCCTGCGCGCCGGGGGCTGACGGGGCACCGCTGAGCACCGCCTGCCTGTCCGCAGTCGCCATCAACCTGATTGTGCAGCACATCCAGGACATCCTCAACGGCGACCTCTGCAAGCGCCACCGGGGCGGGGCCAACGGGCGCAACCACAAGAGGACCTTTCCCGAGCCAGGGGACCACTCTGGGGTGCTGGTCTCCGGCAAGCGGTCCCACCTGGAGTCCAGCAGCAGACCCCACTGAGCGGACGCCTGGGGACGGGCCTGGGACACCCTACCCCGGAGCAGCGAGCACAGCCTAGTGGCTGCTCCTGGGTGGCGTTGGGACCAAGGCGTCCTTGTCCTCATCCTGGGGGCGGGGGCAGTCTGGGTAACGGGCTGAGGGCTGAGGTCACCAGCTTCCTGCTTCCTTGGGGAGGGAGGTGGGCGGCTCTGCGGTCCTGGAAGCACATGGGAAGCCTGTGGCCCCTGCTTCCTGTACTTTTGGCCAAGCACAAGCGGCCTGGCCACTGGCTGGCCTGGTGGTCTTTGACAGCAAACCCCCAGTGAGAGATCAGCCTCGCAGTGCGATCTGTGCACACGTGCATGTCACCAGAACATGCTCCGATGGGGCATGTGTCCTGCTGCTCTGTTAGCACAAGGCTGACTGGGACCTGGAAGTCTCGTTCCACAACCCACACTGGGCAGGCAGGGAAGAGCTGGGAGCCCGGGGCCAGCCACGTTTCGCTGAGCAGCCTCTCTTGGAAGCAGGGCCCCAGCCCAGGGTGCTGCCTGTGGAGGGCCGTCCCCGGGGGCGCAGGGCCACCTCAGATGCCCAGACTGCAGGCACCTCCCTTGGGTCCCCACTCAGCCTCCCGCGGTCCCACCTGCATCACTCCTCCCACGTGATGGCCCTTTTGGAAGCATCCTTTGCCCATGGCACGTGCTGTGGCAGACACTGGCTTCTCAACATGGTTACCCAGCCGTGCTGTGTGCCAGGTGGCTCTGAACCTAAGGGTCTGGGTGAGTCTGCCCCTCTGGATGAAGAATGAATAAACAGCTTCGGATGTGAAAGCCAGTGTGTCCCTTGTTTACATTTTAAAAGGCAAATTCGGGGCAACACGATGTACAGATGACGCAGACCTGGACTGTCTAAGATGCTGCTCGTGTGTGTCTCTGAAACCTCAGGCTACAGCAACAGGGAGGAGCTGCAGCCCAGCACGGCCGCCCTGCTTCCCATGGACCCTGTCAGGATGGCCCGGCGGTTAAGGCCTGGCTGCAGACTGGGCTGGTGGGTGTCCCACAGGAGGACGGGCCCTGCGGACTCAGACCCAACCTGCAGCCCAGGGAGGCCTAGGGCTCATGTGGGGTCCCCGAGTTTGTGGGTCCCTGGCCTCTGCATCAGCATCTGGGACAAGGGCCTTGCAGGGCGAGGCCATGGGGTGTAGTCTTCAGTCTGGAAAGTTGAGGTGCTCCCTGGAGAACTTCCCAGAACGAAGCCCAGCCACCTCTGGGAGTCACTGGGCCATCGAGGAGCCAGTGCTGGCGGCAGGGGAACGGATTTCTAAGGCACTGCATGTGGCACCTGGTCCTGGCCCTGCCCACAGTGTCCTTGTTCTAGGATTTCCGGATCAGGATGTCCCAGCTGTCTCTCCAGCGAAGGGCCAGGAGTTCTCCTGGGGTCAGCGAGCTGTCACCGTAGGTCAGTGGGCGCAGCTTGTTGGACACGTGGCAGGCGACCGAGTACCAGGCTACGACCAGGGTGCTGAAGAGGTGGCGCTGCACCCGGGACCTGCAGGCGGGCACCAGTGTGGATGCACGAGCACTGGCCCTGCTGTCTGCAGGTCACCTGCCTGCCTCCCAGGCCCTCCCTCGCCTACCTGCGCACGCCCCCAGCTGCCCACCTTCCCCACCTGGATGCGGTGACTCCACCCCTCACCACAGCCTCTCATTCCCCTGCACATGACACCCCAGGCACTGCAGGCCCGAGCCGCTGCACAGTCTCCGCGCGTACCCTGCTGGCCCTGAGCTCTCCCCGCTCAGCTGCCACACCCCACCATCCCGAGCACCCCACGGTACCCGGTCCCAGGTACATCGGCCACCGCCTGTCAGCCTGAACTTCCAGCCTGTGCCTCTTCTGTGAGTGTCGCCCAGCCGTGTCTCTGACGGTGGCTGCAGTCACCAGGCCTGACCCTGCCTGCCACCCGTCCCAGGCCCACACCTGCACAAGTGGTCATAGACGTGCTGCAGGACGAGTGGGAGCAGGAGCAGCTGGAAGGCGAGTGCGGGCAGGTAGTGGTAGAGGAAGAGCGTCTTCTCCATCAGGAAGAAGGGCAAGTAGTTCAGTGCCCAGCCGCCAGTGCACAGGGTCCCAGCCAGCACCCAGTGCAGCCACACGTCTGTGGGGACGCACAGCTCAGAGCAGCAAAGCCTTGGGGTGCCATGCAGCTCACCCCAAATCGCCCGCGAATCCCACCCCAGTGCTGCCCACCCTGGGGAGGAGGCTCGGCCTGGGCCTCCGTGAAAGCGGGGCCCGCAGGTCCCCCACTGAGCCCTGCCCGCACGGACGGAGGGGAGGGGAGGGAAGGGAGCAGTTCCCAGAGGGCAGCAGGGACGCGGTGCCATGCAGTCCTGCAGCAGCTCAGGGCCGGCCAGGGTCCTGGGGATGCTGCTCTCCCGTGGTCCTGCCTTCTCTAGCTCCAGATGGCTTCTAGCGCGGCTGCCCCGTGCTGTGCAGCCCTACCGGTGCGGGCGGGCGACGCACTCGAGCCAGGAGCCCTCCCTCGGCTTCCCTGCCACCTCCCGCCCCTCCCTGAGAGCAGTCTCGGGGAGGCCAGGTGGGCACTGACCCTCAGGGAGGTCGTGGACATCCCTCCGCCGCCTGAGCAGGTACCACAGGAAGAGCAGCACATAGGTGGCTGTGGCCAGGCTGGCCGAGGCCCAGATCACGATGTTCCCGACCAGGTGGATCTGAGCCTGGGAGCGGGGCCGGGCATGGGGCCTGCAGGTCAGCAGCACGAGGGTGCACCGAGCATCCCCACACCCCCAGCCTCCCTCCAGCGACCCTTGTCCCCCGAGGCCCTTCTAGAAGAGTGTGGACATCTCAGCTTTGTACTCAAAAATGGAAAACTAGGAGTGAGAGATTCCTTTTCTTCTTTTGGGGGTGTGGGGAGTCCTGGGGAGGCAACCCAGGGGCCCCCACAGGCTAGACTAGGGCTCTACTGCTGGGGTGAACCCCTGGCCCTTTTCATTTTTTATTTAGCCTAAGTTGCCCGCAATCCTCCTGCCTCAGCCTCCCGAGTAGCTGAAATACAGTGTGCATGACCATGCTCAGTTCGATATTCATTAATGACAAAGCTATTCAGGGAAAGATAACCCATGTCCCCCCAGAGCTGAGGGGAGCCCAGGCCTCTCACTGAGCTCCGTGTCATCGCCTGCGCTCTCTGCTGCACTGGGTGGAGGAGAGGTGAACGGCGCTTCTTGAGCCCCATGTAGTGATCACGGGAGGCCTGGCCACTGAGGGCGTGAGGACACATTGTGAAAGCCACCTCTGCCGGGGAGGTGTGAAGCCCCACTCTGCTTGGACAGGCACAAGTGCCAGGCCACTCCCTGCCACCCTCCCAGGCTGCACCTGGCTCTCCCTGCCACAGTGAGTTCTCCCGGAACAAGAGGATGCCACGCCTGCGGCTGCCACCCACTACCACCCACGTGCACTCACACTGGTCCTGGGGTGCAGCCAGTAGGCGATGCTGGTGTCCAGCGTGACCCACTCCAGGGGTGTGGAGCTGTACTTGTGCTCTGCGTCCTCGCCCCGCAGCGTCAGCATCCTCCACTGGAACAGAGCGGACAGGCTGGCAGGGGCAGCCGGGCACCAGGGCCCTGGACACGGCCAGCTCCTGCACAGGCAGTGCCGGGACGTGGACCCCGAGCTCCCTGTCAGCTACGGACGTTAGGACACCCTAGCGATGTCACACTGCCCGGCTGACACAGAGCCTCTTGTCCCCAACTGTTCTGACTACACAGCCACGGAGGATGGGGACAACAGTGTCACATGCGTCACTGAGGGGGGGAGGTTCAGGACTGACTGACCCGTGGCACTTGGTAGACAGTGCTTCCAGCGGGCCCACCTCCCTCCGCCTGTCACCTGCAGTTCCGAGAATCTGGCCATGAAGCTGAGGTTCCTGCTGACGTCCACCTGCGTAGGCGCATGCAGCTCCAGCTCCCGGTCCCTCTGCTCCTGGCCTGGGAGACACAGCTCCATCAGGGCCGGGACGGAGCCCGAGTTTCTGGCCACACGGAGCCCTGTGGCCCTCAGCAAGGCCTGCCCACGGGGACACACAGGCGCTGGACCCAGGCCACACTCACTGGTGCCGTAGCGGTGCTCCTCCACGTTCCACGCCATGCTCTCGTGGTGGCCCCGCGACAGCTTCTCACCCACCACCTCCAGCTGCCGAAAGCCCCAGTCGGGGAGGTGCGCCCCGCTCAGCTGGCAGACCCGAGGAGACAGCGGTGCATTGGGACTGGGCTCCCACCGGAGGGCTCCATCCCCCACCCCTCCCTGTGGCTCTGTCCAGCGTCCCGCCTGGGACCCCTGTGCACCTTGAGCACAGCAGAAGTATTCAGGTGCACGAAGCGCACGGCTGATAGGATGGTCTTCCAGGTGTCCCTGTCCGACTGCCTGTTCACGATGTCCTGCAGGGACATCAGGGTGCCGCCCCCACTGAACAGGCCTCAGTCCTCAGCCGGGAAAGAGGCGTGACGGTGCAGGCTGGACAGGGGCAGTCCCTGCGAGATGCACTCCCCTGGGGTGGCTCCTTGCTCCGGACCGGAAGGGGCCAGGCCAGCAAGCTCACTGTGGCCTTCGAGGTCAGGCTCCCCGCTTCCCCATTTGATTCCCGGAGGCAGAAGGGGCCCAGCGGGACCTCCCTCCCTGTGCCGTGGACTTGGCTGTAGCTAACGTGGGAGTGGGGATGAGGCATAGAAGGCAGAGGGGATGGAGGAGGACAGGACCGGGAGCAACAGGACGGCCAGGCAGAAGCAGGCCGAGAAGGCAGGACAGACAAGCAGCCCACAGACAAACGTGCAGCCGAGAAGTGGGGGGGGATGGGGGGGGATGGGAGGGGCTGTGCCTGCGAAGAGCCACCTCCGGAGCCCAGGCTCTTGGAGCAGTGCCTGTGGCCCAGCTGCCCAGGGAACAGGCACCAACGGATTCCATCCCAGGGAAACCGGGACAGGGACCCGGGACCAGGTCGGCCAGAGGCACTGCCCACGGGAGCAAGGCGAGTACCCGGAGCTGCACCCACGCAGGGCCAAGCTCTGGGACCCACCGCCCACCCCCCGGGCTGCGCAGAGGAGCCTGTGGCCTGTGAAGACAGCGTGACCCGCCCCACAAAGGAAGCCTCTCCCGACTGTCCACCGTGTCGGAATCCCAGGACCAGGACAGCGGCTCCCGGGAACTCACCAGCCTCCAGAGGTTCTGGGCGGGCACGGAGATGTTGTAGTCCACGTAGCAGGACACCTCCTGCGCGTGGGAGCTCAGCGGGGCGGCGACATCGTGCCTGGAGGGCCGAGGCAGGTGGAGCTGCTGGAGGTGCCTCCCCACCCCCTCCTTAGGTCGGCCCGAGAGCACAGGGACCCCGGGCCCTGTTTCCTTGGGCCCCACCTCCCGCACCCGGGGCACTCACGTGTTTAGGAAGCGCGTGGTCATGCCATGGACCAGCTGGACCACGTCCCCGTGCCGCACGGGCCTGGGCGGGTTGCTCACCACCAGCTGGTGCCTGTGGCAAGGATGGTGGAGCTCAGTGCCCTAGACCAAGGGACAGCTCACCTGGAGGGCAAGGCCGCACTGTCCCATCAGAGGGTCACTCCCGCACCTGGGATGAGGTGACTTTGTGTAGAACCAAGGAACATATGTTTAACTTTTTTTTTTGGTACCGGGGATCGGGGATCGAACTCAGGTCCTTGCGCTTGCTGAGGCAGATGGCAGAACCACTGAGCTAAATCCCGGCCCAACGTTGTTTTTTTTTTTCGCAGTACTGGGGATGAAACCCAGAGTCTGATGCCGGGTAAGCAAACTCTGTCACGGAGCTTAATCCCCAGCCCTTGACTTCTCCCTCTGAGACAGGGTGTCATTAAGTTGCTAAGTTGCCCAGGCTGGACTCAAACTTGAGATCCTCCTGTCTCAGCCTCCCAAGTAGTTGTGCTACACGTGTGTGCCACCGTGTCCAGCCCTTTACCATTTTTCCGAAACCTCAGGCACCTTCCCAACAGCCATCTGTGATTCCATTTGCTGCCATCACACTTGGTGCCAATGGCACAGCGACCCAGACCGTAGCTGCCTCCAGCCCCTCCTCCCGCAGCAGACCTCTAGGCCCCACCCTGCAGAAGTCCAGGCAGGGCCTAGGGAGTCCCAACAGCCCCACGGCGGCCACCGCCCTGCATGTCACCAAGGTGGTGACAAAGGGACAAGAAGCAAGCAAACACTCCAATCAAGTCAGTGAGCAGACCATGGACACGGGACGCCTGTGGAGACGGAGATGGAGGTGGGGCGATGCAGATGCCCCGGCAGAGGGAGATGGCCTGGCTGGCAGAGGTCATGGTGCAGCAGGAGGCCCTTGTGTGAAGGCTCCAGGCAGGGCGGTGCCCTAATGTGTGGAGCCCCCAGGGCCACCTGCACCAAGCAGGCACAGGCGTGGCAGCCGCTGGTCCAGAGAGGCAGGTGGTAGAGACAGACCAAGTGCCCGGGCCAGGCGTGCGGAAGGAAGGAGGGGCCAAAGAGAGGCTGGGCAGGGTGGTAGCCCATGTGACAGGAGGTCCTGTTTTGTGAGGTGGGGAGAGGTGGGCAGCCAGAGGGGAGTGGAGGGCTTCGCAGCACCTGTCACACTGCCGAGAGGCGAGGCCAGGCATCACTGAGACCCAGGGATCCGAGCCTTGGGCTTGCTCTCAGTGGCGCAGGGTGGGGAGCCCAGGCCACCCCAGGGCGAGGGGACCATGCAGATGGCACAGGCCAGGCAGAGTCAGGGGATGTCCGGCTGGATCCACACTCACCTCCCGGGGTCCTTGACGACCCACCAGTTGTTGACATCCTTGAAGGGGTAGCAGGTCACCTGCTGCTGGTGGGAGCTGCCCCGGCCATTCTCATAGCTGCATGGGGAGGTGGGCAGAGATCGCGTCTGGGGGCGGCTGGCGTGGGCCACAGGCCACCACTCCCAGTGGGCGAAGGGGACCCCAACAATACTGCCTGGCCAGGTGTCAGGGACAAGGGGACACAACACACGGGGTCCGAATCTCACAGGGACAGGAGGACGTGGAGGGGTGGCACTCAGACGGCCACCTGGTGGCTGCGCCCGGAGACCCGGCACCAAGTCCCCGCCAGGCTCACCACCAATGCCACCCATGCAAGGCACACGCAGCCCAGGAGCACAGTCCCCGTGGTCTCCCAAACACAGCCACAGAAAACGGAAGCCCTGACACACGCATGGCTGAGGCAGGACGCTTTCCTTACATTATGGGGTAGGTGTTCTGGTGGGAGTGAAGCCAGCAGGGCAGGGGCTTGCCGAAGATGTTCCTCAGCGTGACCTGCGAGCCGAAGGCCACCTCCAGGGGCTGCCCTTGGGTGATGCGGGCCAGTCCTCCCTGGGACAAGGGGCAGAGAAAGAGGCAAACTCCCCTCAGTACAGCCACTCCCCATCTGGGTGACGTGGGGCAGTGGCAGCTCTTTTTTGGGGGGCAGGGTGCTGAGACAGGGTCTCACTGCTATGTAGTTCAGGTTGGCCTTGAACTCACTACGTTGCCCAGGTTGATCCTCCTGCCTCAGCCTCCCGAGTGCTGGGATTACAGACCTGCACCCTTCCACAGTACAGAGCCTGATGAGAGTGCTGACAAGTGACTACTGCCCTGGGCCAGGCACTCAGCTAAATGTCCCTCCCGACCACCATGCACCTCTCACACTATCCTGGAAAAGGCAGGCGATGGCAGTGTCTAAGAGATGAGGAGGCTGAGCCCCAGTGCGGGGATGCAGAGCAGCTGCTGGTAGAGCCAGGGTGGGCGGGCAGCCCAGAGGCCCCACTCCCACCCACCAGCCCCCTGTGCAGGCCAAGGGTCCCTTATCCAGAAGGCCTGGAGCCAGGGGTGTTCGGATTCTGGAAGATTGCCGCAGACCTGAACAGCTAATCATCCCTAATCTGAAAACCCAAAATCTGAAAGCGAGGGTCACGCTCGCTCTCCAAGGAGTTCCAGTTCCGGCGCATTCTGCATTTCAGATGTGTGGACTCGGGCTGGTCCCTGTATACGAGCAAAGTGGGCCTGGTGATCACAGCCCAGGCCTGCCCTCGAAAGCTCCGGAAACTGCCTGGAATTTGCAGGACCTCATGATGTCCCCAGGCAACTCAGCTACAATCAGCCACCCAGCCTCTTCCGTTATCTCCACACCGCCTGGACGTTTGGAACGCCTTGAGAAACAGCGTGGCTGCCTCTGCTCCTCATTTCATGCTTTCCTTTAATGCTCCCTTGGCGCTGTGTTACAGAAGGCTTTGCGCCCATGGCTATCTGTATTGGGAGGTGACCCCAACACCCGACTTCTTACCTCCAAGCTGGCCTGGAAGGCGCTCGACATGATTTGGTCATGGGGTCCAGAGCGGCAGAGCAGTGTCAAGTGGATGTAGAAGAACAGTAAGTACAGGGTGACCGGGGTGACCAACAGGGCCACTGCTCTGGCGAGCAAGTGGTAGAGCACAAGGACCTGTGGGAGAGGTGCGGACAGCTGACTTCTGCTCCGCGGGGAGCATGTCCAGCCCGAGATGCTGAGGCTCAGAGAGTCAGGGCTGGAAGCCCCACCCAGCCCGGCAGGCAGTGCTGAAAGGGCCAGTTCCTGAGGCCCTGGAGGGTCTCTGCACCAAAACTCCTGGGGGAGAGGCCCAGTGGCCCCGCATAGGCCAGACTAAAGGGACACTGACTGGGCACCTACGTTGGACAGAGTCTGGTCTCCGATCAGGTGCCAAGCGTGGACAGCCGCGACGCCCAGCACGAGCAAGTAGGTGAAGATGCCCATGTATTTGATGCTGAAAGACAGGGGCAGTCAGGCTGGGGGCCGCAGCACACATCCAGGAACCAGCCCGCAATGGGGGGATCCACTCACCCTACGGCGCAGGCGCAGGCAACCCCTGTCAGCATCAGCCAGAACCACCAGGGCAGAGAGAAAGGCCTGCAATATAGGCGGAACAGTCGTCACTGTCCCCTGGGCAGGTGGGCAGGGAGGGTCCGTGTCTCCCACACGTCTCCTGGGCGGGCTGGCCAGACACGTACCAGGCACAATGAAAAGAGCCCCCTACTCCCAGTGTTTTATTCTCCGCAGATTTCTTTTCTGTTTTGGTGCCACTGGGGATGGACCCAAAGGGAGTGCTGAGCTACATCCCCGGCCCTTTTTACTTTTACTTTTGAGACACGGTCTCGCCAAGTCACCACGTCGTCCAGCTTGGGCTGTGGGCCTCAGAGTGCTGGGATTACAAGCGCCAAGAATTTCTTTTTTTGTCAGGAAAATTTTCCTTGGCTGGTTCAAGTTACAGAAAAATGAGGATGCTATTTTTTTTTTTTTTTTTTTGGTACCTGGGATCGAACTCGGGTCCTTGTGCTTGCAAGGTAAGTGATGGAACCACCGAGCTAAATCCCCGGCCCTGAGGATGCTATTTTTGCAGTCACGAGCCAAAGGACAATCCCCCAAATATAAGGTGGCCGCAAGATATTCAGCAAGCAAGTCCTCAAAATAACGAGCATCAGAAGCCTCCCAGAATCTGTTTGGAAACCAGGAAGGCCACGCTTCACTTCCCATACCTGTGTTTTTGGCAGTTGAAGAACTTCAGATAGGACAGCACAGCCAAGAGATTGAAAAATATTAACGGTGACTCCAGCAGCATGAGCCTGGACTGGGTGACCAGGGCGTTCTCTGTCACAAAGATGAGACGCGCGTCAGTCTGACAGTGGCACGGGAAACACACGAGGATGAAAGGTAGAAGGCGCCCTGTACTCTCTGGGACCGGGGCCGGGTCCCAGGGAGGACACCGAAGGCCACAGGTCCTCGTGTTCCTCACATAAGGCCCACAGACACCCTCTGGAGACTTCAGTCACCTCCCAGCTGCGTCGAACGCCATGCAGCCGACAGGTAAGGAGCCGCTATGGCTTGTTCAGGGAGTAACAATAAGAAAAAATCTGTACTGATTTGTTAGCTTTTTTGGATCTTTCTGATCCATGGTTGTTGATCTGCACAGGCAGAACCCCTGGATATGGCAGCAGCTTGGATTTAACTAAGGCAAATCCAGCAGCCCACTGTGGCCCAGAATGTGGCCCAGGGAAGTGCAGAAACAGGTAACTGGCTGAGGACTCGTTCCAGAGCCGCCAAGGCAGATTCTTAGGTCTGAAGCACATGCAGACCCCTGTGTGAATGCAGGCAGTCACTTCACTTTTCAGACCCCTTACTTATTTGCAGAAGTAATATCAACTTTGGAGAGCTGCTGTAAGTTTTGTTTTTTCAACTTTTTGAGACAGGTCCCACTATGCAGTTCAGGAGGGCCTTGAAATCATGTCGATCCTCCTGCTTCAGCCTCAAGAGTGCTAGGATAGCTGGGCATGGTGGCTCACACCTGTAATTCCAGTACTGGGGAGGCTGAGGCAGGAGGATGGCTGTGAGTTTGAGGACAGCCTGGGCTACACAGCAACACCCTGTCTAAGAGGAAAATCAAAGGACTGCAGGGATTACAGGCTGGGGCCACCATGCCCAACTTAGTCTAACTCTTCCTGTGACTGATCTCCATCTGTCCATGAGCCTGAGCTGAAAGAGATCTACTAATTCCTGACATCCCGACTGGCCAAGGCCTGCAGGTGGGGAGGGAGGGTCAGGGTCGGTGCCTGGCGCCGGTTTGCATGCGCCCCGACCACACTCTGGTACCTGTGCCTTCTGCAGCTCCACCTCTGCAATGGAGGCTCAGAATGCCCAGTCCCGCGCCCGCCTGGGGCTAAGGGTTCAGCCTGGATGGGGGGTCTTGCAGAGCCACATCCAGATGCACCGGATGCATCTGCTGATGCTGTGTGCCCACTGAACCCCGGAGCTTCCTCGCCGACCCCAGGAGGGTCCCCAAGGCTGGAAGTCCGGCATTCCTGCAGGGGCAGCCACAGGCAGGCCCGGCTTACCGATGAGCAGGAGCAGGGCAGCGCCCATGGCTGTGCAGTGGGAGAAACGCAGCTCCACCACGATCTGGTAGGCCATGGGCACTGACAGGGCTCCTGCAAGTGCCGGCAGCAGGCGAAGGGCCCACACTGGCACGTTGCTTGTGTATTCTGGAAAAGGCAGGCACAACCGCTGAGGGCCCAGACACACACCGGCCTCACAGAGGCTAACACGCAGCCTCCTAAACCTGGGCCACATAGCAGCCAAGCATGTGAACCACGCTTCCACAATGCTTTGCATCTGTTGTGAAACAGGGCTGCCTAGGCTCTGCTGACCCTCCTGCCTCGGCTTCTGGAGTAGCTGGGACTGCAAGTGCACATTACTGTGTGCCTGGCTGCTTTGAAACCACCTTTACACAGTCAAGAAATCACCTCTCACGAAATGGGAAGGATGACTAAGGATTCTAAATTAATGATTCCTTATATTTACCCCACCTATTTCCAAAACATCATGGGAACATACAAAATGTATACGTGCAAAACCTAAATACAAACAAATGCCAGGGGATATGTGTACCAATAGTTACTACAACTAAATAGTAAGATTTTTACCAGACTTTCAAACATCTTTCACTTGTATCTAAATTATTTACCATACCCTGCACTCTGATTCATAAACAGCCACCATTAATGCCCCTAAAAACCATGTCTTGATTCCATGTACACTTCAATAAGGAAAATAAAATTATTTTTTACCTGCTCCAATTCTGTTCCACAAAAAATTACCATCAAATCCTCCTAAATAACCTAAAACAGAAAATGAATTTTTGGAGTAATGTGACAGGCAATCAATATGGAAACAAGAGTTGTCACTGAGAAGGCTTAAATGTATTTGGGGGCCTGAAGGCAACAGCCACTTCCCTAAGGAAACCTACCTCCCAAAGCGAGTAGCATGTGGCCGAATGGTGGTCCGCTGTCGTCCAGAAAGAAGACCCGATTCATGTAAAAGGAGATGTATTGCCCGTAATAGACTTCATCAAAGCTGAAAAAGCCATACATGCTCTATTTAACTAGAAATCTGAACTATAAATGAGGATACACTTGTGTGTTTCTGTTTAGGTCAGTGACTGGCAGTGGTGAGATCTTTTGCTCCAACTCCATCTTGTCCCCAAATGCTCAGACACACACATAGCATCACTAGTCACAGGGACAGGGTGGAAAATTCACCAGGAACAGCTGGCTCTGATCCCATATAGGTCCTGTTTCTATTCCTAGTTTTGTGTATGTGTGAGTGGTACTAGGTATTGAGCCCAAGAGCTTCTTACTAAGCTATATCTTTGCCCCTCTTTATTTAATTTTTGCCCTTTTTATTTTGAGACAGGGTTCAACTTACTAAGTTGACAAGGCTGAGTTTAAACTAGTGATCCTTCTGCCTCAGCCTCCCACAGTGCTGATTACAGGTATGTGCTACCATGCTGAAATATATATATATATATTTTTTTTGGTGGTGCCAGGGATTGAACACAGGGCCTCACATGTTAAGCAAGTGCTCTACCACTGAGCTACACCCCCAGCACAATCTCTCCCTAGTTATTGGTGTTTTGTTTGGTTTTTTTTGGTACCGGGGATGGAACTCAGGTCCTTGGGGTTGTGCACCAGGTGGGGAAACCACCGAGCTAAATCCCCAGCCCTTTCCTAGTTTTTTTACTTAGGTATGTACTAACTACTGGCTGAGCTTCTAAACACCTTATAGGATGATGCTAATCCCACCTGCCCACACACCAGTGCATGACTAGGGCTATGAGATGAAATCAGACCTGTAACCCAACAAAACAGCTGGAAGTGGGAAAGGAAGATATACAGGAACCAAGTGCCAAAATGTTCTTAGACAACTGGAGAAGTCTGATGATAGCAAGATATTGCTATCAATTTCTTAGGCATGGTGACACTACTGTGGTTAGGTAACCTTTGCTTACTTTTAAAGACATATGCTAAATTATTTATAAATTGAAGAGAATGTCTATGATTTGCTTCAACTATCCCACTACAGGGAAGGACTTAGCTATAAGCTGATGGTTGTTGAAACAGGATAATGAACACACTGATGGAGGGTCATTTATGGTTCTCTCTTGTTTTGTATGTGTTTGATGTTTCCCATAATAAAATGTTAAATAAGAACATATATATTAGTTAGAAAACAGCCCTTCAATAATAACAGCAATAATTTCCTATTATGACCCAAACAGTGCTCTGGGCACTCTAAATAATAAAGACTAATCCATCCAAACCTTCCCATTCTCTGCCCTCCATTTTTGTTTGTTTGTTTGTTTGTTTGTTTGTTTGAGGCAAGGCCTCACTATGTAGCCCAGGCTGGCCTCGAACTCCTGGTGATCCTCCTGCCTCAGCCTCCTGAGTGCTGGGATTACAGATGTGCACCACTACGTCTGGTTTGCCTTCCAATTTAAAATGGAAAAGCCAAGTCTGATAATGAGATTTTCTTCTATTGCACCTCTTTCATGGGTCCAGTTTTTCCTGCTATAGAACCAGGTGGCAAGACTTAGAAGCTGTCTTCAACAGCCATTCTCCTGGGCACAAACACTTCTCGCCTCACTGCCCCAAACCTCCAAAACTAAGAAGCCCAGCACTTTCCCACTGACACCGTCTAAAAAGGCTGTTCCTGATACTGGTCACAATCCTTTCTAGACCCCCCATAATGGAGTTGTTCGGCTTACACTACAGCCCTCGGGTAGGAGAGATGCCACAGCCGGCTCAGTAGCCCCACTCCAGTCAGAGCCACAATATTCAAGTTGATGTTGGTGGTCACCACTACAGGGCGCTTCAAAACTTCCAACATCTTGTAGAAAAGCAAGCTCCGGAGGCCACCCTGGAAAAGGGAAGAACTGTCATCAATGAAAAGAGGCCGCAGAAAGGATCCCAAAGCAGCTTGGCTCCCAGAAGCACCCAGGGGAACCACAGCATGGAGGGTTTGGTGAGAAAGTAAGAAAGAAGCTTGTGCACATCGCCATGGGAACGCACAGACCCTTGGGGGATGGGGAAGGGCAGCAAACCTGGGTGAAATTCAGGAATCCCAGGACTGCACATGCGCTCTGACAACGCATTCCACCAGCACCTGCTGGCCACCTCCTGGGAGCCAAGGTAGGATGAGGCCTCTCCTTGCCCTTCCCCTCACCACAAGCTACCCAGACTTTGGGCAGCTCCCAGGAAGCCTTCACAGCCACTTATGGCCCTGACCCCACCTTTCAGGGTCTCAGAGCCTCATCTTCACAACACATCTGACCTACGTGCTTCCTTCCCCATCCCAGAATGGCATCAACCCCTGAGATTCCTTTTCTCTTATCCTTATTAATTAACTAATTTATTTATTCTGTTTTATGAGACAGGGTCTTGATACGTAGCTCAGGCTGGCCTCGAACTCGCAGCGGTCCTCCTGCCTCAGCCTCCCGCACGCTGGGATGACAGGCGTGCACCACCATGTCGGGCTGGGGTTCCTTCTTAACTGGGGGGTGCACCTGCATCAGGAAGCCCCCATCTTCTCCCTAAGGCTCGGTCTTCCCTTAAGCTCCGCCTCTTGGAGCTGCATCTAGCCTCTGGCGGCTCCCACTGTCCCCAAGGCCCCCTTCTCCCCCGAGGCCTCATCGGTCCCGCTCTCTCCCAGCAGAATCTGGTCCCCTTTGGTGCCACACGGGCCCAAGACTCCTTTCTCTCCCTCCCGAGCCTCTCGGCCCTGGGCGTCCCACACAGATGGCCTCCCGAGGTCCGGAGAGGCTCCAGTCCCCGGCGCCCACAGACGTACTCGGGTTTCTCCGCCAGGAACCGCTTCGGAGGAGGACCGTTGGGGACAAGGCGGCTCGGTACTCGGCACTGTTCCCTGCTCGACGCTCGACTCGCTGCGCCTGCGGACCCTACGGGCAGCAGTGCGCGTGAGCACTGGCGGAATTACAGCGTTGTGCGCGTGCGCACTGCAAGAGCACGGTGGCGCGCATGTGCGCTGGACAGGGATCAGCGAGTCAAACAGCTTTGAAATGTGAGAGGCAAAAGCTCTCCTGTCCCTAGTGTCATCGCGCCGTATTCCAGGATTCCAGCGTGCTCCGTGCGCACTTGTGTCATTTTTTATTTATTTATTTATTTATTTTTGTTTTTGGTACCGGGGATCGAACCCGTGTCCTTGCGCTTGCTAGGCAGGCACCGGAACTACTGAGCTAAATCCTCGGCCCATGTGTGTCATTTTTAGAGCGCACTGGGCTCAACACGTGTGTGTCGCGCTTCATTCCGGGCGGCACTGCTGCCAGCATCTTGGTGGCCCAGGCAGGCCGGGGCAGGTAAGCGCGCTCGCGGCGGCGGGGTGGCCTGGGGGCCCGGCGGGGAGTGGGCCGTGTCCCGTCCCGCCCAGGTCCCTCCTGTGTCCCCAGGCAAACGACAGCCCTCACTGGTTCCTATACTGCTGGCCTCGGTGAGTCAGGCTTCTTCACAGTTCTGTGGACACTCGCCTTTCCAAGTTAGTTAACCCAGGTTTAGTAGACAGCGTTTAGGAATGGGGTGAAGGCCGGGTGTGGTGGTGAACGCCTGTAATCCCACCACTTGGGAGGCTGAGGCAGGACGATTGCCGGAAGCTTATTGAGGCCAGCCTGGGCTACATAGTGAGACACTGCCGCACCCTCCCCCCCATTATGGAATGACGGTTCTGGCTTATCCACAAGGGGTTGTGACATCTCCATCCCCAAGTCTCTGTACTCCACCCAGGATCCTACAGAAGGAAGGAGCTGGAGCTCTGAAGAGGGGCTCCCTGGGTCCCGAGTTTGGTCCCTGGCACCCAAGTGGCAGGTGCATAAGGACACTGGCTCCATCCCGTGGACATTGGGTTCTCTGCAGGGCCAGGGTCCTTGTGAAGCTCTAAGAACCACTTGTCCAAGTGGCCATGGATCTGGGTGAAGTGTGTGGCTGTAAGAGTGAGATGTCAGCGTGGCCCTTCCACAGCTGGAGGCTCAAGGAAGTCTGAGGGACGGGATTCCTCATGCTAACAGTGTTTAATTTTACCTGCTTTGTAAGCACTGTGCTAAATGCTACAGGAGACCTTTTTTTTTGGCACTGGGGATTGAACTCGGGTCCTTGCGCTTGTGCGCAGGCGGCGAAACCACTGAGCTAAATTCCCGGCCAACAGGAGACCTCTTTTTGAATAAACACTATTCCCAGAGGTGTAGGTACCATACAAACCGTATTTTATGCTGTCTCAAGAGGGGTGGTGGCAGAAGTGCGCACTACTGCCTGAACCCCGATCTAAAGTCCTCTGACCCTTCATCACCCCCGACCTGGGTTGCTCTTTCCCCACCTAAAAGTGCAGCACAATCCCTTCTGCTTCCTGCACAAGGTCTCCCAGGGGTGGCAACACACAGGTCACATCGAAGCACTGACCAGCCTTCTCACTGGAAGTTGGGGGGAGACAGGTACTGTGCACACCTGTGAGCCATCCACAGAGAAACGGGAGCCTGCTTGATGCTGTGGCTTCGTGAAGACACCCCAACAGCAGTTTCCATCCCTCTCTCCCCAAGCTGAGGTCCGCCAAGGTGTTCCGGCCAGGCCACAGCCAGTTTGTGGTACAGGTCTGTAAAGCGAAACTCTTCTACCTGTAGGTCTCGCTTGTCAAATGGCTGGGAAGCAAGGGACACAACCTGAGAAAGCATGCTCAGCTTGTTTTTTTTTTTTAAACTTTTTTTATTTAAATAAGGAGAGTTCTTTCGTATGGAAAGAGCTAGTACAGTCACATATTTGAAAGGAGAAACAACAGGTACTGAACTGGAGGGGAGGGAGAGTGAGCATCCAGCATAGCCAGGCGAATCCATGATTCCACTTCCCATCCGAGGTCAGATTTCCCCAAACACGTATAAACAAGCTGCACAGCACACCTTTAGCCATCGTCTGCCCTTTCAAATATCTGGTCTACATGAAAAGACAAAGAGAGGAAAGGCCAAAATAAAACAAAAGGAACAAACAAAAAAGAACCCGCTCAAAAAACAACCCCCCCCCCAAAATCCTTTTTACTACACAAGGCATGAGGTCAAAAGCTTAGAGTACAGGATCCCTTTAAACATTGGAAGAAGGCGCTCCGCACAGAGCCTTAACAGAATTTCTACTCTGAGGCTTCCTGAAACGGGAAGACAGGGTGTTGCTGCCGTCTTGGAGGCCACCGAGCTGGGGTGGAGAAACAGTGAATGGTGGGCCTTGCACGCCTTGATGGTCACTGGCCAGACCTGTTGGTGGTCCTGCTGAAGAACATGGCTGGGTGACTGTCTGTCCCCAACGCTGAGCCACTCCCTCCAGGTGACCTACTTGTCTTAGGTCACCTGTCCCATATTCAGAGCCAGCTTCTTGGAAATCTGCATTTCCCTTTCATCACAGAACATGACAAAGCACACACACACACACACACACACACACACCAGTATTCTTGGTTATCAAAAGCCATTTCCAACAGATCCTCTAACCCTGGCTTGCTCTGCACACAGCAGAAAGGGACAAAAGCGGTTTGAAAGGCAACATGCAGTGACCTGGCAGAGGGGAAGCCAGTGGTGCAGGGGGAGGGGCTTCGCCAGACCTGCCATGCACTGCCTCAGCCCCTGGTGCACACATTCACCTCCTGGGCTCTGGGTGACAGTCAGTTATAACCCTCATCACTGAACATCTGGAAGGCAGATCCAGAAGCCAGGAGGGCAATGGTGATGTCTAAGTTCCTCCAGTATCCCTACAAGCAGCTGGCGTGACCAAAGCTTTGGAACTCAACCAACTTTTCTGAATGTATAATAAAGTCCTCGTTTGTTTTCCCTCTTAAGGAACCCAGAACCAGAAGGGTTCTATGAATTCCAAGTTTGAAAACAATAATGAAAATAAAACAGGAAGCAGCAGTTACAAAATCAGACCAAATGCAGCTGGCAGCAGTTTTCAGAGGGTGGATGTTCAACCCCAGATGCCCTACACTTTCATTTCACTCCACTAAGCTGTTAGCAGAGGACCAGCACTACTGCAGAGTCACTGGCTGCCAAGCAAGAGGCAGTACCATCAATGACTTGGCAAAGCTGCCAGCATTAGGCGGTGACTGGAGTAGGCAGCGGTGAGAGGACTCTGCACTCACCTGCCCCTAACCACCTCAGCAGTAGAAAAGGCAGGAGCTGGGATTCACCTATCCCAGCCAAAGGCTGCAGCATCCTGGCCAAAGCTTCTGCGCATATCTGCAATCTGAGGATGGGGGTTGGAAACTAAAACAAGACCCCAAGTCCTATTACCTTGAGCTTTGCTCTAAAACCACATGAGAGAGATATTGCACCATAAAATGTCTCTGCACTAAGAACTGCATTTAATCAGACCATGGAAGGGGTTGGGATGCTGGGGGCCTGAGGCCTAAGGCCTCCTCTGTCCCCAGAGTCTAGTTTTAAACCTGCATCTCAGCAGGGAAGATCCCACAGCTGAGGTCACATAGTGGCGAAACGCACCGAACTTCACATGCAAATTCCTGGCCTTTCCTGCACAGAGTAATTCAGACATTATATATAAATAGAGAAGTGGAACATTTACTTTTTTTTCTCCTAGACCTACAACATCAATACATATAAATAAATTCTAGTGTTTTTTGTTTTTATTTAGGGTGAGGAGGAGGGAGGCGGAAATACAGGGTGCGAAGGGGCTGAGATCAGGTGACGTTTTCTTTTTACTCCAACCAGAAGTATTGTCATTCTTACGGCAGGCTCGCCTGCAGGGCACATCTTGCGTTTGTGGCAGCATCCAGGACTGTTCTGTTCAATTGGACAAATGTGCACCAGCATCACGTGAGCAGGTCTGGCTGTGTTTCTAAGGGGAACAGGCAGAGATGGCCATGTGGCTCCACTGATCAGGCTCTTCCATTGGCTGCCAATGGAAGCAGGGAGGACAGAGGACTCATCACAGGGCCAGTGACCAGACACTTGCAGGGGGAGGGGGAGGAGAGTGATGAGACTTGGGCAGGCCAGTGCTGGAGACTCCAAGGGGGCCGCCCTTCAAGAAGGGATGGAGGAGTAAAGGCTGATGGGATGGAGAAGAGAAGACGAGCTAGGAAGTATGAGGGTGGAGGCGAGAGAGCACGAGAGAGAGCGAGAGAGAGAGGTGCCAATGCCACAGATGAAGCAGGAAAGCATCTTCCAGTAAGACTGCCCTGTCCCACTGCCACTGGGACTGCAGGGCACTTCGGCCTGGAGGCTCGAGGTGACCCCCTTCCTTACAGAGTGACAAAAAAGCTACTTCAGAGTCCCTGCTTCCTCCCTCAGGTTCCACACTAGACACAACTCAGAGCCCAAGCAGCTGTCATGCCATGGGTGACAAGGGCAGACTGGGCACAGCCAAGCCCCTACACGTACAGCACGCTCTCTTAAACCAGGCCTCAGGGACACCAGCAGGGCACACAGCAGCCCCAGCAGGCAGGTGATGGGCTAGGGACTCTACAAGTGGTCAAGGAACTGGAAGTTCCACATTTTCTTGGAATGATGGAGTCAGGATGACTTCCTCGTTTTTCACTTTAAAACCAGCCCAGAGCACAGTGTCTCACAGCAGCCTTTTGGGAGGCAGCTCTGTAGATTCAGGCTGTCTTTTGGGGGGCTGCTAGAATTCTCTAGAACTGCAGCCCCCTCCCCCACCCAGCCAGGACAGCTCCCCATGACCCTGCTTTAGGGACCACATGCTTCGTTGCGGCCACAGCCAAACTGATGTCCAAGAGTTCCTGTCACTGTGATTTAGTGGTGAGCTGGGCGGGGTTCTGCAGGCTCCAGAAAGGAGGAAAGGAAGATGACAGGTCATGGAAGGCTGAGAAGAGGAAGTGAATGGAAGCAGTGGCCCCCAAAAGACAGGGGTACGGGGCCCTGAAGCTCAGCACGCCGATGGGGCCTGTGGTGTGTCCGCCACTCATGCCATCCTGGCCAATCTGGGAAATGACAGGTTCTGTACCTCCACAATCTGGCACCCCGAAGTCAGCGTGTCCACTGGCTTCAGCAGAGCCCAGGACAAATTCCATGGAACTCATGTTAAAATGCCTGACTTGAGGCCAGGGCTGGTACCCAACCCTGACACCACCTGCCCACTGCTCTGCTCCCCCACCGCCTCCAGCAGCAAGCAACCGCCAGAGTGCTGACAGCTGTGTCCTCCTGCAGCAACTCCAGGAGGTGACCAGCTTGAGGGAGCATGTTCTTTTTTTTTTTTTTTTTGGTAACAGGAATCAAACTCAGGACCTTGCACTTGCAAGGCAGGCGTGGTGCCACTGAGCTAAATCCCCAGCCCTTAGGGGAGCATGTTCTTAAGAGTCATCTCTTAAAGTATCGCAGCGACGTGTCAAACAGGACAAGGTAAAAGGAGACCATTAGGGACAGCATAGGGGGCCAGGGAGAGGACAGTGAGGAACATATAAAAGTTCAGCTATACAGACGTAGCTGGCATTTTGTTTTCCTTTCCCCTTTGTAAAAACCTTAGCTGCTTTTTAAAACAAAAAAGCTTCAGGCTAAAATGACCCTGCTGCCAAACCACTTCAGGTGGGGACCGGAGGGCGGGCGTGCGGCCCTGCGCTGCACAGAAGGTGACTCCAGTCACTGGGAAGGAGGGGTGGGGGGAGGGGAGGCGTTGCTCTTTTGTCTCAAGCAAGTAGGTCAATGCCACGTTTCCGCGGTGGTGAATCTGGTGCGGTTCCCAAGTGGTGGCTGTCCTGTCCAGGCCAGGTGGTGGCACTGTCCCTGTTAGGGTGAGGCAAGGTGGCGGCCAGGCACCATCAGGCTTTACTCTCCTCCACTTTGACTGCCCGTGGCTTGATTGCTCCAGTTCGCTTCATCTGGGAGGTGGCTGAGGGGCCCTCCTGCAGCTTCACGGCTCCCAGGCTGGGCTTTTCATCCACTCGCTGTTTGGCCTTTGGACAGATGAATGGGAAAGAGAAAGTGACCTCAACGCAGAGCCATCTCTTCAGAGACAGCTCCCACCACTCCCTTCCCGTTCCTGCGTCACCAAGAGAACCGACCCCGAGTCGTCCATCCTTTTGGTGAAGGATCGAACTTAGAAGTCACTCTCCTAGTAAGGGACCTGGTGTCTGACTGCCTTGTCCCCTCCCCACGGGCATCGAGTGCAGTGATTTGGAGAGGCAGAGAGACACCAGCTCTTCCACAAAGAATCCAGTGACAGCACATCCTGGGGCGAACACATTTCTGACCAGAACAACCTTTTCAAATCAGTGCACCCCAGGCCCCACAGGCCAAAGAAACCCTTGCAGTAGTTGCAAGTGTACCCCATGACACCAGAGTCCTCAGCTGTCTGCAGAGGGGAGGAGCGGGTCACTTGGCTCTCCCAGACCTCTGACCATGATTCAGCCAAGCCCATCATGCCAAACCATCTCCCCAGGACCCTAGTGGGGCCTCGAGAGTCCCAATCGGGGTGCCAACAGTCTGCAGCTCTGCACAGTGGAGGGTATCAGAGAGCAGCCAGTGTGGTCCGGCCCCTCACTTGGTGCCCGGAACTCTGGGAGAAAGCTTTAGAAGCTCCTTCCCCAGTGCCCAGTAGTGACCCCCAGAGAAACCTGGTAGCAAGGGAGGACATGAGAGCAACCGCCCTCCCACCCAGGTCCTGAGCTCTGGAGCCCCAGCACATGCTTCACAGGAGGCAAGAGAATAGTGCCTGCAGGAAGAGACACTGAGAAACCCTCACTAGGAGTCGGAGGAGCCTACTTCTCTGTGATCCCACCCAGCCACGACAGACACAGACATACCACTTACTAGAGCTAGCACGCGCACACACCCAGCTTCTAGCGCTAACCCACAGGCCTAACTGGGTCTCCCAGAGCACCATTGCAGCCCCACATGGCTAGGGGGTCCACCTGCTGGCATCACCTCCTCTGAGGAACCAGGATCCTCCCTTCTCTGCAGGACAAGGAAGGATCCAGATGCCCATCAGGAGGAGAAATGCCTTTGCCAGGAAGGGCTCGGGCAGCCAGCTCTAACTGCTAGGGCATGAGTCTTTATTAAAGGAGCACGCAGTTGTTGGACAGTCCCTTCTCCTTTGGTGCTGGGAGACGGGCCTAAGTGTCCAGGGCTGCAGGGTCTGGAAAGCCATCTTCTACCTGTTGAACGTAGTGTCCCTGCACAGAGCCCATGTTAACTGCTGATCCAGAGGGCTTCCCACTGGGGCTAGCAGAGCTAGGCCTGAAAAAACCAAAGGCAGGGGTTGAGAATACACACGCGTCACCACAGAAATGGAGTCAAAGCCTAGCACGCAGCAAGCATGAGGAAGGAAGGCTCTCTGGCCAGAGGCCCTCGCCCTGGGCAGCTGGAAAGCTCTCAGATGGAAAAACCGGACCTGAGACAGCCAAGAATGCAGAAAGGGCAGAGTGGTTGTCCCTGTCCACCTTGACGCTGCTAGGAGACACACCCAGGAGAGGAGAGGCCGAGGGCCTTGTAAGTGTGCTCCACACGACCCCTCGTACCAGGGAGGTTAAGCAGCTGCCGTGGGGAAAGCAGGTCCTGTGCTCCAGAAGCTGAACCAGTGCTGTGCAGAGCCCAGCGGGAACCGCTGAGAGCAACTGCTGGTGGCAGCTGCTCTACCCCAAAGGCCCCTCGGGCACAGTGCACCCAATGTCCAGGCCGGGCCCCTCTGCAGGGCACATCTCAACAGCCGTTTCCACACATCTTTGGAAACACCGCTGTATGAGTTAGGAACCCTTCCCCTCCATGAAAACAGGCTACTGGTTAGGTTTTCTAGATACTTTCATCCCGCTGGTGGTGGCACACACCTGTGATCCCAGCACTTGGGAGGCTGAGCCAGGACTGCTGTAAGTTCGAGGCCAGTCTGGGCTACATACAGGGAGTTCAAGGCCAGCCTGAACTACACAGACCCAGTCTCAAAAAGAAATACTCCAGAACTCCTGCAGGTGATACTCAAATCCCTTATATGAAATGGTGTATTTACATGTAACCTACACACACTCTCCTGTGTACTTCGGGGGTGCTGGGGATTGTGGAGCCAGCCGCACCCCAGCCCCCTCCTGTATATTTTAGATTATCTTAACATTACTTAGAAGTGCGACATAGATAGCTGTCACACTGGATTGTTTCAGGAAAAAGTGGTCAGCCCTCCCTTGAATTCTTCAGACCCACAGCCGCAAACCCACAGGTGGCTTGTGACACCGGCTTGTCTTCAGTAGCCTGCTCTCTTGGGACAGTTCTGTGGCCAATGATGCCCGTGACAGCAGGGGCTGGAGCAAGTCACACGTGCACTGTGCTCTGCCCACGCGGTCCTGCTGTGCTGCCCTAGTGATGGGTAATGGCAGGAAACAGACTGTACCAGCACAAACAAAATGAAGCCAAGACGGTGAGAAGAACAGAAAAAATGATGAAATGTGGGCAAGTGTGGGTTGTGAGTGCAGAGCGAAGATATGGAGGAAGCCCCAGCCTGACCCGCAGTGGGCAGAATGAGGACCATGACAGCAAGTCGCAGGCAGGGTCCCAACTGCAGAGCGTGTGTTGGCGGGGTGACTCGGCACCTAGGGTGACAGTGTTAACCTCGCTTGCACAGGGCACTGCAGATCATGTGCATCTGTCCCACTCATTTGCAAACGTGAGGGGAGGCCCGGGGCCACAGCTGCCTTCCCACCCAGCATGGGGGACCTGAGGGTCTCTGCTGTGACCCAGCAGAGCTGCCTCGGAGTCGGGCTAAGACGGTTACGGGGGAGACAGATGCAGACGGATCAGAAGCAGGTGCCAGGAGTGCGGGATGGACAGCCCCCACCAGCCAGCAACAGAAAGCTCCCTGGCAGGGCTCGGGTAAGTTCATGTGAAAGCGGCTTGGAAGGGCTCTGTTCCTCCTCTTCAGAAAGCCTGCCCGATCCAGAGCATCATATTCTGATGATGAAAAACAAATCTAGTCTCTCCAGTGCCCAGTTTCCTCACGGTTACCTAAAGCACAAGCACACCCCAGGGACTTCTTGCTGACACAATGGATCCCAAGACGACCAGGTCTTAGACTCTTCAGCTGCTGTCCCAGGTTCCAGGGGCTCTGCTGAGCCTCTGGGGGTCACGTGAGTGGCGCACTCAGCCCCGCCCCCAGGGTGGTCTGTACCTGTAGGTCTGTGGCGATGGTACGGGGCCTCCTGGAGGAACATTCTGTTTACTGTCGGCAAAGTGGAAGCCTTTCAGCTCCATCTGAGAGGACTAAAGGAACCAAGAAGCAAACTGTCATCTGATGGCCCTCGTGAACCCCAGTGGGGTCAGGACAATTTCCTGGGCATCACCAGAGGATCTACCACCCCATCCCTTCAAACTGAAGCTCAAAAGAGGCTTCTTTCTAGAAGCCAGAACGATTTAAATGTCCTTGATCTTTTATTCCTTGTTGATCTTTTAAGACAGGGCCTCCCTATGTAGTTGAGGCTGGCTGTGAACTGTGGTGATCCTACCTTAACCTCCCTGGTGCTACGATTACTGGCGTGCACTCCCATGCCCGACTACGCTTGTTGTTTTTAAGCAGGGCAGAAGAGCACGCTGTGCCGAGCCATAGGGGGTTGGCCATATGTCAGCATACCCAGATACCACACCAGAGCCACCTGGGCCCAGTCCCAAGTACAGGCTCCTGGCCCTCGGCTCTGGGACACTCAGCCAGGGTCTTGGGACCTCCATCTGTGATGGCTATGCTCCCGAGGCTTCGGTCACATGCACTTCCTTTCTGTTCTGCTGTCTCACCCACATCCAAGCTTGTTTTCGTTACAAGCTTCTACAGAAATCGAGGAGTCCTTGTCCTCTGGGATGCTGAGGACTGCCTCCCAGGAAGGCCACGCTCTGGTGAGGCCAGGACCCTGCATCCAAAGCCATCGGCACTTTCTACACAGTGGCTCCCCGGGACCACAGGAGGATGGGTCACCTTTACCTCTCTGCTGGTGTTCAGGACTGGTGGCTGGGACCCAGGCGGAGGAATCCTTCGGGGGGCCCCGACGGAGAGGCTCTGCCCTGCTGGCAGCTGAATGGACTGTGGCAGGATCAGTGGCTGCTGCCCGGAGCCATACCGAGGCAGTGGCATGGTCAGCTGCTGGGCAACAGGACAGTGAGGAAGAGGAAGGGACATCAGGGAGAAAGCCCAGCACGCACACACTGCACTTAGCAGCCTCGCCTCTGCACAGAGCTGCACACATCTGCCACCCTCGGTGCCAGAATCCACAAAGCACTGGTGCTGGGGAAGCCACTGGGCACCTCTGGACACAGCCGCAGGCCACTCAGAGCCTGTGTGCGTGTCTCCCTCATGGGCTGCCTGGGCTGGGAAGCAGAGCATGAGTTAGGCCAGCCAGCAAATAAGAAGTAACAGCCAAAAAGAGTAACAGCCAAACTAAGTCGCAAAAGATACAAGTGAGTATCTTGAGTAAAATTAAAAATGATTAGCCGCACACTGTTCTGCATGACTGGGAGTGGGAAACAAGCCCCAGATGATGCTCGAGGGTCATTTTGGGTTTTGTTTTGTTTTGTTTTTGTACTGGGGATCGAACTTGGGACCTTGCCCTTGCTAGGCAAGTGGTAGAACCACTGAGCTAAATCCCTGGCCCCTTAAGGGTCATTTTGAAGCATGCTACAATCCAGGAGAAAGGTGGGCCACTCTGCGTCTCTCAGTCACTGTCCTCTTCATCTCCCTGCTGTTGAGTCCACAGTGGAGGGTCAGAAGGATCTACTGGGATTCCATCACTGAGACGTGTGGCGCCATAGCTCCAGCTCGGAGAACAGCAGGGTAAGGATGAAGGTGGCAGGAGGCCCTGACTCAACGGACCGGACCGGCTGCTGTTGTACTGCAGGCTGGAGGGTCCCAGGCCCACAGTGGGATTGTGAGGGAGCATGGGGTGGGTGGGGGTGGGGGTGGGACACAGCAGAGCCCAGAGGATCCGCTGAAGATCACGGGTGTGGGAGGGCAAAGAAGCACAGCTCCTGATAATGACAAAGCAGACGGTGTGGACAGAGCAGGTGGCACAGTGCACAGGAGAGGGCTGTGACTCAGGCACGGAATTGGGTAGCGTGAGTGGGGCAGTCTTTGGTGGGGATTTGGGGAGAAAAGACAAACAGGATACAGAGCCCCTGTCAACAGCCATAGCATGAGGGGAGAGAGGAGAGCTCTTGGGAAGGCAGGGTCTCAGAATGGATACTTGGAAGAGGGTCAGAATGTCACAGGGTTACGAGGGCTAGGGCAGCACACAAGAGGCAGGACAGACAGGGCAAGTCATAGGAAGGAGCCTGCTGCTGGCAGGCAAGGGTGCGGACTCCTGACCTGTGGTAGCTGGGAGTCCAGCATCTGGGAGGCACCCAGCCCAGCAGCCTGTCCAAGCTGGCCCTCGTAGACCAAGGCCTGACTTCCGCTCATGGGCTGGTAGGGGGACCCAGACTGGGGCTTCACCATCTCTAGGGGCTGCATGCCCGGGAACGCTGAATATGGAGGCTTCAAGGCTGTACCCCCAGACAGGATCATGGTGCTGGGTGGCGACAGGCTGGGGTGCATATACACCTGAGACCTGCAGAAGCATGTGGACACCGGATCAGGTGGACAGGCCCCCCCATCCCCATGCCAGCGACCACCAAGATCCCGAGGGCTTGCTGGAATGCAGGTCTCCCACTGCCCCAGAGCACCACTGAGGGGGGGCTGGGGGACATGATACTGCTGGTCTAGAGAAACAAAAGACATATCCACACTGTGCTAGACACAGGAAGACATACGATGCCCAAGCCCAGGGCCCTGGGTGGACTGCAGGAGCAGGCCAGGGGAGGTGAGGAGGGAGCCACACAGCCATGGACACTGCCCCACACTCAGTCCCGGGCCCAAAGCAGGACAAAGCAGTGTGAAGGTCCAAACCTCTGGCCATGCTCCAGTGTGCATGCGCTCACCTGAAGGGCTGCAGGGAGCTAAAGATCTCCTGGGACTGGGAGACGGGCAGCCCGCCCCTCAGCCCAAGCTGAGCCTGGGCCTGCAGAGACGTGTGGAGGGAGATCGGGATCTGCTGGGCCGCGGCGGCCTGCGAACAGAAGCCAAGTGCTGACGCATGTGCCCCAGCGGCCCCGCTCCCAGCCCCTCTGCATGGATGGTGAGCAGTAGGTGGGCCACCATCCCAGGACACGTTCCAGCGAGTCCTGCCTGGGCTCCCTCGCTCCTGGGGCAAAGCCAACAGTGAAATGGGGGAGCAACCCCAAGCCACCATGTATCCCCACACTGCAACTCCACACAGCATGGAGAAGGAATCCTGGCTATAGGTATTGATGGAGACAAATTTCAGAAACACAATGCTGAATAAAACATAATGCGGCACCAGGGATTTAGCTCAGTGGTTTCGCCACCTGCTGTGCAAGCACAAGGACCCAAGTTCGATCCACAGTACCAAAAACAAAACAAAACATAATGCGGCATGAGCCAGTTATATGAAGATCAATGAAATCTCACAAGGTAAACACACTAGTTAAGAATGTCTTAGGCTAGGGATTTGACACAGTGGTGCCGCCACCTGCCTTGAAAGCGCGGGGTCCAGAGTTCAATCCCTAGTACCAAAAAAAAAAAAAAAAGAATGTCAAAGAGGTAAGCCCACGGCCTTTGTCCAGGCCCCAAATCTGCACTGGGAGCAGATCCTCCGGGAAGCCCTCTGGGTGCCAGGACAGGGTGAGAACTGATCGGAAGGCCAGGCACTAGCTTTCAGGGGAGCCTGCAAAGGTCACCCCCTTGCAGCACAGACAGTGAGATGCCCATCCTGCACACCACCAGATATCTGTGTTTCTACAGCTACCTCTCTCTTAACGCATCCACGCCTGGGGTCCAGGCCCTTCCTCTCTTCATCAGAAGGAGACCTGACCACCAAAGAAAACTCTGTTTCAGCTAATTCCCCAGCTAGGACCCGGGAAGGAGGACTCTGAGAGGGAAAAGTATGCAGGGCCTCCAGTATTTGATCCACTCTTCCCTGTCCCTGGTTTATACATTCAGGTAGCATCCTCTCTCTGGCTGTCGTGTGCGAGGAGTATAGGAAGCAAGAAGGGACCGGCCTGGGCCACACCCGCCATCCTCACCTGCTGGTAGCTCTGCTGCTGAGGTATGGTCTGAGGAACCAGCCGGGGCTGACTTGCGAACACATGGCCGTCTAGGTACAGAGGCGGGAGGTGGCTGCCTGAAAATGACCAGAGAAGGCAGAAAAGAGTCAAGTTGGGGTATTGCTCACTGTCCCCTTGAAGAGTACTGTGTGCCTGCCCAGGGGACTCGGGGGAGAGGGCAGAGGGAACGAGGGCTGCTCCGTTCCGTGCCACGGTGCACCCCCACCCTTTATCCGCAGCCCCCAGCTTCAGCCATTCACTCCGGGGAGGGCGGCCTGGTCTCTCAGCCGCGGTCCTCATCCGCTCCCCGCTATTGAGTCCACAGTGGAGGGTCCGAAGGATCTACTGGAACCACATCACTGAGACCTTGGCAGCCGGCCCTCAAAATCCCTACACACTCCCATGGGGTACTGACGAGGTGACAAGGATGGTGACAAGAACAAAAGTAGCCACTGCTGCAGGGCACCTTCCAGGTGAGTCCTAGCTTCACGGGTGTGGCCACTGCACACAGCATTGTCATCAGCCACTTCAGAGGAGTAAGCTGCGGCCTGGTGAGCTGCCCGCTGCCGGGGGGCACTGCCCTGGCACTAACTGGCTCTGACTCAAGGCCGCTGCCTTTGCCATCGGTGGGACGGCCTGACTACAACCCACACCGGGAAGCATGGGGTGCACTGTGTCTACAGCACACAGGAAGCTGTGACCACCTGGCTTGGAACAAGCGTATCCTCCCATGTGCTCCGGAAGTCAGGGCTCAGAGGAACACGGTGCTCAGGGCTGTTAGATTCCAAATGGAGAAGGCCATGAGCCGGGCTCAGGGCGTGATACCTGGCATCGAAGCGGAAGGCGCTACAGAGGCCACAGGCATGGGTGGCATGGACACTCCCCCGAAGGAGCTGTAGTTCACTCCGTTGGAGGCGCCCACCGAGGATGGAGGCTGGATGCCCGAGCCCGCACCTCCTGGGGAGCTCTGCTCCGGCAAACTGGGCGAGTTCTCCCAAGCCTTGCGCGCAGACTCCATCTTCAGGAGCAAAGGGAGGGAAGGATGCAATTCACTGCCAGGCATGGCCAGGGAGCCTGGCAGTCGAAGCCAGGGACACAGGGGCTCCTCCCTCTGCCCCTTCATCCAGCTTAGGCCCCAGTTACCTTCAGCGTGAGGTCAGCGGTAGGGAAGGACATCGGGGACAGGCCGATGGCCCTCTGGATGTGATGATCCCGCCGCAGAATGGGAATGCTCTGTGTTAACCCTGCCTGGAGATGGGGAGAAAGGACACTGTGGAAGACACAGATGGAACTGAGGGGACAAGGTGGCCTGTCCAGATGTCTGCAGGTCGGACTGGGGATTTAGCTCAGTGGTTCTGTTGCTGCCTTGCAAGCGCAAGGGCCCGAGTTTGATCCCCAGTACCACAAAAAAACCCTGATGTCTGCAGACCTGGCTGCACGCGCCCCAGACAGCCCTGCACAGAGGCCCCCTACAGGCAGGCCTCTCTCAGCAACACGGAAGGGGACTGGTGCTGCCCGGGGGGCTCAGAGTGCCAGGGCCAGCCAGGGCTAGTCTGCCTGCCACACTGCCTCTTGGGTCCCTGAGAAAGAGGTCGCTGGTACACAGGCGGGAAAGCAGTGCTAGGCCCTCTGGCAGGGCGGAGAGCGTGAGAATGTGAACAGCTCTGAGAAAGCTGTGGGGAGGGCGGCCAGACCTCTCCGCCGCGGTCCTCGTCATCTGCCTGCTTTCGAGTCCACAGTGGAGGGTCAGAAGGATCTACTGGGATTCCATCACTGAGACCTTGGCACTGGCCCTTGGTAACAAGGATGGGGACAGAACGGACAAGAATGCTGCCACTGCTGGAGGACACAGGAGCCTCCGAGTAGGGAACCTGGTGAGCACAGAACTCCTTCTCACGCAAAGCCTGGCGCCGTGCTGTGGCACCAGCATTCCCTGGAACCTTCTGAGCAGGGCTGCCCATGGGCCTCTCACCCAGCCCACCCACTAAGCAAGGACACAGCAGTGTGTGGAAATGTCACTGCACAGCCTGGCTGTGGCCCGAGCAGTTAGAGCCCCGGGAGGTCTCTTGGATTGAGCGCTCAGAGCCAGACTGCGGGAACCCTGGGATGGCACACGGGGATCTTTGCGGCTTTATCCCCGCCCCCACTGGCCAACAGAGGTCTGCACAGGTCTTGGCCATGCCTGGCACACAGAGACATGAAACCATCCCGACCTCAGGAATGATGTCACTCCCACCGGAAGGTCACTACACCTAGGCATGGTTACAGGGAGGCCTGAGCAGAGGCAGCTGTCGCTGGGGGTGGGTGGACAGCGCCATGGCAGAGGAAACACAGACTTACATTACTAGCCAAGGCGTCCTGGAGTTTCACAACCGGATTCCCCGCAGGTCCAGATGCAGAGCCAGGCGGCAAGCTGAAATCGGAGTCCTGAAAAGAGGACACAGAGCCCTGTAATCCTCCCAGCTCACCTCTCCCTGAACACACGTGGACACAAGCGAGCCACACCTCGGCGCCCCAAACACCCACGAAGTCATCCGCCGGCAAGATGACCATACACAAGGAAGCCACCCTGATTCCTCTCTCCCGGGCTGTGCCCCGGGCTGCCCAGGAGCCTGGCCGGCGTCAGGAAGGCCAGCAGCATCTGCCCTGTCCCACACTGCATGCCCACACTTCCCAGATAGTGCTCAGCTCCCGACTTTCCTAGAGATAGGGGAACGAATCTGTCCAAGGCCCCGCCGTTCCAAGTACCAAGAAAAAAAAAAAAAAGAAAACAAACCCTCACTTTTGGGTTAACTCCAAATTCAATGGGCGGCACGGGCAGCACGGAGTCCACGTGAATCTCCACCCCGTTAACAGGCGGGACGACGGCCCCTTGCAGCCGCTCGGCCCCCTCCGAGCCCTTCCTGTTTTTCAGAGACCGCTCATTGCCAATGGGTCCAGGTCGGTGCTCCTTGCTCTGTCCTGAGCCTTGTTCTGCATCCTGGGGGAAGCAGAGAGGCTGAGACACAGAAGTCTAGCGTCCACGCGTCCTGGGCACCAGGACAGGGCAGGAGACAAGACAGCGGCCCTTCCACCCGGGCCCTGGCCGCCGTGGCGGGAACTCCAGGTTACCTTTTGCTCACACTGCTTCTGGGCCTGCTCCTTGTGGCTCTCGGCCTTGGGTTCCACCAGGCCCGGCCCGCTTATATCCTCTGGCTTCAGAGCACCGTACGGGGAGCTGCGCTGTGAGGAGGTCGCGGACGACTCCCGAGACTCGGCACTCAAGTCAACGCCACTGTCTCCCTGGCTGCTCTTAAAACCCTGCTGTGCGGAGCACAAGACAGGTCAGAGCCTCCCCAGACTGCACGGCACAGGCACCTCGGTGAGGCAGCATGCGGCACGACACATCGCCCCCAGGCACTTGCCCTGCACGCCTGGCCCTGGCCTTGCGCACGCAAGCACGCACGCATGGCCACACAAATGCGCCTGCCCTGCCCGAGCTCCTGCCCACCGGCCCGGCCCCTGAGTTGTCCTTGCGACTGCCAAGCTCACTCTGCTCAAACCAGACTGGGGAGCGCCACCCTCCTCTGGCTCCCCACCGGGCCAGGGCTCTCCCTTGTCATCCCTTCTTCTCTGTTCAAGCAAGGCCACACACAGACCAGAGACAAGGCTGACGACTCTGTGAGCCAGGGCCTGTAGAGGGCCCCGGTGCAGGCCCAGCAGCGGGGCCAAGGCTGGGCACGGGGCTCCCACAGGCCACACTCACCTCAGCGGAGCTGGGCTCGGGGCCGCTGAAGGCGGTGACAGCTTTCCTCCAGGAGTCGCTGGCTGTGGCCTGCACGGGGAGGGCTGCCGAGGGAGGCAGACAGAGAGTGCATCAAAGAGCAAGCAGTCCGGAAGACACTTGCTCATGGGCAGCCACTTCCGCTAACCGCCTCCCTGTGCCCCGCTGGTGACACTCAGGAACAACTTGGACACACGGGAACTGCCCTGATAGCTTCTCTGCCCAACTGCCGGACATCTGCGTTTCCACAATTGCGCTGCTCAGCATTTTATGGACTTCATGCTGCTCTAATGCATACCTGCGTGTGTTCTGCATCACTACCGCTGCCGAGCTGAGGCCTTCTCTCACTTAAGTGAACTACTAGGCAGCTTCTGTAGAGTCCTTGAGAGGTCCAAGCAGGTACTGCTGAGAGTTTGCAAGCTTGCAGACCCCTCTGAGAAGCCCACAAAAGCCATGGACTCCAGGTCCGTAAAATACATATGCACAAAAATATTATATGCTGTTTTAAGATCAAGGGGCCCGGGCTGGGGATTTAGCTCAGTGGTTTCGTCGCCTGCTGCGCAAGCGCAAGGATCCAAGTTTGATCCCTGGTACCAAAAAAAAAAAAAAAAAAGATCAAGAGGCCGTCTGGCGCCCAGTCTTGCAACCAAGGTAGCAGAATCTGGAGGAAAAGACCTGGCAGAGGAGGGGACATCTCCAGTCCAGGGCCAGCTGCCCAGCCAGCCTGGTAATCATGGCTGACACTACCAACCTGAACGGCAGCGTGGTTCACCAAGGGACCACTGGTATTTCTTTCAATTAAAGCTGAATGCTACTAATGTCATTCTGAAACATTTTCACCGGAACACAAAGACAGGCTGCGTGGTGACAATGACAGATATAAGGCCTGGCATCCAGGGTCGTGTTTGTCCTATGGGCTGAAGTTGGGTCTCTTCCCATGGCTTCTCCAAGCTCTACCTCTCATTGCTCACATGTCCTTGATTGATTGAATGATTTTGTTTTTTGAGACAGAGTCTTGCTATGTAGTTCAGGCTGGCCTTGAACTCAGTCTGTAGCCCAGCCAAGGCTTGAACTCCTGGAGATCCTCCTGCCTCAGCCTCCTAAGTGCTGGGATATCACACCCAGCACACATGTCCTTGTTTTATTTACCCATGTCCCTCGTGGTCTCACAGTGCAGGGCTTTGCTCGAAGTAAGCATTTAGAAGAATATATGAGCCAGGGGTGGGGGTGCACACCTGTAATCCCAGCACTCACTCAGCTGGGCATAGTGGCACACGCCTATAATCTCAGCACTCAGGAGGCTGAGGCAGGAGGACTGCCCCAAGTTTGAGGTCAGCCTGGGATACACAGTGAGTTAAGGCCAGCCTAAAGTGCATAGCAGAACCGTGTCTCAAACAAAACAAAACCCTACCAGCACTCCAGAGGCTGAGGCTGAAGAATAACAAATTCAAGGCCTACCCAGACCTAGTGGCTCAGGCCTGTAATCCTAGCACTTTGGGAGGCTAAGGCTGGAGGACTACAAATTCAAGCCCAGCCTGAAAAATTGTGCATCTTAGTGAAACCCTGTGTCAAAAAGGTGTGTTTGGGGCCGTAAATTCAATACCCAGCACAAAAAACAAAAACCAAAACAAAGTTCACGGTCTTGTCTAAAAAAAGACTGGGGATGTAGCTCAGTGGTAGAGTGCTTGCCAGTGCCAGTACTGCCCCCTCCAACAGAACAGGTGGGGCGAGGGAGAAGAATCTGCTTGATGAGAACAACTTTGTGTTTTTAAGTGAAAAGTTACCAGCAACACAGGGAGTAGGGATTTGTTTCTTTCTTTCTTTTTCAAATTTCAGGGCAGCAGGTATGGTGGCACACACTTGTAAACCCAGAGCTCTGGGAGGCTGAGGCAGGAGGGTCTCAAGTTCAAGCCCAGCCTGGGCAACTTAGTGAGACCCTGTCTCAAAATAAACAACAGAAAAAGGATTGACGATGTAGCTCCACTTGAAAGGCCCTGGGTTCAATCCCCAGTACCACCAAAACCTGAACTAAGAATTTCACGGAAATGAAGTTTCCCCAAAAGAAAGATAAACCTTAACCTGGTCTCCAGGGTTCCTACCCCGAGGGCCCTAGGGAGGGGCCTACTGGACTTTTTTCTTGCCAGGGAAGAGCGGTCACAGCTGTGTGGAGCAGTCCTCTTCAGGTGGCCGGCACGAGAGAGGCTCAGCTCTCGCCCCATGTTGTCGGCAAGAAAACTGTACTCGCTTGGGCTGCAGGGCTAGAATGGTGTTCACCACGGGCTTGGCAGAGGCATCGGGAGATAGCTCACGCTTCCCCTACATTCACGTCTCTAAAGCAGGACTTCCCAAGAAGACACCAGCACCCGCTCTCACCCTGGCTGCTGCTCTCCCAGATCTCGGTCCCCAGGCTGCTGCCAGGCACGGCCACATCCCCTTGTTCCAGGCACAGATTGTTCTGCTTCTTGGCAAATCGAGGAGGGATGCGGGAGGAGAGGCCTCGAGCTTTGACTGGCACCTACAGGGAAACAGGGAGAGACACTGTAGCTGGAGACTGCTCTTCTCTTAGGAAAATAGCCTGACACTAAAGCACCACCTGAAAGCACTCAAGATGCCCAAGACACCCGTTTCCCAAGATGTCAGGCATATGGTGCACTGCCAGGCAAACCAAGCTGCCCCAGGACCAAGAACAGACGTGGCAGTGTGTGGGGTCCCTGCCCTTGTGACCTGCAGGGAGATGAACCTTACTCCCACCCGGGGAGGGCTCAGGACAGGCAGGACAGGTGGGGGGTTGTCAGGGCCCGGACAAGTCAGCCTCTTCGTGACTCTGTCTCCTACTCTGGAGAACAGTGACCCAGTGACAGCAGGCAACGGGCGGTCACACAGGCCTAGTAAATGCCCTTCCCCTCCACTCCTTGACTCCGGCTGCCCTTGGCCCTTGTGGCTCACCTGCGCGGCCTGCTCCTTTTTTCTCCTCTCCTCCTCCAGCAGGCGGCGCTGCTTCTTAGTCAGGACCTCGATGAAGCCTTCTCCCACCATGGAGCCGACCTCGCTCTCCTCCCCGGGGCTGGACCCACAGTTGTCAATGATGGCATCTGAAGCAAGAGTCCGTGAGAAGGGAGAGAGTCTCCACTCAGAACGCAAGAATCACCTAGCGCAACCACTGCCTGCTGTCTATGGACTGGCCTGTTCACAAGGCCGGGCAGTGCCTGGCTGGACACTGTTGTACACCAGGATCCCCGGAAATATGGCTGTGGCCATGCGCCTTCTCGAGCCCTTCTGACTGTCCACATTGGGCCTTGGCCCAAAGCATTGTCCTTGGAGCTGGGCACTCCCACAGCTGAACAGCCTTGGATACACCATGTGTCTCGGCCTCAGGCAACCCCTCTGTACCCCTAGGCTGTCCTGGGACTGCAAGGTAGTGAGGACCAGAAGGCAGGGATCTGAGCCATGTGTTACTGCTGTGGCCCCAGGAACCAGCCTGGCCCCACAGCACTACCGTCTGCCACTCACAGGGACTTTCAGGGCTCTGGTCCTGCTGAACTCAAGGGAGCGGGTGGGTGTGTGCGTGAGTGCCTGTGTATGTGTATACACGTGCACTCACTTCCGTAGCTCAAGTCAAACTGCTTCCGGGCCTCCTCCTGCTCCCCGGCCCTCTGCGCAGCCAGCATAGCCTCCTTCTCTGTCTTCTTGCTGGTGGCCTCAGGACTGTCAGGGTTGGCGTGGGTGCCCCGCTCCAAGGCATAGGGCGAGTGGCTGCTACCACTGCTGCAGCCACCAAGACCTCCAGTGAGGGGCTCGTCTGGGGACCTACAAAGGAAGAGGATCTGGTGAACTTAGAAACGCCCAAAGCCTGGCAGGAGACAAAAGAAAACCCCACGAGTGCACACAGCCCACACACAGACAGCAGCTGATCTAGCTCCAGTTCTGGCCCCCGAGCTGGGGGGACAGCAGCACTTACTGGCAGTGGCTTGTCGTGCATCGGGTGCAGAAGCCACCCCGGCTGGCACGGCTCAGGCATCAGTGCCCAGCGGCCCCCCATTCTCTCCTGCCGTTGTACCCTCAGCAGGGGGAGTGAAGGAAGGGCGAAGCCAACCTCTCTGTTCTTAGCCAGGACACCTCGCCCTGCTGCAAGGCTCCGGATGCCCAGGCTGGACCCACACCTGAAAGAACTGGCACCTACCCAGGGTTCCTCTCTGGGGGAAGAAACACCCCCAGTCTCAGTGTCCTGACTTCTAAGGAGGGTGGGAGGTCTGAAGCAATCTTAGGGGCACTCCCGGACCAGGGACAGCTACAGCAGCCCCCCATCTAGGGCAGTCACCAAGGCCACCCTGTACCCACATAGGAGCCTGCGGCCAGGGAGGCAGCCCCAAGCATAGACCGTCCACCCAGTTCCAGAGCAGAGGGGCTCATGGGGCTGTAGGCAGCTCTGACCAACCATGCCAAGGAGGCAGATGACAAGCAGAACCGCCAGGGAAGAGCTACTTCCATGGAGCTGGGGGCCAGCGAGGCCCTGCTGGGTCACTGCCTGGCCAGCTCTGGGGCACAGGAATCTGCTGGACCAGCTGGCACTCGCCTGGCCCCAGCTATATGCGACAAGGACACTCAGAGCCTGAGCCTACAGGACGGGGCCAGGGCAAAGGCCTGGGAGTGGGGTGTGGGGACACCTTCGGTTTAGTTTCTCAGGCCACACAACAACGACACACCACGAGAGAAGCGACAAGCAATGCAGGAGCAGTGATGGAGACGCACACACAACAGCCGGCAGTGCCAGGCCGGCGGGGCGTGCATGCATGGACTCGGTGCTGCTGTGCAACAGGACAATGACAACAGAGGACCTGGGATGGCATTCGCTGTTACCTTTTGGCTTTCAAGGGTGTCCCACTCTGCTGGCTGTCATAACGGGGGGCCATCTCGCCACCACCTGGCCTAACGGGCTTCTCCCCAAACCCTCCCGGCTCCAGCTGGCGGCTCTGCCTGTCAGCCAGGGGCCTCTGGCTGGAGAAGCTCCTCTTGGCCAGCTCCTTCCTCTCCCCCACACCGGCTCCAGACAGGCCACCATCCCCCTGTGGGCGGGGTTCGGCCCCGGGGCCCTCTCGCCGTGGGCGCTCGCTGAAGTCGCTGCTCTCCGAGGCTGTCTCCCATTCTTCGTTGGCATGATCGGAGGAGGTCTGGTAGGAGAGCTCAGGGGACCGGCGGCCCCCAGCACCGCCCTTGTCCCCAGGACAGAACTTGGGCCTGCCCGGCCACTGACCCGACAGCAGGTGGGGCTCCCCCTCGGGACCCCACAGGCCGGAGGATTCGCGTTCCTGCCGCAGGCGCCGGAAGCGCGGGGGCTTGTCCTGGCGCGGGGGGCGCCGTCTCCGGAAGGGCCGGTTCTCTGTGTTTTCCGGGTCTAGCGTGTGGTCGTCCTGGAAGAAGGCCCTCTTGTCCTCCAGGCGGCTGTCCTCGAAGGCCCTGCCGCTGAATGAGTCGGAGTGTCGGTAGGAGTCTGGGATGTAGTCTCGGTCCGTGGCTCTCCGGGCCGTGCTGTACTCCTGCCAGGAGCCGCCGCCGGGGCTCCTGCTCTGCCAGGGGGCCGGCTCTCTGGCGACAAAGGTCCTGCGCCCGTAGCCGCAGTTGCTCAGCCGGGGCGGGAGTGCACGCCCAAAGGCCCGCGGGCCACGGCTCTTAGCATCCAGGCCGCCCTGGTCCTCGGAGTAGGTCTTGTTGGAGCGCCAGGAGTCCTTCTTCAGGGCACCCTCGTCCCTCTCCAGGAGCGAGCCTTCGGCCCCGCTCTCAGCGGCCCTCTGCCGGCGCCGCTTAGGGAGCTCCTCGTATTCTGAGCCCTCGCTGTGGGTCTCGCTGGCGATCCTCCGCCGGGGCTTGGCACGGGCTTGACAGTCCTCGGGCTGGGGGAAGTCACGCAGACCCCGGCCCCGGCCGCTCCGCTGGCTGCTGCTGCTGTACATGCTGCGTGCCCCAAGGACCCCGCTGCCGCACAGGCCGCTCCCGCTCCCGTTGGCGGGCCGGCCCCGGAAGGTGAATTCCCGGAAGCCTCGGCCTCGGCTGCGGGGCTGCCCTCGGCCCCCGAAGGCCTGCTCCTCGTCGATGAAGATCCAGTTGTTTCTCTTGGTCGGGGGGATGTCGCCGGACTCGCGTGATGATCTGCTCTCCCAGGTCTTGTCCAGCTTCTCGTCCTCATCCAACTTGGCCTCGTGGCCGAAGCCGGCCTGGGCTGAGGCCTTGTCCTCTGTGGCAGAGGGGAAGGCGTTGGCCAGGGCTGGGTTGTTCTCCTCGTCCTCGTCCTCTCCGGCTTTGTGCGCCGGCTCCTTCTCTGTGGCCAGCGGCACACTGTCCCCCCCAAGCCCCGTCTTCACCTTCTCCAGCTCCTTCTCCTTCTCCTCCACCTTGAGGGCTTTGAGGACCGGCTTCTTGATGGGCCCCGACCTCCGGGTCCTGCCCGGCTGCTCCTGGTGCTGGCTGCTGGAGCTCCGGGACTCGGGCGCCCACTCTGGCTCTGGGTTTGGTGGCTTCTCGGGGCTCTCTTCCTTCTCCCAGGAGAGGTGGAAGGCTGCCTCCTCTCGGGGCGCCTCCGGCTCGACACCGTTGGCTGTGTCGGCGGCTTTTGGCTGGTGGCCAACGTCCCAACTGCCGTACTCTGCCTTTTTCTCAGCAGGGACAAGGTCAGGCTCCAATGGGGGACACCTGAGGTTTGGGGTGTGAGCCCCAGGAGCACCCGCCTCCTGAACATTTTCTTGGGGTGGAAATAAAAGCTCCTGGCCTATTCTTTGAGAAGAAATACAGCTGTCAAAGTCTGCTGGGGCCTTCTTGTCAAAAGCACTCAAGTACTCCTCCCCTCTCTCCTCAAAGAGATCGCGCTGGGCACTTATGCCCCCTGACCTTCCGGGGGAGGCGGAGTACGAGCTTTCATTCCTGAAAAGGAACCAGAGAAATCAGTCAATGTGATTGGAGCTTGGTTCCTGGTTTCCATGCTGAACACAGAGCTTAGATTTAAAAAGAAAAAAAAAAAGTTTTAAAAAAGAAAGAAAAACATAAGCAAACATCTGCTCTATCTTTAGACAAGGTTGCTGGCCGTGGGCAGCTGGGTGGCCCTGGAGTCCGAGAGCGTGGAGAAGGCGTGGCCGCTGCATGGCATCCTGGGCTCAGTGCCACGCTGGAGACGAGAGGAGCTGACAGTGCCCTGGAGCAGCGAACAAGCTGGAGCCTGGAGTAGTGTGGAGCCTGGACTCTGGGAAGCACCGGATGGAGCCCAGGCGCTGCTCCTCACCCACCTGCCTGCAGGGCCTACCCTCTCCTGGGCCCAGGTTCTGCAACCCGAACCTCCAGCCCCAACACCAGAAAAAGCCGCTCACACAAGCATCTGCGCACTTCTCGCATCCCTCGCACACCTCCCTGGCCCTGGCAGCATCTTCTCCAGCAGAGCAGTCTTCCTCCTGCTGCAGGGCAGCAAGAACAAGCAGCAGCTCACCTGACGTGCACGTCCATCGCCAAGGTGTCGCCTGGCTTGGCGTGGGGGAGTGCGTAGCCCTTGCTCTGCAGTGCCATGTACCCCTCTGGGCTCCACACCGGGGCTGGATCGATAGTGCTCACTTTCCTTTCCTGCAGTGGGGGCGCACAGTTTTGATCTTCAGAGCGGCAGCCAGTCCCGCTGAGGGAATCTTGAGGCATCATGGGCTTCATCAGTCCTAAAGAAGGCAGAGGACCAATCAAGATCACCTCATTTAAAAGCCCTTCTGACAAGCCGGGTGTGGTGGCTCACACCTATAACCCAGCACTCTGGGAGGCAGAGGCAGGAGGATCACAAGTTTGAGTCCCATCTGGGCAAGTTTGTAACTAAGACCCTGGCTCAAAAGAAAAAAACAAAAAGGGCTGGGATGTGGCTCAGTGCAAGGGCCCTGAGGGTTTCAATCCCCAGCTCTGCTCAAAGAAAAGGAAGGCAGGAAGGCAGGAAGGCAGGCAGGCAGGCAGGCAGGCAGGCAGGCAGGCAGGCAGCCAGGCAGCCAGGCAGCCAGGCAGGCAGGCAGGCAAAGGGCCCGCACTGCAACCTCCACACCTTGTGGGCCAGGCCAAGGCTCCAGCGGAAACATGCCCACTGCCACGTGGACAGAGCAGTCCGCCCCATGACAGCCAGGCCCTGCCCTCTTCTGTTCAGACTCCAGGGCCTGAGCCACAGCCCTGAAAATGCACAAGGAACCAGCCCTGAGTGGACTCAATCCCTGTGGGAAGACTTGGACAAGGATGTCGCTCTCACCTCCTCATATCCCCAACCCAACATGGGACAGCGATGCTGCACGTACCTGGAATTCTGGGCATGGGGGTGGGGCAGGTAGCTAAAAATGCCAATGACTATTAACCAGCCCCATGGACTAGCACATCAGGGATGCACTGGTCCCAAGATGTGGTAAGTAGGGAATGCAGACCAACTTGCCCCTCTCCGACTGTCTGTCCACCGGAGGGAGCTGCGCTGGCATGGGGACATTAAAGAGAGAGACCTGAGGAGACGGTTCTGCACTGGGCCAGCAGTGGGACGCCGTGACCAGATGCTGCAGGCGCAGAGCTCCGGCACAGCCTCTGCTTGGGGTCCCCCACGGGCGCCAAAACACCACACTGCTTAGTGAGCATCCATCATGAGGCACCAGAGTGGTCTCATCTGTGGCTGGCTGATAGCCCCTGCCTGGGAAACCCCACCGCCACAAAGCACCAGACGCAATGGATGCAATGGCTCACTCGCAGAGCTGCGATCCTAGGGAACAGAAAATCCCTGGAGCTAACAACCATAGCAGTGCAGCTTAGCAGTCGGTGATGGGAACCTAGGGCCTCAGTCACCACCCTTCAGGGGAGCAGGGCTGGGCCCTTTCTGTGCAACTGTGCTCCAAACCCAGCATGGTGGTGCAGGCCTGTAAACCAGCACTCCAGGAGGCAGAGGCAGGAGAATCTAAAGTCCGAGCCCAGCCTGTGCAACTTAAAGACTCACTGAGACCCTGTCTCAAAATAAAAGAGATAAAGATGTAGGTGAAGTCCTGGGTTCAATCCTCAGGATCACCAAAAAATAAAAAATGAGGTGGAGGTTGGGTGGGGAACCCAGCTCCAAAGAGATAAAGCCTCAAAAGGTGCATTACCAAGACATGCTCTTTAGTACAGGGAACTGACTGGGAAGTCTGACTGGCCCAGCAGTGGGCAGGGAAAACCAGCCAACCCCTAGGAATTCAAAACACATGCTCATTTTCGTGGGGGCCAAAGGGAAGGGAGGGTTCCAATTTCTATCCCCCAGAAACCACCCAAGTTGATATCAAAGATGGCTTTAGGCTGGAAGAAGAAAACAAACCACTCTGGATCCTCAACCCAATCCGTACTGGATCCCAAAACCGGCCTCATGATCCCAAATCACTGGAACAGGTGTGACAGTGGCCCTTGGGGGCACCCAGCTTGAGCAAGCCCAGGTAAGATTGCACCCCAAGGACTCCAGGTACCAGAACAAGCTGCTCAGTGCCAAAAGGCTAGGGGTTAAAATGACCAAAAGCAGAAAAGGAGGAGTTAGGAAGCAAATTTAAGTCACAGTTGCTGAAAGTAGAAACTCACTGGACAGTATGAGCGGATTAGACACAGCCCAACAGAGAGCTGGGAGCTTTCTCTCTGATTTAAGACACTCAGAAGACAGATGAGAAGGCACAAAATAAACCCAGGAGAACTGAAAAGAAAGGACAAAAGAGCAAGGAAGGCTGGGGGGGGGGGTCTCAGTGCTTGCCAAGTGTGCATGAGGTCCTGGGTTCCAATCCCCAGCACCGTGAAAAAGAACAAAGGACAATTAGTAATCCAAGGCAGTTATTAGAAGAGAATTTTCCAGAAGTGGCAGAAGATACATCCTCAGATTCAAGCACAATGAGTTCTAAGCAGAATAAGCAGGACACAGGTGTACACTTGGACACCACACATCGAGGTATTTGGGAGACCAAGGATAGAGGGAAGCAAGTGAGAAAACGGAGCAGAAGGCTGAAAATGAATCTGACCTTCAGCAGCGACAGTAGGCAGAAGGAAACCAAACACTCCTCAAACAGTATGGAGAGGAGACCACCACCCGCGCAAAACTCTTCCCCCGTACATCTCATTCATCAGGGTGAAATGCAGACCTGTTCAAAAGCTTTCCTAGGGCCAGGGATTTTTCAGTGGTTCTGGCGCTTGCCTTGCAAGCGCAAGGTCCCGAGTTCAATCCCCAGTACCCAAATAAATAAGTAAATAAATAAAAGCTTTCCTAAAGGAGCGAAGGATACATTTCAGGCAGAAGTACACGGAACCCAGAGAGAAGGGCTGGCTTTTGCTAAGTCAGAGGTGCATGCTAGAATTTAATGTCGCCACTGATGTAGAAGATACAGCAAAGAAGGGGCGGGGAACAATCAAAGAAAAGCCTGGAAAGAAAAAAACAACAAGGGAAAAGAAGGACAGAATGCCTAAAATAAGACAGTAAAAAAACAAAATATAATCCCAATAAATCTAAAGAAACTAACGCTGACAAGTGAAAGCCATAGATTTTCAGGGTGAGTACGTTTTGTAGATGCAAAGATACAGTCCCAAAAAATAAAGGTTCAGAAGCCAACAGGAAAAGGTTGGAACAAAAGATATCAAATAAGTGTTACTCAAAAGAAAATTGGGAGGGCCGGGGATTTAGCTCAGTGGTTTCGCCGCCTGCTGTGCAAGCGCAAGGACCCGAGTTCGATCCCAGGCACCAAAAACAACCCCAACAACAAAAAAAAAGAAAATTGGGATACACTGGGCATGGTGGTGCATGCCTGTAACCCAGCACTTGGGAGGCTGGGGCAGGAGGATGGCCATGAGTTTGAGGCCACCCTGGATGATACAGCAACACCCTGCTCAAAAAAGAAAGAGAGAAGAAAACTGGTATAATTCTATCACTACTGGACAGAGCAGACAGCAAAGGTGCTACGTAGTGACCAAAAGAGCAAGGTGCTGTAATCCCACACCCCTATACCTCCAGAGACAGAAAGCAAAATCTGACAGCTTTCAAGGAAAATTGGACAAATCCACAACCATAGTGGGAGTTTTTCTATTTTGCTTTTGGCGCTGGGGATGGAACGCAAGGCCTTGTGCACCCTGAACATCTGCTGTGACACTGAGGTACCTCAGGCCCTCACACCATGGGATTTTAACACACTGCTCAGGTATTTGTATAGCATAATCAGAAAATTCAACTTAATGGCCTATATCCAACAAGAGAATGTAGACTCTTTTCAGGTAAACAAACAAAAAAAACATGTAACAACCTACAAAGGAAAGTTCAACAGATGTCAGCCAACCTAGATCAGGAGTTGGTCAGCAAACTACAGCCCTTAAGCAAAACTCAACCCATTTTTATAAATAAAGTTTTATTCTTTTGTGGGGGTGGGGGTGGGCAGGGGTTACTGGGGATCAAACTCCGGACCTTGCGCTTGTGAGCCAGGTGGCGGCACCACTGAGCTAAATCCCGGGCCAATAGTTTTACTATTTATGGCTGTTTAGTCCTACAACAGCAACACTGAGCAGTTGATCAAATCCTAAGATATTCTTTATCTGCCCACTGATAGGAAAAGATTGTGGACCCTAATCTACATCAAACAGACCAATTTATCTGTCTACAAAGCAGCAAAATTGGAAACTAGTACCATAAAGGTCATCTTAAGGGTTAGAAATTAATGAACTAGGGCTGGGGATTTAGCTCAGTGGTTTCACAACCTGCTGCGCAAGCGTAAGGACTCTAGTTCAATCCCCGGTACCAAAAAAAAAAAAAAGAAATTAATGAACTAATCATCCAACACTATTAGTTACCAGAAGAACAGAACAATCTCAAAGGAAATGAGGGAAGAGGAGCAGAAATTAATTAAATAAACTCCAAATAAGATAAAGAAGTGAGGAAAGCCAAAATAAGATCTTCAAAAAGGTATCAGACGGGCCGGGGATTTAGCTCAGTGGTTCCGCTGCCTGCCTCACAAGCGCAAGGTCCTGAGTTTGATCCCTGGTACCAAAAAATAAAAAAGGTATCAGACAATCCTGGAAAAAACTAATCAAGGAAAAAATGAGAGGAGTCACAAAGAATGGGAAAAGGGACAAAGTGCCACTGCAGGGTTCTGCAAATTGACTCCAGTGTTTCTAACTCCCCTTCCAACAGGGACACTGCTGTAGCTGCAGTCTGTCAGGCAAAGAGCGGCTGTGACCTCACAGAAGCCAGCATGGATGAAGTGGCCTCTTCAGCTCCACCCCGCGAGCCGGGTGGGACAGCGCGGGCTGCTGGACTGTGGGGCTCACCTGAAGGATGGAGCGCCGAGGGGTAGAAGTCCACGGGGGTGCGGGCAGGGGTGATGCGGGGGTCCATGTAGGAAGGCATCATCATCCAGCGGGGGTCAAAGCCCAGCATCTGGGGGTGGTGCGGGTAGAAGGTGCGCTGCGGGTGGGAGGGCGGAGGGTACACCGGCTGCCAGTGCTGCATCTTGTACAGCTGCTCCTGGCGGGGGAGAGAGGGAAACAGGTCACAGAGGTGCGCGATGAGGTGCCACACACACACACACACACACGCACGCACGCACGCACGCTCCAGCCTCCCCACAGGCAGCACGGAAAGCCCGCGGGACTGAAGAGGGAAGGGCCAACAGCTGCCCATGGGAGCTCCTGCTTGTCGCACCACTCCCAACAGGAGCCCCACTCCTGTGCTCCCTGAGACAGGCCAGGCTTCCTCATGGATCTGGTGCTGTCCTGGACACCTCCTGGGAACCACTGGGTGCTGCCACTTTGTCTCCTGGTCTACAGCCACCACCCCGGGATGGTCCCTTCCTCTGTCCTGTCCTCTCCAACCCCCCACTGTGGGCTCCCAGCTTCCAGAGAGCCTTCCGTGGTCCTCCCCTGCTGCTGCCTAACACGTGGCTGCAGGTGACCAATGGTCCCGTGGGACCCGCCCAGCCTGTGTCCCTGACTTCCACCCCGTGTCTGTCCCCTACTCTGCTCCACATCGCCCCTCGGCCACGCCTGGCCCTGGCACACGCTCGCCCTCTGGGGCACTTCTCTTTTCTCCATCCCTTCTAGCTTTTCAGCTTAAGACTTCTGGAGCAGGCCAGTGTGTCCCCTGTTCCCCTAGGGCTGCTGCTTCTCTGTGACATTCGAGACGGCGCATGCCTGGTCCACTGTGGCCGACACCATCCTGGCAGGAATGGAGGAACACAGAGCATCGGGCCGGGCCCCGACTCCAAGCCACTAGGGAGCTTGGGGCCCACTTCCCACAGGAAGCCTGAACCTGCCATCCCAGCAGGACTCAGGAGCCGGCCAGACCCCGGGCACACCCTTCCCCTCTGCCACAGCTCATCCTGGGCTGGGTTCCCAGGTCCTCGAGGAGCCCCGAGGAGGTTCCCTAAGCAGCACCTCCACCACCAGCCGGGCACCCCCACCCCCGCCCACAGAGAGCAGCTGCCCCACCCAGGGCTCCTCCTATCGGACCCCAGGTCCCAGGAACTTTGACACCCCGCTGCCTGGGGCTCCTGAGGACGGACCCACCCCGCCTGGGAAGAGCTGCTGGGGTCTGCATGTCCGCCCGCAGGACACACGGCTCAGCACACAGGGGCCCCCGGATGTTCTGGTGAGCCCACAGCACAACTCAGAAGCTGCTGGCGGGTGGGTGTGCGTGTGCGCGTATGTTACCTGGAAGGTCTAAGGGCCCACACATTTGGGGATATTTCCAGATATGTTATGCATATATGATATTTCCAGATATGTTCCAGCTGTTATGCACCCAGCTGCTGGGCCTGCCCGAGCAACATCTCCCAGCCACCTCCATTTCCAACCCGACGCAGGATCCCTACCAAGGGCCGCTCTGCCCGTGGCTCTCAGCCCCAAGGAATCGCAGCTGCCCCGCCTGCCCAGAGCAGGTCCCCGAGAAGGGCTGCAGAAGGCCGGCACTGACAGTGCCCGGGACCCGTTCACAGGTGTCGCCGCACCAAGGCATCCCTGCCACAGGACCCGCAGCTCTCAGAACCTGAGCGGCTTGGCCCTTCACCCAGAGCCCGCAGGGCCCTCTCACAGCTCCCAGAGGACCCGAGGGCCCGCGAGTTGTGCAAGCACAAGTGTGGCAGAGGCTGAGCCACTCTGAAACGAGGGTGCTACTGTTCAGCCGCGCTACCACTCCGTCCCTCCCCGGGGCCACAACACCAGATCAGGACAGCACCGGGGCCTCGGTCACTTGGAGAGAGCGACCCGCTGCGTTGAGGTGCCACCCCAGATGTCACTGGGACAGAGAGACTGGGCGTTGCCGCTGCCTGCTCACCTGCTGCTGCTGCTGCTGCTGGCGCTGGAATCGGGGAGGAAGCAACTTCTGGTACTTGCTGAACTCCTGTGCTGGAGACCCGGCCTCCCTGGCCTCCTCCTCGATGCTGCTGCTCTGAGCCACCGCGGGAGAGGTGGAGGGCGGCTCTTCTAGGGATGGGGCGGGGGTGTCCTGTGCAGGGAGCTCCTCGGAGCCTGGGAACAAGCAAGCAGAGAGGGGTGCTGCAGGCTTGCCTCAGACTCCCACGAAACACCCCAGAGGCTGCGTCCGCCACCACCGTACAGAGGAGGGCGTGAAGGAGCACAGAGGCAGAGGGATTCTCGAGGCCACCAGCGGCAGCAGATCTGGGAGATGTCACACGCCTCCGCCAAGTCAGAAAGCAGCCGAGGCCTAACCATGGCCCACACATCCACCGTCCCATCAAATGAACTCAACACATCAGGCCGTGAGACCAGGCACATGATTCAGCGTCTCCTGAGTGCTGTGTTGTGTTTTGTTTTGTTTCAGTTTGAGGCAGGGTCTCGCTATGTAGCCCAGGTTGGCCTAGAACTTGAGGCTGTCCTCCTGCCTCAGACTCCTGAGTGCTGGGATTACGGGCGTGTACCACCCTGCCCAGCTCCCTGCCTGTTCTTAGGGATATCTGCCGTGCCTACTGCAGGGGGTTTGGTGAGAATGGAATGGGATTCAGCAAAAGCTCAAGGAAGTTTCTAGGAGACCGGCACAGTCGTCAACACAGGGGTCAGGAAAACCGGAGATTCCCAGAGTCCTGGCCAGAAGCGCTTGAAGGGCAGAGCCGGGAGTGACTACCCGGGAGGACTGCGCCAGGTCTCCCAGGCAGAGCTGGCATGTGCTGCCAGAAGGGAATTAAGGTGTTTGCAGCCCACGCGTCCCTGCGTGGGCAGTAGCACAGGCGCCCTCTCCCATGGCCACGCAGCCTGTCCCTGCTGGACCCACGGCCAGGAGAAACATATGCCAGCCAGCAGACAGGCATCCCGAGGAAGAGTACCCCAGCCTCTGCTGAACGGTGCTGTGATGACAATGACGCATGTCATCAGCAAGCTGCCAACAGTGCACACTGCGTTGGCACAGCCTCTCACAGGGCACCACGTCCTGCAGATGAAGGAAGGGCCCGAGAGGCAGGGTTTCGGCAGTGTTTATGAAACTGAAATAAGCTGAGCATGGTGGTGCATGCTCATAATCCCAGCACTCAGGAGGCTGAGGCAGGAGGATCGCCATGAGTTTGAGGCCTCCCTGGTGAATTCAAGGAAAACCTGGACTACACAGCAGCCCAGTCTCAAACCAACAACCAACCAACCAAAAAAAAAAAAGTTGGAACGGTATGAGAGGCCCGTTCTCTATGTCCTCATTTTAGCCACAGGCTCCACTGAGGAGCCGGGGTGACTGTGCCCCAGGCTCCCGGGTGGTGGCACCAGCGCCTCCTCTCACCTTTGCGGACGGCAGGCCCGTTCTCCTGCAGGGCAGCCTTCTCGGGGCCCGGGGGCCGGGACACCTCCTTCTCCGCCTGCTTCTGGGCCTCGCTAGCCTTCTGGGCCTGCTTGCACTTCTGGTCCAGCAGCTTCAGTTTGGCGGCGCAGGCAGCCAGCCTCTCCTCGCGGGCTCGGCGCTCCTCCTCCTCCCGGCGCTTGCGGGCTCGTTCCACCGCCTCCGACATCTCGGACTGGATGAACTTCTGCCGCGGGGGTGGCTTGTCCTCCTTGTCCTCCACAGACTGCTGCCGGAACACACTGCCCATGGAGGGCTTCTGCCAAGAGAAGGAGTCTGGTGAGAGGCGGTCACAAACTCAGGGACAGGGGCCACGTGCTTTGGGGGATCAGTTTCCCTTCCCGAGGGCCCGGAGCACCTTCCACCAACACCCACCGTTCCTTGTCACAAAACTCTCCCTCCCTTGAAAATACAAAGCCCCAATTAAACAAATTCATTGTCACACACAAACAGCTTCAAATTGGTCTTTACATAAAAATTGCAGGCAGGGGATTTAGCTCAGTGGTTCCGCCGTTTGCCTGCCTCGCAAGCGCAAGGTCCCGGGTTCGATCCGCAGTACCAAAAGAAAAAGAAAAATTGCCAAGCGGGGTAGTGCACGCCTATAATCCCAGCACCACTCAGGAGGCTGAGGCAGGAGAGTCACTGCCAAGTTCAAGGCCAGCCTGAGCTACATAACGAGATCCTGTCTCCAAAAAAGAAAAAGGAAAATCAAGTCTAAAATCATACTTTTAGATATTTTCTCTAATTTTGAGTCTCTTGCTGGCAGCCAGTTACAAAACAAGCAGGGTACCAAAGACAGTACAAAGAACTCAACAACAAACAACCCCAGCTGTTGGCATTCTCATCTGATGTTAGAGACAGGGAAAAAAAAAATACTTCCTGTTTCAAATGGCACCATAGTTACACAGGCGTCTGCCACTGTCAAAGACTGTCAAACTGAAGTAATAAGACCGGGTTTTCTTGTAGGTCTGTTATATTTAACCAAGTAACGGGCTGTGCTGGGCATGGTGGGGAAGAGGGACCAGAAGAGAGTTCAAGGCCAGCCTGGGATACATATTAGCAAGACTCTCCCAAAAAATCAAGAGGAAGCAGAGGAAGAGGAGGAGGGAGGAAGAAGAAGAGGAAGGAGAAATGGTACCTTGGTTCAAGAACTTAATTTCTTCCATGATTCTGGTCACAAACCAAATTGGTCCTGAACCGAATCACATTTCCCCATAAAGTCAACACCAAAGTTGACCATAGAGTTTGATTCAGTTTGCAACCAATTCTGCTTGTGACCAGAACTGTGAATCAAATTAAGTTCATGAACAAGGTACCACTGTATTTGGGGCGGGGTGGGGGGGGTGCCGGGGCTCAAACTCAGGACCTTGTGCTTGCAAGGCAGGCGGCAGAACCACTAAGCTAAATCTCTGGGCCCTAGGTACCACTGTAATATGCAGCACATTTGCTATGGTTAAGGAGTTTCCTCCTAAAAAATTCTCATCATCCAAAAATAATCATTCTAAGGGTAAGATTATGAAACGCCAGTTCAGGAGCACAAAGGCAGTATTTTACACAGACACTCTGGACCGAAGCACACACTTTTCTTTCACTTTGTCACTCAACATGAATCTCTGGCTGTGCTTTGGAAATGGCTGTTCACTGATCACTGCTTGGTTTATACCATAAACTCCCTGATGTCCTGGCCTGGCATGGTGGCACACGCCCGCAATCCCAGCACTTGGGGAGGCTGAGGCAGGATGATCACAAGGTCAAGCCAGCCCAGGCAATGTAACAACTCCACAAGACTGTCTCCAAAATAAAAAATAAGCCGGGCATGGTGGTGCATGCCTATAACCCCAGCAGTGGGAAGGCTGAGGCAGGAGGCTCATGGCGAGTTTGAGGCCAGCCTGGACAACACAGCGAATTCTATGGCAAGCTGAACTATATAGCGAGACCCTATCTCAAAAGAAAAGGAGGAAAAAAAGAATGAGTGAGTGGGCTGGGGATTTAGCTCAGTGGTTTCACAGCCTGCTGCACAAGTACAAGGACCTGAGTTCGATCCCCAGTACCAAAAAAGAAAAAAGAAAAAGAATGAGTGAGTGAGTGAACGAATGAACGGCTGGAGATGTAGCTCTGGGCAAAGGTCCTGGGTCTGATACCCAATACTGGGCCAGGGATTTAGCTCAGTGGTTCCAGCACCAGCCGCGCAAGCGCAAGGTCCTGAGTTCGATCCCCGGTACCCCCCCAAAAATAGTAATAATGTTACCCAGTACTGCAAGGGAAAAAGAAAAAAGGTGCTGATCAGGTTGGCGACAAAACAGTTCCTTCCATCACAGCTCCAACCATTCTTTATTTTTGTGGTTGTTGAAATAGAAAAGAAATGTCACCAGGACTTAGCCTAGTGCTGAACTCAGCCAAGTGTGACCGCTCAGGACAGTGGCTTGAGGCCCTGCCGACCCGGCCTGGAGCTCGGGCACTCAGTGGCAAGGCAGAGCGAGGCATACCTGGTACTCCGGGCCTGACGCCCAGCCATGCAGCTTCCTGGCCGGTGGCTGAGGCTCCGGCACCTTCCAGATGCCTCGGGACAGGCTCGAGGCCTCACTCCAGTCCTTCCCTTCCTCCTGGGCTCGTCTGTTGTCGGCATTGTCAGCGGAGCTCACGGACAGCTGCCGCTGTCTCCTCGGGTCCCAGCTGTTCCTAGGACAGAGGGTGCTCATGTCACCCGTTCCCAGCAGCCAGCACATAAGCACCCCAGCCAGGCCCCTGGCGACCCTGGATCCAGCTGTCCCTGCTCCAGGTCCCTTTGTCAGACACACCCAACACCTCCCCTTCACCAGAGAGCACGCACAATGTCACTGTCACCCTCACGACTCCACTACTGAGGGAGGCGCCCACGGGTCCTGGGCCAGGCCCTGGGCCCCCACACATCACAGCTCCCCTCCCTCCTCAGGGGATGAGAGGTGACCCTGAAGGTGTCCCTTGAAGGAGCAGAGGAGCTCAGTACACAGCTGGAGCACGAAGGTGACATGGGTTCTAGTCAGGGCGTGTCGCGCTCACAGGTGCCCAGCCAGGGAGGCGGACAAGTGCGCTGTGTCCCCCACACAGCTGACAGATGGAGGGAGGAAGAGGCAGGAAGGTGCATAAGAAGAAAGAGCAACAACTGCTAGTGACCTCTGACCTGACCCTGGGGAATGCGGACACCACACGAAAGTCTCTGGCCCTTCTGAAAAGATCTTCGTTCTTGGACAACACCTAAGTAAAGCACGGTGCAGCAGCCGGGCTGGAAGGGACCAGATGAAAGGAAGGAAGAGACACAGACACACCAGAGGGGCGCTGGTCCCAAGGGCGGGAGGGGATGGCGTCAGGGAGGCCTGGGAGCCACCACGAAGAAGAAAGGATGGAGTCAGAGATGGCTCGGAAGCTGTCGTGTGGGTCCCTGGGGTTGGAAATCCCCGCCAGCTCAGGGACCCTGAAGCGCAGGCCGCAGAGCAGGACGCCGGGCCCTAGGCCCCGCCTGAGTCCTCCAGCTGAGCACTCTGTGCCCGCTGACTGCTGAGCCCTGTCCCCACAGCTCTGCACTGCTGCGGCTCTGGTTGGATTTAAACTCTCAGCTGCATCCCCTTCGGAGCTGAGTGTTCCAAGAACTGACCCAGCGTGCCCAGGGGTCTGGCTGGCGCCCAGCCACGGGGAAATGGGCACAGGGAGAGGACGTCTCAGAAGATGGTGACAGCTCCCTCCAGAAGGGTCAAGCGCTTGCTTCAAGGGTTTTTAAGCAAAGACGAAACAACAAGGAAAAGACTTGGACCCAGCCGTATCACCATGCAGTGACTGACAAGAAGACAGCTGAGAGAAAGTGTTTGCCACGGAACAAAGGAAGCGCTCTTTAAAATACAGCGCAGCAGTGAGCACGGAGGGGAGCAGCAACTCCACAAAGGTTGAGAGGCGCACGAGCACACGTAGCAGAAACGCCATTCACAAACCACAAGGATTTACAGAGCAGGAACCGAGACTACGGGTACTAAGATGAAAACCTAAGGGAACTGGCCGGGCACAGTGACGCAGGCCTGTGATCCCAGCATTCAGGAGGCTAAAGCAGAAAGATCCACATGAGTTCAAGCCCAGCCTGAGCTACATATCGAGACCCTACTCAGTAATCCAAAACCAAACTAAGCCAAAACAAACAAACAAACAAAAAACACTGGCTGGGGATTTAGCTCAGTGGTTCCGCTGCTGCTGTGCAAGGTTCCGAGTTCAATCCCTGGTACCAAAAAACAAACAAACTAAAAAACACTAAAGTGATCAGAGTGCAAGGGCACTGAACAGAATCAGTCCCACGCAATGAGAGGGAGCAGATCATACGGGCCATGCAGGTGTGTGGCTGCTCCCCGCCCTCCCTGGTATGCTCAAGCCTCGGAGGCCCCCGCTCAGATGAGGCAGGGAGTAAGGGCGATGCCCGGACTTCGCACAGGGAAGGCGCGGGCCATAGGGGAAGAGGCTGGGACTCGGGACCAGGCATAGCCTAGGGCCAAGCCCAGCCCGGCTGGCAGGTCCTCCACAGCCGACCTCAGGGACTGACGACCCGCATGCAAACCAGACACCCACCTGCCCCTGTGCAGCAGTGCCCTTGCTACAGTGCCAGCAAGTATGCCTGAGGCCAGGCCACACTGGGTATGGAGCTGTGCCGGGAGCAGAGGGGGTGCCTTACCACTTGGGCCGCCCATCCTTCGTGACCTCCTCCTCTTCCTCGTCATCGCTGAACTTGAGCTTCTCAGAATAGTCCACTTCTTCATGGAGGCCTGCAGCAGCGGGCAAGGAGGAGAAAGCAGCCATCAGTGCACTTGGGGCACCATGGGGCAGTGGCCTGCACCGGCCACTGGGCCGCCCCGACTGAGGGCCTTCAGAGCCATCAGGCCGCTACCTGCATAAGCTGGCAGGTAACCAGGAAAGGCAGCTCTGGCTCCCAGGAAGAGCAAAGAGCTCGGCCACACCAACCCCTGCAGACAGACATTTTTACATCTCGACAAAGTATTTGTACACTTTTATTTCACGGCACCAGAGTGAGCAAGGGAGGAAGAAAAGAGACAGGAGGCTCCCCTTGCATCACAGGAACCTTACAGGAGCCTGGAAGCTACTGCCTGCCACTCTCCAACCCAAAAGCTCACCAACCGATAAATGGGCAAAGTATGGTAAATGCACGTGGTGGAGTATTATCTGGCCAAGAAAAATGAGGAAGGTAGATGTACTCTACAACACAATTAACTCTGAAAGCATAACGCTAAGTGACAGAAGCCAGACGCCAATAGGTCACACATGGTGTGACTCTGTCCAGAGGACATGCCCAGAAAATGCAAATCCACGGAGAAGAGGGTGAGGAACAACTGTTAACAGGTATAGGGGTGTGGAAATCTTCTGCTGTTGGGTAGCGGGAGGGGTGCACCTGTGAATACAGTAAAAATGACCAAACTGCAGATTTTTAACTGGGGAGATTCTTTGTTATATGAAAAAATTTCAGGGCCGGGGATTTGGCTCAGTGGTTTCTCTGCCTGCTGCGCAAGCGCAAGGACCCGAGTTCGATCCCTGGTACCAAAAAAAAAAACAAAAAAAAAACCCATGCACAAGGTCCCAAGTTTGATCCCCAGTGCCAAAAAACCCAAAACAAAACTGAGGTATATGAAAAAATTTCATGTGAATCCTATCTTAGAAGAAGAGCAATAAACACAGGCGTGGTGATGTACACCTGTACTCCCAGCACTCAGGAGGCCGAGGCAAGAGGACTGCCACAAGTTTGAGGCCAGGGTGGACTACACAGTGAGTTTACAGCCAGCCTGGACTACATGGAGACCTGTTTAAAAAAAAAAAAAAAAATCCACGAGTAAGCATGTCCAGAGCTGAAAGGAAGCCACCAGCCACCTCCTAGAGCGCAAGACCTAGGACCTGGACTGCCCCAGAGCATGGTCCCGAGCAGGATGCAGATGACACATTCTGCTTCAGCACCCTTGGAAGACTCACCAGGACATGTCACACCCTGCTCACAAAACAGCCCTGGTTAAGTAGAAAAGAACCAAAACCACACAGAAGACAACCTGTGACTACGACAGTTAAATCAGAAACCCAGAAATGCCACCGTAATTACAATGAACTCACTTACAGGGGGCACAAAAAAGAAATACTGCAAAGATCCAACCGGCCCAAAGCTTCCCATTCATCCTTTTTTTTTTTTGAGACAAGGTCTCACTATGTAGCCCAGACTAGCCTGAAACTCGTGGTGATCCTCCTGCCTCAGCCTCCAGAGTGCTGGGGTCATAGGTGTGAGCCACCACGCCCGGCTGCCTTTTTGGGAGGATTAATGAAGCCAATAACTCCAGAAGCATGTAAGAGAGAAGACAGAAGTCACCAAATGACCAGGAATGGAAAGGCCTTGCTGCAGAGGTATAGACTGCAAGTTCACATGAATCACTCAGTGGCTTCAAAGCAATCAGGTTCCTTGGAAGACAACTAGCCTAGGACACAGATACAAAATGACACAGGAGGGCCAGGGATTTAGCTCAGTGGTTCCACTGCCTGCCTTGCCAGTGCAAGGACCCAAGTTTGATCCCTGGTACCAAAAAAAAAAATCAGAATGACACAGGAAATCTGAACAGGCCTGTGAGTAAGCGGAGAAATTAAACCCTAAAACATGTCCACCACGACCATGTCAGGGCCACCCTGTTTCACAGGGGATTTTATCAGGGTTTGAGGAAGAAAACCAAAATGCCTGCAAAAGCCCTTGAGGAATCAGAGAAGCGAGTTCTGGCTCATGGATGAGACCACTGAGACCTGGCACTAAAGGGCAGCAAAGATTAAAAGAAAATTACAGGGCCGAGGATTTAGCTCAGTGGTTCTGCCACCTGCTACGCAAGCACAAAGACCCGAGGAGTTCAATCCCCAGTACCAAAAAAAAAAAAAAAAAAATTACAGGCCAGCCTGGGCCACGCAGTGAGTCTGTCTCAAAAAAAAATGTCATCTCTTCCCCCCATGCTCCATACTGGGGGCTGAACCCAGGACAACCTACCACTGAGCTACATCCGGCCCTTTATATTTATTTATTTTTAAAATTTTGAGACAAGGTCTTATAAGTTAGCCAGGATGGCTTAAACTTGTGGCCCTCCTGCCTCAGGCTCCCATGTAGCTGAGATGACAAGCATGCACCAAGGCACCCAGGAAATGTGTCCCTTTAGTATGACTGAAGTTCAGCTGAGACAAACAAAAGAATTACAGAAGAAAACGGTCCGACTGGGGGTGCGGAGCGGCAGAGATAATAAGCAAGGTAGAACACTTGCGCGTCATGAAACTGAGAGGTATCTGGGAGCTGTTTTTTAAGCTATTTTGTTTAAATTTTCCATTATCATCCAGCCCTGGTGGGGACTTCTGGGACCCCAGCATTCTGGGAGGCTGAGCCAGGAAGACTGCAAGCATCAAGCTCAGTCTTAGAGACCCTATTTCAAAACACTCAACGAGGACTGGGATGTAGCTCAGTACAAAGGTCCTGAGTTCAGTCCCCAGTACAGCATAAAATAAAATAAAATAAAATAAAGAGTTAAACAGCCACATCTCCCTCAGCTCTGAGGTCCAGGGCAAAGGCCAGAAGCCCGTGTGGGTTGCCTGGGAAGCAGCCTCTGGGGTGACAGAAACCTGGGCCCACAGGGCATGGAAGGAACCTGCAGTGGCTCCTCGGGGACCCTGCCCCAGCCCACCTGCCCAGCCATCGTCAGCGTCCGTGTCCAGGTCATCCAGGCCCTTGAGGTTCTCGGCGTTGATGATCGTGGGCCGTGGTGCCCGCTCCACCAGCTGTCGCAGAGGCCGCACTGGACGCGTGAGCCCCGGCCTGCTGTCCTTGCTGCGGAAACAGAAGCAGGTCAGCCCCGCGGGCCTGCTAGGCTGGCCCTGGCCCTGGGCATGGGCATTGGCCTGGCTCTGCTCCTACCAGGCTGGCCCTGGGCACGGGCGTCGGCCCCAGCTTGGCTCCCGCCTTACCTGTCCTGCTCATTCATCTGGAACTGCCTGAAAGGGACTCGGGGCTCCAGGCGGAGCTGTGGGGCGGGGAAGGGGCCTCGCTCCACAGGACCCTGGTTCTCGGATGACTGCGGCGAACACATCTGAAACAGAACGTGGTGATTTTCCAGGAATGGCAGAAATTCCAAGTTCCCCTTCGGTTAGATTTTTATTTTTGTTTGTTTGTTTTTCTGAGAGAGGGTTTCACTGTGTGGCTCAGGCTGGCCTTGAACTCACAGTGATCCTCCTGCCTCAGCCTCCCAAGTGCTGAAGTCCTGGGATTACAGGTGCACCACCACGCCCAGCATTCAGTTAGAATTTGTTTTGCAAATGGAGGGAAAAGAAGCAAAGCTGGGGTTTCCTAGTGGATCTCACCGTGAGCATCCCTGTTTCCTCCCTGTAGTCGGCTAGTTAGTGTTAGGTCCATTTTGGGGAATGCTAAGGCTGACAGCATACCCACAGCATAGGCACGGGAGCCAGAGGCCCACAGGACATAAAAACAGGGTGGGGAGCTGCTGATCCACTACATCGGGCAGAGGGCGTGGGAGGGCAGACCCCAGGCACTGAACCCCGAGACTTACAAAGGCGGGCAGCATGTCATGGTAGGTGGGTGGGTGGTACACGTTGCCCACGAACTGCGAAGCCCCTTTGCGGACAGGCTGGGCTGGGCGGAGCGCGGGGTCCTTGGCATCGCTGGCGCTGGCTGACGAGGGGGCTCCGTCTCCCGTGCCCATGTTCCTGCTGCCCGGCTCAGGCGGGGAGGCATTCAGAGCTGTGGCAGCAATGATGTTTCGCCCACCGCCCTCCCTCCAGCTTGTCACATCTGGAAGCGGAAAGGGGCACAGGGGAGGAAAAGGGGAGCGGGCTTAGGAGGTTCAGAGAGTCAAGGGACCCCGCGATCACCAAACTATAAAATTAAAGAAATTTTAAAGAAAATAACAAAAAGTTAAAAACCAAAAGTACGGAATAGCACAGTCTGTCAAGGAAGGCTGGGGGCAAGGGGTGATCTTTGCTGTTGAGCTCGGAGAGAGGGTGAGGGTAATCGAGACACGGCCACGGACCACAGAGCCGGGGTGTGACGCCAGCACAGTCCCCGTGAGGCCGCCTCCGGTCCTTCCTGCTGCCACTGCTGAGCCAGGCCCGGGGGCTCAGCTCCACGGCCGGCCCTGGGCTGAGACTAAAGCCATGGCAAGGCACTGAACCGATGCCACCCGACAGGCCAGGCTCCCCTGTCCTCAGTGGGCCGGGGCCTTCCAGGGCCCCAGGGAAGGAAGCTAGCACTAAGACTTAGAGGAGCCCTTATCCCAGGGAACCCCTGGATAAACCAAACCCTAGGCACACTGTTTCTTCTCATGTATGTATCTGCGACAAAGATCGAGAGGTAAATCGAGTACAGTAAGGAGTAAGCAACTGTAGCAGTACACTGGAATAAACACAATTACCTGAACACAGTCTCACCCTCTCTTTCAAAATCTTTTTTTTTTTTTTTTTTGGTGGAACTGAGGATTGCACTCAGAACCTCTGCACTGAGCTCCATCCCCAGCCCTTTTCTGAGATGGTCTCACTCAGCTGCCCAGGCTGGTCTCCAACTTGCGATCCTCCTGCCTCAGCCTCCCATAGCACTGGGATTACAGGTGTGCGCTAACACACCCAGCTCACAATACTGTATTGTTCAGTAATATTTTCAGATGCAGCTGACCCCAGGCAACTGCAGAAAGAGAAACTGTAGGCCCGGGGATTTAGCTCAGTGGTTTCATCACCTGCTCTGCAAGCACAAGGACCCAAGTTCAATCCCCGGTACCAAAAAAAAAAAAAAGAGAAGCTGTATAAAAAAGGAGACCACTGCAGGGGCCACAGAGCAATTAGATGTCCTAAGACTTCTCGGTCAACTTTCGGTTGGGAGCTGAGACACGAATGAGGCCCCCACTCACGTCTCTGTGAGAGAGAGGACCAGGATGAGAGCCAGGAACCAGGCTGCTCCCACTCTGTCCAAGTAAGCCGAGGTCCACCTGCTTCCTCACTTCACCAACAGGAGGGAACTGGTCCTGGAAGCTGCTTCTAGCTCCACACCTTTACAGCCCTAATTCAGGGCAACTCGGCTTAATTAACCCCAGAAAGGCACAACTCTTGTTCCAGACTACTTGGTTATGTATTTGCAGCAAACAAAACAAACCCACGAAGGCCACTGGCAAAGCTCGGTGGTCCCGTAGTGCACAAGACACCACCTCAGGAGGGGCCTTGGGGATTCATCAGGATTGAGATGAGGCAGGAGGGTTGCCGTGAGTTCGAGGCCAGCCTGGGCTACACAGTGAGGCCACTCGGAGGAAGGGCAGTGCGCCTGGGCTGGCTGCTCAAAGCCCAGGGACAGGGACAGGGCCACAGGGACCTGACTTGGCTGGGGGGACCCTGGCGGGATTCCACCAGGCTCGGAACCACCATGCAGCTGGCCCTTGTCACCCGGGTGACAGACGGGAAGGGACCAGAAGGCCAGGGAAGACTGGCCGAGAAAACATCAGCAGACACGACCAGGCCAGGGCTCCTGGCCTGGGTCTCCCTAGCAGGGCAGATGCGATGTGGGGATCCTGCTGTCTGGTAAGGACGAGGTCGGGGACAGGGACGAGGGCAGCAGGCAGACTCACTCTGCGGGCGGAGGCTTGGTCCTGGCCCATACGACAGATCTAAGGCGCCCTTTTCTCTGCCAGCCTTGTCCTGCCCCCCAGCTGCCTTGAGCGTCGGAAATTCCTCGGGAGAGAAGGCTAACAGTCGGCTTGAGCCCCTTAAACCTGCGGAGATCGGGGGACAGGGAGCAGTCAGCGGCATCGCCCTCCATCTGTGCCCGCCAGCTGCCGAGCGCCTGGGTGCTCCGTGCCCAGGCCAGACGTCACAGCTGCACGGCCACATCCCTGCCCACACCTGAAGTCAGGCCATCGGCCAGGAGGAGACCGCTACCCTGGGGCAACTCGACACAGTCCCTGGGCCACCTTGGGGCCGCCACACAAGCCCCGCCGTGGCCACCTGTACTCCAGTTCCACTTCCCACGCAGCCTCGGGGCCTGCCAGGCCGACACGGGGCACAGGCAACACTGGGAAGCGGTTCTTTCTTTGATCTGTCGCTCCTTGCTTGCCACCACCACCCCCTTTACAGAGCCACCTTGTCCCCTCCCCGCCTCCCGGCCTGCACAGCACACAGCAGATTCCACTGTGTGATTCCACACAGCAGATTCCACACAGCAGATGACCAGGTGACAAGGGCCGAATTTTAAGTTCCTGAGTAGGAACAAATTGGTTGGTCCAGACTAGCAAGTGCTCAGGACGGCTGTGACAGCCCGCCCACTGGACCCCTGAGGGGACACAGTGCACCTGCCACCTCCTCAGTGAGGGCCCCAGTCTGAGGAGCCACCAGGCGATTAGCCTGGGCGGGGACATCCAAGGGCCACAAAGAGCCACTGCTCTCAGACGGGGACTTCAACAGAGCAGCTGTGTGACGTTAAAGAGTCACGTCCACAGAAGGAACAGCGAAAGTCCCACTCTGAACCAGGCGGGACTATCTGGATATGTCAACAAGGCCTTTCTAATCCTTCTGCTCAAGAGCCACGAAAATATCACTGCAAGCACGGGTGAAACTCTTCCTCCAGACAACAGGGCAGAGGCTACCTTAGGCCCCAACACCACAACGCCAGCAGCCACATCCGGTCACACTCAGCCACACTCGGGGCCCACGCTGTCCAGGCCAATGGCCTTGGGTGACACGACTTAAAGGCCATCTCGTGCGTTGGGATGATGCCACTTTAGCAAGTCCTCTTCCCAGGAGCACGTCACGCTCAGCGCCCCTGTGCCTCACCCCATGGCATCACAGACGTGACATGTGGCTGGCAGCAGAGCAGGCCGGAAGCCTGATTCTCCCCCACTGGGGCTCCAGAGATTCCCAAAGGCTCTGGGCACCAGTGCGGCCACCAGCAAGGGTGGAGGACCTTCCCGGGCCTGCACTGGTTTTCCAGGGAAGTTTATCTGTGCTAAGTCATGTGTTTACACGGTTCCCAACGAGGAGCTAGGACAGCATTCCAGATGGGCCTGGCCTGGGCCACTTCCACACCCTAAAGCCCAGGCCATCCGTCCCTCCCTTCCCATGAGCCTCCTGGCAGAGGTTGTGAAAACTGCACATTCCACTTTTTTTTTTTTTTTGGTATCGATGATCCAACTCAGGACCTTGTACTTTCGAGGCAGGCGCAGCGCCACTGAGCTACATCCCTGGCCCTCATATTCCACATTTTGCAGCAGCATTTTCCTTATCTCTGTTCGTCACACAAATGGCAGCAATTGTCACCGTTCAGAACTAGACCTGGCTGCAGCCACAGAAAACGTCTGCTTCTTTTCTTCATAGAAAAATTGTATTCCAAAAAAAAAAAAAGAAAAATTGTATTCCACACCCGAAGGAGGGCCCACGTGACTGTGTCCAGTCCTCTGCTGTCAGTGTCCTAGTGGACAATCTTGTACATAGATCTTCTCCCAAGTGGCCGAGAACCATTCACAGTGGAATGAGCCGCCAGCTCAAGGGCGTGGTGGTGTTCTGACAGGGAGTGCCAACTGGCCTGCACAGGGCTGTGACAGCTAACAATCCCTGTGGTTCTCTTTAAATACAACTTGATATCCTGTTTCCTTTAAAAAATTTGAAAGCCAGAATGCTGCCACACACCTGCAACTCCAGCACTCAGGAGGCTGAGGCAGGAGGATCTTTGAGAATTCAAGGCCAGCCTGAACTACATAGCAAGACCCTGTCTCAAAAAAAACTTAATCAGTTAATTAAAATTCTAACTGTACAGAAACAGGGCTACAGACAGCCGATGCCCTGCAGGAAGACTCTGTGTGGACGGACACTAGGGGCCCAGTGTCCTGTTGCCCTCCTTGGTCTCCCACCACTGCTAGAGGACCCGCGACGCAGGGTGGAGCCGAGTGCCCAGCCCGCACTGTGGCTCCTGGCAGATGCTGGAGCGGAGCCCTGCTTGGTGCTGACCGGTTTGACACTTTCCTCGGGAGGCAGGAAGGCCTTTGCCACGGTGGCCTCCACCTGAGGGGCGCGGCCCCGTGCAGCCCGGGCATGGAGCTGGTTTCCCACTCCAGCTGTGGAGGCCCAGGGCGCTGCCTGTTGGGTCCACACGTGTGAGAGAACGCTCCAGGTCATGCAGAGTGCTGAGACCTCAGGGAGGAAAGTGGACCGGTGTGCTCACCAACACCGTGCAGCCGCAGGGCCACATCTCCAGCGCTCCGGGGTGCAGGCCTCGAGAGCTGCTGGGATCTGTAATTCCCACTCAGTATTCTCCCTGAGACACTGCCTCACTATGCAGCCCAGCTGGCCTGGAACTCACGGCGACCAGCCTGCCTCAGTCTCCCTAGTGCTGGGGCCACAGGTGTGCAGCACCATGCCCGGCTTCCTCTTCCCAGCTTCGAGCCTGTGTCCTGGGTCAGGCCCGCAGCGGCAGCTCCACCCCGGGGCTGGCTTGCCAGGTCCCCAGCACCTTTCCCTGTGGCCCCAGTGCAGGAAGTCACTGGGTGCCGGCGACAGGACGAAGAAGGCGCCGACTCCACCTGCAGCGCAGCTGAGCGGAGACTGTGGAGGCCGTGCCCAGGCCCCCTGCACCCCAAGGTCTGGCTTTGGAAGAGGCAAGAGCTCACAACCCCTGCAGCGCCAGCTCCTCCACCGCCACCACGGCCGAGGGCCTCAGGTGCTTCCCCTCATGGACTCCACCAGGCTTGCGGGTCCCCAGGCCCCCGGGAAGGACCTGGGGTGGCGACCCTGCCCCACCTCCTCGCACACTCACCACCTTCGTGTCCTGCTGGCTTTCCATTCAGCTGTGCCCATGACTTTGGTCCACCTGGCACTGAATCTGTGTTCTGGAAGAGATGGAGACGAGCAGGGCTGGGTGAGGGAGGCCCTGCCTCGAACACACGGACACACGGCCCAGCAGGATCGGGCAGCCCCACCTGGCGGTGGCACCGGGCTGCAAAGGTCTGCTCAGGGCCCAAGGCGGCTCCGGAACCAGTGACTACTGGGCCTGGACATCCGGTTCCCGTCGGCATCGGGATCTGCACCCAGTGCCGCCGTGTGCAAAGCCCCTTAGGGTCCCCAGCTGGAGCTTCGCAACCTTTGCCAACAGCAGCTGCCTTCGTGGCCTGCCCTGGCCAGCTGTTGGCCAGGAGAGTAAACAGTCGTCCTCTGGCATCCGTCCCTACCCGCTGTCACCCCCGCAGGAGACTGAATCCCACTCCCACGGAAGACAGCAGCATTCTCTGGAGTGCTTTAAGTCATGATCAGAGAGGACAAGGACAAAAAAGACCCAGCGGCCACCAGGAAGAGCTGAGCCCTGGACAGAGTGACCAGGCGCAGTGCTGCGTGGGCCCACCTGGCTGCAGCCCAGACCCTTCAAGAATATTCTTAAACGGGCCACAGGGCCAGAACTGTGTTGAACACACTGTGCAGCCAGGGCTGAAGAACCACAGCACCAAACTCTCCGTTGTGAATTCTCTACTCAAGTGGCCAGCAGGCCTGAGGAGGGCAAGGCCAATGACCACGGACTCCCACAGGAGCGGGGTCCCACTCCCTGGCTGTAATTCCCAAAGCACCTATCAGCAGTGCCGAAGACTGAGGCTCCTCCATTTCCGCTGACAGCAGACAGGGGTGTGTTTCATCTCCTATGCTACCCACCAAAGCCAGGCAGTGTGACGCACACCTGTGATCCCAGTGCTCAAGAGGCTGAGGCAGGAGGATCACCATGAGTTCGAGGTCAGCGTGGGCCACAGAGTGAGTTTAAGCCCAGTCTGAACTACATAGTGAGGCCCTGTCTCAAGAAACCAACACAACAAAAGAACACAACAAAAAACTCTACGGTGCCCAGCAAACAATACAAATAATACACAAGTTGCCTATGCATATCCTCCTGCCGATCTGTGCCCACCACAGGCAGGGTTTGATGGACACAGGGTGTCACAGGCCCTTGCATGGTTATAAATCAGTGCTTTCCGTTGAGAAAAATATTTTAAATGTATCAATGAGTAAAGGAATGTAGCTCAGCATTTCCCAGTGTGTATCCAGGTTATTTCCTGGAGACATTTTGTTTTAGAAAGGCTTCCCAAAGCTAACCAGACTAGGGACATGGTTCATGAAGTCCTCTTAGGGAGTCACTGCACACATGTGCACATCAAAGGCTCTGCAAGCACTGCAGCCAGGCGCTGGCTTAGTTCTGTTTTCCAAACTCACCTCCGAAAGAAATGCAGTTTTTGTCTTCTTTCTGCAGTACTGAGAACTGGCCCTGGGCCTTCACATCCCCGAGCTACATCCCCAGCCCTTTTATCCATCCATCCATCCATCCATCCATCCATCCATCCATCCATCCATCTATCTAATGGGACAGGGTCTTACCAACTCTCAAAATGCCCAGCCTGGGCTCAGACCCGCCACCCTCCCATCTCAGCTTCCCCGGACGCTGGGATTACAGGCATGGCCCACCACACTTGGCACTTTTTGTGTTTTGTAGCATCAGTTTCCCTGGAGCACGTTTAGGGATACTGAGCCAGCTGGGAGTCAACCTAAGTGGCTCCACATGAAGGCAAATCAGCAAAACCAAAGCAGGCGCCTGTGTCCCGCTCTGTATCTGGGGTCTTTCTCCAAAGCTACAAGTCAGCGGGGGGTGGGGGGGGTGGCTCTCGCTTGGAATCTCAGTACTGGGGAGGCTGGGGCAGGAGGATCGCCACGAGTTTGAGGCCAGCTTGGGGTACAAAGTGAGACCCTGTCTCAGAAAACAAAACACAAAGCTGAAGATCAGCTGTTTGCAGAGAACATTTTCCTGCACTCGCTGCATGGGTGCATCAGGGCCTCCGCTGGGACAACTGGGTCAGGGAGAAGTGGACTCCTTGGTCATGCACCCCGTCCCTGGCCATGGGGCACCCAGCACCTACCTCCTGGCTGATTGACTGTGTCGGCTTCTGCTGCAAATTGGAGACAGATTTCTGCAAACCCGGCTGCGGCAGCAACTCCGGCGGCTGACAGGCCGTCGCACTGGAACTGGGACGGGGAGGACACCAAGGGACCATTAGACCCAGCACGGGGGACGCAACAGGCCACACTTCCAAGAGCCACAACGGGCAGCAGCTCCCTGAGCTCCACAATAATCACTTTCCCTGGCGGAGTCGATGCCATGGAGACCGACATGGAACGGAGGATTCGCCAATGGGGAAATTGAGTCACGGGTCTCCTTCCTCCTGACGGTGGCCCATGCCTACTGGAGGCCACTGCTTTGAGACTTTCCTCCTTTCTCGCCCCTTATCAAAGAAATTCAAACTCATAGTAAACATAAACACGGAGAGCTGACTGTGGTGGCCACACCTGTGATCCCAGCACTCTGGGAGGCTGAGGCAGGAGGATCACTGTGAGTTCAAGGCCAGCCTGGGCTACATAGTGAACTCAAGGCCAGGCTGAACTACTAGTGAGACCCTGCCTTGAAGGAAAAAAAGATAAATAAAGGTATGAATATATATGAACTGTAACTGGTCATGAACTGGTCATCCAGGCAGAAACTCAGGATTTCCCACACGTATATTAATAGAGCAACCTTTTCAACAGCAGGCTGGTCCCTTTTCTCTATGTGAACATTTCCTCACAACAATACATATACACCTACCAATCTTTTAACGGATGACAGAGGGCAACTGGATGGGCTTCAATTTAACCAACTTTTTTTTTTTCCCATTACAGATAAAGCTCCAGTAAGTATTTTGTACATGTACAAATCCTTCTGCTTTGTTTTTCTTTGTTTTGAGACAAGGTCTCACTATGTAGCCCAGGCTGGCCTTGAACTCATGGTGATCCTCCTGCCTCAGCCTCCCGAGTGCTAGGATTATTGGTGAGTCTTCTTGTGTTTGTTTTTTTATAAGTAAATCAGTGGCATATGACCTTAGAAATGACATTATTAGATGAATGGATGTTTGGGGGTTTAAAAGACACCAACAAACTGCTCCCCGAAAAGGCTGTGTCAAATGTCAGGTCTCCCAGTCGTCTTCTGACAGAGCAGCAGGACCTGGCTCAGCAGAGGCTCCTTCCATCCACCTTTCCACTCCACAGACCCACAAGAGGGCAGCAGTCCACCTGGCGGGGTGCCACAGTGCCCGTGCCCATCTGTAAGCCAGAGCCATGGGCTCCGCACACCTGTGGCCTGATTCCCCAGCACTCACGATCTGTCAGACGGAGGCCACAGCCCCCAACACCTCATCTCCACTGCAAGCAGAGGCTTCTAGCACCTTGGGAGGCTGAGGCAGGAGCATTGAAAGGTTTTTTTTGTTTCGTTTTTTTGGTACCGGGGATCGAACTCGGGTCCTTGCACTTTCGCAGAAGGCCAGGTGGCGAAACCACTGAGCTAAATCCCCGGCCCAGGAGGATTGAAAGTTTGAGCCCAGCCCAGGGAACTCAAGTGACTTAGTGAGACCCTGTCTCAAAATAAAAAAGAAAGGGCCGGAGACTTAGCTCAGTGGTGCCGCTGCCTCCTTGCAACCACAAGTTCCTGAATTCAATCCCCAGTACCAAAAAAACAAACAAAAAAACATGGAAGACTTTTTGGGCCGGAGGTTTAGCTCAGTGGCACCAGCACCTGCCTGGCAAGTGCAAGATCCTAAGTTGGATCCCCGTTCCACAAAAAAAAATAAAATTAAAATAAAATAAAATAAAATAAAATAAAAAGGGGCTGGGGATAGAGCTCAGTAGCACGAGCACCTGCCTGGCAAGTGCAAGATCCTAAGTTGGATCCCCGTTCCACAAAAAAAAAATAAAATAAAATAAAATAAAATAAAATAAAATAAAAAGGGGCTGGGGATAGAGCTCAGTATGAAGACCCTGGCTTCAATCCCCAGGGGGAAGGAAAGACACCTCTAGGACCCTATTTCATAACTCCTGCTGCAGGCCCAGTGCTGAAGCTCCCTCTTGCTCCTCTGGCAGGAGGCCGCTCCAAGCAAGGCATGGGAGACACTGGTCACCAGAGACAAGGCTACCACAAACGCTGTCACCTCAGCTCCAAAAACCAGCAGAGCCAGTTTCCCTGGCTCCATGTACGAGGCAGTACAGCCACCCGGCCAAGCCAAGGACACCAGGGACCCCAAGAGGCTGTGCGGTCTCAGCTACTCCGCACTCACCTCTTTGGGTCTTGCTGGTCCGTCTTGTTTGCCCATCCCGTCCCGTCCTTGGGTACTATCACGATGTTGGGGTCGTTTCCTTTGTTCTCAGACTTCAGGCTTGGCAGGTTTGCAGGCGGTGGCATGCGCCGGGCTGTGGCAACTTTCCCGAGACTCTGTAAGCCATGCCTAGGAATAACTGCGGGGAGGAGGTATCACACGGCAAGGTCACGGGGGAAGAGGGCGCACACCCCCCCCCCGCAGTCACTCGGGCACCAAGACTTGGGGACAGGGTCGCTGCCGAAATCTGTGCAGTGGCCTCGATGCCCTGACGGCAGGAGGCAGCTCCAGGAGCCAGGGACCTGGATGCAGAGCCAGCAGGGATCTGATCCCTGCGGTTTGGACAGGATCAAAGGATCTTTGCCCAGACTCTCAAATGTTAGACAGGGACACCTAAAGGGTGACACTAACACAAACTAAGCTCCACTCCACCCTCGAGACCGCAAGGAGACAAGGAGACAGGGCGACCGCGCTTCCCTCCCCTCCGGGGTACCCAGCTGCCCTGCACCCCCAGAGCCTGGTCTACCGGGTGGCACTGTGGGGCCTGCTCTGGGGGCATCACACAGGGGAGTGGCCCGAACCCTACCCCTCCTGGGCCTCACCTGAGGATCTGGCCACGTCTACTGATTTTCCTTTATACTTGTCAAACAGGCTGAGAGTCGAATACTTGCTTTTCCCATCCTTGCCCTTCGTTATTTGCCCCAAACGATCGGACATCGCGATGAAATGTCATCGAGTAAGAAAATTTTTCTCGGCACCGCTCCCGATCTGCCTTTGGGATGGAGAGGGAATCATTCATTAGTCACCAGAACCTGGGATCCGAGGGGCTGGACCTGGGTCTCCCCAGGGGGCTGCCTCCAGGCAACGCTCGACCATCGCCAGCAGGGGGAGCTCTGCAGACGCGGTCACTAAGGCCACCCTGCCCCACCCACTTCACACTGTGGCACGGCAGGCGGAACACAGAGTATCAGCCAGCTTGGTGAGGGACAACCCCACGCCAGGGACCTGGAGTGCACGCACAGAATACCAAACCAGAGAGCAGGCAGCCGATCCACTGCCATGGAGGCGAAAGCCAGGTCAGAGCAGTGCCACAGAGATCAGGAACTCTCTCAGAGACACATGCGTTTCCAATAAACGGCCGGCACCCAGGCCATTATCCTAGCCTTTGGGAGGCTGAGGCAGGAGGACTGCCTCAAGTTCGAGGCCAACCTGGGCTACACAGTGAGACCCTGTCTCAAAAGAAATTTTTAAGGGGCCAGGGATTTAGCTCACTGGTGCCACACCTGCCTCACAAGCACAAGGTCCTGAGTTCAATCCCTGATACCAAGAAAAAAATTTTTTCTTTTTGTTCCGGGGATCAAACTCGGGTCCTTGCACTTGCGCAGCAGGCGGTGAAACCACTGAGCTAAATCCCTGGCCCCCAGAAAAAAATTTTTTTAATTTAACAAAATACAGGCACCAAGGCGCAAGGACCCAAATTCGATCCCCGGTACCAAAAAAAAAAAAAAAAATACAGGCACCGGGGATTTAGCTCAGTGGTTTTGTCACCTGCTGCGCAAGCGCAAGGACCCGAGTTCGATTCCCAGTACCAAAAAATAAATAAATAAATAAAATTTAACAAAATACAAAAAATGAAATGAAATACAATAAAAAATAAAAATAAACTCCCAAGGTGGAGAGGCCCTGGCAGAGGGGCTGAATATTGCTTCTCATCCTGCCCCTGGCCGGGCCGGGCTCCACTGCCCCAGCAGGGCCTACCCTGGGCCTGGGCCTGTCGGGGGAACTCCTGTGAGCGTGTGGGAAGGGGGTGATGATGGGGGAGGGTCCCGGGACCCCAGGGGTCCCCTGGGCCACTGCACACTCTGGACCTCCGGGTCGGTCCCTTGATAAACCTACGCCACTTCAACCCACTGCGAGAGTGGCCACTTGTCCCAAAAGCAGTGAGAAACAGCCGGGCATATGAAGATCACAAGTTCGAGCCCAGCTTGAGCAGCTTACTGAGACCCTGTCTCAGAATATAAAATGTGTAAGAGGCTGGAAGTGTAGCTCTGCGTGAGGGTCCGGATTCCACTGCGTGTGTCGGGGGACAAAAGAAACAAACACTCAGTAACCGGACTTCGTGGCCAACAGGAAGAGGAGCAGGACACGGCCCCACCCACGCATCCCCACCACACGGCCAGGGCTGAGAGGCAGCTACATCCCCGAGGTCCCTGGACACAGCCGTGCCACCGAGCTGTGTGGAGGTCTCCGTCCTGCCATACAGATCGGGGAGGCCGACAAAGGCGAGCAGGGAGGCCAACCGCTGAGCGGCCATCAGAGGGAGGGGTGGGAAACAGACGGGAAAGGCTCGGGAGCGCATGGCTTCTCCTACACGAGAACCAACATATGGAAAATAAGACAGGAGGAAATCGAGGAAAACGGAGAAGAGGGGAGGGAGATGAGATGAAGCGGGGCACTAAAGTGCCGTGCACACGCAGCAAGGCCCGTGAGGCACGCGGTGCTCACGTAGTGTAAACTTGTGCGTGCTGGGAGCGCTACGCTGCGGATCCCTGTGGCCAGGCCTAACTCGCCTCCTCCCGCGAATGAGGCAGGGCCCCGGGGGAGGAGAACAGGCGACAGAGGGCGCGGTGGAGCAAGGCCTGGGGAGAACAGGACTGTCTTCCTCCCCACCCATTCGCCAGAGAACCATCACGCCTGAGGTCCTGCAGACCTTGGCTGCTCTTCTGGCTCCCGTTACAGACCAGCCCCTTTACCTGCCCCAGCGCTTCCCTTACCTCTACTCTATAAATAACCCGCTGCATTTGCCTGGGGTCTTTTCCTCCCATCAGGAGTCAGAGCCCCACCCGGCCCACCTATTCCTCTGTCTCCTTGTCTTTCTTATTTTCACTCTGTGAACCCTTCAGCCACGGTGTGTTTGTGTGTGTGTGTGTGTGTGTGTATACACAAAAGGGCCCAAGAGATAGGGGAGAGGGGTTTAAAAAAAGAATTAAGAAATGTTCTGTTTCGAGAGTGGTGGTACATGCCTGTAATCCCCAGCACTGGGGAGGCTGAGGCAGGTGGATCACTGAGTTCAAGGCCAGCCTGAACTGCATAGCAAGACCTTGTCTCAAAAAACCAAAAAGAAAAAGAAAAAAAGAAAGGTCATGCACATGACAAGTGTACGTACTACAAACACATACCAATGAAAAAACTTAAAAAAAATTTTGTTTGCGGTACCAGGGATCAAACCCGGAACCTTGCACTTTTGAGGCAAGCACCGTGCCACTGAGCTAAATCCCTGGCCCAAAAAAACTTTTTAAAAAAGAAGACTGTCAGGCTAAGGTACCACATTGTCTTTTTTTTTGTTCTTGCTCCAGCCAGGGCAGGGACCCACAAGCTTTCTGACCCCATGGCCAGGCCAGGGCAGGCAGAGTGGACATAGGCCATGGGCACAGCACCCCAGAACCAGTCACGCCACCCACTGACTCCCCAAAAGAAGAAACATGAGGCTGACACGGGCTCCTCGCCTGGGAATTGAGAACGCAGCGGAGAGGTCGGCCTGTAACTGCTGCTCTGGCTGTGTCCCCCGGTGAGGTGAAATCAGCCACCCAGCAAGTGAGGGCACATGGGAGCCTGGTGACCAGGGACACCCTGGCCCAGTGCCTGCACCAGCCTGCACGTGGGTGCTTTTGGAGTGTGCCCTTCACGCGAGTGTACACCTGCGGGGCACACTACCGGCCTGGACAGACCTTAGCCTCCGCCTGTTATGCCAGCATTCAGGAGGCTGAGGCAGGAGGGTTATAGCAAGTTTGAGGCCTGCCTGGGCTACACAGTCTCAAAAAAAAAAAAGAAATCACTGGAGGAAGATCACAGGCAGATGAGAAAAGGGCCTAAAATCCACATGAAGAAGGCGCGTGTGGAATCCAGGACAGGACTCCGGTGGAGAGCCCAGGCTCACTGGAACAAAAGCCACCAGAAAGTCTCCAACCCAGGCAACCTGACACCGCAGCGCTCTCCAGACAGCCCTGCCCACGGGTCCCCAGAACCTGTCTGTCCACAGCGGGAGCCGGTTGCTTTGTCAAATGCCATTTCCGGGTAACAGGATTCCTGTCCGTCTCCCTGGGCTACCGGCCAGCATCACATGACAGCCAGCGATGGGGGACAGCCCAGCGCTCTCAGGAACGACAACTGTGCACGTCCCTGGCGCAGGGCACCAGGCTCGGCACCGGCGTCCAGCCACACCTGCAGCAGCACAAGCACAGCGCTTCCTCAGACGCAACAGGTAGCTCTGCAGGGCAGTGCGTGCTGGGCCAGGCTCTCGGAGGAGTCTCCCAGGCTCAGCACTGCACTGACAGTGCACGGAGGACGGGGGCGGGGCAGGACAAGGGCTCCAGGGACAAGCATTTCACTGATGCCGGCCCAGCACAGCCGGGTTTGCATCCACAGCAAATCCAGCTTCTCCAGGTCTCCTCGATTCTAGTACTGCTGGGTCAAATGCCCAGCCACGGACACTGGGAGCCATCGTCACCTGAACCCCTGAAGGACCTACTGTGTGCTACGGGCTCACAGCACGCAGGGGAAGATCCAGCATCCATGCCCAGGCCCTGGGGCAAGGAGAGCACGCACCTGTGATTCTAGCACTCAGGAAGCTGAGGCAGGAGGATCGCTGGGAGTTTGAGGCCAGCCTGAACTACATAGCAAGACCCTGTCTCAACACCAAAAAGAAAAAAAAAAAGATGAAGAAAAAACTAAGCACCATCCTATCCCCCAATTCTCGGGTACTGTTTGTTAGTTTGCAAGCCCCGGCGCCTGCCTCAGCCTCCTTGTTCCTCAGACAGTGCCGAGCACCTGCTCACAGCCTTCGCTGTTGTCCCCCTGTCCTGGGGTCACATCCGACAGACATGCCAGCCTCCCCTTCCTCCCCGAGAGTCCTGCCGCCGTCCACACTGGCTGGGACTCGAGGCCGGCTCCTCCTGCACTGAGGAAAACAGTGTCCCTTGTCCAAGACCCGCTGCAAGGACAGTGACAAGGGAGAGGGGACAGCGCGGTGACCCCGCCTCGCCCTGGGCAGGTGCTGGGCTCTTGAATGCGCCCTCCAGGCTCCCGTGTGGCCACAGCTGCGCCCTGTGGCCCTGCCTGCCCCTCCTCCGTGCCCCAGGGTGACAAGCAGGAAGCAGGGTCCCATTGTGCTGTTGAGGCCTCTCCAGGACACCAGAGACAGACCCCAAAGCCCTCCTGACATCAGCACCCACTGTGACTTTTTTCTTTTTGGTGGTACTGGGGGTTGAAGCCGGGGCCTTCACACTGACCCACGTACCTACATCCTCTTTAGTTTTTACTGTGAGACAGGGTCTCGATAAATTGCTACAATGCCCAATCTGTACTCAAACTTGTGATCCTCCTGCCTCAGCCTCCCAGAGTGCTTCGATGACAGGTGTGCACAGCATGCCCAGCTTCTGGGACTGCATTTTAAAGGCACCGAAGGGCCCAGGTGGCAAGCTGCCCACTTCCTACATGCCTATGGCCTTGGGCCACCCCAGAGGCGGTAGGATGGTCCTAATCCGGATTCTTTTTCTGTACATTTTTAGTGACAAAAGGAATCCATGCTTGATGAAGAAAACTGTAAAGCCTAAGGAAATCTGCAGGAAGCCCCCAGCCAGCTTCCAGACTCCCCCACGCCTCACCAGCCCCACCCACCTGGACCCTGGGGGCCGCCCTGCCGTGGCGACCATCAGCCATGCGCCCACTGCTCTGTGCATTTCCCTTCCTACCTCCAAACAGTTTGCCAGTAAAGGTCACAGAACACCCTGCATCAATTCTGAATAGACTTGCTGTTTGTTTAAGAAAATGAGAATGCTCCAAAGCAAGCTTAGGGCAGGCGGGAGGCTGGCTCCTCCCCCTTCCCTTCCCCCAACACGGTCAGCAGGGCAGGGACCACACTGTGCCCGTGCCTGCCTCACTGTCCCCTGCCGATGCCTGCCTGGCTCCGGCATCAAGAGTTTCCCTGGGCAGACTCCCCGCAGCAGCCAGACCCACTCTACACACAGGGCCGGGAGAAAAGGAGCCAGGGAAGCCCCACCGGGCATAGTGGTGCACGCCTGCGATCCCAGCACTCTCGAGGCTGAGGCAGGAGCATCACTGAGATTTGGAGGCCAGCCTGGGCTACACAGAGAGATTCCATCTCAAAAAAACACAAGAAGGATGAGATGACAGTCACCAGAGGAAGTAAGGGTAGGGCCTGATGGTTGGGCTCCCTGGAGCGAGGGAGGAATTCAACACCTGTATGACTGTGACAGCCACCCACCCCAAGGCCTGGGAGGAGTGGTCAGAGATGCTCATGTCACACACAGGAAGGCCATGACCAGAGGCCAGACCACCGGGCCTGGTGACACCAGGCCACCGCGGGTAAAGCACTCGGTAGCAGAGCTGTTCCCACAGGGCAGCCACCACGTCCAGTGCATGGCAGGGCAGAACAGTCACTCAACAAACGCTGCCACTGGGCAGGCTCAGGACATGACCCCCTCAGCCCATCCCCTCAACTCCTCCTCAAATGTGGGGTGCAGGGCTGCAGGCATGCAGAGCTCCCCAGACAGCGCCCCCAAACCGTCCCAAACTCAGAGAGGTGCTGGGACTTGGGCAGAGGCCAGATGGACCACAGAGCCACTGCAAAGAAACAATGCTGGGAACTGAAATAAACAACATGCAGCCAACAATTAACATCCTCTGAAAATCTGGATGCTGCACTGGGGAAGCACAAACATGATTCCTTCTCTCTTAAGTGATACTCGGAAAACAAGAGAAAACCCAAGGGAGAAATAAACCTAGCAGAGCCCAAAAACCATAAGCCTTAGGCGGATCATGAGACAAATCCCAACCAAGGGACACTAATAAAAAAGGCACTGCTACCTCTGTGGGCAGCGACATTCAACCCTGAAGGCAACACCAGGGCACCAGATTGTGTGGGGAGAGAAAAAGATGGGGGTTTTTTTTGAGAGTCTCACTACATATTCCATGCTGGCCTGGAACTCCCAGCGATCCTCCTGCCTGAGCTTACTGAACGCTGAGATGACAGGTGTACAGCACCATGCTCGGAAGACTTCTTGAGACTCATACAAGGACCCAACGCATTGGCCTTCTCAGAAAGCCACCCAGATCGCGCCCTGATAGAGCCATGATGTCATCATGGCCCTCCAGTTGCCTGTCACAGGCTACATGGTGTTTCTCCTCCCCTTCCTACAGCAGGGGTCCTGTCCGGCCCAGGGGCCGAAAGACTCACGCCCAGAGGCGGCCTGGGCTGAGTGCGTAGGCTCTGAGGCTGACACATTCAGAATGAGGAGCGACCATCAGATGAATGCCAGGCCCGGAGCTGTCCTGGAAGAAACACTGGGCCAGCCAGCTCCAGGCCCGCCCCTTTCCGCATGTCTGCTTTGCTGAGCCAATGAACATCTTCGTTGTTCAAGATCCTTTAAGACGGCTGCTGCTATTGGCTGCCCTGATTCTCCCACGGACACACACACAGGAAAAGAAGCCTCACAGGACAGCCAAGATGGCAGCTGTCACAGTTAGGGGAGTAGCGGGCTCCAGGGGGCTGCAGTGTAGATCTGGTATGTGTCTCAACTGCGCCGGCCCCCTGGGATTGGGACTGAGAGGTGAGGGGACCTTGAAGGGGGCCTGAGGTGTGGGGGTTGGGTGCGCCCTTAAAGTGGACTCTTAGGCCCACCCAGTTTCTCCTTCCTTCTTTGGCCCTGGCCAGTGAGGAGGTGAGGAGGTCGGCAGTCTGCTCTGCCCCAAGCTCCTGCCATCAGGAGACCAGGAAGGAGCTCCACTCAGGAGGCTGAGGCAGGAGGATCACATCAAGTTTGAGGCCAGCCTGGGCTACATGGGGAGCTCAAGGCCAACGTGAAATGCACAGTGAGACTTTGTCTCAAAAAAAAAAAACAAAAAACAATCAGGAAAAGCATAAATCTCTAAGTTTGGTACATCAAGTCCATTCAAAACACAAAACAAACCACCGAACCGGGATAGATTCGAACACATGTTCAAAAATGACTCATACTGCACTCAAGGCAAAAATCCCAAGTTTGAAAAGCAAACATCTCTCTGACCAGAGTGCATAAAACAAGACATCACGAAAGCAGAAATAAAAATAACTATTACCGTCAGAAAATTTCAAACCCTATAGATAAGGGTCTGTGTTTTGCTGCTGGGGACAGGCCCAGGGCCTCCCAACAGCTATGCTCTCTACCACCGAGCTACAGCCCTAAAGCTGAAAACCCTGCATTATAGCTGCAGAAAACCTAGAAAAGCCTAACAGCACAGCTGCCAGGCGCGGTGGCACATGCAGCATGGACACGCCCATAATCCCAGGCACCGGGAGGCTGAGGCAGGAGAACTGCTCAGGTTCCAGGCCAGCCTGGGTTACCTAGTGAATTCAAGGGTGGCCTGAACTACATAACGAGATCTGCCAAGAAAAGAAAAGAAAGGAAAGGAAATTGGTACACAGAGAAAATGTAATAACCTGAAAACCTTTAAATTCTCTTAACAGAAAAGAATGAATTTTTTTTCCTTTTTTTCTGAGACAAGGTCTCACTTTGTATTCCAGGCTGGCCCTGAACTCAGTGAGTGATCCTCCTACCTCAGCCTCCTGAGCGCTGGGATCACTGGTGAGTGTACGCAGCTTGTAATGAGTTCTTTGTAACTAATGTGTTACTGGTACACATTAAATTCAATATGCTGAACAAATTCAAATGATACTAAGCACGGGACTCAGAAGGGGAGGAGCTAGCAGGTGGCCCTCCTCCCAGCCCTCAAGTGCTATTTTTTGTCCTTTCTTTTTTGCTGCTGGGGGGGGGTTGGGGCCACAACTAAGCCCCACACTGTCCTCCCCACCCCGGCGCCATCTATTCCAGTGTGGGAAGTGGCTTTTTCCTGCACCCTGGGGCCTGTGAGGAAGGAGGGATCTGCCACGTGCTACACCTCACGCTCTTCAGAGATGGACACTGCTGACTCGTGCACCTTTACACACCTGGCCTTTTTGCACTGCCTGACATTTATGAACCACACCTTAGCCGGACGTGGTGGTGCGCACCTGTAATCCCAGCACTTGGAGGCTGAGGCAGGAGGATCGCCTCGAGTTTGAGGCCAGCTTGGGCTACACAGTGAGACCCTGACTTAAACCAACAACTACCATGACAAAACGAACCACACCTTGTAGTCTGTGTCCCAGGAACTGAAGGCCAGGAAGGAAGGCAGGCGGCAGTGGCAAGGTGCAGCCCGGCCCCCAGAAACCCGCAGCCCCAGACCTTTCATTAGTGAAATTACCCAGGAGTAGAGGCCCAGGGGCAGAGGCCTTGGGGACCCAGCACTCAGACTGTGCAAAACAAAACCCTCTCTCCACCCCCGCTGGTGCAGAGCTGCCACGGAGCAGCTGCCACGGAGCAGCTGCCAGGGTGCACAGTGCTTGGGGAAGGCCGGTCCCAAGCGGCAGCGGCTCCACCTGAAGCCCCAGCCATTCAGCCAGATGAACCTTCCCGTACTGCCCCTCTCCCGGGGCCCAGGTCAGAAGACTCAGCTCAGAGCAAAGTCCCAGGGTGAGGGGCTGCTTCCATCCCCACCACCCACCTTCCCTGTGACAAGAAATAAACCCAGGGCCACCGCGGTGGGTGCAGGGCTCTGAGGGCCGAGCTGGTTTCTGAGATCAACAAAGCCAGAAGGGCTTGGCCCTCAGCCTGTGGCACAACACCCAGGACACTGAGAACCACTGGGACACCCATCAGGCAAGATGGTTCAGCGGGACAAAGAAGGTGACGAATCGAGAACCGAGGGCCAGGCATTCTACAGGGACACTGGTCTTGCTGGACAGTCTGCGATTTCAGAGTCAGACAGGGGAGAGGGGACAAAGACCAGCGTCCAACTCATCTCCACAACTTCCTCGCCCCACGCCATCTCAGCAGGAAGATCTGGTGACGCTGCTTGTAATCCCAGTGCCCTGGGAAGCCGAGGCAGGAGGATCACTAATTCAAGCCCAGCCTGGGCAATTTAGACTGACCAAGACCCTGTCTCCGAGTGAAAAATAGAGGGTCAGGCTGCAGCTCAGTGCAAAAGCCCTGGGCTCACTCCCTACTACCTGCCCCGAAAATCCATCTGTCCCTGGCCCACCCCGTTCACAGCACAGCCCATCTGCCCTGCCCCCAGCCCACACCAGCACCCTAGGACCCTGTGGAGCGGCCCTCCTGATTCAACCTGCTCTCTGCCCTGCGGATTCAGCAGCAAGTTCTTCCCTCTCCGTGGGGGAGCTGAGCGTGAACTGCCCCGGCCCAAGGGTGCGCCTGCCATCAATCGCCCCGGTCACTGCAGGCTGCAGGCACAGGCATGGTTGCTCCACTGGGAGGGCAGAAGGACTACTTTCCTTTTCCACTCTGACAGGTTTTTTTGATTTTGGTAACAACCTTGGGCTTGTTAATTGTTAAATTGTTACTGTTACTAGTTACTGTTAAATGTTTCTTTTATTTTGTTTCTTTTTGTGTAGTTCTTTTTTTTTTTGGAGACAGGGTCTCATGTAGCTCAGGCTGTCCTGAAGATTGCAGTGATCCTCCTGCCACAGAAGTGCTGAGATCACAGCCACCGAGCCACTGCACCTAGCTCCTCCAGTGTTTTTAGGGTCTCGATACACCCAGTAGTTCGGAGTCAACAGCTTGTACTGCCTGGACTGACCAGATGCTCACACTGGGCCCAATCCTTTGTCACTCTTTCCAGCAAAGCTGGGAGACTGCCCCGTGCCCACTTTGCAGATAAGGAAACTGAGTCTTAAAGGACAGAGGGAGCCAGGTGTGGAGGCTCACACCTATAAACGTAGCACTCAGGAGGCTGAGGCAGGAGAACTGCCATGAGTTGAAGGCCAGCCTGGGGTGCCAAGTGAGTTCAAGACCAGTCTGAACTACAGAGCAAGACCCTGTCTGAAACAAAAGAGCAAGAGGAGCAACACCCATTTGTGCAGGCCCGCCGCAGGTGGCGGAGTTGGCAGAAAGGACACTTCTGTCTGCCCAAGGCCAACTTGGCGCTGTGGCTGAGCACCGCAGAGCCTCCCTTGCAGCTCCCGCCCGGACACGGGCTTCACTCACCTCACTCCACTCCCGAAAACAGGGCCGGCTCTGGGCGGGCGGCAGGCAGGAAGCCAAAGGCCCAGCCAGCTGGCACAGGCGGCCTGGGCACGCTCCCAGGAGGGCACGGCAGGAGGAGCCCGGGCACCTGCCCCCAGCAGCTGGTGGTGACGGGGTCCAAGCTGCAGGATGAGGCTAGCTGGCCTGGGTTTCCATCTTCACACGCAGCGCAGGGCTGCAGCACAACGAAACCCAACATGGGGTAAACAAAGGAGCCCCAGGTGTATACTGCCTGCTCTAAAGCCCCAGGCCCCAGTCTGTGGGATCAGGAGCCTTTAATAGCTGCTGTTTACCCAGAGCCTGCTGGCCCGGTCCCTGAGCATTGTGAGCACCTTGGCGCTGGACCCTCTGGACCCCTCCCAATTCTTCGAAGGTGTCACCCTCACAGCTGCACACAAAGAGACTACAGGTTCAAAAAGCCAGGTCCTCGGGAGGCTGAGGCCAGAGGGTCACCACAAGTTTGAGGTCAGCCTGGGCTGCAGAGGGAGACCCTGTCTCAAAAAAAAAAAAAAGATCCCTGCCCTCAGGTAACTCAGCTCCCAGGTGACAGATGGAACCTGGACTGAGGAGCTCCTGTCCACCAACAGCAGCTGAGGGCCAAAGCATCCCACACTCCTGGGAGAGCTCCCAGGGCACCGCAGGACCAGTGTGTGGAGACCAAGCAGGGCGTCCCCGGGGGCGCATCCACCCGGGGCTCGGGCCCTGCACCCTGTCTAGGGGACCCCAGGCCTGTGCAGGGCTCGTCTGCGGCCACAGCACTCACCGTGGGGCCCCGTGAAGTCCAAGCCTGGGGCCCAGCGCTGTGGGAGACTGAGAGGCCAGTGGCGGGGGCGAATCCACCCCGCCGTGGGGTCCGAAGGCCCCAGGCGCTGCATTGTCCAGGGACCACGCTGCAGGGCAGAGGCTGTGGGCCACCGGGGCCGACACCCTGGGCACGGAGCACTTGGGCTTTCCCAAGGGAGCGGGCGTGGTGGTGCACACCTGTGATCCCAGCACCCTGGGAGGCTTCGGCAAATGCTGCTCAAGTGGAAGGCTCCACCCCACAGACCCGCACGCTCAGGTGCTGCTTTACACAAACCGTGCCTCCGTGCAGAGAAATCTGGCACGGTTTTAGCGCAACTGTGTAGTCCCCCAAACTACAAAGAGACTAAATCTGCACCAATAGGAGCTGGGTTAGGTCAACAAGGCCACAAAAGACGTCCAGCATGGGCCGAGGATTTAGCTCAGTGGTTCCGCCGCCTGCCTCGCAAGCACAAGGTCCCAAGTTTGATCCCTGGTACCAAAAAAAAAAAAAAAACGCCCAGCAGCAGCTAAAACAGATGACGTCATCCGTCTGCACAGGGACAGCAGGACATCGTCTCGGGTGACAGGGCAGCTTTAAGAGCAGAAATAAGAGGGCCGGGGACTTAGCTCAGTGGTCCCGCCACCTGCCTCACAAGCACAAGGTCCTGAGTTTGATCCCTGTTACCAGAAAAAAAAAGAACAGAAACAAGGTAGGGCATGGTGGTGGCACATCCGTGTAACCCCAGCACTCAGGAGGCTGGGGCAGGAGCATCCCCACCAGTTCAAGGCCAGCCTGAACTACACAGCAAGACCCTGTCTCAAAAAAAAAAGGAAAAGGAAAAAGAAAGTAAAATATAGAAATATGGCTGGGGCCAGGGATTTAGCTCAGTAGTGCCACTGCCCCCTGCCTTGAAAGTGTAAGGTCCTGAGTTCAATTCCTGATACCAAAAAAAATGAGAAAGAAGGCTGGATGTCATGGTGCATATGAAATCCCAGCACTCTGGGAGGCTGAGGCAGGAGGATCTCAAGTTTGAGATCTCATGTTTGGGCAACTTAGTGACTTAGGGAAACCCTGTCTCAAAACCAATAAATAAAAGGGCTGGAGATGAGGCTTAGTGAGAAGGCCCTGGGTTCAATCCCCAGTGCTGCAGAGTAGAGACTGACATACAGAACGAACACCAGTACACACATGCGGATGATGTGTGTTTCTGCACGGATTCATGGGAAACCATTCCCAGTGAGCTCCTTTCACAAGGCTGAGAAGAGCCTTTATACCTCCAATTTTCTAACTTTTTAAAAAGGCAACTGGGAATATCTGGGTCATGGGACTATAAAACTATACTGGTGTATAAGTTTTAAAACCTAAGCCAAGCTGGGCGCGGTGGTGCACGCCTAAAATTCCAGCACTTGGGAGGCTGAGGCAGGACAACCAAAAGTCCAACCCCAGCCTGGGCTACTCAGCAATTTAGGGAGACCCTGTCTCAAAATAAAAAACAGAAAGGGCTGGGGATGCAGCTCAGTGTAAAAGGCACGTTCAATCCCAAATTCTGCAGAAATCTGAAACGAAACCCAATAAGCATCGTGGAAGCGTTCGGCATGCTGGATGTGTTTGTTAACATGAACACAGCCCGTGGTTCTGTGTCTCACAGTGCAGCAGCTGTACAACGGGAACTGCTCAGCCCCACTTCCGTCACCAGTGGCTACCGGGAGAGCAGACTTCCACCCCTCCCGCTGCTTTCCCTTTCTTTCATTGAAACAATGAGCACATGCACTGTTGCAATTAATTTTTAATCAAGAAAATAAGAGGCAGGGAATTTCACAGGCTGATTCAGGCCAGCAGTTGCTCTTCCCCTACACTCCTCTCTCTGTCTCCCCCCAACACTGAGCTCCTTCAGCCCCACAGCCAGGTCACCTGGCCACCCCAGCGGCTGCCCTTTGTCACCTGCACAGCGCTGGTTTTTAGGTTCTGGGCGAAACAAAGGAGCTGGGTAGAGCACCTGGACTAATCGCCAGCCACGGGCCAGCCAGCTTCCTGCACACAGGTTCTGCATGCAGCTCGAGGGGCAAACATTTGCAATGGCCACGTTCAAAGGACCCCAGCGCTCTGGCAGGCTCTTTTCAGGGACCCACAGGCTGGGCTTGTACTCGAGACCCTCCTGCCTCAGCCTCCTGGAGTACTTGCTGGAATGACTGGCGTACACCTCCACACCAGGCAGAAACCATTCCAGGTTTCAGCTACTGAGGTCTTTTTGGTTTTGGGGGGGGGGGTTTGGTACCAGGGATTGAACTTGGGTCCTTGCACCTGCGCAGAAGCGGCAAAACCACTGAGCTAAATCCCCGGCCCCGCTACTGAGTATTTTTAAAGGGGGCTTATTTCCAATCTGCTAGGTTTCAGCCTCCTCCTCAGACTTCCGGAGCTGAGTGGGGCTTGTTCTCAGTGGCATCTGAGACCCCCAGCTTTCCAGCCAGTCCCACCCTTGCTCACCAAGAGGGACAGAGTGACAGAGCATCACTCCACAGCACACTGCTCAGGGGAAAGGGACCATCCCACAAGCAAAAACAAAACTGTATTCCAGAGATGCAGAAGAGCCTTCAGAACATGCTGAATGAAATAAGTACCTGTAATCAGGAGGCTGAGGCAGGAGGATCACAAGATCCTGCCCAACCAAGTCAGCGTCCTCAGTTACAGCCCAACCTGGACTACAGAGAACCTGTCTTGAAAAACAAAGCCAATAAACAACAACAAAGGGCTTAAAAAAAAAAAAAAGTCTCAAAACACTGTGGCTGAAGGGTCCCCAGGGGCCTGAGGCACACCTCCCCCCCATCCTGGGACCTGAAGGCCCACAAAGGAAGCTACCTTAGGCTCGGGACCGAGCAGCAGGAACAAGGATGGGAGGGGACCCAGATTTGGGGCAGAAGAGAGGACGACTCCACCGTGGGGAGATAAACAGCCTCAGGACCGGGGCCAGGGATTTAGCTCAGTGGTTTCGCCACCTGCTGCACAAGCGCAAGGACCTGAGTTCGATCCCCTGTACCAACCCCCCCCCCAAAAAAACCCCAAACAAACAGCCTCAGGACCAAGGCTGACTCCAAAGCTGTGCCTTCTGGTCTCCGCAGGAAGAGGAAAGGGTAACGACAACCTATACCCCCAACAATAGCAGATCAAGTCTGGAGGCTGAGGCAGGAGGATCATCACGACTTCCAGCCCAGCCTGGGCATATTACACAGTGAGTTCAAGGCCAGCCTGGACTACATAGTGAGACCTTGTCTCAAAAAACCAAAACAGGGCCAGGGATTTAGCTCAGTGGTTC
>NW_004624760.1:4580107-4973017 GCF_000247695.1 Heterocephalus glaber
GGCGTCGGGATCGCGCGCGCGGAGCGGGCAGGGTGCGAGCCCGGGTGGGTGGATGCGGCGCGCAGAGGCTTCAGCCCGGGCGTGGACCATGGGAGCCCAGCGCTTGTTGAGCGCCACGAGTTCGAGGCCAGTCCGGGCTACGCAGCGAGCCCCAATCTCCGAAAACCCAAACAGGGCGAATGTGGCGACACCGATCCGCGCCTCTGCTGGGTGCTGTGCATTTGTCCGAAGGCAGAACAAAGGGTCTGGAGGCGGGGTGCTCGATCCCCGAGCCCGGACCTGGACTTGCAGTCACCTTGGCAGTTAGGAAAACAATTTGAGACGGGTGTGGTGGCACACGCTTGTAATCCCCACACTTGGGAGGCTGAAGCACGGGGATCGCCGTGAGTTCGAGGCCAGCCTGGGCTACATAGCGAGATCCTATCTCAAAATAAAATAAAATAAAATAAAATAAATAAAATACCAAAAAGAACAGGAAGCACCTAGGGCCAGGGTGCGAACCTCTTCCCCGCCTCTTCCCGGTGGTTTCTTCCTCGCCCCCTGACCCCAGCCTCCGCCGCGCCCTATGTCTATGTTAAGAGACCCGGCTCAGGCGTCCCCTTTCATCCGACCCGGCACACGTTCTAGCCCCGGTTCCTGGTGAGAAAAGAAAGCGCTGAAGTCCAGAACCTGCCGGGGCACTTTGCCCTGGCTCCAAGGGCCAGCTCAGGTGGTTCATGGGAGTCTGGGGAATTTTATAAACATTTAATTTTCCTACATTTTATCCCTGGTCATTTTCAAGTTTTTGTTTGTTTTTTTTGTTTTGACATAGAATCTCGTCCTGTTTGTCCAAGCTGGACTCCAACTCCTGGGCTCAAGCAATTCTCTCTTGGCCTCCCAAGGCGGGGATTACAGATGCACCTGGACCAGCTATGATCCTCTCTTTAAAATAATCCAGTGTTGGGCCGGGGATTTAGCTCAGTGGTTTCGCCGCCTGGTGTGCAAGCGCAAGGACCCGAGTTCAAACCCTGGTACCAAAAAAAAAAAATCCAATGTGTGCTGTGGTCAGGCAGTCTGAGCCAGGAAGAGCACAAGTTCGAGGCCAGCCAGGGCAACTCAGTGAGGGCCTGTCTCAAAATGAAAAAGGGATGAGCTTGTGGCTCAGGGATAAACGCTTTGCCTAACAGCGATAAAATCTTCAGGAAGTCCCCTAACGCCCCCCCCACACACACACAGCGCAGCAACTACAAAAGGGCAGGCAGAAGCTGAACAGGAAGCAGTTTTATTCAGCACGTACTGTGCAAATCCTCAAGGGAGCCGCTGGGTTCCCTTGAACCCCCACTCCCAGACTGTCCGGAGTGGGCAGAACAGTGCCTTGTCACGAGGGAAGATGCCCAAATCCTAAACTCTGAGCCTGGTCGTGTCGAACTGGGCATGGTGACGCACACCTGCGATCCCAACACTCAGGAGCTGAGGCAGGAGGATCGCAGCGAGTTTGAGGCCAACCCAGGTTTCATAGTTCGTTCCAGGCCAGCCTGGACTACATGAGGAGACCCTGTCTCAAAAAAAACAACAACAAAAAAGAGAAAGCTGTGACTATGTCACCTTCCAGGATTAAATGAGGGTCCTTGAGGTAGAGGATTATCCTGGATTATTTACGAGGGGTCCCAGAGGCCCAAGGGGTGGAGTGAGAGAGGAAGACCAGACTGAGGAAGGGGAGCTCATTTTGGGGGAGATGAAGAACAAACAAGCTGGGACTGGCGAGAATGGAATGGATTCCACACACACACACACACACCCCCGGGCCTTTGGAAGGCTTTAGTTTGGTTTTGGTTTGGTTTTTTGTGGGGTTTTTGGGGGGGTTTTTTTGGTACCAGGGATCGAACTTGGGTCCTTGTGCTTGCAAGGCAAGCAACGGAACCACTAAGCTAAATCCCTGGCCCTTGATTTGGTTTTTTTGAGACAGGGTCTCATTATGTAGCCCAGGCTGTCCTTGAACTCAGCGTGATCCTCCTGCCTCAGCCTCAGGCGTATAAAGGACAAGACAGGCACAGGGAGAAGGAGCACTGGAGTCCAGAGCTTGTCTCTTGGTTTGGGAGCCCTGCTGTCTGCCATTCCTGGCCCAGGCAGCTACGGTGAGGTCCCTGACAGCCAAGAAAATAAACAGCTGGGTGTGGTGGCACACGTCTGCCACGTCTGAAGATGGCAAATTCAAGCCCAGCCTGGGCAAATTAGTGAGATTGTTTCAAAACAAGATTTAGCTCAGTACAAAGGCCTGGGCTTCAACTCCCAGTACCAAGAGAAAAGAAAAAAAAAGAAATATAAATACATGATCCAGGCTTTTAGTTCTCCCTCAGCTTCCAACCTGCACCTTAGGGTGCCCCAGTGCCCCCTTGTGGAAGCTGAGTGGGGAGAACCCAGGCCCCTCTCCTTTGGATGCCCGAGCAGGGAGTCGATCTTGGCACCAGCAGGCGGGCACTAGGTAGGGACAGAAGAGGACACCTGGCATTGCAGTGGAAAACCGGGCTCTGGGCATGGTGCTCACAGCCAGCAAAGCCACCCACGTGAGCCTGCCAGCTTTCTAGGCTCTGTCACCACCCGTCGTGTCGGAGCAGCTTGCTCAGTGCCACTGCTGCAGCGTTGGCTAAAAACAGCAGTTTGAGCTGGGCTTGATGAGGCATGCCTCTAATCCCAGCACTTGGGGAGGCTGAGGAAGGGGGATCTCAAATTGAGTCCAGCCTGGGCAATTTATTGACTTTGGAAGACAACAAATTTTAAAAGAACTGGGGATGGAAAAGAAAAAAAAAAAAAGAACTGGGGATATAATTCAGTATGAAGGCGCTGGGTTCAAATCTCCAGTACTAGAGAAAAAAAAATAGGTAGTAGACACAGAAAATTGTAATTTTAAAATTGTTCCAGGCCCAGCACGGCTGAATCCCTGACAGAGACAGAAGTCAGGAATTAACTCATAGTCACCATAAGGGCAGTGCCTAACCCTAAAATGAAGAAAAGGGGTCAAAGAATGTTTTGGCCAAAACATCCTTTTTTCTTGTTTTGGTTTTTGAGACCGCCCTTGAACTCACTATGGACCCCAGTCCCTTTTTCTTTTGCTCTTTCTCTCTTTTTCTGTGCTTTATTCTGGGGAATAAACCCAAGGGCCATTGAGCACAGCCTCGGCCCATTTATTGATTGATTAACTGTTTTTGAGACTGGGTCTCACTATGCAGCCCAGATTGGCTTTGAACTTGTGGAGATCCTCCTACTTCAGCCTCCCGAGTGCTGATTTACAGATGTGTACACCATACCCTACTTGTTTTTCTTTTGGAGACAAGGTCCCCATAAGTTGTTCAGACTGCACTTGAACTTGCAACCCTCCTGCTTCAGCCTCCCAAGTGGCAGGGATTAAAGGTGTGCACCACTACACCAGTTTCTTCTGCATATCTTGTATCCTACCTCCTCTGCACCTGGCCAATCCCCAACCTCCTGCGCTCTCCAGCCCCAGAGCTGCAGGACCTTGGGGACACATCCCCAGCCAGCCTGCAGTCACCCAGGGCGCAAGGCCTATGCCCCTGCTGTGGCCCCATCCTACAGCTGGGACCCCCCCCACACCCAGAGTCCCAGATTTTAGCTCCGAAAGTGGCTCATCTTCTCCAGGGGACATGGATTCCAGCGGAGAGCAGGAATTTGGATGCTGGCCTTGCACAAGTCAGGCTGAGCTGGCAGAGCCTCTGGGATGCAGGAGCCAGGGAGGACAGTAGCCCAGGTTCCCAGAGGGGCTTTGGCCCACAGAGATGAGCTCACAGCAGGGAGGTAAGTGGACACGGACACCGGGCACTGTGCCACCCACACAGGCTGTTTATAAAAAGATTAATAATAATGTAGAGAAAGGGGATGGGGATTTAGCTCAGTGGTTTCACCGCCTGCTGCGCAAGTGCAAGGACCCAAATTCGATCTCTGGTACCAAAAAAAAAATAATAATAATGTAGAGAGAAAGTCTGGCTACGTTCTCCAGGGTGACTGAGTTTGTGATCCTCCTGACTCAGCCTCTGGAATAACACTTGGCCTCAAATTTTTGAAAAAAAAAATTTTTTTTGGTACAGGAGATCGAACTCAGGACCTTGCGCTTGCCAGGCAGGTGTGGTGCTGCTGAGCTACCTCCCCAGCCCTTGAAAAAGAAAATTGAAAAGAGTTGCCAAAGTCCTAACAGTTTCAGCACTGCTGAAAAGTCCAGGTCTCAAGCACGCTGAAGTTTAAAGTAAACTCGTAGCTGCGAGCCCCCGTACAAATGAAAAGAAAGTCAAACACTTCCAACATTCAGCGGCACAAGATAGACATTTCCATACTGGGGATTTAGCTCAGTGGTTTCGCCGCCTGCTGCGCAAGAGCAAGGACCTGAGTTCGATCCCCGGTACCACAAAAAAAAGCAAAACAAGATAGACATTTCCATTCCAAAAGGTACAAACAGAAGGATGCGAAGGAACAGGACCAAAGTAAGTCCAAAATCCAGCAGGGCAAACATTACATTCCACAGTTCTACCTCCCGAATCCCAGGCCATCTGTGGCAAGCTATGAGCTCCAGAGGGCTTGAGTGGCTCCGCCTCTATGTTGCTTCCAGTGATTGTAGCTCCCACGGCTTCTCTCTTGGGTTGGTCCTGCTCTTGCCTTGCAGTTTTCCTCAGCTGATCCATGCCCCTGGTTTCTCCAAACTTCTGGAGTCTCCACTGCACCTTTGGCCTCACACTCACAGCTTCACACCCTGCCCTCTCAGGGTCACACTGCCTGGACTCCCCGGCCTGCTTCTGAAGTCTGGGTGGAAGCCTCCTGAACCCACAACTCTTGCATTCTGCCTGTACCTAAAACCAGCACCACGTGGATGATGCCAAGGTCTGCTGCCAGCCAGAGCAGTAGCCAGGCTTCCTTCTCTCTTGGCTGTAGGGATCCAGTGCTTATGAACCAAATCTGGAGGAACAACTTCCCTAGGCTGCTGACCTTCTGGAACGTGGTGCTCTGGGGCTCTCTTCTCAAAGCAAAATCTTTCACCTTTGCAATGCTGAGGCTGCAAAGGGTGGAGTCCTGCTGCTTCCTGTGATCCCTTCAGGCCATCTTTTCTATTCTGTTCCTTCTCAACAACCAAGTTCTCCTCTGCTGTGTCTTTGCAGTCCACAGCTTTACTGGAGCTTCCTTTCTGGCCAAACTCAAAACATTTTAAATGTTTCTGCTGGGCTCTTTGCTCTTGATTCTCAATACATGCCTGGCTAAAAGCCCCCGACAGTAGCTATGCCACTACCTCAATTTTCCTATATCTTTTTAATTTTGAGACAGGTCTTGGTAAGGTTGCCCAGGCTGGGCTGGAACTTGCGATCCTCCTTCCTCAGCCTTCTGAGTGCTGGGATTACAGGTGTGCACCGCCACTCCTGACTCCTGTCTGTCTTCGTCTTACCAGGCTCGCCAGTTGGAGGCCAATGGGAGATGGAGGGGGGCCAGAGAGCCCCCACTCCCGGCTCCAAGACGCCTTCTGGGGGAAGGACCCGGAGGATCTTTGTCCCCATCTGGAGTCCCCAACACCTGCAGTCAGGCAGGCTTTGGGCCCCATAGGTGGACGGATCCCGGAAGTGAGAGCAGAGTGCCGACCGAACTCCTGGGCCTGCCTGTTACTCATTAAAAGCACACAATTCATGTCCCTCCCAAGGCAGCCGGGATGTAACTGGTTTGCCCTAAACCCCACAACTCTGTGCTCAGGCCTGCAGATGCTCAGGAGGTGACTAAATGCAGAGCAAAGCTTGGCCTTCATTTGTATCCTTTACCTTAAAATTGTGGGGACAGGTATGTTACTCATTTATTTTTAAATTTTATTTATTTATTTTAGACAGGGTTTCCCTATGTAGCCTAGGCTGCCCTTTAGCTCTTGACAGTCCTCCTGCCTCAGCCTCCCAAGGGCTGGGACTATAGGTGTACTACCATGCTCAGCTCATCTCTTTTGTTTTGTTTTGTTTTTCAAGTACTGGAGATCAAACTCAGGACCTTGCATTTGCAAGGCAGGCTCGGGGGCCACTGAGTTAAATCCTCAGCCCCTATTGGTACATTTTAGATATGTAATGATAACATTCATCCTAGGGAATTTGTACCAGTACATGATATAACATGTTTCTTCGTTTTCCTCCATTCCTCTCCTCCCTTAGGTACAAAAGCTTTGTTTCTATTTCTCCTCAATTTTCTTTTTTTCTTGTCCCTTCTTTCCTTTCCCCCTCGCCCCTCCCTTGTTTCCTTTCCCATTTCAACATTTTCTTCCCATTTCCCAATGTCTATTGTACATTTTAGTCCTTACTTTCACCTTCAGTTTCTCGCACCAAACAATGTGGTATTTAAACATGTGTTTGATTTATTTCACTAAGGTGCATCCATTTAGCTATAAATGTCTGAACTGATCCTTCTTTGTGGCTGAGTAGTACTCCATTATATAAAAAACCACATCTTCTTTATCCATTCATCTGTTGATGGGCTTTTGTTCGTTTGTTTGTTTTGGTACCAGGGATCGAACTCGGGTCCTTGCGCTTGCAAGGCAAGGGGCGGAACCACTGAGCTAAATCCCTGGCCCCTAATGGGCTTTTTTTTTTGTACTAGGGATTGAACTGGGGTCCTTGCAGTTGCAAGGCAGGCGGCAGAATCACTGAGCTAAATCCCCAGCCCAATGAGCTTTTGGGCTGTTCCCAAGACTTAGCTACTACAAACTGTGCTGCTATAAACATAGGTGTGCATATATCACTGTGGTATGATTCTTTTAATTTTTCAGGAACATACCTAGAAGGGGACTAGCTGGGTCAAATGGAACCTCCAGTTTTATTTTTTGAGGAATCTCCACACTAATTTCCACAATGGTTGCACCGGTCTACACTCCCACCAGCAGTGGAGCAGGGTTCCTCTTTCCCCACAGCCCTGCCAGCATTTGTTATTGGTTGATTTCTTGATAGCAGCCATTCTTTCTGGGGTGAGATAGAATCTCACTGTTGTTTTAATTTGCATCTCTTGAATAACCAATGATGTTGGACATTTTCTCATATGTTTATTTGCTGTTTCTATTTCTTCATCTGAGAAATGTCTATTCATTTCAGATGCTCATTTTTGGATTCGGATTTTGGATTTTAATTTAGGGGGGGTCAAATTTTATTTAGTTCCTTATATATTCTAGATATTAGTCCTTTGAGGAACAGCTGACAAAAATTATTTCCCACGCTGTGGGTTGTCTCTTCACTCTACTGGTGGTTTCTCTTGGTGTGTAAAAGCTTTTTAATAAGATGAGATCCCAGTTGTTGATTCTCTGTGTTAGTTCCTATGCGATTAGAATTTGGTTCATAAAGTCTTGGCCTACACCAATGTCTTTGAGAGTTCTATCTATTCTATCTTCCAGTGGATTAAGTGTTTCTGTTTTAATATTTAGATCTTTGATCCATTTCTATTTTAGTTTAGTGCATGGTGAAAGACACGGGTGGTTTTAATCTCGCCTTAACTTTTTTCTAAAAATTAAAAAAAAATACAAATTAGCAAAAACATAGGCCTGACGTGGTAGCACACCCCTGGAATTCACAGCACTAAGGAGGCTCAGGCAGAAGGATCATTTCGAGTTCCAGGGCGGCTTGGGCTACACAATGAGACTGTCCAAAGGGGGGAAATAGGAATGAATGAGTTAATAAATAGCCGGGGATGTAGCTCAGTGGCACAGCCCCTATGTGGCAACTGCGAGGTCCTGAGTTCGATCCCCGGTAGAAATAAATAAAGTTAGCTACCCAAAGCTGGGCACGCTGGTAGACACCTGTAATCCCAGCACGCTTGAAGGCTGAGGCGGGAGTTGCCCAAGTTCAAGCCCAGCCTGGGCAACTTAGTGACTTAGCGAGAGCCTGTCTCAAAATTAAAAATAAAACAGGTATGGATTGTTTCCCTAAGGACCAGAGAGCCAGCGCAGAACCTCTTCCGCCAGGGACTCCCCAGTCCTAGCCCCAGCCCCAGCTCGCACACCGCGCAACAGGAGGGGCCTTGTGGCCACACCCCTTCTCCCCCCCTTCTTCATTTCTTCCGGAGTGGTCTTTGGCTGCAGACTTTGTGATTGGGCGGGCCCGCGAGCGGTCGGAGGGATGCGATTGGTTAAAATTGCCGTTTCTCTCTCGGTAATCAGCTTCGATTGGCCGAGGCGCCCCCATGTCCGGTACGTCATCCAGACTGCGACGTGGTTGGCGTGCGGGTCCCGGTGCTGGCAGCCGGATGTTGGGCGGCTCGGATCGGCTGGGGGCGGCTGAAAGGCTGGCCCGGCGGGGCGGGCGGTTGGTGGTGATGAGGGTTCGAGACCTGCAGTGCGGGAGATCGAGAGGAAGCGGGACGCGGGGCTCCTTGTCCAAGGCTCCTAGCTGCGGCCGCGCTCAGAGCCCGGGCCTGGACCCTTTTCTGCCGAAGCTGGGTGTCACGGGTCACCATGGGAACTGAAACAGCAGATCAGAAAGCTGGTGCTATCCGCACCTGTAATCCCAGCGCTCCAGAGGCTGAGGCAGGAGGATCACCGGAATTTCCAGGGCTGCCTGGCCTGCAAAACAACAAAACCAAACCAGAAAACCCCCACCACCTACCACAATGGCCCATGATTGAATTCCTATATAGATGAACAGATTTGTCCACAAATAATGCACAAATATTTACAGCAAAAGAACAATGACGACCACCCCGGGGTTACCCGTGTCCCAATCCCCGGAACCTGAGAATGTGTTGCCTGGCCTGGAGAAAGGGATTTCATTGATGTGATTAAATCTCGGATCTTGAGCTTGGAGATGATCCCGGATTATCTGACTGAGCCGGTGGAATCGCAAGGACCCTACGGAGCCAGGCGGGTGTGTGTGTGACAGGTGACAGGAGAAGCCGGAGAGGAAGGGACAGGAGCTGTGGTGCCGCTGCTGGTATAGCCACAGCATTTGTGAATCTCAAAACCTGTAGGTGGAATGGAAGAAGCCTGGCAGAGTATATGCTGCATGACTCAACTTAGAGAAAAATCTAGAAAATGGAAACTAATCTGTAGGGAAGGCACCTCTTTCTTGGGACCAGGTAGTTTATTGTGTATAAACAAACATCAATGAAGTGTTTCCCCCACCCCTGTGCGTCTGAGCACCTTTGAACTGAGCTATGTCCCATCCCCACCTCTGTTTTATCATTTTGAAACAGTTATGCAGTCTGGAACTTGCAGTCCTCCTGCCTCAGCCTCCCAGAGTGCTGGGATTATTGGTTTGCACCACCACACTCAAACCTCAATAAAGGAAAGAATGAACAGGAGTGGTAATAGAGATACAAACAGGGCTACAATAAGATGTTAAGGCAGACATGGTGGCCCACGCCTGTGATCCCAGCACTTGGGAGGCTGAGGCAGGAGGATTGCCATGAGCTTAAGACCAGCCTGGTCTATGGGGCCAGGGATTTAGCTCAGTGGTTTCACTGCCTCCGCAAGCACAAGGACCCGAGTTTGATCCCTGGTACAAAAAAATAAAATGAAATAAAATAAAAATCCTCCCCAGCCCAAGACTCCGCTTTAAGTGAAAAACTTCACCCGGGGCACAGATTGGCCTTGAGATGCTGGGTTGTATAATATGAGGCCACCATAAATAGCAGAACATGTAAAAATCAAACATCCAGACAAGGTTCTGGATTGTTCCAGTGGGATTTCAAATTATATTGGATCCAGTTCTTTCCAAAGTTTCCTTAAGCTTAACAATAAATATTTTGAAGGCTTTTTTGAGGTTTCTGTAACAGAAAATGCAGGAGCTGGTGTGTCTGTGGGAATCATTTGTTTTTCCTGATGTGATAAAAATGCAGTGAAAACGGTCACAAAGGGCCAGGGATTTAGCTCAGTGGTTTCGCCGCCTGCTACGCAAGTGTAAGGACCCGAGTTCGATCCCCGGTACCAAAAAAAAAAAAAGGTCACAGAAATAACACCTGACATGGTACCAAAAAACCCCCAAAACAAAAGAAATAACACCTGACAAGGAACCGAAATGCATTTGGGGGCAATGCAGTGCTGGGGATGGAACCCGGGCCTTCACACTGAGCTACATCCCCAGCCCTGGTTTATATTTTTTATTTTGAGACAGGGTCTCTCTAAGTCACTAACTTGTCCAGGCTATGCTGTAACTTGGCATCCTCCTGCCTCAGCCTTCTGAGCAGCTGGGATTACAGGTGTGCGCCACCATGCCCGGCTGCAAGGAGAATATTTTTGCTAGGAAGAGAGAATCGGGGAACCGAATAGGAGAATTTTTTTGGTTGTGTGATGTATTCACAGGTAAAAGGTCTCACAAATGCAAATTTAACCTGGAATTACCTAACCTGCATCTTCCAAACAAAAAATTGAAGTGGACCTTTGGCCCATTTGTTACTAACATAAGAATGTTGATATATTGCCAGGTATGGTGGCCCACACCTGTAGTCCCAGCACTCGGGAGGCTGAGGCAGGTGGATCGCCGTGAGTTCGATGCCAACCCAGGCTATATAGCCAGACCCTGTCTCAAAAAAAAAATGTTGATATAGAAAAATATAACTCCCAACCTGTTAGATGTCAAATGTGCCGAGTTTGTGGTCCCACAACATCATGGAATGAAGTTGCAAACCAAAGGAAGAAGTTAGGAGAGTTTTATTGGAAATAAGCAGAGAAGAATGGCTCCTGGGTTTCCAGGAGGGGTCCCTCTGGGGTGGCCACTGGCGCCCTCTGTCGGGGTAATTTATATAGCAAAGTCTCAACACGGGTACAACGTGGGTCAGACTGCAGTCACCTATAGGATTCAAGTGTAGCCACTTAGCTATCGTTGGTCCAATAGAGAAACTAGTCATGGAGCACAGACATATGGAAAGAATAAAGATCCCAGCACTCAGGAGGCTGAGGCAGGAGGACTGCCTCGAGTTTGAGACCAGCCTAGGCTCCATAGTGAGTTCAAGGGCAGTCTGGGCTACATATACAGACCCTGTCTTAAAAGAAAAAAAAGGCATTTTGGGGAAGGGAGGGAAATACGGGTGTGCATGTGTTGGTCACCCACCTATGTGCCTGATGCCTACCTGGGCCCCCTGGACCAGGCAGTGCTAATTCCAGTGTAATCTCAAGCTGCTGTTGTCTCTAGGGAGGCTTCGGGCCTGGCTACTGCATCTCTGTCCTGAGGTCGGGCTCGCTTCAGATGTGCCCGCAGCCACAATTCTGATGGCTCTATTTTTGATGATGTGTGTGTGCCAACTTCCTTGATGGCCCTGTCCCCCTCTGACTGGACACTGATTTCTATCTAATGTAGCTGCCTATAATAATGTGACAGCTTTTCAGTAAGAACAACGAGTGGTTATCACGGAAGATGAGCTTTACTAGTCGAAACAAGCCATCACTCTGGGAGGCTGACGCAGGTGGATCCTAAGTTCAAGCCCAGCCTGGGCAAGTTGGTGACTTAGTGAGAGCCTGTCCCAAAGGAAAAAATAAAGGGCTGGGGATGGAGCTCAGTGTGAAGTCCTTGTGTTCAACGCCGAGCACTGCAAACAAAAAACCCCTACGACACTATATATCAATGTCTCCTAACCTTACAAACAGAGACTACCAGATAGCGTGTGAAGAAATAAAGAACGCTTCCTGCTGAATAGCCTTACACACACACACACACACACACACACACACACACACACACGATCTCACACCAAATCTCCTTCAAGCCTCTAGACCTGAGGTAGGATGGGAGGAATAAAAGGTAGAAAAGGGCCAGGGATTTAGCTCAGTGGTGCCGCTGCCTGCCTCACAAGCGCAAGGTCTTGAGTTCGATCCCAGTACCGGAAAAAAACATGGGCCGGGGATTTAGTTCAGTGTTTCCGATGCCTGCCTTGCAAGCACAAGGACCCGAGTTCGATCCCTGGTACAAAAAAAAAAGGAATTATATATCAATGCTTAGAATGGGGCTGTGGGCAGTGCTGAAATACAGCAGAAGGTAGGAAATAATGTCACCCACTGTAAATGTATTATGCGAGTGGTTGTGTTTTACATAAACAGGATCGTTACAGGTGATTTCCAGGCTTTGCCTCATGTATATGAAAAGAAAAATGACAATCCTAGATGACTAGACATGAGCCCAGGCCCTTACATTTGATACATTTTGTTTTAAAAATAGACCTGTTTTTCAGCTTCATCTGTAGTTCTATGTGAAGACTGATGAATCAGTTTTCACTTGTTTTATTAATAAAATGTAACTTGGATATCTGAGTTGATGGTTTTGTGATTTAGCTGAGTAAACGATCTTTGTAACAGATAAGTTATTTATAAAAATTAAAAGACTTATATTCTAAAAAAAAAAAGGTAGAAAAGAGGCAACTATGTTGCACTTTTTTTGGAGGCAGTCTAGACACGTAGCCCAGGCTGGGCTTGAACTTGTGGCGATCCTCCTGCCTCAGCCTCCTGAGTGCTGGGATTACCGCTGTGTGCCACTGTGCCTGATTTTAAAAAAACGGTACTTTTATCCCACTATCTTTTTTTTTTTTTTTTTTTTTGTACTGGGGATTGAACTTGGGTCCTTGCACTTGCAAGGCAGGCAGCAGAACCACTGAGCTAAATCCCCAGCAAAAAATTGTACTTTTAAAAAGACTGCAACTTCTGGAGCCCAGTGGAAGTCACCCAAGGCATCCAAGTCTGCTTCCCTTGGTTAATTCAGTCTCCTTTCCTTCTTGACCTCAGTCCCAGGACCCCTCAGGATACTGAAAGGCCATAAATTGGCTGAATTGAGAAAGTAAAAAGCAGGAAGCTGAGCCTGAGATGAAGCAGCAGGTTGAGAGAACCCAAAGAATGTTTAAATGACCCACCTAAGAAGAAAAGAACCAACAGGGCCGGTACCTGCCAAGCAGGCCAGCATCTGCTGCGGGGCGGGTGGGAAGAGGAGATGTCCCCGTCCCAGGAAGGGAGGCCCCGTCTCTTCTGGGCCTGCGCTCTTTCCCCAGTGTGTACTTTTTATTTCCACCCAATAAAACCTTTCCCGAGCCTCTCACCGGCAGGTCCTGAGAATTCTTTTTCTGAAGCCCTGAGGCAGAGCAGAGTTTCCTGAAGTCAGCCTCGGGGACCTCCTGGACACTGGCTGGGACAGGCCCGGCTCCCAAGGGCAAAGGGAAGGACAAGGACACGTGAAATGACGTGGCCCATCCTGTGCAGTCCAGGCCATGGGCAGCCCTGCTGGACAAACCACCACGTTTCTCCAACACATTTCAAAGGGAGGAAAAAGGGGAGAAGATGAGAGGGAGAGAGACATGGAGGGGCACAGTGTAGACTAAGACACTGGAAACTGTATCAATCAATTATATTTATATTTTACTATAATAAAAAAGCCAGGCATGGTGGCGCACGACTGTCATCCTAGTACACTGGGAGGCTGAGGCAGGAAGATCGCAAATTCCAGCCAAGCCTGGGCAACTTAGCAAGGCCCTGTCTCAAAAGAAAAAAGAAAAAGTGGGCTTTGGACATAGTTGAGTGGGAAGGCCTTGGGTGCAACCTTAGAAACACACACGCACACACCCTGGACGCTGACTGACCATCGCTAGTACAATCCACACGCGCGCGAATCTCCCCGCTGGGTCCGCAACACCAGCACGGACCTGGCCGGGCAGGGGGAGCGCCCTAACTTCCTGGCGCACCCCAAGCCACTCCCACCCCCAGTCCCGGGAAGGACCCAGCGCAGCACCCCGGAACCTCCTCTCTCCCAGCCTCCCAGTAAACTGCACCCTGGGGCTGTCTTTGCTTTTTTGCGGGGGATCAAACTCGAGACCTTGTGCTTGCGAGGCAGGCAGCGGAACCACTGAGCTAAATCGCCGGCCCTGACTTTGCTTTTTGAGCAAAGACTTCGCCGTCCAGGCTGGCCTTGAACCCGCAGAGGCCCTCCTGCCTTGGCCCGCCCAGTGCCCGGATGACAGGGGTGCGCCGCCACCCTGGACTTTCACGGGGACGGCTGCTCTCCTCGGACCTCGACTGGGGGCGCACACACCCCGTCCGCTGCGACGTCCAACAACGAGACACGCTAGCGTCGTCTGCGGCTTGGGAACAGGGTCCATCGCAGAGGGGCAGCTGCCCGGCAGGGGCGCAGCTGCAGAGGTTGCCCAGGGCCTGGGGTCGGCGCCCCGTGCCCTGGGCCTTAGGTCTCCAGCGTCCGGCGGGGCCTCCCGGGGCTTGTGCAGTGTCCGAGTCCGGCCACCAGGGGGCGCCGCGAGGCCTGGCTGCGCCGGTGTCAGGCGCCCTGGCTCCCGCGGGCCTGGCCGCTGCTGGCCGCCTCCCTAGTATGGGTCTGGGCTGAGCTCCGGTTTTGCGTCTCCTCCTCCCCGCCACACCTGTCTGCAGGGCGGAGGACAGGGGAGGCGTCTCTGGGTCACGCCCCTTCCTCGCCATCGCCAAGGGGGCATCGCTCGGTGAGGGACCCGGGCCCTGCCAAGCCACCACCAGCCTGGGGACAGATCAGTGGGAACTGTTCTGAAACCCTGGCAAAATAACTTTTTCCTTTTGGTTCTGGGGATTGAAACCCCTTCACATTGACCTACATCCCCAGCCCTTCTTTTATTCTTAATTTTGAGACAGGGTCTTGCTAAATCACGACACCTGCTATCTTCCTGCCTCAGCCTCCCAGAGAGCTGGGATGACAAGCGTGAGGCACCACGCCCACTAGGGAGGACTTAGCCGAGGCCTGGGGAGGTGTTGGCGGGGCGCGGAGGAGCCTTGAGCCTCCAGGAAGCCGGACGCGGGCGTATCTGTGGGCCTCTCGGCACCAGGCGCCCGTGAGTCCCTCGGGGAGGCGTCCTGGGCCGGAGGTGACAGCGCCCAGGGGGCTTCCAAGCTGGGGCCCCGCCTGCTGTGAGCGTGGTCACCGGCCTGCCTCATGGGCAAGAGGCCCCACGGCCTTCAGAAATGAGAGGCGGTGCATACCGGTCACCCCAGCTCCTGGAGGCTGAGGCAGGGCATCATGGTTCCAGGCCAACCTGGGCTACACAGTGAGACCCTGCCTCAGAACACAAAACCAAAAAGATATTTCATTGCGCTCTGTGGGCTCACTTTGGGTTCGAGTCTGAAGCAAATGATTATAAACATATTATAAATGAAGATCTTTTTTCTTTTTGGTACCGGTGATCGAACTCAGGACCTTGCACTTGCTAGGCAGGTGCAGTGCCACTGAGCTAAATCCCCGGCCCCCCTATAAATGAAGATCTTTTTTAAATTAAGTGGCAACACATAACACATTTTTGTTTGTTTGCTTTGAGTCAGGCTCTGTGTCGCTCGGGGAATCTTCCTGCCTCAGCATCCCACTTGCTCTGGACGTCCCCTCTGCTCACTGCGCTGAGCTGACGTTGGTCGGAAGGCGCCGGTGTGGGCAGCTGCTGCAACCCCATATATGACCACGAGAGGGCGCTGCAGAAAGGAACCCAGGGAAGAAGCGCAGATCTGAGGATTTGAGGTGACAGGTGACGAGTAACCCGCTGTCACGGGATCCTCGAGCAGGGCCAGGAAGGACTCCAGGGGACCCCCACTTTGTAGATCCGGACCAAGGCTCGGCAGTGACGGACGGCAGCCAGGGGTGGACCTCAGCTCTGGCCCCAGCGGGCTCCCCGGCTGGCCTGGAGTCCTCGCCCCAGGGCCCTGGCAGGGCTTCGGGAGCCGCCAGATTTATTAATACCCTGCTGAGTCAGGGGCTTGGGTTTCAGCATTACAGGACCTGGAGGCCGCCAGCAGGGACGTCCTGGACTCCTGGGCCCTCGCCTGCCCCCAGTGCCCCGTTCAGGACTGGCATGAGACAGGGCTCCGAAAGATCCTTCCGGAAATTTCTAGCTTTGGAGGGTCCCAGGATTGCACTAAGCCAGAAGACTCAGCCCACTTTTGAAAGAAAAAATTAATTTTGAGACAGGGTCTCACTACATGGCTAAATTCCCCAGGCTGGGCTGAAAATGGCAATCCTCCTGCTTCAGCCTCCAGAGTGCTGGGATTTCAGGCTGGCACCACTGCCCCAGGTTGTGAGATTGCTCTTTCGAGAGCCTTCTATGGGCCAGCCCTGCCCTGGAGGGACGTGGCACAGAGCTGTTGCCTGCCTCCAGGCAGGCCCAGGCACAGCTGAGAGGCCGGCTGGGGCCTTGGGTTCAAGTGGATCCCAGGGACTCTGTCATGTGGAGTAGAGGGTATGGGGGACCCACAGGCCCGTGAGAGGTAAAAGCGGATGGACCAAAGACAGCCCCAGCCAGGTGTGGTGACGCATGCCTGTAACCCCAGCACTCTAGGAGGCTGAGGCAGAGGGATCACACGTTTGTGTCCAGCTTGGGCAACTGAACTGTGTCTTAAAATAAAAAACAGAAAAGGAGGGCCGGGGATTTACCTCAGTGGTTTCACCGCCTGCTGCGCAAGCGCAAGGGCCCGAGTTTGATCCCTGGTAGCAAAAATAAATAAATAAATAAATATAAAAAAGGACAGGGATGTAGCTCACCGTGAAGGCCCTGGGTTCAACCCCCAGCACTGAAGAAAAAAGGAAGACAAGAGGTCCAGGAGGGAGGCCCAGGCCCTCTTTATGCCCCTTTCCTCCCCCAGGCTCCGAGAGGCTGTGCTGTGTCCCCACCTACACCTCTGGCTGCTGCAGACTCCGCTCAGACCTCCCCACAATCTCTTAGTGCCCAGAATTCAGATGTCCCTGTTTGTTTGTTTGAGACAGGGTCTTCCTATGTAGTTCAGGCTGGCCTTGAACTTACTATAGAGCCCAAGCTGGCCTCGAAGTCATGACCGACCCTCCTGCCTCAGCCTCCTGGGAACTGGCAAACTGGCATTACAGGCCAGTGCAACCATGCCTTAGTGAGTAGAAGAATTTCTTTTCTTTCTCTCTTTTTTTTTTTTTCTTTTTTGGAGTACCAGGGATCAAACTCAGGACCTTGAGCTTGCCAGGCAGGCATGGCGCTACAAAGCTAAATCCCCAGCCAGCCTTGCTGGGAAAAGAAGAATATTTCATAAACTGTCACATTTCTCCTTTCCCTGGGCTGGGAGCCAGTGGGGACCTCGCCTGTGTCCCTCCCCGCACTCAGGGCCTGCCCAGGGCTGCTCTCTGCACTTGGAACCCACCTCTGGGGCCCTTCCTCGGATCCCACCCAAGCTGGGATCTGAGCCCTTATCAGTCAGCCCCTCTGGGCACCTTATCAGGGGACACATTCCAGCCCAGGTCTGTCCTCCGGGAAAGATAGAGCCCAGCTTCCGGCTGGGTGGGCTGTGCACCCGGAAGGGTGAGGTTATCAGCAGGAAGCCTGTGGGGCTTTCTTCAGCTGCCCTGAGAAAGCACCCAGGCCTGAGGTGATTGTTCAGGGGCGGCCAGGCCCGGTGGGGACAACTCATGCTTCAAAGTGGCTGGGGCCAGGCTGGGCTTCAGCCAGGGGCTCAGAAGTTTGGAGCAGCTTCTCGGTGGCTGGCTCACCCTGCAGGCCCTGTCTGTTGCTGCTATCCCCAAGCCTGCCCAGAGCTGCCCATGGGACGGCGCCTAGGATGGTTGGCGAGGGGCAGGGGCCGGGATCCTGGTTCAGTGGAAGCCAGTTTGGATCCGAGTCGGGGCAGGGTGGCTGAGCAGGTCGGGTGGCCAGGCTGGCCCTGGGGCCTCAGCAAGTGCCGCACGCCGGATTCACTCTGTAGCCCAGTCTGGGCTCGAACTCACAGTGATCCTCCTGCCTCAGCCTCCCCAGTGCTGGGATTTGAGGCGCATACTCCCATGCCTGGCTTGGATCCAGTGTTTGATGTCCCCATGGTGCCTCCCTATTCCCACATTCCCGTGCTTTCAGAGGCACCAGGCACTGCCTGATCTATGAAGTGCTTCATTTCCTGGGGTCTCCCCCACCCCAACCATGGAAACAAGGAAATGAACAAAAATAAAACATCAAAGGAGTAAATAGACAACAGAATGAGTGAGTGAGCAAATGAATGCGAAGTCTGCTACACACCATCAAAGGCAGCAGCAGATGCTCTGTCCTCTCCTCGGTCTGCCTGTCACGCCTGCCGAGCCCAGGTGCTTGGCACAGGACCTGGAGCCTGGCCTGGTTTCCAGCCTCCTCAGTCCCCAGGGTCCTTGAGGATCTGGCAGGTGACAAAGCAGGGACGCTTTGGGAAGGGGGAAGGAGCCAGGTGGGGCAGCACACACAGCCAGCACTCCGGGAGGCTGAGGCAGGATCACTGTGAAATAGAGGCCACTGCCTGGGCTACACAGCAAGACCCTGACTCAGAGAACAAAACCAAAACAAAACAGAGGGCTGGGGATGTAGCTCAGCGGCACAGTGCCTGTCTGGCAGTGAGAGGTCCTGAGCTCTATCCCCGGTACCAAAAAAAAGCAGGGAAAAAAGGCAGAAAGCTGGCAGGACAGCTCTGGGAAGCTCTGGGAAGCTCTGGAGAGTTCTGGAAAGCTCTGGGAAGTTCTGGAGAGCTCTGGGAAGCTCTAGCAGACTGGACTGTTCCATGGGGGGCACACAGCTCATGATGTTTGCACCCTGAGATGTCACGGCTCCATCGCCCACTGAGAGAAGTTGGCGATGGGCACAGGGCACTGGAATTGGGGGTCCTAAGGGACAGCCCTGCCCCCAGCCACAGAGACGCGCAGAACCTCCCTACCCCCACACAAGGAAGTTGGGGAGCGGTGGACATGAGCAGCAGGTGGGGGACTGGCCAGGCACTGGGTGCACAGTGGACGGGAGCATCTGGGTTCCCATGGCAACGTGGTGGGTACCGATCTGGGCTTCGTGAGTGTGGGTGGCATGGGGCTCCAGGGACCTTCTGGGCGAGGAAGAAGCAAAGCAAATCCTCCCTGAGGGCAAACGAGGCCACAGGTCAAAATCAAGCCGTGCTGTTGAGGACAAAAATGAATTTACACAAAGACAAGTCCACAGTCAAGAGAGGGCCCAACGTCTGCAATATTAAAGTTGAGTTTCTGCCAAGAAACAGGGGCACTGGGAGGCTGAGGCAGGAGGATCCCAAGTTCAAGCCCAGCCTGGGGAACTTGGTGACGATGTAGCGAGACGAGACCCTGGCTCACAAAAGTGAAAAAAGGCTGGGGATGTAGCTCAGTGCAAAGGCCCTGGGTTCGATCCCCATGACTGCAAAATACATAAATACATACACAAGCAGACAGGCTAGTGATGCAGCTCAAAGGTAGGGGACTTCCTCAGCATGCACGAGGGCCTGGGTTCGATTCCCATACTGGCAAAAGCCAGCTATGCATAGAGAGGCACAGGCCCTTGGAATGACAGAGGAGGTCCTAGAGAACTGACCCAGGGACATCAGGGTGGGAAGCCGTGTAATCTAAATGCAATGCTGAGACTGGACCAGCGTGGTGTGGGAGAGGAAGGGAGATGTTTCACTGGCAGAAAGCTTATTTTCTCAGTTCTAGATCAAGCTGTCAGGAGGGCTGGTTCCCCAGGCCCCTATCCTGGGCTCAGACCCAGCAGCGTCCTCAAGAGGCCTGGCGGTGGCCGCTCTGTGGTCTGCATTCCCTCTCCCGGCCAGAGCGCCAGCAGGGTCTGAGAGTTTCTAAGTCTGTCCCCTCTCCAAGGCTGGGACCTAAGAGTAGTCCCATCTGAGGCCACACCCTCATTATATCAAGGGACGCGATTCTGCTCTTCATAGTCTTTTTTTGTTGGTTTTGGAGACAGGGTCTCTCTATGTAGCCCAAGCTGGCCTTAAACTCATGGAGATCCTGCTGCCTCAGCCTCCTGAGTGCTGGGATCATAGATGTGCACCACCACACTCAGCCCTTAATAGTCTTCCTTAGCACAGTACTTAGAAGAGGGGAAAATAACATGAAGGGATGTAAATGTTTACAAGCTGAGTGACAGTGAGTGTGTGGGTAAAACTTCTGTCTCATTCTTTTACCTACTGGACCAAGGCTGAGTTGATCAATGTCCCTGGAGACCAATCTGGTAACACAGTGGGTCCTCTGTATCCCTGGCTTCTGAATCCTGGGATTCAACCAACTGGGGTCGCAAACATTCAGCAATGCTTGCTGGGTGTGGTGGTGCATGCCTGTAATCCCAGCACCTGGAGGCTGAGGCAGGAGGATTTAGGCAAATTGGAGGCCAGCCTGGGCTACATAGCAAGACACTGTCTTGAAAGGCAAACAAACAAAATACAACCACATTTTTTCCAAATGCAGAAAAGTAAATGCCTGAAAGGAATAACCAAAATATTTTATTTTGTTTTTCCTGTGTGTTCTATTTTTTTATGATGAAAATGCATTCTTGTGTAACCAAAAAGCACAATCGTTAGAGGAAGAGAATTTCACCCGTTCCCGCCAGGCTCCTGGGAGGCGCCCTGCACAGCTGGTGGGCGGAGCTCAGGATGAGGAGCCTCTCCCAGGAGGGGAGAGCAGGCGCAGGTCACAGGCAAGGGAGGCCAAGTCCCCGCCCCGGGCCATCCCCAGCCCGCTCTCTGCAGCCCCTTCCGGCCCAGGACCTGCCCTGCCCAGCAGGACCCTGTTCAGGCTTCGATGCGGGGTGTGTTCTGTGCCTCAGGACCCACATCGGGGCTGCTGGCTGGGGAGCCAGCGTTTCCTGGGGCTCCTGCCATCCTGGCCAGGTTACTCCGGGCAACAGATGGGGGCGCAGGTGGCTGCCGTGGGGGAGTTACTGGGTGGAGAGGGGCTGGGAAATCCTCCTGGAACAATGGCTGCATCTGGGGACCCTGACGGCTTCATCAATTGGTCTCTGTGTACACACACACGTATTACAGGAAAAGGCACCTTGCTATGGACCCCTCCATATCCTGCCCCTCTCTGGGAGCATACTCATCCCCTTGTCCTGGCTGCGGCTGCTTCCCGCAGCAGCTCCGGAGGGCTCTTTCGTGAGCATCTTCAGTTGTGCTCCGTTGGCTCCCTCCATGCCCTGAGTCAGTTCAAAACATTTCCCTTTCGTGGTCATTTTGACTTTGGGGCAGAGCCGGAAGCTACCGGGTGCCAGGTCGGGTGAACAAGGTGGAGGAGGACGCACCACTTGGCAGCAGACCACACCTGGCAGACCCTCAGGAAAGAGCACCCCAGAGCTGCTGCAGAAAGCCAGGACGAGGGGATGAGTGTTCAAAGCGAGGGGAGGGGACTCACCATAATGTGTCTTGTACTGTAACATTTTTACAGTTTAAGTATTCACCATGTATCTTGATCACTCCTTATACATGTCAGAGTCACATAACGTGTGAGAGGCTCATCGAATGTGAACTTCCCAGCACGTGGTCCCAATGCCACGTCCTGCTATTCCTGGCTCCTCCATGACTCTGGGGAAGGTGGCCGTGTTCATGTACGTCACCTGATGTGGAGTTCACACAAGGAATCCTAATTTTGCTGACTGGTTCTGTTTGTGAACTGAATTGTTTGTGAACAGAACCAAGGTACTGTACTGTACTGCACTTGCTGAATCTAGCATGGATATGAGGACACATGTAAACATGTGTGTGCAAGAGAATGTCCACACAGGAGTGCCCATGTGTACAACTGTGCAAATGCACGTGAGCCCCAAGTGTGTAAGTATGCACATGGGTGTGTGTGCACCACAATGAAAGCTACAGACTTTCCTGTGCATGGGACGGAGTGCAAACTTGTGTACAATTTTATATCAAAGTGCACACATGAATCTGGTGCAGGTGTGAGTGCACACGTGTCTGGACCTCCATGCACGCTGAGGAAGCACATGGTGTGCTCTGTGTCCAGACTTGTGTGTGTGTGTGTGTGTGTGTGTGTGTGCCCACAGACCTGCAGGCTCTGTGCCTTGGTACTGCTGTAGGCCACCGGGCGGGCACTGTCCTGTCCCCACGGCTGCAGAGGACTGTAATACTGATAATGCCCAAGGCAGGCTGTGAGGCGCTAACCTCATGACTGGTTGTTTATAGAAGTGAGTCCGGCCGAAGCCTATGTGCCGAGGTCAGGGTAACGTGCACCCAAATTCCGTTCCCACAACTGAAACCTTCAGACTAGAAGGACAATGTTCCACCTACAATCATATTTTGTCTATTCTGTTCCTAATTTGGGAGTGCATTGTCTTGTCTTTTGTTTTGTTTTGTTTTTTGTTTTTTTTGGTACCGGGGATCGAACTCAGGACCTTGTGCTTTTGAGGCAGGCGCCGGAACCACTGAGCTAAATCCCCGGCCCTATTGTCTTGTCTTGTCTTTTATGAGCCATGTTTACATTAATTTCCATAGAAACCACACGTCGCCTTTACCCCAATTGATTTCCAATAAAAGTCAGTGCCTGGCACTGGCCAGCGCCTTTAGTCCGCTGCACCAGCAGTGATTGTCCTGGCCCCCGCTTTCTCTCCTAATTCTGTCCCTCGGTGTATTCTTTTTATCAGGCCTGCATCGCACACTGGGCAGGTGCGTACTGGAACCTGACTACAGGGGTCTCTGGCACATGGCCTCCTCCGGCTGCGTGTGCGACCTGTTGCACACGTGGGAAGGTCAGCCGATCTGGCCGGGTGGGGCCCTGGCCTGGTGTGAGCACAAGCGGGTTACATAACGTGTGGCCGAGGAGGGTGCCAGATGTTCCCTTCCCTCCCGGGCCAGATGGCGAAGGATCTGGGAGTCCCTGGCTTTTCCAGCTTCTGGATCCTCCCTGTACAGGGCGTTGGGACTTTGAACAGTAGCGGCTGCCGAGGCTGGGGCAGGGGCTTTCCAGAGAGGGGGCTGCCACGGGACGCCTGGGCCTCCTGCACACCCCGCACCTGTGCTGCCCTTCTGGGCCTGGCCTTGTCCTTCCTCAGGTGCCCGGGGACACCACTGACCTCATCAATCCGCCTTAACAGTGTCCCTCTGTGTGTGTCCATGTCTTAATCTCCCTTCTGCTTTTTACAATCGTTTTTGTTTTTTTGGGGACAGGCTCTTGTTATGCCCTTCAGGTTGACCTTGAACTATGTAGCACAAGTTGGCCTCAAACTCACACCGATCCTCCTGCCTCAGCCTCCCAAGTACGGGGATTACAAGTGCGTGGTACCCTGCCTGGGTTTTAATCTCCCTTCTGTAAGAACATCAGCCACTTTGGGACTGGGTCCACGCTAACACCCTTGTTTTAATGCGGCCATCTCTTTAAAGACCCTGTCTCCAAGCCGCCCCATCTGGGACAGGCGGGGACTCTGACGGGGACGCCTCTGGGGACACAGCCAGCCCCTAAGCGCTGCGTGGTGTCTGGGGTGCCTCTCGCACCCCTTCCCTGAGTCAGCCGGCTGGAGCCATTCCACTGGGCCCTCTCAGCCCCGAGGGCTCCTTCATCGGGTTAGCTGCGCAGATGCCTGAGCCTGGGCTGGGAAGAGCACACATTCCTTGTCCCGGTGTCCTGGAAGTCCCAAGGCCCTTCCGGGGACTCCAGGGAGGGTCAGGTCCCCTTCCCCGCTCCAGGCCCCTGCCTTCCTCAGCTCTGGGTCCCTCATCTATGTCAGTAAAAGAAGGGTGGGGCATGGAGTGCACACCTGTCATCTCCAACTCTGGGAGGCTGAAGCAGGAGGGTGCCAGCCCAACCTGGGCAATTTGGGAACTTAGGAGACACTGTCTCAAAATAAAAAATTAAAAAGGGCTGGGAATGTAGCTTAGTGCAAAGGCCCTGAGCTGCATTTCTGTCCCTCTCGTCCCCTCCCTGAATCCTGCCCACCAGGTGACAGAGGGGAGCCTGTGCCCCGCACACCCACCTCACCCCCACCAACTTTGAGGCTGGTTCCGGGCACTGGTCACTTCCTGGGGCTGGAGGGGACACATGCAGGGCCCCGGCTCTCGTGGGACCAGGAGCCAGAATGCCTCAAGTCTAGCGGTTGCCATGGAGACGGGGCAGGCTCCTTGGAAGGGCCACGATTCTGCAGCAGTGCTGTCTCCTGTTGTGGGCACTTCAGCCTTGCACAGCCTTTCGAGGGTTCCCAGAAACTGCAGTCTCAGAGGGAAAAAGACAGAGCCTTCCCCCCCAGGGGTCCGGGGAGCCATGGCCAGAAGTCGGGTGCCCTGGGGTCCCCATGATGTCGGGGTCCCCACTCCCTGGCCCTGTGTGTGTCCAAGCCCAGATGTGCCTCTCGGTGCCTGGAGGATGCCAGGGCCAGTGGCCTGAGCCCCTCCATGCCAGGCTGGACCCCAGACACCCTCTCTGACCCACACAACTCATGCAAGGAGAAGTCAGTCCTGGCACACAGCAGCTGAGGCCCAGAGGCCTGGTGACCCTCCAGGGCTGGAAGGTGGGGCTGGGTCTGCTGAGCAGCCTGTGACCTCCCCACCCTGCACAGCCACGGCTTGGGGGTCCCAGGGTGTAAAGCTGTGTCAGACTCCCCAGGGCGGAGGCTGTCATGGGCCTGGCAGGGAGCTTGGGGACCTGGGAAAATTCAGGACCAGTGCCCGGCCTGGGCATGAGTGAGAAGGACAAGGCTGCTGGGTCTGTGAGGAGTGCCTGGAAGATACGGTGTGTGTTCACATGAAAAATCACTGCAGTAGAAGACACACGGCCAGGAATCCCCTCAAAGCCTCCCCTCACTTCAAACACACTCGTCCCAGCTCCCTGGCCGCTTCCTGCAGCAGCTCTGGAGTCCTCTTTCCTGAGAGTCTTTAGTTACCATCCTGGCTGTCTTGGTGTCCTGAATTGATTCAAAACCTCCTCCTTTCATGGTTATTTTGACTTTGGGGAAGAACCGGGAGTCGCATGGGGCTGGGTCCAGTGACTAAGCTGGATGGCACAGCCTCATGTTTTTGTTTTTTTTGTTTTTGAACTAGGAATCGAACTCAGGACCTTGAGCTTTCAAGGCAGGTGGCAGCACCACTGAGCTAAATCCCGGGCCCCACAGCCTCATGTTTTTACAGCCCTGTCTTTGCGTTGGGTGGCGTTTGGCAGCAGCATTTACATTTTTTTTTTTTCCAGTACCGGGGATGGAACTCGGGTCCTTGGGCTTGCGCAGCAGGTGGCGAAACCACTGAGCTAAATCCCGGGCCCAGCATTTACATTTTTAATCACACCTCATAAAGACACTCAGGAAAGAGGACTCCAGGGCTGTTTCAGAAAGTGGCAAGGCTGGTGGGATAAGTGTGTTCAAAAAGAAGGGGAGGATTTTTGAGGAGGATTCATGGCAATGTGTCTATTTTTTGTTTGTTTTTGATTTTTGGAGACAGGGTCTTGATATGTGGCCCAGGCTGGCCTTAAACTCATGGTGATCCTCCTGCCTCAGCCTCCCCAGTGCCGGGATTATAGGCGTGGCCACCACCCAGGCTGATGTCTCATTAAAACACAAACTGTGTTTTGCCATCACCCATCTCTGTGGGGAGGGAGGATGGCATGGAGCAGGCCTTGTTCCCACCATGCCCAGCACGGGGCACGGGGCCCTACTCCTCCATACCACCGGGGCAGTGGTGCCGGCAGCCAGTGATGAGCAAAGGGCACAGACTTGTCCAGGTGCCACATGGACGGCACCCCTGGCTCACAGCCGGCCCCTGGGGACCACTGTCACCCCTCTCTGACAGATGAGGAGACTGGGGCTGGGGGGGTCAGCACCTGAGCCGGCACCAGCTTGGCTGCCTCACAGGACGTGGATTCCAGACCCCATTCCTCAGCCCCCCAAATCCTAAAGACACTCCTCCCCCACCCCTTGCCAAGGCTGAACCTCAGGAACACATGTCCCTGCTAGGGAATGCACACCAGGGGCCAGAAGCCTGTCTGTCCCCCAGCATAGCTGGCATTGATGGCACATGCCTGGGATTCTAGCACTCTACGAGGCTGAGGCAGGAGAATCCCAACTCAGCCTGGACAGCTTGAGACTCTGCCTCAAGATAAAGAACAAAGAAGGGCTGGGATGTAGCTCAATGCAAAGGGGCTGAATTCATTCTCCAGTAGTGCAAGAAACAGCCTAGCTGAGCCCCACCTGGCTGACAGATACAGAGGTGGGGGCGAGGGCCAGGGGGGATCTCGAGTGAGCACCGTTGGAACTGCAGAAGGGACCCGGGAGGCCATGGAAGCAGCCAGGAATGAAGAGCAGACGCTGAAGCTCCTCTGGGCAGCCGGACTCAGAAACGGGTGCCCCCAGCCCTGCCGGGCACAAGGCAGGCTGGAGGGAATCGGGGCCAAGGAGCCGCTGCAGTCCTGGCTGTCAGGAGGCCGTGACCAGAGCTTGCTTTCCCTGGACACAGGCGCTGATGGGGAGACGGCCTAGCCCAGGGGATGAAGCACAGGGCTCAGGGGGGTGGGGTGGGGATACAGTGAGAGCCAAGGGCCACCGGGAGGGGCAGGCGGCCTGGCTACACCCTGTGGGCCCTGGCTGGGCAGCCTGGGGCAAGTCCCTGCCCTGCCTGGGCCTGGAGTTCTCGTCTATTAGTCAGGGTGTGGCTGGGGACTCTGGGACACTTCCCGGGGAGCAGGACCTGGTGCGCCCTGGGTGAGGGCTGGAGGCTGGTGCCAGGGGACTGGGGCTCCCCAGGTTCCCTCCACCGTCACAGTGCCCGGCCTCAGGGCAAAGAGGCCCTGGCCGTGAGGCTGGAAGAGCCCCCTGCAGGGGCCCAGGAAGAAGGACCAGGCATCCTGGGGGCCCAGCACCAGGCCGGCCTGAGCCACGCCAGCGCTGTTTGGGGCACTGCACAAGCTAGAAACCATGCGAGCGTGCGCCCGTGTGCCGCCTGTATTATCACGGAGGTGCACATGTGTTTACAGCTGGTGGACAGGTCCCACAGAGCTGGGCCTGGGGGCCGACGCCCCATTCCCATCCTGATCCCTGCCTGGGTAGCAGTTCCCTGGCCTGGATGGGGGAATCCTCCAGGAAAGGGGCCTGTGCTCGGGTCCGTCTAGCAAACGCAGGCCCAAACAGGGTTGGGCGGGACTGGTCAGAGGCTTCAGTGTCCATCGTGGGCAGTCTGTGGCCACTCCCAGGGTGGTGGCCCACACCCCAGGACTGCAGGCCGGTGTCCCGAGGGCACCCTGAGCCCTCAATGGCTCTCCGTGGCCATGGACCCAGCTGGCAGTGTGGTGGGCACAGTCAGGAATCCACATCTGGGGCCACGTGGTGCAGACGAGACCCAGCCCCTGCTGTCATCTTAGTCTCAGGCGCTGTCCCCAGGAGGAAGCCAAGCCAGGCTGGGCCCCAGCACCTGGAGAGCAGCCCCAGAGCCCAGCAGAGGGCTGGGCGGGCACTGCCAGCCTTGAGTCCCCGGGGGAGCCTGCTTCTCAGGCCTGCAGCAGCGGCGGGAGCCTCACCAGGCGGAGATGAGCATCTGGCAGGTGTTGGAGGACATCCAGACCAGCTCCACCAGGCGGAACTGGAAGTAGCCGATGGCGAAGCCCGAGAGCACGTCTGTGATGTGGTGGCGGCCGATCATGACGCGCGACAGCCCCACGCACAGCGCCCAGAGCACCAGCAGCACGCGCAGTGGCACCGCCAGCACCAGGTGGCTGAGGAAGAACTTGGACACCATGGCGGCACGGCTGGCATGCCCGGCGGGGAAGGCATAGACGTCCATGGTGAGGTGGTCCAGCAGGCTTGGGCTGGTCTCGTATGGCCCGCGGCGCTTGATGAGCTTCTGCACGCCCGCCACTGTCATGATGTCCAGAAGCAGGGCTGGGTGGGGGAAGAGGCCAGCCCATCAGTGCCACCCACGCCCAGCCTCTGTCCCTCCCACCACTCCGACACAGGACCCACCCCAGGGCCTTTGCACTCGCCTTCCCACCACCAGGAGGCCGGAACCTGTGACATCCATCGCCCCCCAGGGAAACCCTGTCCTCATGAGGCACTCAGTCCCATCGGCCCTGCCCCAGGCCCTGTCAACCACCAGGCTGCTTCCTGCTCCGGGGATTTGCCTTTGCCACACATTTCATACGAATGGAATCAGACAGTAGGTGGTTTTTTGCCTTGGCTTCCTGCCTTTGGCCTAACATTTCGGGGTTCACCCATGTTGCAGATGGCTCAAGACTATTCCTTTTTTCCTGGCTGAATAATATTTCCCTGAACAGATATGCCACAGTGTGTCTGTCCATTGATGGAGACTGGGGTGTTTCCACTGGCACCACTGTTAATGCTGCTGCTGCTGTGGATATCGGTGCAAAATCGTGCTTTCAGCTCTTTTGGGTGTTTCCTTAGTGGTGGAGTTGGGGGATCACATGATAGCTCTGTGTAGCCATGGTGACTTAGTCACCCGTGAGGCCACAGCACCTGTAGGGCCTTCTGCAGGGACAGCAAAGATGACCTCAGCAGCATGGTATGGCATCTGTGTGATGTCGCTTGATTTTCCTCCTCTGATTGTGGCTACTTGCCCCCTAGATAGGACCCACTGTCCTCCCAGTGGCCCCCTCAAATGTTCAGCCCACCAGACAAGCTGGATAGGGGGAAGAATGATTACTGGTGGCAAAGGCCTGTAACCCCAGCACCGTGGGAGGCTGAGGCAACAGGGTCTCAAATTCAAATCCAGCCCAGGCAACTTCATGATTTAATAAAACATTATCTCAAAATAAAAATTAAAGGGCTGGGGATGTAGCTCAGTGGTTCCTCTGCCTGCCTCGAAAGCGCAAGTTCCTGAGTTCGATCCCCAGTACCAAAAAACAAAAAAAAACAAAATTAAAATTAAAATAAAAAAGGGCCGGGGTTGTAGGTCAGTGTAAAAGTCCCAGGTTCAGTGCCCAGTACTAAAAAAAACACCTCAGCCTGAGTAGGCGGCTTCCTACGAAGCTCACTGTGTGTGTCAGTGTGGCTGGCTCTCCATGCCTGCTCTACCCGAGACATGTGAGCATGGTGGCCCATGCCTATAACCCCAGGACTCAGCAGGCTGAGGATGGAGGATCGCTACGAGTCTGAGACCAGCCCGGGCTACATAGCAACACCTTGTTTCAAAAATAAACAAACAGGGCCGGGGATGTAGCTCAGTGGCATTGCGCCTGCCTCTCAATCGTGAGGTCCTGAGTTCAGTCCCTGGTACCTAAATAAACAAACAAACGGAAGGAGAGAGAGAGAGAGAGAGAGAGAGAGAGAGAGAGAGAGAGGGAGGGAGGGGAAGGTGACAGCTCACGTTTGCTGCAGGACATCTGCAAAACCTAAGTCTCACTCGCCCTGCCCCTGCCCCTCAGAGACCGCTGGCCTGAGAGCAGCGGGTGTGGAGCTGGCATGTGTGTGTGACCACGCCTCCTGGCACTGCTTTGAGTCCTGCTGCCTGAGGTGGCTGGCCAGCCTGTGTGCCGCTGAGGCCAGTCCAGCGTTGCAGCCATCTTGGCCTGGGGAGGTCACAGTCCCCAGGCATAGGGCAGGAGGTCCGGAGGGAGGCGGGCTCTTGGCTCTCGAGCCACAGGGAGGCCGGTGGTAGAGCCAGCCAACTGATCCCCACATCAGGAGCCCTCTCCTAGGCCTCACCTGGCCCAGGGAAGCACCAGATGCTTTCCAGACTGGCTCCCAGGCAGCAAGAGCAAGCATCAGTGAAAGGATCTTTTTCCCCAAGGCTCTGGGCACAACCACAGGCAGGGAACACAGGACCTCCACCTCCCGCGCTCCCGGAATCCAGGTCCACTGGGCAAGAACCTTGCTATGTGGCCCAGGCTTGACTTAAACTCTCAGCCGTCCTGCCTCAGCCTTCCGAGCACTGGGATGACAGACCTGGCTTGGACCCAAACCTTGCACATTTGCTGGCAACGTAAAGACCAGGGTGGGTGACAGGACTGCAGTGTCCGATGCGTGTGCTCTGTCCCCAGAGACCTCAGAGGCGGCTCCTGGGGACATCAGTGTGTGCCAGGCGGACTGAGGACTGAGCTATGGCCGAGAGGGAGCCAGGCCGTCACCTGCAGCCAGAGAGAGTGGCATCCGGGCAGGCCGGTGGTACCCGTGGCCTCCCCTCCCCACGCTGTGGCCGGCTGCTGTGAGGCACTGGGGACTCTGAGCCAGCCACAGGGGCCCTGGCCTGCCTGGGTGGTGCAGCAGATCCCTCAGCATCGCCGGGCTCCAGGCACTGTGGTCGGCTGGGGGGTGGCGGGGCCCTCACTCCAGGCAGACATGGGTCAGGGTCTCAGCGTGCAGCACACCCGTGTCCCACGGCCCCTCGATGCTGGGCGATGCCTCAGGGCACCCGCACGTGACCAGGGTGGTCAGTGGCACTGCTGCAGTCTGCGTCCTCAGGCTGCCCGGGGGTGGGGTCCGCACACCCGAGTCTCCCAGCCATTCCTGCACCCTGGAGGCCCCAGACACGAACACAGAGGGTGCTGGGACCCTGTCTCGGTGGCCTCTTCCCCTGGGACCCAAACTCAGGGACCCCGGGCCGAGCAGGAACCGATGCTTCCAGGGAAGAGAGAGGCCAAACTGCAGGATTTGGGGTCCGAAACCAAACACCCCTGTCTGCAGATGGCCGTGCTCACGGGACGGAGGACCTCGAGTGGCCCCTGTGGGTGGGTGGGGCTAAGGGGCCCGGAGGACGCACTGGAGAGGTAGAGGCCGGAGCTTGCTGGTGACAGACAAGGAGCAAAGATGGGGCCTCTTGGGGACCCAGGGTGGCTGGAGGAGGGACGGACGGGCCTGCAGGAGGGTCCTGGAGCCCTGGCCCAACTGACCCTGCTCCTGCTCCCCTCCGGCCCCAGCTGTGCGAAGCTCTGCTCCTGGGGCGTCCTGCAGCAGTGACAGCAGAGAATGAGATCGACCCAGTGTCCTTCACAGGAGGCAGACGCGACACACCACGGCCCATCTAGACAATGGAGCGCTGGCATCCACCGAGGTGATTTACAGCCCCAAGGAGCTGCAGGGTTTGTGGCCGGAGACGCGTCCAGACAGCAGTACACACGCAGGGCCTCCTGCAGGGCTCAAGCCCCAGGGCACAGTGCTTCCCACCGGGCAGGGAGAAGGGGGTTTTCATTTCCCTTTCGTAATTCTGCCTAAAAATTGTCCGTACTGTGTATAGGTAGTATTGGGGCACATTTTTTTAAAGGTTTAAAAACATTTATTTTTCTTTTTGTTTTGTTTTTTTGAGACAGGGTCTTGCTATGTAGCCCAGGCTGGCTTTGAACTCGGAGGTGATCCTCCTGCCTCAGCCTCCTAAGAGCTGGGACTACAGGTACTACACGAACAATTTAAAAAGTTATTTTCATAAAAGGATGAATACTGGAATTTTTTTTTTTTGGTACTGGGGATTGAACTCGGGTCCTTGTGCTTTCGAGGCGGGCGACGGAACCACTGGGCTAAATCCCTGGCCCGGAAAGGATGAATACTGTATGATTCCAGTTACCCGAGGGACTTGGGGCAGCTGAAGTCATAGAGTCAAAGTAGAAAGCGGCTGGGCTGCGGGAGTGGGGAGCTATCATGTTTAGAACCAGAGTTTCACTTTTGCAAGGTGAAAAGGTTCCAGGGTGGATGCCAGTGATGGCTGGTAACAGTGCGAGAGTGCTTGATGCCCAGTGCTCTGGGAGGCAGAGGCAGGAGGATGGAAAGTCTGAGCCCAGTCTGGGCAACCTAGCAACTTAGCCGGACCCTTCTCAGCTTTCTACAGAAGGGGCGGGATGTAGCTCTGTGTGAAGGCCTTATGTGGGATCCCAGTACAAAACCAAAAACAAACAAAGCAAGTGCAGCACTGTGAAGGACACAGCCCCGGAGGCCTGGTCAGCAGAGCTGGGGCGAGGGGACCCCAGGGAAGGACCAGGCTCCTGGCCTTGGCTCCTGCTCTGCTGGTGGGAGCAGCGCCCATGCGTGCACGGGCCTGTGTCCAAGCACCTGCCTGGCCTCTGCCCATGAGTCGGCCAAGCCCCCGGCCCTCGATGGGTCCTGCTGGTCCCTGGCTTGCCCCGTCTGGGGTCACTAGCTCTGCACTGGGCCAGAGCAGCCTTGGCATGAAGTGACTCGCGGACCTGGCCGCCACTGCAGAGTTCGCTCCCTTCTTCTGCATCTGCTGCCAGGGGTGCAGGACCCCGACGTGGGGTCCCATGAGCCCCAAGGAGATGACAGGAAGTGCGGGGTCGGCGCAGGGGGCAGCCCTACCCCTAGGGGGCTAAACACGCCTGGCCAGGGAGCCACACAGCCTGCATGCAGAGAGCCTGTCACTTGGGTTGTCCCCGAGAGCAGGGGCGGACAGGGAGAGGATGGGGGCCCTAAAGGAAGGAGCCCGCGGGCCACAGGCTGGGGTGCAGAGAGAAACCCACGCCCACTCCTGGGGTGGCGGAGGGGACACCTCACTCTCCACCCTCTGTGGCAGGGATGTGGACCGGGCGTGGTGATGCTCTCCTGTGATCCCTGCACTCGGGAGGGAGGCTGAGGCAGGAGGATGCCATGAGTTCAAGGCCAGCCTGGAGCACAAGTGAGACCCTGTCTCAAAACACAAAATGAAGGGCTGGGGATTTAGCTCAGTGGTTCCGACCCCTGCTGCGCAAGCGCAAGAACCCGAGTTCGATCGCCAGTACCAAAAAAAAAAAAAGAAAGAAAAAGAACTGAGAAGGCTGTCAGAATGAAAATGGAGCCACCCATGTCAACCTTAACAAGGAGAGTAAACAAAGTAAGAGGGTACAGAGGAAGGCGGGTTCTTCCCCCACTGTCTGAAGGTAGCAGAAGAGCGGCCAGACCCTCAGGCTCCTCAGGGCGCTGTGACCTTAGACAAAAGCATAAGGTCAGCGGCCCAGCCAGTGTCTGTTCACCTTGGCCTGAAGCAACCTTTGCCCGTCATCATGGGCCCGGGTTTGGGGTTTCAACCACAGTTTTGTCTTTAAAAATCCGCCTGTCGGGCCAGGGATTTAGCTCAGTGGTTTCGCCGCCTGCTGCACAAGTGCAAGGACCCGAGTTCGATCCCCAGTACCAAAAAGCAAAACAAAAAGAATAAAAATCCGCCTGTCATCCCAGCACCCTGGGAGGCTGAGGCAGGAACATCACAAATTCAAGCTCAGCATGGGCAACTTAGTGAGACTCTGTCTCAAAATAAAATAAAAAAATAAAATAAACAGGCAGGGATGCAGCTTAGTGGGAAGGCCCTGGGTTCAATCCCTAGTACCCAAAAGAGAAACAAAAACAAAACTTCCCTTGCCTCCGCCTCTTTGACTCTGAGCACGCCCAGAGTTTATGTAACGTCATTTTCCTCCGGAGGAGGATCCGAGGTTTGTTCTACTTGGGCTGACACCCCTGTACTGTATGAATTATTTCTTGCACTCATAGAATGAAAAATGAGAAGGTGCTCAACCTCCCCAGGCCTTAGGGAGATGAAATCAGAATCACAGTGAGATCTGGGTGTGGTGGCAGAAGTGGGTCTCCCAGCATTCAGGAGGCTGAGGCAGGAAGACACTGTGCATACAGGGCCAGCCTGGCCGAGGGATCCAGACCCGGTCTTGGGGGAGGAGGAGGAGGCAGCTGTTCCCTGGCCTCCCAGTCTGCCCCCCGAGGGTCCCAGCCGTAGGCATGGAGGCCCAGGGCTTCGGTTGGGTGCCCGGGGTTCTGGGTGGCCAGGCAGGGCTCCCCGGAGGGCCCACTAGGACAGTGACCTTGGTCAGTGCCCCTTCCCAGCTCCCTCGGTCCTACTGAAGCCCCATAGCCATGCAGCTGGACACATGCTCAGGAGCCCTCGGAGCACAGGGGCACAAAGTCACCCCAGGGACCCTGCTCGGCCCAGGAGGGGCCCAGGCTCTGCTGAGGCTGAAGGATCGGAAGCGGCAGTTTGTGCTCTATGGTGGCTCAATGCGATGGGCTGGGCCTCACCCCACAGTGTGGTTCAGGCCCCTAGACCCACCCTGGGTGCCCCAAGTGGCTTCCCAGCAGCCCCTTATCTGTCATGGCCTCAGCACCTGGTAGGCAGACAGAAACCCTCCTGCCAAAGGTGGGCGGGGTGGCACAAGCCTATGATCAAGCCTAGCGCTCGGGAGGCTGAGGCAGGAGGATTGCCTCGAGTTTGATCCTGGGCTATACAGTGAGATCCTGTCTCAAAAACCAAACACAAATCTAATTGCGAAATGTAAACAATAAAACTTTTGAAAAATGAAATTCAGAAGATGGAAGAGGCATCCCACAAAGGAGGCACCTTGGGTGTTGTTCCTGCTATGGAGTAAGATACTTCTGTGGCCAAACAGGCTGCTGGGGGGAGGAGGCCAGAACCCTCACCCTCACATGAGAGTTGGAAAAATTTAAATGTCAGGGCAGGGAAATCTTTCCAAAATGCAAATGTTCATGTATACAAGAAAATCAGAACAAAGTGGAGCTATTTTAGCTGTGTGTGAGGGCAGCTTCCTGGCATGCTCCTGTGACGGGGAGCTCACCCCCTTGAAGATATGCCTGCTTTCTCCTCTGCTCCTCACTCCGTCTGGGCTCCCAACGGCCCTCCTTGGAAAGATGTGGATCAACGTCAGAGTCGAGCCTCTTCTAACCTGGCTCCATCCCTGTCAGTGCAGCACCTTGGGTGTGTCATCGCTTTGTGCCTCAGTCTCCCCCTTTAGCAACCACTCTGAGCTGTTGGGCTTCCGGTGAAAAACACTCAGCAGAGACACTCACCAAATTCCAGCCCTCTGTCCTCCTTTGGGGAAGCAGGAAGGAACAGACAGGGCCGGGGGGCTTGGCCATCCCATCCTCTGACCCAGGCAACCTAGCCCCAGTACTGGCCTCTGGAGCCTCAGTTTTCCTGGGGGCTGCTGTGGGCACCAGAGAAGCTTTGGGTATCAAAGGAGCGGGTTCTGCCCCGGAGGCCCTCAGCCAGGACCTTGGCCACCTGGCTCTGTCCCTCTCACCCAGGGCCCTGGCACGGCCGATAAAGAGCAGAGGCCTGTGGATCAGGGGAACCTGGTAAAAGCCCCCTCACACACTCTAAGGCAGGGCCTGTTGCCTTATGGATAGGAACCTCAGATTCCTTTTTCTGTTTTTGAGACAGGGTCTCGCTGTTTCATTCAGGCCTTGAACTCACTATGTGGCCCAGGCCGGCCTTGAAATCAAGGTGATCCTCCTGCCTCAGCCTCCTGAGTGCTGGGATGACAGGCGGCCACCACCACACACCACTGGAAGCTCAGATTCCTCAGATCTGTAAAATGGGGACGACAGGCCCCCAGGCCCCTGGGACTCTACTCAGGATAAAATAATAAGTAATGCAAGCTGATAATTTAGTAACAAGGACAAGATCTCCGATGGTGGTGGCAGACCTAGCCACCCCCTCCCCAAGGGGACCCCAGATGTTTCTTCTGCATCAGCCCCAGGCTGGACTCTGACCCGAGGGGCGACATGGGTTCTCACCATAGCTCCTATGGACCAGAGGCCCAGCCTGCACCCACTTAGGAACCCAGGTACCGTTCAGTTTCACTGTGCCCGAGACCCTGCCCCGTCTCCAGTGACGGCCATGCAGAGAAGGGTGTGAGGTGAGGTCCTGGGGATGGCCGGATGGAGGCTGCGTGTCACCTCCAGTGGAGGGGACGGCTTGCCTTCCATGCAGGTCCCACGTGGCTGCTGGCAGAGGGCAGGGCCACAGCAGGAGGGGCTGGCACCTACATCGGATAGCAGACCCATGGCCACACTTCAGGGGAGACTGGGTGAGGGGCGTCCCGGGCTGGTTCCCTGGGCCCCAGACCCCGTAGGAGACTCCAGGGGAGCCCGCAGCATCCCTGAACTGAGCAGGTTTGGGGAGCAGTTGGGACAGCTTGGAGTCACCACCTGTGAGCGGTCTAGGAACGAGGACCCCGACTGTGGGTGGAGGTCGACAGTGACACCCTGATCCAAGTCGGCCTTGGGGTCACCACTGCTTTCTTTAAGTGGCTTCCAGGCAGCAGTGCCCCTTGCTGAGCACAGGCCCCTCAAGGTGCAGGGGCCCCGTTTGCACCCCAGTTCCCGTCACCACGCAGAGCCTGCCTGTTTCTGGGGCGCCCTCCCTGCCTAACCTCATTAGTTTGGTCCAGCGGGTTTCCCAGGGCCCTGCTGGGCCTGGCCAGTGGGGGCGGGGCCCGGGGGCAGGCGGTTCGGCACACTCACCCAGGAGCAGGTTCATGAGCACCTCCTGGCCCGCCAGCGTGCTGCTCTTCACCAGGCAGAGGATGGTGCCCCCGATCCAGGGCACGCCGTGGCCCGTGATGCCGATGAGCTTGACCATGGAGCGCGCGCTGGCCCAAGATGCGGCACGGCCGGCGCACACCCCCAGCCGCTTGGACATGCAGATGTCAATGGCCAGCAGGGAGTTGAAGGCGATGCCCTTGAAGGAGGGGTTCAGCTGCATGCAGTCCTCCTCGGGCAGCTGCTGGGACTGGCGCCGCTCGCGGGACCCCTCGCTGGCAGGTGGAGGCTGTGCCGAGGGCCCCGAGGCCTTCCTAGCCGAGCTTCGGGGCTCTGGGGTCCCCTTGGGGGGCTGGCTCAGGGACAGGAACTCGGCCCGGTTGAGGACATTGTTGCGGTCCCGGGCGCGGGCCCGGCTCTGGGAAGCTGGCATACTGCCCCGCTCGATCACCCCAGAAGGCCGGTGCCAGCCCGGCTCCAAGGGCCTTGTCCCCGAAGACGAAGGCCGCCTGAGCTGCCACGGTCACCTGGCTCCCTGTCTTCCCTGCAGCTGCTGTTAAATATAGACAGGAGGATTGCACATGGCTGTTTACCTCCGGCTGTCACCCGGCTCCGCCGGGACGTCAGTGGCGGCTGGGCAGCCAATGGAGCCCACCCGTGAGGGGCCGGCGCCAACACAGCCGCAGGGAGGTGGACGAGTCCACGCTGCCGGCCGCCTGGGCCTGGGCTATTTAAATCTGCCAATGGCTGCCCCTGCTCTGGAGGACTCTGGGAAATGTAGTCCTGCTGCTCAGGACTCAGTTGGGGTCTGGCCTCTGTTCCAGGCAGAGCTGTGCCCTGGGTTGACCCCACTTTTGCCAGCTGCCACCTGAGCAGTCTGGACCCCTGGGAGCCCAGCCTGCTGCCCCCCTTCCGGGCAGCATGGACTCAGTGGGGCCGTGGGCTTGAGAAGGTGGAGCCCTGGCCAAGGCCTTGCTGGGCACTGGATGGACAGAGTTGGTGACGTCACCGAGAGCGTGGTGTTCTGGGTCCCTGGGGGTGGGCCAGCGCCTCTGTTGGTGGCAGCATTTCATTAGGCTGGCAGGCTGGGCCTGCTTGCTTTTTAGATCGGTCTTGGGCTTGGGGTAGTGCATCATAGTCTGATTGAACGGTAGTCTGTGAATTTGATGTCCATGACCAGGGTAATTAATTGGTTGGTAATGGATCTGTGAGCTTTGCAAAGGGCAGAGGGACTATGGCAGCTTTGGGCAACCCACAAATAGTTACCGCACGCCCGACACTGTGTTCGGAGCCCGCCAGGCTATGGACAGTGGAAGCGGCCCCATCCCTGTCCCTGGGAGGCTCACAGTTCAGTGGGGGCCACACAGTGTCTCAGAAATGACTGAGGCTGTGCTGCAGGATGGCAGACCTGGCAGGAAGGAAGAGCGGCCCTGGGAGGGGCAGAGCCTGCCCCGTGGGAGGACTGCGACCCCACATTCGTGGTGGGAGGGCCGGGAGGCTGCAGCCCAGAGAGGCCAGGCTGAGGGGGCCCAGCTACAGATTTGGGACTTGAGAGAGGTCTCCCTGCAGCTACCTGGGTGACCCAGGCCTACCCTACAGCCTGTAGGACCAGACGCTGCCTGGGGCCATGAGCCCTTGAACAAGTCACACCATGGCCCTCTGCCTCGGTTTCTCCACCCGTAACATGGACATAGTAATGCCCACCTCTTAGGGGTATGAGGCTCGAGAAGATGACAGTTGTAAAACACCAAGCGAGGCCCCTACCGCCCAGTGAGCCTCCAGTGTCCTGGTTAGGAACTGATGGCGCCAGATGCAGAGGGACGGGTCCCTACGGTGTGGTCCCTGCTGCATCCCTGGAAGGGTGAAGCCAGAGTCCAGGTGCGCTCAGACTGGAGTTCCTTGCACCCCTCTGCAGGGTAGGCCAGGGTAGCACTCCCCATTCTGCCCCCTCCTCTTCCACCCAGCCCAAGCAGCCACTGAGGCCAAGTCCCTGACTTTGTGGCATCCTGCCTCTGGGGGGGCAGTGGCTGTGGGCCCAAGATGTGGGGAGCGAAAGGACTTGGGTAGCAGTTATGACACCTCCATTTACAGATGAGGAAGCTGAGGTTCTGAGGGGTGAAGGCTCCAGCCAGGAAACTGGAAAGAACAGAACATGCCCTCCTACCTGGTCCCCAGGGCGGGCACAGGAGGGCCTCAACCTTGGCTCCTTCAGGCCTCGGGCCTGAGGAGTGTGTTTGTCCATGACCTTGGCTGGCCTTGGCGGGCTGAGGAGCCTGGCCTGGATGGGGCTATTAATACCCAGAGGCCTGGGTCAGCATTTCAGTCTGGCCAGAGCAGCCAGCAAGATCTGAGAAGGGCCCTGGGGTCTGGTTTAGCTCAGGAAAAACCACAGGAGGCCCTCCCACCCCTCCTGGCCTCTGTGTCCCCCTTCAAGGACCGGTGGGAGGGTTGTATAAAGGCTACATGCATTCCCTTGTGATCTGGGACCTGCTAGTGCAGTCCTCTGTAAGCTGGGACGAGCTGGTCACCTTCCCAGGTGCTGAGAAGTCAGAGCAATTTTCATCTATAAACCCTCAGGAGCACTCACCACAGCCCTACCTTTGGCTTCATTCATTCATTCAATCAATGCTTTCATTGATCTCTTCCCTCAGGCTAGCTGAGGAGACAGGACACACATGTCTAGTTTATCAAATAGTATAACATTAGCCAATATTCTTACTTTTCCTTACTACTAAAATGTTACTACTAGCTGAGTGTGGTGGTGCATGCCTGTGATTCCAGCACTCAGGAGGCTGAGGCAGGAGGATCACTGTGAATCTGAGGCCAGCCTGAGCTACGTAGTGCGTTCAAGGCCAGCCTTAAGTATATAGTGAGACCCTGTCTCAAAAAAAAAAGTTATTACTTACTCTAAGAAATTCAATAAAGGGCAGGGAATGTAGCTCAGCACCACAGTGCCTGCCTGGCAAGCATGTCGATTCCTGGTACCAAAAAAAATAAAAAAAGAAATTCAATAAATATAGATAATACAAGTGTAATCCCACCACTTGGAAATCAGTACAGTTAACACAAGCTGGTCAGGTCATAAAAGGATTCTTGCTTATTTCATTTCCAATTATTATAACATTTTATACCAACCAAGTATTCTTTTAATAATCAGAAAGGAATATATATAAACAAACTGTATCTGTGTATGGCACATCTACTCATACACACGAATATGTATTCAAAAATAGGATCACATTCTACACCCTTTGAAAAATGTAACTCACCCTTTTCACCTAACAGTAAACTTGGCCCCATTCCCATGACAATGCCTTCACTCTTCAGTGACTTCCAGCCACCTTGCCCTGAGAAGGGCAGCTCTGTGAACCAGTCCTCCGCTGCTGGACGTGTAGGCGCTGTCGCTTTGTGACTACTGTGCTCAGCACTATGCAGCGCGGCTGTCCTGAGACACTCAGGCTGGGGCGCTGGCGGGGCAGCAGAGCAGAATGCCAACAAGTGGGGCAAGTGACAAGTGGCAGATGAGGCCGTGGGTGTCCCTGTGGGTCACCCGGCCACTGCTGCAGTGCCCAGATGCAAGGAAGCCAGAAGGGACCCCAGACCGTTCTGGGGATAGGGCAAGTTCAGCTGTCCTCTTCCTGCTGCAGAGGGGAAGGGTGGGGATACCTGCCAGGCCACATGACTAGCTCTGCCCTGAGCGGGGGAGCCTCCTTCGGCCCTGTGTCCCGTGGTGTCTCCGTCCCCACCTGCGTGGCGTCATGGGTTGACCGCAAGGTCACAGGAGCTCCGTGAGCCAGCTGGGACCCCTGGATTGTGACATCATCCTGGCTCCTTCCCCTGGTGCCCTAATGGATTTTCCCTTTCTGTGGTCCACTGCCCGCACCCTGAAGGCCCACGGCCAGGAGGGGCTGCTATTTGGGAAGACTCAGAAGAGAGGGGGAGGGGGGTGGGCAAGAGGCTGGGGGCGGGGGCGGGGCCCCTGCCAGGAGAGGCGGGGAGCCCCGTGGAGGACCCTTTCCATCCCTGCCTCGAGCCCTGGCTCACTGGCCCCTGTGCTTTCTCAGTTGCTTTTCGAAGGCCGCTCCTGGGTTATTTTGGTCGGGAAACCTGATCCTTCGCTGGGTTTATTTTAGCACCTTGGAGAACTCCCAGTGCCGCACCCTATCCCAGGCTGCGGCCAGCCTGCTGTCCCCGCTCGCAGTTCCGTCCTCCGGGCGCCTGCGTGTGGGGTGCTCCGGGTAGGGCGCCGCCCCTGCACCACCACGGCGGCCCGCGCCCCCAGCCTGTCAGGGGCGCCCAGCTATGGGGACCTGCGCCGCCCTTGGGGACCGGGGGCCCCTGCTGCCCACCGGGAGCCCCACACTTGCACCAGGGTCCCACCCTGCATCCGCCCACCCACGGGAACACGCCAACGCACGCGCATACAGACACTTGTGTACCCTCCCGATACACAACACACAGTGCACACTCGGTCCTCTGCGTTCACACTGCCTGTGCCTGCTCACACGGTTGCACACGTCACCCACACTTGGCTGGACACACTCACACACCATGCGTTACACACAGCTCCACCCTCCCACAGAGATGCAAACCCCACACTCACGCACGCGCGCGCACACTCACGTCTACCGCACTTCCTCACACGCCCCAGTCACACCGTGCCCTTTGCCCTGCACCCCCAGATGCGTCCTGGACACCCCCTCCCGGACCACAGCCATTGTTGCCGCTCCCACCCACACATCCCGGTGCACACTGGTTATTTATGCGAATTCACACACTGCCATCACTCCCGGAGTGACCACAGGGACGAGAGTGCTGCAGTCCCTGGCCTGGGTGCCCCTTTGGTGGTGGAGGACAAATGACCTCGAGGGTGACAGGAGGTGGCCAAGCAGCCTGAGCCCAGCAGGCCCTGGAGAACTGTGGGCTGGACCTGCTCAAGCCCCCCAAAGGGTACCCCAGAGCCTCCCGCTGCCCCCCACACCACGCCACTGTCCCTCAGTGGAGACTGAAGTCTAGTTGAGCTGGGGGCCAGTCAACTTGGGGTGTAGCTTTGGAGACCTCCCTCGATGACCCTGCTGGCCTCCGCCCACCTCTAAGGGCAGCCTGTGAGACCAGGGCTTTTGCCACCTGTCCCTTCCCCTGCAGAGGTGAGGGCCCCTGGGCGAGAGAGACCTGTGGGTCCTGCACCTGGACCTCCCCTCGGCCACCTGCTGCTCTGTGGCCACGCCTGCCACCTCCCAGGTAGACATTCCAAGCCTTGCCATTGGGTCTCTCTCTGGTCCCCAACAATTGGGGCGAGAACCCTGTTTCCTAGGGCAACAGAATTCCAGTATTTAACATTTCTGTCAGTAGAGCAGACTTTTCCCTCCTGCAAGATGCTTTTCAGGCCACAGGGTGACCCCTTCTTTGGAGGGGGTGAGACTTTGGAGGACCTACTGTGACCCTGAGTGCAGGTTGGTCCTGGGGGGGGTCTCTCCACCCTCAGGGACTTCGATGGGGTGGCCCAGCCCTGGGGCTCACAGCCAGGCTTCCTGGAAGAACAGGTGGGGACTGGGGAGATCAGGCTGGAGCTGGGGACTCCTATCCTAGACTTCTCTGTGGGCCAAAGCAGAGCCCGGGGTGGGGTGTGGGTGGGGGGCAGGGTCTTCCACTCAGCAACCCTTGCCCACCCGTGGACTCCCCTGGGAGGGACTTCCTGGGGGCCAGGCAATCCTAGCATGGAGCAGCTAAAGGCAGTGAGCCCCAGGGGAGCTGAGTGTGGGCTTTGGGGCTGGATGGATCCAGGTTGAGATGCAGACTCTTGAGAAGTCTCTGTCCTCTGATCCCAGGTTTCTCCGACCACTCAAGGTCAAGGTCAAGGTCAAACACTGGTTTGAGCAGGGCATTAGCTTTTCCACCACTGACCACACTGATATTACCACTCCCAGCTGGCCATGAGAGGAACCCAGGAACCTTTAGGGTCCTTGACTCACTCGAATGGGGCACCCTTGAACTTGAGTGGCAGGCTCACCCTTGAGGGCTAACCTGGTGTGGGGGGATCCTACTCCCTTGGGGTGATGGGGGACAGGAAATGAGATACACACCCAGGAAGCCGATATCTTCCTTACATGTAATTATGATCTGATGGCTGCAGGGAGCCCCAGAAGGGCAGGATGTTTTGTGGGGGCCATGAGTTCAAGTCAGGGAGAGGTCACTGTGGGCGAAGAGGCCAGGGAAGACCCCATCCCAGTAACGGAGGTTTACGGGGACCCAGGTGCTGTCTGGGTTCTACCACGTGATGGTGAACAGTCCAAGGGGCCACCCCATACCACTGGCTTTGCCACCCTGACAATCTTGGGCTGCGTCCGAGGACTAGGAATAAGCTACTACCAGAATGGCAAAAGGATGACCTCAGAGGGGACATGGGCCGACAGTGTGGCTGGATGCTTCCTGCGCTGTGGCTGAGCTGGTGTTGCCCAGCTGGCTGGTCGTCCCCTTGGGAGAGACCCCACAGTGGCCGGAACCCTCACCCCTCCAGGCCTGTGCCAAGTGGGCACCTGTGGAAGTGAGCATCATGGCGGAGGTGGGGCGGGCACGGGTTTGATGTGGCTCTTGATGTTACAAATCCCTTGGGCTGGAGGGCACTGCTGGCAGGAGGCTGTTTAGGAAGTTCCACGGCCCTCCCCAACCCCTTTGATTCTGCACTCAGACCCCGGGTCCTCCCTCCACAGACACCTGCTAGGGTGGTGCTCTGGGCAGGTCCCGTGGCCCAGCTCTGGATTCCTCCTCTGCGAAATGACATCACAGCAGGCTTCCCTGCCTGGGCTGAGGGCTATGAAGGGATGACTCTCACTGGAGTCTCCCACGGGTACCCCTAACCAAGTCCCCCCATACTTCTATCCCCATCACCCCAACCTTCCCAGCCCTGGAGTCTCCCAGAAACCCCCCGCAGCCAGGATCCCCTGGGGCAGGGGAGCCCTTCTTCCAGAGGCCGGAGCCCAGAAAAGTCCCTGGCCCGAGAGGTCAAAGGGCATAGGGAGCGGCCCCCCTGGACCCGATACAGAGCGGAACTACACTACCCAGAATCCCCGGGGCTGCTCGAAAAGGAAATGTCGTTTTTGCACGGAGCTCGGCTCCCCCTGCAGCTGCAGAGAGGGAGGGAGGAGGGGGATCTGGGGGGAGGGCGGGGGGGGGGTGCAGGAGCGACCGCGGGCGGGAGGAGGAGGCGGTGCTCGCCGGCCCGCCGCCGCCGCCTGCGGACCTGCATCCCTCCCCGCGGGGAGCGCGATCCTGCGTGGCCGGCTGCGCTCGGGCCGGCAGCTGCGGGCGGGCGCGGGGGCCGGGCCGGCGCGAGGGGCCGAGTTTCGGCAAAGTTTGACCCGGTTGCCTTTCCGATGCCGCAGCAGAGCGGGGCGGCGCGGGACGCGCAGGGCATCTGCGGCGCGGCGCGGGGCTGAGCGGCGACAGCGCGCTCACCATGGTCATAAAATAAAGGAGGCACGCGGGTTCGGGGCGAGACAGCCCCGAGCCTCAGCCTCCGCCCTGGCCGCTCCCAGCACCCCGAGCCGGCTGCCCCCAGTAGAGACAGAGCGCAGGGACATTGTCCGGGGAGGGTCGGGCGTCCGGAGGGCGCGGCCGGGAGCGCGGAGCGGCCGCGGGGCAGGTGAGTGGCGGCGCCCGGGTCGGGGCGCGCTCGCAAAGTTCCTGGCCGCCGAGCGCGTGGGACGCGCGGGGCCCCGTTCCTCTGGGGGCTAGCGAAGGGACCGCGGCGCGGGGCGCTACGCCGTCCCGGGGCTGGGCGACCGGACACGCGCAGGGGCGCGTGCCGATCGGTCGGCCCCCGGGGAGTAGAGTGCGCCCCCAGGGGGCGGGGGTAACCCAGCAGGGGTGCAGGTCGCGCAGTCCCTGCAGTGCACCTGGAGTCCCCGCCGCGCCCGGGCCAGAGGGTCAGCGGCGATGTCACCGGCCGCGATTATTCGCTGGTGCGCGCCGTGGAGCGGCCGCCGCTGACGGAGCCGGGGGCGCTGGGGGTGGGGACACCGTCTCTGGGGAGACCTCCCAGCCCGCGCACACGCGCCGTCGCCCCCGAGCACCTCCGCTGCAAAGTTGGGCTCAACTTTGACGCGCTGCGCTGTCCCTTCCGCCTCCCCGCAGGTTCTCCTCGCGCACGGCTCCAGAGCCCCGCACGGCGGCGGCGGGGGGCGACAGCGACCGCGGCGAAGTCAGGCGGCGCGCCCGCGTGGGGCCGTCCAGCCCGTGCCCGCGAGTGGGACCTCGGCTGCGCGGACGGAAACTGCGCTCCCGCCGATTGGGCGCCACCGGGCGGGCGCGGGTGCCGGGCAGTGCGTGCGGAAGGCCGAGGGAGGAAGCCGGGCTCCTGCGGCGAGGGTGGCAGCGCGACAGCCCTGGGGACTGAGCCCGCCTCGTTTCCGTATCTGGACGCCTCGCGGCTTTCCCGAAGCTTTCAGCGAGCGACCGAAGCAGCTGTCCCAAGACTGAGACGCACAAGGGCTGGATGTCAGAACAGCGTGCTGGTCCATTAAACTCCAAACTTTTCTTTTTTTAACCCAAGGAACATCGGAGATTTTTGTCCACTGCTAAGAGAAGAGAGAGAGGGAGCCCAGGGCTCTTGAGATGCCGCGAAATCCCTATTTATAAACAGGCCCGCGGTTGTGCCAGACAGCGCCCGGCCTCCCTGCGCTGTTCTCTACCCTATGGATATCGGCCCTGAGCTGTGAGATTGGATCGCCGCGCCTCCACACTGGGTCTGCGTCGCTCGGCCTCTGCCCTTTCAATGCCCGGTTTCTGCTGGGACTGCTGGCCTTCCCTGGAGATCCGGGCGGTGCTGTGTACCATGGGCTGCATCCAGAGCATTGGGGGCAAAGCCAGAGTCTTCCGAGAAGGGATCACGGTCATCGACGTGAAGGCCTCCATCGACCCGGTCCCCACCAGCATCGATGAGTCCTCCAGCGTGGTGCTCCGATATCGCACGCCCCACTTCCGGGCCTCGGCCCAGGTGGTCATGCCGCCCATCCCCAAGAGGGAGACATGGATCGTGGGCTGGATCCAGGCATGCAGCCACATGGAGTTCTACAACCAGTATGGCGAGCAGGGCATGTGAGTACCCGAGGGCCCAGCTTTGGGGAGAGCGGGGACCCGCAGTGGAGAGGGAGGGTGGAGGTTACAGGGGGCTTCAGGCAGCAGTGGAGGTGGCCTCTCTCTGCACCCTACTTGGCTAGGTGACTCCCTGAGGGTTTACTTGTTCACCCCTGGAGCACAGCCCTAAGACTTCCCTGGCCATTGTCCCAACCCCTGGGTCCCTGTGTCCACTCTTGCAAGATCCCTGAAAAGTAGAGAACCATTCCTCCCTGTGTCTTTAGAGAAGCAAGTATGGCACCCCCCCCCCCCGGGAAATATCAGGGCCATCAAGGACACCAGAGAGGCCACTGCTCTGCCCCCTGGCTTGCCCTGCAGGGGCCCACGTGCCAGATATGTAGGGCCTTCCGCTGGCCTCAACTCTTCCCAGGCTGGGTGCTTGAGGGAACTTGCCTCTCCTGCCCCAGGGGAGTGTTTGCCACTCAGTGGGCAAAAGGCCTCCCTCGTGTTAGTTTTGGGAAACTGCACCGCTTGGCATTGTAGGGCTGTGTCTCCCCCGCAGAAGGCTGCTTTATGCAGGTGACAAATATTAGTGTCCAGTGTTGGTGTCGTAGGGCCTGGCTGGGAACGGCTAGGAGGAGCTCCTTGGCCGCTTCCATGCAGCTTGGTCTCTGAGAAGTCCTGGGTGATGAAGTGGGGACCCTGGGACCCTGGGTCTTGCTTTGGCATGGTCCCTGACCCCGAGCAGCCCACTGGGACAGTTAGCTGACTTGGGCCACTGCCCTGGACCCAGTGCAGTGAAAGGTGAGCCTTCTCAGGCCTCTAAGAGCCAGGTGGCCTCCGATTTGACCCCCGTGAGTGGCCATGGACAGTGTCCCATACCCTCTCCCTGTGTCCACTCTGTGCCACATCATTTCCTGGCCTTGCTGCCCGAGAGGCTGCCGGAGAGTTGGAACTCATCACTGGTTAGGGAAACCCTGGGGCACCTGGAAGCGGGAGAGTGGCTGGGCAGAGCATGTGGCTTCGCCATTTAGTGACTAAGTCCTAAGGGACACAGCATACTGCAGTTGCCCCTGAGACACCCAGGGGCTCCCCTCCAGCCCCTGTCCCGCAGCTGGGGGTAGGGGGGCTGAGTTTCCACCCCACGGAGGGAAACATGACTCTTGGCTGTTTTGAGAGGACCTTTCCTGAGACATCTTTTGCCCCGAAGCCTCCCCCGGCTTTGAAAGGCATCCGGGACTGTTGTCGAGAAACAGAGGTATTCCTGGGGGCCCCCAGGCTGAGCCTGGTCTCTTCCCTGATTTCTGCGCAGTGGCCTGAGAGTCGGGGACCTGGGTTTAACCTGGGCCTTACTGCATCAGGTCCTCATTCCTTATTAAATGAGATCTTAGACTCTGCAGTGGCCAAGCAGGCCTGAGCAGGCCGGGCTCTGCCACTTCCTGGAGCCTTTCAGCCACCCAAGCCTCAGCCTCCCGACCCTTAAGCTGGAGCTCGTCCTAGTGCCTTCTGTGTGGCTCGCTGTGAGGATTACTCCGAAGACCTTCGCCTGTGGCCACCCGGGCCTCCTTACCTTGTACAGGTGGCCGCTGGCCCTGACATGGCCGCGATCGTCACTGGGCTTCCAGTGGACAGTGCTGAGCGATGCACTTTGTAGCTCCGAGGGTCAGGGTTGAAACCACAGAAGGACGACAGGTGTCAGCTGCTCCTGTGATGACCCCTGCCCGGGCCCTCCTCTTTCCGGGCCCACGCCCCAACCGTTAGCCCTCTAAAACAAGAGCCAGTCAGTCAGAGGTGGTTTGAGAGGCTGAAGGCTGAGTTCTCTCCCTGCTTTCCATCAGCCCCTGGAGGTTCCCTTGTCCTTCATCCATGTTCCAGGCTGGGAAGGACCAGCTGCAGGGAGTGGGTTGAGCTCGAGGCTCCCTGCAGGCTGGCAGGGACAGCTCGGGGCACACACAGGCATATGGGGCTGTTGGAGTGCGTGGGGATCAGCCAGGGGCCAGGGCCAGGTTCCTTGCGGGGAAAGGCACAGTACGCAGATTACTCATGGATAGCATGGTCCCCACAGCCGGATTCCTCCAGGCTGGTGTCTACCCTGTGCCCTGTGGGGACACAACCTGAGGCTAGCTTCTCCCTGAACTCGAATAGCAGCATTTAGATGGGACTGGAAAGAACCTTCTGGCTGCTCTACCTCAGACTTCCTCTGATAACTGCTGCCTGCGAGTGTCTAAGCCCCGAGCAGAGCGTGAGAGCCCGGGTGGTGGGGGAGACCAGGAGCCTCTGCCAGCCAAGGGCCTGGAGGCTGCATCTTTGTGCCGGGGACTGGCAGGGGCGGCTGGGGACACTGACCACACTCCTGGCCTCTACCCGGTGGGTGTCCCCAAAGTTGTGCCAACCACAGATGTCACCTGGGAGGAATGAAAAAATCACCCGGGTTGAGAACCTCTAGCCTCAACCCAGTTTGAATCATTCACGCGAAACCCGGGCACTGGGCTCCAGAGGCCTGGGCAGGGGACAGCCAGGTGGCCAAGGCTAGATTAGAGCTCCTGTTCTCTACAAATGGGCTTGGATCCAAAATATTAATTCCAAATACTTAGCCGAAATCCATAATACCCCCAAATGTTATACCTGCTTGAAATTAATCTCTAAGCCGGAAGGTGAACTTTTTCACAGTGACATTCTGGGTTTGAAATATTCGAAATGGAATCAAAGGCAAAAACTACCACGCCGTGAAGGCCCGGCCTCGGACAGGCCAGAGTGGAAGGCAGCATCTCTGTGCCTGCTCAGGAGGGCTTGGTGTGGATCTGGGCAGCCCACGCTGCTCTCAAAGCCAGCCCCCTGCAAACTGTTGGAGACACCTACCTCCATAGCCGTCCCCCGCGATTCCTCAGCTGCCACCTGTCAGCTGGCACAGAGCCTTCTAAGTGACAAGTCACAGCTTCTCACCTGTGTGGGGGAGACACCTGGAGTTGTCCCTAGTTTGCTCTGTGCCGGAGCCCCCGGGGAGCTGGCCCACAGACACAGCCTCAGCCAGTAGAGGCCGGCTTCCGTGTTCTGCCAGTGGGCAGGGCTGGGAGTGAGGGAGCCACCTCAAATAGAAAGGGCCTTTCTGGTTTGCTGGGCGTGGTGGCATAGTCCTGTAATCCCAGCACGCAGGAGGCTGAGGCAGGAGGATCTCTGCAAGTTTGAGGCCAGCCTGGGCTACCTATTGAGTTCAAGGCCAGCCCGAACTACATAGCAAGACCCTGTCCCAAAAAACAAAAGAAAGGGTCTCTCTGGCTTGATAATGCCGCCTCCTTGTGCCTGGGCACAGCCGTGGATGGATCCCGACCCAGACCCCTAAGCCAGTCCCTTAACCTTTCAGAGCCTCAAAGTTCCTGTCTATGAAATGGGAAGGCCAGCATCTCCCCTAGGAAGGCTTGAGGGCTTAGTGCGTTGACATGTGAGGGTGCTTGCTTAGCTCAGTGCTGGGTGCTTACTGTGTGCTGCATGTGCAGTCGCCCTCAGGACCATAGTTGTGAATCCTGAATCCTAGTGATTATTACTCTGCAGCTCCTGGCAGCACGAGACATGAACATGGTTGTGCTGTCAGGGTTGCTGCCTTCTCCCCCTGGTGTTTGGTCTCGTTCTGTAGCAGCAGAACCTCAGGCAATGGGGCCTTGCCAGGGTCTTTGTGGCTTGGAGGAGCGAGGCCAGCCTGGGCCAGGTGCAGCTGCCTCTGGCTCCCCTTCCACGCCGCATCCCCGGGGACCCCCTTAGGATGGGGACAGGCCCTGGGGGTGGTCCCTGCTGGCCCTGTGGCCTCTTCCTGGAGTCGGAGTCTGTGCTCGGGGCTCCACGCAGAACAATTGAGGACGGAGCTTCCTCTCTTCAACCGGAAGGCAGCCTCCCGCTCTGTGGCCAGGCAGAGGCCAGGGCTGGGTGGGAGAGGGAAGACCTGATTCAAGGCTCTGGGCGGGAGGAAGCCGTGTGGGGTGGCCCAGCCCCAGAGAAGCTGCCCTGGACCCACCCGACCCAGCGATCTCCAGCCATCATTGTCCACCTGGACGAAGGCTGGCTGTCCTACAGGCCATGCAGGAGGGCGCCCAGCAGCCACAGTGGGTCAGGCCTGGGGAAATGGACACGATCAATGTGCCCTGGTGTGTGACACACAGCCCAGGCCCTCAGCACTTCCAGGCTGACATTCTTCCATGTGCAGAAGAATTCAGAGTCTGTGTACAAGTCCTGTGTACTGCCCAGGCCTGGCCTAACGAGGCGTCCACATGGTAACCTAGTGAACAAGGGAATTATCAAGTGGGCAAACAGAGGAGCTGAAGTAATGATGGATGTAGCCAGGCATGGGGGCGCATGCCTGTCATTCTAGCACTTGGGAAGCTGAGGCAGGAGAATTGCTGTGAAATCCAGACCAGCCTGGACTACAAAGTTCAAGGGCAGCTTGAACTGCATAGTGAGACCCCATCAAAAGAAAGAAAGAGCAAGAAAGGAAAGAAAGAAGCACATGAGGGTCTTAAATCCAGTGCTGTTCATAATACCTTAGCTCAAGTGTTCACAGATGGACCTATAGATGGAAGGTAGTGACACTACAGTGTTGCTTTTAACAACAACAAAAAAGGTTGTAAATGGGCTGGAGGTGCATCTCAGTGGTAGAGCGGCTTCCTGGCCTGTGTGAGTCCAGGGTTCTATCCTCAGCAAGAAGAAAAGAAAGTTAGAAGAAGATGATGTGTGGGATGGGAGTCCAGAGAAAATGCTCGACTGGGAGCATGGCCGCTGAGTGGCAGGTTGTGTGAGGAACTGAACTTCAGAGGGGAAGAGGGACCCGGGAGAGATGGCTTCCGAGTTTCACTTCACACACTTCTCTGTGGCTTGCTTGAAAACAAAAGTACATGTTTTATAACCAAGAACTGAAATGAAACAGGCACTATGGGGCTCTCTTCCTCGGGGTGGGCCCAGGGCCGGGGCCTTTGTTAGGAGGGGCAGGTGGGCAGGAAGTGGTGCCCTCTGCCCCGGAAGGAGAACGCCTCCCTGGGGCTGCCAAATGGGTGCTGGGTGGGGCCACAGCCCAGTGGGCAGCTTGGTGGGTGGGAATTGGGACCCAGGGTCCTAGATCAGTGTGGAAGTGGGCTCATGGGCCTCAGTTTCTGTAAAGGTGTAAATTTTACCAAATTACAAAAATCTCTAATTGGGTATGAAGTGAGATAATCCCTAAATTCCCACCTGGCCTGTGAACCTGACCCTCAGGCCTCTCTTTTTGAAACTGATCCTTGGGCCAGGGATTTAACTCAGTGGTGCCACCTGCCTCGAAAGTGTAAGGTCCCGAGTTCGATCCTTGGTATCAAAAAAAAGAAAAAACCAAACTACTGCTTGAAGTGCCACACGGGTGCCATTGCGTGTGCATGTGTGTGTGTGTGTGTGTGTGTGTGTCGGGGGGTCGGATGTTTGGGTGAAATCGTTTAGGGTTCAGGGCTGGGGTGTGTCTCAGTGGGGAGCACTTGCCTAGCACATGTGAGACCCAGCGTTCTGTTCCTAGCAATGAAAAAAAAACCCCAAAACCAGGTTAAAATGAAATTTTATCTTAAAGCGACATATTTAGTGCATATTAGAAAACATGCTAGATCTACTTCTATATCTCCTGCGTCTCCAACCTGTCATCTCAGAGGTGTTTCTCAGGAGAGACTAAATTTAGTTGTACTTTGAAAAAAAAAAAGATTTGTTTTCAGGTAAAAAGTTAATGGGGAAAGACACAATGCTCTGTGAACGGCGACAGATCGGACACCTGTCTCCCGGCCCTACCATCCGGGATGGGCCCCGGTAGTCAGAGAGAGCCCTGGGGACCCCGAGACTTAGTGGGAGGGAGACGGGCCCATGGGGCCGGGGGGAGTCCTGCAGGCCTCCGACAAAGCCCAGGCCCTGAGGTGGGAGGAGCCCAGAGCCCAGACTTCGGTCGCTGTTTGGGTCGGGTCACTGCTCCTGAGGAAGCCGGGGTGCTCTTGCTGGCCTGGTCCTAGGTCGTGGTTGTGCCAGGTGACCCCTGACCTCTAAGGGCTATCACCCGGGCTGGCTCCTGCCTGGTGGGGCCTGAAGCCATGAGCTGAGGCCTCCCCCAGGGGACCTGCCCACCCCAGGAGTAGCCTCCCCCTTGCCCAGCTTCCAGGGAGGACCTTCAGACCCTTGTTCACATGAACATGGGCAGGCGCGTGAGTGTGTACATTCATGTGTGCGTGTACATATGTATGTGTGTGTGTTGCTGTGCGTCTGTGCAGGCTGGGTGGGCAGCAGCTGAGCTCTGGCTGTAAGCTGTGACCCGGTTGCTTTCCAGGGCTGTGACCTTGAACGTGGCCTCTGGCTTCCTTATGCCTGCTCTGTGACCACAGGCTGCACCACGGGGTGTGGATGGTGCCAGCTGGCACTGCAGTGCTGCAGAGACAGCCCCTCCACCCATGCTGCAGGGCACCCTCATGAGGCTCCAAGGCGAGGGAGACCCGGCGTGTCGTTCAGCCGGGCCACAAGTGTGTGTGGGGCCGGCCAGGCTGGCGTGGCCCAGCCCCTCTCAGCCTGGGTCTGTTGGGGAAGAGACCACCCACAAACGATTGCTTTGTCACTCAGCCGTCCTGTGCCCACACCAGGACAGCGGGAGAGGGTCCTGTGTGCAGAGCCCCAGTGGGTCTACCTGGCCCGGGGAGGGGTCTGGCTGGCATCCCTGGGGCGGTGGCCCCGGAGCTGAGTGCGAGTCCTCCTAACCGGGCAGGAGGAGGAGGACGCTGAGATGGGAGAGGCCGGGCCTGGGGGAACTGAGGGTGGGGTGGGGTTGTGGACCCGGTCTGGGCTGGGCCTCTGCCTGGGTTTTAGGCAGTGGGGAGTCACGGCAGGGTTAGCAGGGTTGGGGCTGTGGGATCTGATTTGTTTTTAGATCATGGAGGCTTCTGGGAGGACAGGGAGGGTGAGGGGTCCCGACCAGGGTGGAGGTAAAGGAGAAAAAGGGGGTCAGGTGGTACCAGGTGCCCCAGGGTGCAGCCCCCCAACACTGCCAACTAGGGTAGCTCCAGGGCCAGCGGGTGCCATGCAAAGGTTTGTTGATTGAATGCCACTGGGGACTGTGGCCGGGATTGGGAGTGGCGGCCATTTCTGCTGTGATCCCAGGGGCCCGACAGTGGGGTGAGGTCCAGTTCTCACTGGGGCTTGCCTGCTTTCCGGCACACACCCCACAGGGTTCCCACACCCCGCGGGACACAGACAGGACTGTGACAGCTGGCCTTACCCACCCCTGCCTGGGCCCTTGCATGTGGGCGACTCGCAGTGGCCCCAGTCCTGCCCCAGAAGGATCTGGAGAGGGGCCCATGGCTGTGTTGCGTGCTGAGATTCTGGAAGCTTGAACGAGTCTCAGGCTCTTGTCTGTCTGGTGTCTGCAGGTTCTGCTGCCTCTCTTGCATTATACATCAGCAGAGCCGTCACTGGCATATACCTGTCATCCCAGCAACTCAGGAGGCTGAGGCAGGAGGATATCGAGTCCAGGCCTGGGCAATTTAGTGAGACCCTGTCTCAAAAGAGTAAAAAAGGGCTGAGAACATAGAGCCCCTGTACTCAATCCTGATTTTAGTCAGAAGCGGGGAGAGGGTGACGGGAGAGGCACAGTGAGCAGTGCCCACTTGGGGTCTGGAAGAGAGGTGGCCGAGGGAGCAGGATGTGGTCTGTGAGTTGGACTCAATTCACAGTGTGCGGCTGCAGCAGACGAACCTGCTGTGGGGCGCCTGGAGCCCACAGGGTGCCAGGAGCTCAGCTGGCACCAGTCGGTGGCAGGCCTGGTGGCATCTGGGCTGGGACCTTTTCTGTCCCCCGGTGCATTGTGGGGTAGGCTCAGCACTTGCAGGGCGGGGTCTGAGTTCACCCCAGCTGGAGCTCATGGTCAGGGGACAGACACCATGTAGCCGTTATCACTGCATGGGTGACCTGGAAAAGAAAATGAGGTCACACGCGGGCTGGCAGGTCCGCCGGTTCTAGGGGTCCCCTCTGGCCTGACGCTGGTGTCCGGAAGTTCCTGCGTGTGCCGCAGGTGATGAGTGTGAATGCAGCTCTCGGGGATGGCGCTGGCTGTGGCTGAGCCAGGACCTGCTCTCCTGGGGCCTGGGTCAGAGAGTGACTTCCGTTCTTTGGAAGTGAGAGGGGCCTTTGCCAGTTTGCTTTCAGCCTTTTTTGTTTGTTTTGAGACAGGGTCTCACTATGTAGCCCAGGCTGGCCTCGAATTTATGGAGATACTCCAGCCTCAGCCTCCCGAGTGCTGGGATTGTGGGCGTGCCCACCTCGCCTGCTGCTTTCTGCTTTTTGAACCAGGTTTTCTGGGCTAGGGGTGGAGCTCAGGGGTAGAGCACTTGCTCAGCGAGCACAAGGTCCTGCTTCTGCCCTCAGTACTGCAAAGATCACAAAACCAAAAGTACTTTCCCAAGCAAAAGTCAGGGTCAGGAGGGGACAGCAGTGGGGCCCAAGAGCCCGTGCCCCTGGGAGATTTGGGCGGGGCCTCTTGCCCTGTCCTCCCTCCAGGACAGCCACGGCACTGGCGGAGGGGCAGAGGCTAACCTGTGCAGCCTCGGCTGCAGGGACTTGGGGGCGCTTTGCAAATCTGAGGCTGAGCGCTGTTGGGCTCCCTTGGAGCGGATGCACTCGCTGGACAGGTGACATGTAGGCAGATGTCCCCTAATGAGGGAACAGAAGATGGGCAATACCATGCTCTAACCCTTCTTCCTCCGAGGCCGTTCCGTGGGCACACGTGGCTGACTTCTAACGCACATAGGTCAGGGTCACTGCGTGTGGTCACCACGGTGCAGCCAGCATCACCACTGCCTCCAGGTGTGTCCCGGGAAAGTGCCTCCCTTCCTCCTCCGCCGGCCCTGTGGCCCCTGGTCTCCTCGGGTTTCTGTAAACCCAACTGCGCCAGGCGCCCCACGTAATGAGTGGAATCCTACACTATTTGTCTCTTCGTGATGGACACAGTGTCACGGGCACAGGGCGCAGTGTGGTATTGGGTGTCAGAGTTTCCGTCCCTTTTAAGGCTCAAGGATATTCCATTGTGTGGGTGGACCTGCATTGTCTTTTTTGTTGCTTGTTTGTTTGAGACAGGGTCTAGCTCAGTAGTCCAGGCTGGCCTTGAACTCACAGTGATCCTCCTGCCTCAGCCTCCCAGGTGCTGGGATCACATCTGTCTGTCATGGACACTTGGGTTGCCTTCTCCTTTGGCTCCATGGAGTCACACAGTGAACAGGAGTAGATAAAAGCAGCTCTTCCGGGAGAGTGCCCTGGTGAGGTTGGTGTGCAGGCACAGTGCCCTGAGCTTGGATTTTACCACCGGGCCCAGGCAGAAACAGGAAGCAGGAGTGAGGCTGTACTAAAGCTCCTGGGGAGGGGGTCTCCTGCACCCTCATTTGCATTCTTTCTTTTCCTGCGGGCTGGGGTCGAGTGGCTGTGAGGGTCCCGGAGTCTGTAATGCTGCCCCTCTTGCAGCCTGGGGTGGCCCCACAGAGGCTGAGCCCACAGCCATGTTGGAGAGGGGTCTCTGTCCCGTGTCACCCAGGCCAGGCTGGCTGGTCCTCTTCCTTCTGAGGGTCGTCACTGTAACCACACCTGACCCCAGTGTCCTGGAAGGAGGGCGGCTCTGAGGCCAGGGCGGTTCTTGCTCCACAAGAGGGTCAGCGGGGGGTCCCGCTGCATCCTCTTCGGACCTGGGGAGCCTCCCTGGTGCCCGCTGTGGCCTGAGTGAGGCCAGGGAGTCCAAACCCCCTTGCGGTAGAGGTGAGGGCCCCGGGCCCTGGCTGGGGAGGAAAGGCTGGAGTCACCCCCTTTTCCCAGATGAGGGAACGAAGCCCAGGGGGGTGGGCATTGGCCTGAGGTCACACGGCAACCAGCTACATTCAGCCTGGGGCCTGGCTTGTGTCAGGCTTTGTCATCCCTGGTGACCGCCAGCAGCTCCCTCCAGTGACAATCCTGCATGAGGGCAGACGGCAGGGTTTCCCCAAATCCCAGTGGGATCCTGTCCTGGCCTCCCATGGTCTCAGGACTGAGGGAGCAAGTGCTGGCCGGGTGTCATTTGGGCTAGTGCCAGGATTCCCCAGTCTGGTGTCTGCTTCCGATGTCATCTCCCTGTCTGTCCCCTGCTGTGCAGTGCTGAGCCCTGAGGACAAAAGGGCCCGGGTCCCCTGTGTCCGTCCTGTCCTCCCTGGCTCGCCTCGGGGGTGCAGGGAGGCCCCGCTGAGTGAGTGAGTCGGTGACATGGCCTTACGTGTCTGCAGGTCCAGCTGGGAGCTCCCCGACCTGCAGGAGGGCAAGATCGAGGCCATCAGCGACTCGGATGGGGTGAACTACCCCTGGTACGGCAACACCACGGAGACCTGCACCATCGTGGGCCCCACCAAGAGGGACTCCAAGTTCATCATCAGCATGAACGACAACTTCTACCCCAGTGTCACGTGGGCCGTGCCCGTGAGTGAGAGCAACGTGGCCAAGCTGACCAACATCTACCGGGACCAGAGCTTCACCACGTGGCTGGTGGCCACCAACACGTCCACCAATGACATGATCATCCTGCAGACGCTGCACTGGCGCATGCAGCTCAGCATTGACGTGAGCCCCACTCGGCCCCTGGGCCAGCGGGCCCGGCTGCGGGAGCCGATTGCACAGGACCAGCCCAAGATCCTGAGCAAGAACGAGCCCATCCCGCCCAGCGCCCTGGTCAAGCCCAACGCCAACGATGCGCAGGTCCTCATGTGGCGGCCCAAGTACGGGCCTCCGCTGGTGGTCATCCCACCCAAGCACCGATGACACCTGGGCCCCGGGCCGGTGCCAGGTTAGCCTCAGAATAACAACTCGGCTCAGAACAGAACCAAACGCACTCTTGGGTCATTCAGCAGAATACAACCATTCTACCTTCTTCTCCAGCGGGCGGCCTCACTGTGCTCCCCCAATGCCACCCACTCTTGGCAACTGCTTCCTCTGGGGGACGGGCCAGACCCAAGGCGCCCCGAGCACTCCCCTGTGCCTCCCCTCCCCACCGCCTGTCTTTCACGTGCAGGTGGCTCCCGGAAACACTGGTCGTTCTTTTCAGTTCCTCTGGGTGTGGGGCTGAGGGCCGGGCTGACGGCAGGGATGCCACGGCTCTGTGCCGTTGATGTGTTGGTGGCTGTCCCCTCCCACCCGCCTTGTCCTCTGCCACGCGGCCTTATGTAGACTTGCTTTGCCAAACTTTTGCCTTAAGCTGAATTTAAAGAAAAGAGAAAGATCACAGGATCCTGTTCCCGCCAACCTCTCCATCTTCCCCAGAGGTGGAGGGAGGGCTGGCGGATGCGCGGTCATAGCCCCTCTGCTGGTGTCTGGGAGAGGGGGCAGAGGGAGATTAACCCTAAAACCAGCCGTTTGCTCTTTTGTGTTGGCAGAGAAAACCACAGGCAGATTTTGCCTCGGAGCGTCCCCCCACCTGCTGAGGGGCCAGGAGCTGGGGACAGGACGCATCTTGGGTGGCTTCTGTCTTTCCGCAGCCTTAACTGGCCTGCTGGCTAGAGGAGGAGTGGGGAGGGTCCTGGGATGGTCAGTCTCACCCCTCTGTCCCCAGGCCCCACCCCAGCCCGTCCACCGTCCTCCTAGGTGGGCTTGTCCCTTTCCGTCCGCACCAGTCCCAGAGGCCTGGGGCCACCCGACCCCACTGCCAAGACAGCCCCAGCCTGGCCTCTGGTTCAGGAAGAGATCCATGTCCCTTGTTGCGCTATATCTGAAGACTTGAATCTGGTGGGCCCCTCGCCCCGGCCGCCACCTCTAGGGCACTGCAGGGAGCCAAGACGGGGCGCCTGGCTCGTTCTCAGGGGAGGCCACCCCCAGGCTGTCTGGGGGAGGCTGCACACAGGCCCCGAGCCTGGGCGGGGTGGGGGAGGCCACCTGGCACCTGCCGGGAGAGCGAGTTATGGGCCCTGTTGCCTCCCCTCAGGCAGGAAAAGTGGCGGGAGGCCGGGAGGGTGGAGCAGCACTGAGCCCTGGGGGTGCTGGGCCAGCCTGGCCCGTGGGTGGCCAGTCCCGGGGTCTACCCTCTGGGACCCTAGGACTCGGTCTGAGCAAAGCCAGGGTTCCTTAGTGCCAGCTCCCCGGAACTTCGGGGACACTCGCTGAAGCCACACTCCTTCAGGCTTGCCACGGCCCTGGCCACGTCAGGGCCACACTAGACTAACGACCAAGCACAGAAACTGTCAGGCCAGAAAATAATCCGTTTCCGCTGCAGATGAGCCACTTATAGGGTCTCCACGACAAGGAGAGTGGGGCACCTGACCCTTGCTGTTCCTGACACAGGGTCCTGGGGTCCTGAGTGCTTCGGCCTGGCCAGCGCAGGTACCCCCAAGGGCTCTGGGCCGAGCCACGGTGGCCGTGGGTACCTGGGAGCCCATGCCCTGAGCCTGGAGGGGCCGTGGCCTTGCAGGTGGGAGTGGGGGGCCCTGCACCCCTGCACTTGGCCCCCCGGCAGAGGGGCCCCCTCTACACTCAGGTCTTTTCTTGCATTAATGAGGAGATGGGCACTGGGGAGGTGTCAGGAAGCGAGGTTTTCATCCTGGGCTGGGTCACCACTGAGGGGTCTTCCTAAAAGTGGGGCCAGGTCCTCAAACCCACGTTTCTTTTTCATCTACTACTTGCTATGTAGCCCAGGCTGGCCTTGAACTCACAGTGATCCTCCTGCCTCAGCCTCCTGAGTGCTGGGATCACAGGGGTGCTCCACCACACCCAGTTCCAGACCGAATTTCTTGGTGGTGAATAAACACTTCAAAGTGAAGAATCCTCCCCTGCATGACCTGCCTCCCTCTAGCTCCCTTCACCTCAGCCCTCTTTTCTCCATCCGCTGCCTCGCTAAAGGTGGGATGAGGGAGACCCCAGGGAAGCTGCAGGTTGGGCTGGGATGCCAGCTTGGGCCGATCGCTTGGCCTCCTTCCTCTGGGAGCCCGGGGCTTCCTGCCCGGAGCCCCGGTCCTGCTGCTGCCCTACCCCCCACCCCCACCCCCGCCCGGCGCAGGGTGGACACTCATGCCTTCCAGCAATAAGAACCGTCCTCAGCTGCAGAGATTACTGTGAAACTGAACCAGTGCACTTACCAGAGGTGCAAGACTCTTGAAGACAATGTACAGTGAACCTTTTTTAAGATTTCAAATGAAAACACAGCAAATAAAATTAATTTTAAAGTACGCTGGCTGGGGTCTGGTGTTTGGCGATTCATGGTGCAGTGGCTGGGGGTGCTGGGTTCGGGGGAGAGGGTATGGGGCTGGTGTTGGGGTGCTAAGGGCCTGAAGCTGGGGGCAGCCAGGATGCTGCCCCGCCTGCCCTCTGTGCAGCCCTGTCTCCACCGGAGCCGGCTCTGAGACCAGAAGTGGCCCTGGCTGTGACTGTGGGCCCTGGTATCTGGCTCTTGGGGAGAGCCTGGCTGTTTTTTTGGTTTTGTTTTTGGAGACACGGTCTCCCCATGTAGTCCAGGCTGATCTCAAACTACAGCGATCCTCCCGCCTCAGCCTCCTGAGGGCTGGGATGACTGTTGTGTGGCACCGCATCTGACTCATGCATGGGTTCTTTTTTTTTTTTTGGTATCAGGGATCAAACTCCGGTCCTTGCACTTTCGAGGCAGGCGGCGGAACCACTGAGCTAAATCCTTGGCCCCATGGGTGGGGTTTTGACAAATACGTCAAGGGTGACTGTTTAGGTAGGGCCTTAATTCAGGTCACCCCTGCAACCTGTCTCATGGGATGACACCCAGGACCACCTCGGGCATGGGCTCTGCTGCCGAGCTTGGCCAGGAGCAGACGAAGGGCCTAGTGGGCTGCTGGCTTCTTCTGATCAGAACCTCATTGTGGGCCTGGCCTGGGCCACTTGAAGGAACTTGGCAGAAACAGCAGACCTCATGTGCACAGGGCCCTGGCTTGCACAGTCCCCTGCTCTGCACGGATTCTGGAAGGGAGCTCACCCCACGAACATGGCAGCCCTGTGAGGGAGGTGCTGTCCCTGAGTGACAGAGAAAACGGAGTAGGGCTCAAGACGCTGCCCTGGACACAGCTAAATAGAGGTAGAACCAGGATTCGATCCCTCACCCCAGAGCCAGGCTTTTACCACTGTGCTCAGCCTCATGGGTGTGAGACACGTCCAGTGGCCCTTGTTACTGGTACTATTACCAAGAACACCCTGCAGGCTTGTAATCCCAGCATCCTGGAAGGCTGAGGCAGGAGAATCACAAGGTTAAGCCCAGCCTGGGCAACTTATCAATTCAGACCCTGTCTCCAAATAAAAAATAAAAAGGGGCGGGCCGGGGATTTAGCTCAGTGGTTTCGCTGCCTGCTGCACAAGTGCAAGGACCCGAGTTCAATCCCCAGTACCAAAAAAATAAATAAATAAATAAAAAGGGCTGACGATGTAGCTCAGGGTGAAGGCCCTGGGTTTTATCCCGAGTACTAAGAAAACCCCCAGCCATGGCATCCTGGGTCCCAGGCAGGAAATGCCTTTCCCCCACCTCACTTCCTGGAAGTCTTCCTGCAGCCTCCTCCTGGCCCCAGAGCCCTGCTCACTCCCTGTGCAAAGCGGCGCCTGGTCACCTGCAGCCACAGCTCGTTCTGGGTGAGTGGCCGCCTCTCTGCAGCACTGTGGGGGACAGGACACCCCAGCACCCACTGCAGGTCTTGGGCCTTGGTTTCTTCTCTGGGTTCTCTGCGGCGCCTGCATCCTGCCTCCTCAGATTGAGACACCAAGGCAGGAAGTTGCATAACAGGCCTTGATGCCGCCCCCACCCAGACAGCTGCTGGGTGGTGCCAGCCACTGTTGTGGTTTGGCCTGGGGTTGTGGAGTCGGCTCCGGAGCGCTGCTGTGTGCGAGGTGCGTGCGCGCGCGTGCGTGTGTGTGTGTGTGTGTGTGTGTGTGTGAACCAACAGCCAGAGCAAGAAGCCAGGTGGCGTTGAGAACACGCATTTTCCACACCGCCTGCTGCCTGTGGGTGAGGGCAGACCCCGAGTCAGGGGCAGGGACCTGCAGGAGCCTGCAGAGGCTGTGGCTCCCAAGTGGCATTTGGTGGCCCTGGGGAAGCCGCCAGCCCCAAGCTGATAGAGAGTTAAATTTAGAATCCAGACTGGGCTGAGACAGACACCAGGCACGGCCCAGCTGTCACAGCTCCCTCCCGGGACCCTAGCCTGGCGGGGATGGGGGCTTCCCACCTGCTGAGATGTCGAGGGGGAGCAGCTGCTGGGGACCCCACATGCAGCACCTGCTGCCTTGCAAGCCACCCACAGCTCGGCTGCCCCACGGGACTCTGGTGCTGCTCCAGGATGGACAAAACTCCGCGTCAGGTCTGACAGAAAGGAACCCCTGGGGTCCCGGGAAGAGAGGAGACAGGGTCTCTGGGTCCCGACTCACAGCGGGCCGACTCCTGTCACCTCCAGCTGCCTCTACCCCATGGCCATCCCTGCGCTCTCTGGAGCCTGCATAGACCTGTCCAGCTGGCTGGGCTCTGGGCACTCGATGAAAGCACTCGATGATATCAACCAAAAGCTGCCCACTGCAGGCTGATGACACAGCCAGCCACGGAGGAGACCCACATCCTGGTGGCCAGCATGGCAGCAACCCAAGGCCCCCTGGCCACTGTTGGTCACATCTAGTGCTGCTGTTCCCTGTTCTCAGAGGAGGAAGCTGGGCCCAGAAGGGACCTAGGGGACCTACTAAGGGTCACCAGGCTAGGAAGTTGCAGAGCTGGGCTGGCTTCAAATACAGCCTTTGACCCACTTTGTCTGGGCCACCTCGCAATGCCAGGCAGGAGGTCCCCAGAGAGCCCCAAGCACTGGAGACTTTTATGTATTGATGTTGTGCAGGACTGAGGACTGAACCCTGGGCCTTTGCCCTATTTTACTCTTATTTTGAGACGGGGTCTTACTAAGTCACTAAATTTCCCAGATTGGGCAATCCTCCTGCCTCAGCCTCCCAGAGTTCTGGGATTACAGGTGTGTAGCACATACCTGGCTAGCTCTGGAAACTTTCCAATGTGAGAAAAGCGGGTGAACCGATAAACTCTGTCTTTGCCTGTGTCCAGAGAGGTAAACCCCCAAATCAATTGTAGTTCTGGCCGAGGCCAGTGCATTCCTGTCCCTGAGACAGTGCGGCTGGGAATGCAGGGGCGGGATTAATTCCCCCAGCGGCTCAAGCCCTGGCTCGAATTTTATCAGACTTTTAGCATCAGATGCCGGGCCGTGCAGCTGGGTGTTTACAGCCCGTGAGACGGGGCAGAAGCCCACGCTATTCCTGGCTGCCACTTGTCCTGCGGAGCAGAGTTGAGTCACCTGACCCTGAATGCCTGAGTTTCCTAATCCCAGGCTGAGACGCCACCCGGGCTGTTCTTCCTGGCCAGGCGGCAAAGATGGGGAGAACATGCTTTGTATCACATGTGTATGAGGGAGCAGCATCCCGGAGACCCCGGGTCATCTTGAGGACTAGAGATGCCCTGTTGGTTAAAACTCGTTTTAAAATTTGAGCCAGGGCTTCACTCAAACTTGTGGTGATCCTCCTGCCTCAGCCTCCGAAGTGCTGGGGTGACAGGTGTGCTCCACCACGCCCAGCTCCAGACAGGCCTTTCTTTAAATACTATAGCTAAATTTGTCTGGTGCATCCGGGGAACTGAGGCCAAGCTTGGTTATTTATTTAGGATTCTCAGCTTCCCCAAGAAATACACACCAAGTGCTGGTCAGGTGGTCAGTGAATATTGCAAAGGTCTTTTCCACAGGTTTATTGGGATATAATTCACACACCACCCAATTCTCCTATTTAAAGGGGATGAGGCTGGGTGGATCACAAGTTTGAGCCCAGGCTGGGCAACTTAGCAATTTAGCGAGATCCTGTCTCAAAATAAGAAATAAAGGCCCAGGGATTTAGCTCAGCGCTTTCGCCACCTGCTGCCCAAATGCAAGGACCCGAGTTCAATCCCCGGAACCAAAAATAGAAATAAAAAGGGATGGGAATGCAACTTCAGGATCAAGGTCTTGGGTTCAATCGCCAGTACTGCCGCTCCCAAATTATTCAGTTTCTGGTCCACCCTGCAAGTCTAAAACTACACTTGTTAAACTCCCTGTGCCCCTTCCCCGCCCTGGCAACCACTCTTCTACTCAGAGTCCATGAGCTTGACTGCTCCTCCTTGGGGTCCGGGGTCCGCCCAGGGCTCACCTCTTGTCCCCAAAGCACGTGGTGTCGGCTCCATTCCTGCCAAGGGCTCACGATGCCCTGAGCCACCTCTGCTGCCCCTGCCCTTGCCCTGCACTGCTGTTCAGTGTTGGTCAACTGGGTCTGCTGGGCAGAGACACACGGTGTAGCCGAGCTGGACTCCAGGGCGACCTTTGGGAAGGTCTGTCAGAACACCCATGGGGGGTGCTTACAGGTGTGACCTTGGGCTTCGAGTCACTACTTTTTTAACATTGATTGATTGATTGATTCCAAAGTCACTAAGTTACCCAGGCTGGGCTAGAACTTGTGACCCTCCTGCCTCAGCCTCCCCGAGTCCTGGGATGATGGTCATATGCCATCATGCCGGCTCCCGATTCTTTTCATCCAACAGGGCCATTGCAAGAGGTGGAGGGACAGTGTGACCGGCGGGCAGCACTGGGGCTCCTGTTGACACAGGTGACAGCTGTCAGCATGGCCAGGTTGGGCAGAGCTCTGGGGACTTCCTGCCTCCACAGCCACAACCCCTGCGGGCCTCAGACAGCAAGGCAGAGCTTTCCCTGTACCCCGGGGGCTTCCTGTCACCAGCGGCCACTTCCTGTGAGGCCTCTGCATCTGTCCCCAACACAGCCCTCGGCACCCACACCAACACCGGCCTGCGCCAGCTGCCCCTGCCCTGAGGATCCTGCAGCACCTGGCACAGGAAGCCGCTGTGAGGTTGGCGAACGGAAGCTGGGAGCCGGGGGCTGGGCTAAATCCGCTTCCGCCCACTTCCCCCCTGGGAGAGTCAAGGGACAGGAAGCCCTGGACGGTTCCACCTCCTCAGAAGCAGGACAGGGGTCTCAGAGCACAGGTGCAAGCACCCCGGAAGTGGCTCCTGCACACAACGCCCTTAGGCATTGGTCACACAGGGCCCCGCCAGGTATCAGAGGACCTTCACCCAGGGTGGCTCCTGCCTCGGCACCTGGGATCTGACCTGCCCAGTCAGAATTCCTTTTGTTTGGTTTTGGATTTTGCTTTTTTGAGACAGGGTCTTACTGTGTAGTTCAGGCTGGCCTTGAACTCAAAGTGATCCTCCTGCCTCAGCTCCCAAGTGCTGGGATCATAGGCGTGTACTATTGTGTCTGGTGTGTACAGCAACTTTATTTGTAATAGTCCCAAACTAGAACAATCCAGTGCCCATCCACAGTGAGTAGATAAATGGTAGTTATCCATCTAATGGGATATTGCAGTGCTTGGTATGAAAAGGGCCTAATATTGAGAAACTCATCAACACTGAAAACTGTAAGATATTGCTGATTGAAATGAACGCTTACACCAGACATAGTGGCACATGCCTGCAACCCAGTACGCAGGAGGCTGAGGCAGGAGGATTGCTATGAGTTCAAGGTCAGCCTGAGTGCATAGTGAGATCCTGTCTCAAAAAAAAGAGGAAAGAAAGAAAGAAAGCAGAAGGGAGACTATCATCAGACAAGAGGAAGAGAACTATGGCAAGGGGAAGGGTATAAGGTAGGTAACGGGTAGGATGGATGTGGTCATAATACATTAGACACATTGAAACCTAACAAATGTGAAGCTAGGCTGCTAAAGGGTCACGGGCTGGGGATGATCAAAATCCTTATGAGCACATAGACCTGCCACGGCGGGGTCCATTAACTGGGACTGCCAGCGCCCACAATGTTGATGATGCCCAAGACATGCTGCAGGCAGTGCAGGCTGCAAAGAGTTAACTCCCTCCATTGGGCTCCTCTAAGAAGCGAGTCTGACTGAAGCTACGTGACTCACAGAAGCATCTCCTGAGCACTGCGGTAGCACGCAGGTTAACATGACCTCCTGCTAACGGCCACACCCGAGGCCAGAGTATTGGCCTATGAGGCTGTGGGGCTCATACAAGATAACATCCATAGCCGAGGTCAGAGTAATCGCACCCAAACTCCATTCTCACAACTAGTGCCTTCATAGCTTGAAGGACAATGCTCTAATTACAACCATATATTTTGTCTAGCTCGCTTCTAATTTGAAAATGCTTTGACTTCTCTTTAAAGCCTTGCCTGCATTAGTTCCCATGGAGATTTCACGTATTGCACATCTATACATGTACCTTTACCCTGATTGATGAATAATAAAATTTGGTGGAAGAGACGGGCCAGTGCTTTTTGCCAAAGGCTGTCCCAATTCAGAGATTTCTCCTAACTCTGTCTTAAGTTTTTCTTCAACTTGAGTTGCATTGCACACTGGGCAGGTGGGGACTAGAGACTTACTGCAGGAGGCTCTGGCAGCAATCACGTGCTAATGAGAAGTGGGCCAGTGAGGGCTGGGGTTCGGCTCGGTGGGAGGGGACCTGGCTTCGTGCATGAGGCCCTGGCTTCACCCGCTGTACTGCATCACCACAGGACAGAGAACACACGCTGCCTGAGGTCAGTCCCACCGTGGGGCGCAGCACCCGAGCCCGTGTGGTCTTGGTGTCAAGGGAACTGGGCCAGCCACACACAGTAGAAAGTCTGAAAATAGATCCACGAGGGTTGGGTCACTTGCTTTTCAACAAAGGTGATAAGGCAGAGCACTTGAAAAATGATAGGCTTTTCAACAAATCCTGTGCAACAAATGAATTATCCATGTAAAAATTTTTTTTTAAAAAAGACTCCAGTTCCTGCCTGGCACCACAGTCAAAATTAACTCAAAATGCACCATGGGTGTCACTGTAAAACATAAACTATAAATGTCCTAGAAGAAAACATGAGCGTATGCTCATGTCGGCAGCACATATACTAAAATTGGAATGATACAGAGATTAACATGGCCCCTATGTAAGGATGACATGCAAGGTGGGTGTGGTGGCACAGGCCTGTAATCCCAGGACTTGGGAGGCTGAGGCAGGAGGATCGCTGTGAGTTCAAACGAGACTCTGCATCAAAAAAAAAAATGACATGCAAATTTGTGAAGTGTTCCATATTTCTTGTTCCATAGATTTCTTGTATTTTTATGTTTGTTTGAGACAGGGTCTTGCTATGTAGTTCATGATGGCCTTGAACTTGCTGTGTAGTCCAGGCTGGTTTCAAACTCATGGCAATGCTCCTGGCTCAGCCTCCTGAGTGCTGGCATTACAGGTGTGTTATTGTGCCCAGTTTATCTATTTCCTCTTAAGTGAACCTGGATCCTGTTTTTCAAGGAATTTGTCTGATTCATGAAAGTTGTTGAATTTATTGGCACAAAGACATGCATAATATTTTCTGCCTTTTAAACATATGAAAAATCTGTAGTTGTGTGGCCTTTCTAATTTCTGACAGTGGTAATTCGTGTTTTCTCTTTTTTTCCTGGAAAGTCAGGCTGGAGTTTTATCAACTTAATTATCTTCCCAATGAACCAGTTTTTAGCTTCCTTGACTTTTTCCCTATTCTCTTTGGTTTTGTTTTGTTTTTTACCTTTTTGACTTCTGCTCTGATCATTGGGACTTCCTTTCTTCTGCTTATTGTGGGGTTCATTTACTTTTCTGTTTCTATTTTCTTTTTTCTTTTTGGTACTGGGGATTGAACTTGGGTCCTTGCACTTGTGCAGCAGACCGTGAAACCACTGAGCTAAATCCCCAGCCCTCTGTTTCTATTTTCTAACACAGCATTTTTTTGTTGTTTTTTTGAGACAGTGTCTTTCTCTGTAGTGCAGGCTGGCCTTGAATTCACAGCAATCCTCCTGCCTCAGCCTCTCAAATGCTGGGATCACAGGTGTGTGCCACCGCACACAGCCTCTATCACAGCCTTTAATCTTATGAAGGACTGCTTTATTGCCACGAGATTTGACACATCGTATTGTCATCTGTCATTAACTTAAAATTATTTTCCCTGTTTCTTCTTTAATTATAGGTTATTTAGAAATGTGTTGCTTCCTGCCTGCTGCGCAAGCACAAGGACCCAAGTTCGATCCCCAGTACCACCACCCCCCCCAAAAAAAAAGAAAAAAAAGAAATGTGTTGCTTAGCTTCCAAATATTTGGTGGTTTTCCAATTTAATTCTATTGTGGTCAGAGAACATTTTTTTTTTTTCAGAGAACATATTTTGCATAACTCAAATCCTTTTTTTTTTTGGTACTAGGGATCAAACTCAGGACCTTGCACTTTTGAGGCAGGTGGTGGAACAACTGAGCTAAATCCCCAGCTCAAATCCTTTACATATATTGAATTGTATGTCACCCAATGCACTTCACGCTGCGAGTCCTCAAACAGAACATGGCTTCTACCATGTTGGATGGAAGGTTCCACAGTGACAATCCCATCCTGATCCCATAGTGTCATTGAAGGCTTCTAAACTGTGGTTTTCTGGGTCAGGTGTGGTGGCTGGTGCATACCTGTAATTCCAGCATTTGGGAGGCTGTGGCAGGAGAATCACTGGGAATTCAAGGCCAGCCTCCACTACAAATTGAGACCCTGACCCAAAAAAGCAAATAAAAAAAAAAAAAAGGAAAAAGGAAAAACCGAGCCCCCGACTTATGTTTTTTGTTTTGTTTTGTTTTGTTTTTTTGGTACTGGGGATCGAACACAGGACCTTGTGCTTGCAAGGCAGGTGCCAGAACCACTAAGCTAAATCCCCAGCCCCCATCCTGACTTATGTTTGTAAATAAAGTTTTACTGACACACACACAAAAGAATAAAAAAATTCTGGTTTTTGTCTTGTTTTCTCAATTGTTGGAAGCTGTGACTAATTTGGATTTATCTATGTCTCCCTGTAATTCTTTGGGTTTCGCTTCACATATTTTAGAGTTCTGTATTAGCTACAGAAATGGTTAGGACTCATGTCCTCTTCATGATCAACACATAATGAAATGGCTGTGTTTATCCCTGATAATATCCTTTCTTTTGAAATCTACTTCACCTGATATTAATGTACCCACTCTAGATTTTTTAGAAAAACTTTGTGTTGGCAGGGTGTATCTTTTCTCCTCTTATTTTGAAAAATCATTTCTTGTCTTGAAGTTGGTTTTTTTGAAGTTGGTTTCTTATAGGCAGCATATAGGTGGTTCTTGCTTTTGTTTATTGCTCTTTTTGTTATTGTTGTTTTTTGAGACAAGATCTCACCATGTAGTTCAGACTGACCTTGAATTCACTATGTAGCCCAGGCTGGCCTTGAACTTGCAGTGATCCTCCTGCCTCAGCCTCCTGAATGCTGGGATCACAGGCCTGCACCACCACACCCTCCGTGTTGCATTTTTTTTTTTTTTTTTGTACCGGGGATCAAACTCAGGACCTTGCACTTGTAAGGCGGGCAGGGGCACCACTGAGCTAAATCCCCAGCCCCTCTGTCTTGCATTTTTAACCACATCTATTTTATGTGATTATTGATATGGCTTCATTTAAATCAACCACTTTGCTGTTTGTTTTCTGTTCATTTTTTCTATTCTTTGTTTCCTTTTTCCTTCTTTCTTTTGGAATTAGTTTATTATTGTTACTATTATTATTATTATTATTTTTGAGACAGGGTCTCACTATATAGTTCAAGCTCTTGAACTCATTATGTAGTCTAGGCTGGCCTCAAACTCAGGACAATCATCCTGCCTCAGCCTCCTGAGTACTGGGATTACAGGCATGTGCCTCCAAGCCTGGCCGCTGTGTGATTTCTTTCTTCTCTTTTTTTTTTTTCTATTAACACCTTTTATTCAGTTTTTAACCATATCAGTGAGAATTAAATTTTTTCAGATTTTTCATGATAGTTTTTCAATATCAGAAGGTAGTCATGACTCTCAAAGAAGAAACAATTTAGATTTTTCTTCCTTTCAAAATGTTTATCAAATCCTGTATTTCTCACAGGTTTTTGAAACACATAGAAAATAAGTAAGAAATATTTCAGTGAATGAAACACATCAAATGTCAGTAATAAATGAGATATATTCATGCGGGGAATGGCTATTCAAAAAAAGACCCAGGGGCTGGGGATTTAGCTCAGTGGTGCTACTGTCTGCCTCGAAATCGAAAGGTCCTGAGTTTGATCCCTGGTACCAAAAAAAAAAAAAAAAAAAATGTGGTATCTAAATATAATGGAATAGTACTCAGCTATAAAAAAAAAAAAAAAAAAAATCTAGTGCCTGGTGTGGTGTTGCACTTGAGAGGCTGAGGCAGGAGGATCCCTGAGAGTTTGAGGTCAGCCTAGTCTGCATAAGTGGTTTCAAGGTCAGCCTGGACTACATAGTGAGACCCATTCTGAACAGAAACTAAAACAACAACAAAAACCAATCTGTATATGCAAAGTAAGCAAGGAAATTCAGTCCTTTTTCTTCCTCTTTAAAAATCCATTCTTTCTAAAATACGGTTCCACAAAATTGGAAGTAAAGGACTGAAAGGCCGAGAGAGAGAACGGAAAGGGAGCAGCACATCATCGACACAAAGAGAAGCGAAACTGAAAAGTAAGCAGTGTATAGCAGATTGGGGTCCTACTCCAAGACGTGGGAAGGGTGGCTGAAGAAAGTCACCGTTCCTGGGGAGCTGGGGTTATAGCCTCATTCACTGCCTTGGAGTGGCCCCTTCCCGCTCCAGACCCCTCTGCACCGTGTGCCCAGGCAGGGCCTCCAGGTCTCTGGCTGATATCTCCAGGGTCCCCTCCCCTGGCCACGAGTTCAGATGGACTTCACTCTGAACAGGGTGTGCCTTTCTGAGGACCTTCTGCGTGGGCTCAGAAAACCAAAACTGGGCCAGTCCCCACCACTGCTTGGGCACTGCTCCGCCAATTTTGAAAGAAATCCTGAAGTTCCGACTTGTCCACCTCTTGAGGCAGGTTACCGAGGAAGAGCTGGTGGCTGTCGGGATGGACCACAGTCCTCCGGGTTCAACATCACCTTGCTCCCCACCTCAAGGATCGGCCCGGGTCCCCTCTGGGAGGAATATTTACCCATTGCTCCCCACTCTTTGATCCCTGAGGCCTCTGTGGTGGAATCTGGTTCAGGCTGAGACATTCGTAGCGTGAGGAGGGTCCCAGCAACAGAAGCAGTGCTACGAGGAGGAAGGTTCTCACTGGGCAGATGCCCTAGAAAATGTCCTCAAGTCTTCCCGCACTGTCCAAGCTCTGTGTGCAGTGCTGGAAAACACTTCCGAGCATCCTTGGAGCAGTTTCTTCTAAAACGGGCTCAGACTTTTCCTCTTGGATTTCAGATGCAGGTTCCTGGCTCTGGTTCTGGTTCAGATCAGACTCTGGTTCCACAATGGGTTCCTCTAAAATTTTTTTTTTTTGGTACCGGGGATCGAACTTGGGACCTTGCGCTTTCGAGGCAGGCACCAGAACCACTGAGCTAAATCCCCGGCCCACCTCTAAAATTTCTTTCAGATCACTGCTGACGTTGTGACCATAGAAAGTTCCAGAATCACTGGATACAGCCTCAGGTGTCTTCTGGCTTTCTTCAGGCTACTCTACTTCCTCAGATTCCTCCCGAGGCTCAATGACAGAGCTGCCAAAGACCTCATCTTGGTTCCTGAAGATATTGTTATGAACGTAGAATTTATTTGCAACAGAGCCCTCAGGAGGAGGGACAAAATCTGCACAAACCTCCGCAGAGCCTGGTTGCTATTCGAGCGGAGTCTCCTTGCCTGGACCCCCACAGTCATGCAGGGAGCAGGCGCGGGGACAAATGGATCTCGGTGTGGCAGTGGGCGAAGTTTGCGCCATTGTTTTCCTGTGACTTTTTTCTGTCCATAACTGCATCTGCAGGGTTTCCATTTGAATCCAGGGCCCCATGGACACAGGAAAGGATGCCTGGGCCTGGCCCAGCAGGTGTAATAATACTGTCTCCAGTTCCTGCCTGACCAGCAGGGGCCTGGGCTTCTCCATAACCATCACTCTGGTCAGGGGAGAGCTCGGAGAGGATCTGTGACGCCGTCATTGGTTCTCCATGCACATGTTGCTCCTGCTAAATCCAGGGAGCTTTGCAGCTTTCCCTCTGCAACCTCGGCTTTGCAGGCCTGGGCACAGCGCTGCCCTAGCCCTCATCAAAGCCGTCCCCCAGCCCGGGCCAGGCTGCAGCTGGGGTGGCGGGGCACTCGCTCCCTCCCAGCATTCTGCTCTCCCGTCAGTCATGACACTGTCGGGTTAGAAAATGACTATTCAGGGGATGGGGATTTAGCTCAGTGGTGCTGTGCCTGCCTCACAAGTTAAGTCCTGAGTTTGATCCCTGATACCCACCCATCCCCCACACACACAAAAGAAAAGGACAATTCACCTTTGTTCCACATCCACAAGTGTGATTTTCCACATTTCTTAGTAGTCACACTGGTTACACAATGTGTGGATCTCACCTGGGCAGGTCTGCACTGGCAGTGGGACTTTGGTCATTTTTACCCTGTCTCTCCACCCGTTTCGCAGTTTTGGGGGGTTCGAAGTGTGTATTTTGATCATATCCATCCCCTACTGCCCACTTTTTCTTTTGTACTGGGGACCTTGTGCTTGTGAGGCAGGCGGCAGAACCACTGAGCTACATCCCTGGCCTCCCTTTCCCCTTCTCTAATGACAGCCTCCCTTCTACTTCCTTCTCATCTTTCCCGGATCCCTCATTGTGGGGAGGACGCGTTGCATGTGTCTCGTGGAGTCTGCTTATTCTGCTCAACATGATTACCTCTGGATCCGCCCACCCTCCTGCAGGGACAAAGCTGTGCTCCTCTTATGGGCAAATAGTACTCCGCAGTGTACAGAGACCACTTCTATCTGTACAGCTGTGTCCAGGTTCCCCTACGGCCCCATGGGAATGAGGTGGGGCTGTTTCAGGGTGGCTGAATCTAGTGTGTGACTGGTTAGTAGTGCAACGCTAGGCCCCAGGGGACAAGGGTTGAGTGTGAGTGCTGCCTGCCCTAAGTAGTCTATGCACTGTTGCCCTTCTGCCACCCTGCCTTGGAGCCAGCCGATCTCGGGCTGAAACCTCTACGAATTGTAAGCCAAATAAATCCTTCCGCCTTTAACTTTCAGTGCTGGGTATTTTGTCTCAGCAAGAGAGAAAAGTACCTAACACACTACCCCAGTGACCTGCTGACGGGCACATGAGCTGGCCCCACATGGCGGCTCTCGTGGACTGTGCCAGTGAGTACGGGCAGGCAGGATCACCACAGCCAGCTGGCTTTACCTCTGGTGAGGGCCAGGGTGAGGCACAGCTGGACCCCATGGTAGGGTTGCGCTCCATCTGTGAGGGGCCTCTGCACTGACTTCCACAGGGGCCGCACCGACTCCTGTAAGGCAGTGTGGAAGGTTCCTTTCCCCCACATCCTCATCAGCTTTTACCTGCTTAGGTACTCACTGTGGTGCTGGGGGTTGAACTCAGGGCCTTCTGCACTGAGCTGCATTTCTAGCCCTTTATACTTTTGGAGACAGGATCTAAATTGCCCAAGCTTGGCTTGACCTTGGGCACCTCCTGCCTCAGCCTCCCAAGTGCTGTGATGACACTGCTGTGTACCCAGGGGGCCGGCAGGGGCCGGCACAGGCAGTGGGCATGCTGATAAGTGCTTCTGGGTGGTGACTGCCACTGGCACCCTCTGTGGTGCTGACACCTCTTGGCAGAACTGATGCCACTTGGGTTTAGTCTGGGGTGTTTATCCCGCTTCCAGAGTGGCTCTGAATGACAAGGGGCCCCTGGTCTTTAGCCGGTTGGAAGAACAGAAGACAGGGTAGGTGGGGTGGGGAGGGACAGAGGGCGGGGCCTGGCCTGAGGGACAGCCGCTGTTCTGCCCCTCTGCTGGGTCCAAGCTGCACTAAAACAGAAGAAAGTGATTGGAAAGTACAGAGCCAGATTTGAGGATTCGGCTCCTGAAAATGTTCGTTGGTGACAACTGAGCTGCCTGTCAGCACACAGCCCCTTCCATCAGCTCCAACAGGGACAGAGCTTGGCAGCCAGGCCAGCTGGAGAAGTGGGCAAGGCGGCATTGGGGGCTTCAGGGAAGGGCGGGCACGGCCTCCTCTCCTGCCAGGACACAGGGGACACAGGGCCTCGGACCCTCCTGGCCAGGACAGGCACTGCTGAGGACAGGGCAGGTGAATGAATCAAGTAACTAAGATCACAAATAACGTCGTCATCGTGCTGTGTGCCTCGAAACAACCTGGCCACGTGACAGGAGGACACCTGCGAGTGAGCAGGTGGTCCGGAAGTGTCAGGGGAGGCCCAGACCTTGAAGCTGAGACCTGAGAGCCCGGGGACAGGGTGATGGGGCATCTGGGCAGAGCCTGAGTGTGTGGCAGCCCTGGGTGAAGGGGACAGAGGGTGAGGCTTTCAGTGCGGGCTGGGGAAGGGCCGGACCTGTCACACGCTGCTGAGCCTCCTGTCCCCAACCCTCATCTTCCTCTGCAGCTGGGAATCTAGGCCCAAAAACAATGCGGAGAATCTCCGGCCAGGCCTGCAGAGTGGATGCTTCTATTTATAAGCAGAGGGGTTGAACAAGGCAGAGCCTCAAAGCCGCCCTCGGGAGGGGCTGGGAGGAAGGGTGATGAGACAGCTGCAGGGACGGAGCCAGCTGTTCCCCTGCCACCCTGGAGCCACACCTGTGTGGCCCCTGCCCTTCAGGTCACAAATGCAAACAATGGCAGAGGCTGCTGGATGAGGAGCTGGACCAGCCAGGTCTCTTCTGTGACCCAGGTCCAAGGCTGGCTCCCGTCCCTAGGGTGGGGCTCAGCAGTGTCCCCAGCACACGCAGGCCCCCATGTCTTGGGGCAGAGGAATCTCAGGGCCCCAGGGTAAAGAACAGGGGCCTAACAGGAAGAGGAAGGCAGTGTGGGTGTCGGCCCAGCCACCACCCCTTGGGTGAACGGGCAAGTTCCCCACTCTTGGGCTCAACGCTCCCATGAAAGATGAGCGCTACGTATGCCACGGTCGGCACAGTGCAACCCAGGCGCATTGCAGACACCGAGGAGACAACTTGTGGTCCAGTGAAGAAGAGGAACGCAGGAGTCAGAGCCGCAGCTCCCAGGAAGTGTGCGGTGTGCATCCCACCATGCGGACGGGGAGGCCTTTTAGGGGCACTTCCGTCACCAGGCAAAAGGGTATGGGGTAAAAGCACATGGGAAATGGCATCTTACTGACACACAGGGCAAGGTGCGTATCAAAGGCCCACACCACCCCTGAGTAAAAAGACCTGTGAAATGCCATCCCAGAGCCCTTTCTGCTGGGGTGGACACTGACTTCTGGTAGGAAGCGCTCTGAAGATAGAGGGAGAGGCTGGGGGAAGATGCAGCCTCGCCCCCCGGCCCTATGCTCCCACCCTGGCTGAAATGTAAGATGCTGCGCACGTGTACAGGCACTGGCCAGGGCTCTGCCAGACGAGCCAAGGGGGAACCCAGGAGGGAGGAGAGACTGGGGGTGACCCTGGAGGGCCTGGGGCCTCCTGCTCCGAGTACTGAGCTGTCACCCGTGACCTGAGGCCAGCAAAGGGGAGTCAGGCAGGACCAGGGCATGGCTGCGTCTCCCCCGCCTGCTAGTCAGGGGCTTCACACGGGGCTCAGCAGCAGCAGGTGACTTGGCCCACGTGTGCTCCCAAGGGTTTTGTTTTTGGGCAGGTGCCCAGAGAAGCTTACATTTAAACTCTCGTATCAGAGATTTCAGGAAAGCCTCCTGCCCTCCTAGTAGCTTCTGCCCTTTAGACACTGCCTAGGGACACAGATGTGGCCCACAAGGACAGAGCCTCGGGTCTCCACCAGGGCTGGCCCTGCCAGGAGCTGAGTGCCGATCTCTAGCCATGAAGGTGTCATATCCTGTGTCGCTGTGGAGGGCAGGTCCTCAGGACACTTGGAGGCCTTGTTCAGGCACAGCCGGGAGGCTCAGGGCGCCCGGGCACAGGCCCATGGCCTCTGTAGTGCCGTGGACCTCACCCAGAAACTTTCCCTGGGGCTGCAGGGAAGGCAAAGCTGGACACCACCGGCCAGTGGCACCTCGACCCCTGTCAAGGGCTCGTGTGGGCTCCTGAGTGCCACCTGTCCTCGAGAAAGCCGCCTGTGGCCCTCCTGCTGCACTGCCATGGAGAGCATCAAATTGGATGTGTGGCACAGACGCCTGGAAGTCACACACGACGGGACTTGGCTCAGCACCTTCCTGCTCCTTTTCCTTCCCACCCGTCCCCAGCTGCACGAGCTGGGAGCAGTGAGCCGCTGCCCCCACAACCATGCAGCAGGCCAGGAGTGGTCACAGTGGGGCCTTGGTGCCCCTCAGCCTGGCATCCTGGGCTCAGGGGACCAGGGTGCTGAGCTGACCTCTGCCACTGACCACTGGCTCAGCCCAGGAAAGGAATGTGGAGGGGCCCTGACGCCAGCGCGCATTCCTCGGGTGCATCTGACCAGGCTGTCAGTGAGTGGCGGCGTTATCTGCAGAGAGGCCGATACGCGGTCTCACCGAGCTGTTCCGGCACCTGGGTGGGGGACTGGGGGAGACTGCCAGGTCACAGGATGAGGCCGGGCCACCTTCTATTTATAAAAGGCGTCTTTGGGGGCAACAGGAGGGGAGGAGGGCTGGGCGGGTGCCTGTGCTCACCACCCGGAGGCTCCCGGCACACACGGGGCCTGGGTGAGCCGAGCCCGTCAAGAGTGAAGCCCCTCTGTCCCAGCTCGGCCCTGCGAGCTAAGCAAGGGTGACAGACTTCCCTTCTGAGGGCCCCAGCTCTTCACCAGCAGGGCCCTCCGCCAACGGCAAGGGCAGCACGGCGCATGACACCTCCTGCAGACCCAGGGACAGCTCTAGGTCCCGGCACTGCTGACGGTGGCTCAGGAAGGGTTTCTGGAGCCGGCGGCGGTGCTGAGCCCCCTCGCGCCAGCTCGAGCAACCTCGGCCAGCATCCAGCCCAGTGGGTCCTGGTGACGAGGCCCTCGGATGGAGGTGGCGGCTGGGATGTTAGGAGGAGCTCTGCGGCAGGAGGGCGTCCACTGCCCTGGCCTCCAAGCCACGCAAACCACCCCAGGATGAACCGACACCACACATCCAGCTTCTGTTAAAACAGGAAACATGCAACCTTCCAATACACAGCCCTCTAACTCACGGTCCCTTTCCTGGCCTCCCCACTAATGGCCCAGGCCAAAGGTGGCCACATTCCAGGTTGGATGATAACAAAGTGACACCTACTGCCTGCCAGCCGGCAACTTCCAGGCTCTCCCAGGCCTAAGAATAAAACACACAGGCCTGAAAGACAGAACTTTAATCAAACTGCAACCAGGCTCTCGAGGCTGTGTGAGTGAACCATGTCACCGACTGTCCTGCCAGTGGAGTCTGCACAGCGGGGTCCCCCACCCTGGCCACAGTTGGCCAGCCAGGTGTGGTTCCCAAGGTCACCCTCACACAGTGGCTATGGAGCTGTCTCTACACCGCCACCTCCGCCAGGCCACGGACACTGAACAGGAGCCACACTAACCCCGACCATGCTGCTGCCGCTGAACCCTCTGTGATGCCATCCAGGGCTTGCCCCGGGCAGAGCGGGGCTGACATACAGGACCACAGACTCGAGGAGACGCAGATGCAGACCAGGTGGTGACCCCTATGGTCCTCCCAGACACCAGCACAGGAGTGGGAGCGTCTCCGAGGCCTGAACACACCACAGCAGCTCAGGGCGGAAGCAGACCAACAGTGTAAGAGCGGGAAACCAACCCGGGCCATGAGGCAGGAAGATGCGTGGCCAGGCATCTCTGGTTTTGGTCTCCGTTGTTTCCTCTTGGGGGTGCATTTTGGTGACAAAGTCCACTGACAGCTGCTCCTGTGTCCTCTGGCGAGAGGCACAGTTGGTCGCAGGAACTGAAGGGACCATGACACCAGCTCAGCTTCTCCAGCCGCCGAAGCCCTGGACAGACCTGAGGCAGCGAGAGCCGGGTCAGCTCCTGCACCTGGCAAGGGGCCTGGATTCTGAGGCTGCGGAGCCTGGAGATGGGGCGTCACTGGGGGAGATGAGAGGCACCGCCTTGTGCTGGCTTTTAGGAGCTCCCTCTCCACACCACAGCCTGGTACTTCCTGCGGGGCCCCCAAACCCAACACGTGCTGCAGAGCTTCTAGGACAAACTTGTGCAACAGGGAAAGCGACGAGAGCGGCCATACACACACTCCACAGCCCAGCCCCGGGCCACGATTAGCGCTTTGTCAAGGTCCCAATGGGAGACGCTACTTACGAGTTAGAGGATCCAAAGCTGAAGGCTGAAAAACACAGGGAAAGGTGAATTATAGCACAGGCATGGAAGGCAAGGGTTCCCAAGGGCCTCCTCCCACTCAGCCCCAGGGGAGGCTCCCCGCAGCCCCACTGTGTGCAGCACCCGCGTGGGGTGTGAGTGAGCGCCGCTCTTCCAACCTTCAAGGGGCGCCTCCACGTGTCCCGGGGTGCAGCGCTCCCACCCGAGCTGTGGCGGGGGCTCTGGGCTGGCCCCTCTCACCCCAGGGCTCGTTCATCAGGGAAACCCGCAGCTCAGCTTTTCTTTTTCTACCCCACCCTCCAGGGCCAGAGAAGCAAGAGCTAGGCGTGGGGTCCCCAGGCCGGCTGTCTGCCTGTGCACCGTGACCACCTAAGAGCTGCGCCTTCTGAGCTTGTGGAGAGGCCTGAACAGGGCAGACTTTGCCCCAGGAGCAGCAGAGCGCCACTCACATCAAGACAATGTACCAGGCTTCTGTGCTGTCCCTGAGGCTATGGGCTTGGCTTTTCAAGCCCCAAGGCTCTCATTTCCTGGAGCTTTCCAATCCAGAGAAAAGACTAGGTCAGTAATTTTTTTACGTGGTCAGAAATGGTACAATAATGCAGGTCTAATTAAGACCTAAGGAGGCCGGAGATTTAGCTCAGTGGTTCCGCCACCTGCCTTGCAAGTGCAAGGTCAAGTTCAATCCCCGGTACCAAAAAAACCCCCCGAAACAAAAACCTAAGGACATTTTACTCCCAGGTTTCGAACACCCAGCCAAGCAGTCATAGGACCTCACTCATCACTCTGGTGGGGGAGCCAGCGTGTACTAAGAGACAGCGGGGACCACCGTGCTGAACCTGAGCACCTACCTCCTGTGCTGGGTCCGAAACCAGAGAAGCCGCCACTCTGGGTCCCAAAACTGGAGTTCTGCTGGGACAGGGACCCGAAAGTAGGAGCATTCTGACTGGCCAGGGTGCCGAAGGATGTGGTGTTGCTACTGCTTCCGAACCTGGGTTCCAGGTAGAAAGGGACCATGATTAGGTGGCCTCGAGGTCCAAAGGGACCAGGGCCAGGTGGCTTGCTGCAGGCCCACCTCTGTCCACTGTCATCAGCCTGGACTGCACAATGCTCATGATTGAAGGTGACAGAGCTGTCTCCGGCCCCGAGCAAACCTTCCTCTGGGCTTCAGGAAGGGACATAACAAGCATAAGGCACGAACAACACCCTGGCCAGGGCCAAGTTTCCATCCACCATCTGGAGACTGCGGGTTGCTGGGAGCCAGGTGACACTGTACTTCCTGTTCTCTCCCTCCACCAATCAGGCCCTCAGTGCAGGCCAGTGCTTGACACTTCTCACCTACTGAGCGTCTCCCTCCATCACTGTCTATAGCTCCTCTCTGGTACCCGAGCCTGTCTTCCTGTCTGTCTCTGAGAGTCAGGGTCTCACTATGTTGCCCATGCTGGCCTCAAACTCCTAGGCTCAAGGACTCCTCCAGCTTTAGCCTCCAAGCAGCCGGGACTGCAGGTATGTGCGGGTGAGTCTGATGATTCTACTTCCTCTCAATGGTGAGGCGAGGGTTCTTTTGCTCACAGCACAGCCAGGCCAGCTCTTGGCTCTCCAGGGCTCCTGCCCTCCTCAAGCCCTGCCAGCCGCCAGGATTCTCATGGGACAGCCACGCAGGCGGATGCTTCTCAGGTAGTAAGGAAAACAGCCAGTTTCAACTCACTAACTAACTAGCTGGCTCGCTCAAGACTTGCAGCCCACCGAAGCCCCTCTAGCTCTGTCTGTCCCAAGCCCAGCACTGCTGAGCCTGGCATCTGCAGACAGAGGACAGTGCACCCAGCACAGACACTCTGCTGGGGCCTTGTGGTGCGGCAAAGGCTGTTTTCCTTGGGGTTTTGGCAGCAGATGGAAACCTTGACGGCCCCACTGTGCCTCAGGAGAGCCAGCCTGGGCCATGGGACTGAGGCCTGCGTTGTGGCCGTGGAAGGGGACACGGGGGTGGCTCTGGTCCCTCCACCCCGGGGGCTTACCCGAATCCTCCCGCGCTGGCAGCTGCAGTGCCCTCTCCGAACACTTTGCCTCCCGTCGAGCCCAGAGGGCTTGTAAAGGCTGGGGCTGAACCGAATGCTGGCACCCCTCCAAACCCAGGGGATCCCCCAAAAGTAGGAGGGCTGCCAAACACTGGAGCAGCACCGAAGCCACCTGAGCAAAACAGAGGCAAACAAACAGAAATGGGGAGGGAGGAAGGGGGAGACAGGAGAGACATTGAGCAGTGAGAAACCAAATCAAAAGAGGAAGGAGAGAAGGGAAAACAGAACGTTAGAAATTCACACACAGCTCCAGGCAAGGCCAACACAGCTACTGCCACAAGATGCTCATTAACACAAACCACCCCCAAAACAAGCCAGCGCCCCATTAGCATCAGGGGGGTCTGGGGCTCCCCACGTTTTCCAGACGCTGGCCGGGTCAGCCCAGGGTGTCTCAAGGCCCTGCCAGCCCCACACTTCTCCCTGGGCAGTGGCACCCAGCTGCAGCTCCCTCCCAGTGTTGTTATTAATTGCCATGCCGAAACCCGGAAACCCGAGTTAGAGAACTTGGGGCTCTGAGCCCCTCTCGGAGGGGACTGAAAACTAGGTCACAGCAGGGCCAGCTGCAGTGCTCGGGAGCCTGGCCAGGGCCGTTTACTTATTTACAGCCTCGGGGCTGCACGTCCACACCGGCGCCCCCCACTCCAGGCACAGGGCCCTGGTTCAGAGGCCAGCTCTGAGCCAGTCCGGGCTGCTCCACTCCTCAGTAAGCAGTGCTGACCTGCTCCTGTGAAGGAGGTCTGAGGTGGAAATCCAGTAACTTAGTGTCAACTGGGAAGGTGCCTGAGCTCCAGGGGCTTCAGCCACTGCCACTGCCAGGGCCACGGAGAAGGAGTGAGGCCCATGGGATGGCGGGAGAGGGTCCCCCTGAGGAAGGAGCACCCCTAAGGCGAGGGTGGGCCTGCAAGCCACATGCCAAGGGCGTCACAGTGGCCCAGTGACCCCAGGGGAAGATCAGCTGAGGAGGCAGCAACACCATCCTCCTCCTTCCGAAACAGAATCTGTGGTCAGAGGGAGGAACCTGCCTTCGTGTTACAACATCACCTCACCGCAGGCTTCTGCTACCCGACCAGGACAGGTCACAGGTGGGCACGGAAAGTTCATTTGGGATTCAATCACCTGGCCATGAGCTTTACTAGTGCTTGCACACCTGAGGCGTGTATCTGGGTTAGACACTGCATTCCAACGCCGTGAGTGAAATTCTAAGCCATGGTAACGGAGCCCGGTGGGTCACAAATATAACAGGCTGGAAAGAAAGTGCTAAAAACCCCGCAACTGAATTATTGAAGACTGATGGTGGCTCCCGTTACGCTTTCTTCTTAGAGATGAAGCGCTTCACCTAGTGCTTGTGCTCATTATTGTTTGGCCTTCTTGGTGGAAGGGAGTGAAAAATGAGAAGTCGCAGCGATAGAGAGTAAACGGAGCGGGAGAGAGGGGATCAAAGCCACACTCGTGTGCACCCAGAAAATGCTCAGAAGGACACATCCGGGCCACACAGCAGGGGGCGTGGGCAGGACAGCCCCCTGCTCTTACATGCAGAGCCAGGCACTTGCTCCCACTGCAAGGAGGAGTTTGGTTTTATTAGCTGTTATATCTCTATGATTTCTTTCTGCAGGAGAAACAAATTTACCAATAATCTGAAATGACAACGTGTTTGTTTTTTGAGATAGGGTCTCATTATAACAGTTCAGGCTAGTCTTGAACTCCCAGCGATCCTCCTGCCTCAGCCTCTTGAGAGCTAGAATTACAGGCCGTGGCACCATGCCTAGCTAATAACATTTCTGCTCACTGCCCGAGGAGGAGGTGGTGCGAGCTGCTTCCTGACACTTCCCTCTAATCCCCTTCTCAGGCCCTGTCTATTTCTGGCCAGACGCTAAGTAGGAGAGGGGCTGGAGCGGGTCTGTGTGACACATAAGCCACCCCTGGCCTCTCTGTCCCCGCCCTGCCTCCATCCACAGCCTGGGACAAAGCAGGGGTGAAGATTTGGGGCTGGGCCGGCTGCCAGGCCATGCTCTGCCTGCCTTGTCTCCCTGAAGGGAGCGTGACCCTTCAGAGAGCAGTCCCAGCTGCAGAGCCCTGAGACTCTTAGCCACCAGGGCCGATCCTGCTGCTTCCGGCACCTGCACCGCCTGAGCAGGAGGCTGAGCTCCTGCTCAACTCTAGCAGCGTCTGCTCTGGTGCTGGGCCGGCCCCAGGCCTCGCACGCACAAGGCTGCCCAGCCTGCAGCAGACCCCGCCATGCTCCTGCATCCGGGCGTGGGCTCCCACCTCAGTGCACGGTTCTGGGCTCTTCACCCATCTCCAGGGTCTGACAGGCAGTTCTTTCTGCCAGAGCCCTCATCGAGGGGACGGCATCACACTGGAAGAACATTCTGACAGGCAGGGAGACAGGATTTCTCCAAGAGTGAAAAACTAAAAGCATTAGGTTCCCAGGTCAGCTGGGACATGCCCGGGTCCAGGATGAGGAGCCACACTTCAGAACCACAGAAGAGGCAGAGAAAATTCCGTCAGGTCCTGACGGCTAATGACCTACAATTTCTCAGTCAAATGTTCACACTTGGCTTTTTAAGTAGGACTAAAAGCCTTGTGGCCCTTCTGGTTTTTTTGGTACCAGGGATCGAACTCGGGACCTTGTGCTTGCGAGGCAGGTTTTGGCACCACTGAGCTGAATCCTCGGCCCTGCCCTTTCATTTTTAAATCACGGTGTGTGTGTGGGAAGCTATGATGAAGCTGCACTATCCCTCTTGAGCCATTTTAAGCTCAAGGAAAGAGAATTAGGAGCTGGAAACCTAAGACCAGGCCACTCAGCCACAGGTCCTCACTGAGGCCTGGGGCACATGGATGCCAGGGCATGGGCGGTTCTGGCAGGGAGCCCGCAGGCTCGCCACTCCTGGGTCACGGCTGAACAGGTCAGGCCCCTGGGGAGCAGCTGTCTGCCAAGTGTCCCACAGAGCTGCTTTCTCTGCAGTCAGTGCCCCAGCCCTCACAAGTCTCAGCACGAGATTCCACCAGCAGGGCTGCAGTGCAGACCTGACTCAGACCCAGGCACAAAGCCGGGCATCCGAGAATGAACCTGCTCTTGTATCTATGCAGACTGCTCCTGGAGACATACAGCTGTAAGTACAGGACACAGGACTTGCAGAAAAACACACACCTTATACATGCGTCCTTAAAAGTAACACTGGCATAAACTACAGCTCTGGAGATACGAAAATTGTGAAAATTAGTTGGGCTGTATAGCTACAGTATGTGAATAGTGTGTGTACAACCACATGTATACATATGCTGCACTCAAAAGTCACTCCCGAAAGAAGCACTTGGGAAAGGTGCCCAAATAATACAGACATAAGAAATTAATGACCATCCAAACAAATCTGAAGCTCAGGATGTGTTCGCCTTTCTTTTTGTTACTGTTCTCTGACTTTGGTTGTTCTGCATTTCTTCCCTAGCAAATTCTGTCTTAGGGGCTGCATTTCATGCACTCTGTCCTTTGTAGCGTGTGTCAGAAGACCTGGCAAAGTGTTAGGAGTGTAGTAGATGCTCAGTAAATGTAACAGCACGCTTGAGAACAGAGTAGGTCTTCCACAGCCAATCCCACCCCCTGGACAGGACCACCCCAGGCTGCCTCCTCCCAGATGGCTGAGAGAGCAAGCACATCCGAAGGTAGCGATAGGAACAGTGTGGGTACCTGTTTTACTAGGTGCAGAAAACCCGAAGCCTTGGGATGCCACACTTCCTCCTCCAGAGCTGAAAGTGCCGGCAGGCTTCTGCTCCCCAAAGGATGAACTGGCAAATCCTCCGAAGCTCTTGGCCCCACTGTTTCCAAACAGGTTAGAGGTGTCTGGAGGGATAAAAACCCGTGTGAAGAGTTCAGTGGGAGCAGGCTCGCCTTGCTCCCCAGCAGCTGGGTGTTGGGAGATGGGGTGCGAGGCAGCCCAGGATGTGGGAGCCCCCCTCGTCTGTGCACACCCTGACCCCGGGCCCGTCAGCACGGTGGCACCCGGGCACAGGACTTCCAGGCGTGGTGCTGCCCCGTGGGAGAAACCCTGGGTCTCTCAGATTTCTCGGCGACTCAGCTCCTGGAGAAAATGCCTGCAGTTTCTGTGTGAAGAGCAGCCTCAGGCGCCGCCAGGCTGGGGGAAGCAAGGTCAGAGCAAAGCAGCCCACATGGTGCCTATCACTTGCCTGCTACTGTCAGAGTTGCAGAGTGGCGCCAATATAGGAGGCCCGGCTCCTACCTCTGCTCTGACGGGGGCGAGGGCCGCTTGGTGGAACGCACAGGGGTGGCCAGAATACATAGTGCATGTTCAAGTTGAAGAACCATCCTTCATTAAAACCCATTCCGCAAATCCCTTCACTTTGAACACGCTCCTCCCACTGTTCCTGCCACTTTCTGTAGCAGTCCTGCAGGCCTTTTTTGTCTTTTGGAGATGTGATTAAAAATGCAGTGAATGCTGCAGCCGAGGGCCGCCCAACGGGAAGGCAGGCTTGTGAAATGTGACGCTGTGTCCCCATCCCCCTTATTCACCAGACCTGGCACATGTGACTTCTGGCTCTTCCCAAAGTCAAAGTGACCATGAAAGGGAAACATTCTGAACTGACTCAGACACTGAGGCAGCCACAACAGCGCAACTAACGACCCTCAGGAAAGAGGGCTCCAGAGCTGCTGCAGAAAGTGGCAGGGGTGATGGGATGAGTGTGGTTAAAGCAAGGGGAGGATTTGAGGGGGATCCTTGGAAGTGTGTGCATGCATGCATGTGTGCTTACTGTAATTAAAAAAAGCCTACAACCACTACACACTCACCGTATCTATGGATCACATCATTCACAGGTAGCCAGGGGGGCTTTCGCTTTGCTTCCTCTTTCTAAGAGGTTCGCTTTTGAAACCCTTGACTTTTCAGATGCTTATGTAGTAGATCACTGCATCCCCTCAACTATGCCCCCAAAAAGGAAATCACTAGAAGGCTGGGAGCACAGCGCTGTAGGTCACTGTGGCCAGGCCTAACTCGCCTCCTCCTATGGGTGAGGCAGGGACCCCAGTGGATCAAGGAACACGCATCTTGTTCACTTCCTCCCAAGGATGAGGCAGGGCCCCGGGGGAGAAGAACAGGCGACAGAGGGCGCAGAGGGCGCGGTGGAGCAAGGCCTGGGGAGAACAGGACTGTCTTCCTCCCCACCATTCTCCAGAGAACCATCAAGCATGAGGTCCTGCAGACCTCGGCTGCTCCCCTGGCTCCGGTTACAGACCAGCCCCTTTACCTGCCCCAGCGCTTCCCTTACCTCTACTCTATAAATAAAGGTGCTGCGGAAGCCAGCTAGCCCTTTATCCCATCAGGAGAAGGGGCTTCCACCTGGCCCCAGCTTTATCACTGTCTCTGTCTTTCTTAATCTCCCACCTCTGTGGACCCTTCAGCCTCGAGGGCCGTGGCACTAGAACTCCAACGCGGGAGAGTTCTTTTGTTTGTTGCGGGGAAAGGCAAACCAGATCAGATAATATGTAAAATCATCCAGACAATACACACAACACACCATATACCAGCGTTTTCTTTAACGTTATCTGGGCGGGAGGCCAGGGATAACGCGCATGCATTCCCCAGCGGGCCTGGGTGGGTGTCCTGTGAAACCCTGAATGCAGTGGAAGCCCAAAGAGATGGGCCTAGACAAAGGATGCCTGTAGGGCTTGTCTTTTTACAGCTAGAAGAAAGGATTTTGATTATTTTCAAAATTAAGGAGGCAGGTTTACACTGCTGTGAACATTACACAATGTATCAGAAGCCTTTCTGTTGCTGGGACAAAACACCTGACAGACACAGCCAGAGGAGAAAGGGCTGTTCTGGTTCACGGTTGCAGGGGGTTCAGCCCATGGGAGCTGGGATCGGAGCATGGTGGAAGGGCGTGGTGGAGGAATGCAGCTCACCTCAGGGTGGCCAGGAGGTCAGAGACAGGGAAAGCAGTGAGAGGAAGGGCCAGGACCAGGTCAAGCGCCTGAAGTCACCAACCCTCATGCGTGCTTTCCTAATCGCCTAGGCAGCTCTCAAGCCAGGCAAGATTAACTATCACAAACCATGTGGCCATGTAGCCAAACACCCAAAATACAGACAATGTTATTAGTTAAAGAAAAAAAGAACAATATTTTTTTTTGGGGGGGTGGTGGTGGTACCGGGGATTGAACTCGTGTCCTTGTGCTTGCAGGGCAGGCTGCGGAATCACTGAGCTAAATCCCCGGCCCAACACATGGTCTTCTAAAGTCTCTGGAGCACACTGTGGCTGAGCAAAACTGAGCTTAGCAATCTGACCTGGGTTAGGTTACCTAACAGCTGCGTGACCTTGGGAAGGACTTAATCTTCCTGTGTCCCAGTCTCCTGACACAGCACGGACAGCACTTGTGCCCACGAGGCCGCTGGCAGATGCAGGGATAACGAATGCAGAGCACCTGCTGACAGGGGCAGAGGCTAAAGGGCCGCTCCCTATCAGGTCCCTCGGCTCCTCCTCCTCCCACATCTCAGTCTTGTTCAGTGTAAAACACAGAACAGGTTGGCCATAAGAAACTACAGCTCCAAGGGTCACCCACTGATGCTGCCAGGGCTGCAGCCTGCCGCTCATTCTAGCTGCTCTGAGGCTGGGTGGGCCAGGGCCCTGCTCGCCATTTCCATGGTCCAGTGTTTGGTTCTTCCTGTGGAGGCGAAACAGCAGCCTCTGCCCTCTACAAATATGACATGTAAGAGAGCACCCTGGCAGCTAGCATCTCAGCTCGGAAGTCCTCACAGCCCGGCACCTCGGGGCTGACGAGTACAGTAGAACTGGCATCTGCCCTGGGCCCCGACTCGGATGCTCCGGTCTTTTGTCTGCAAACCTCAAGACAACCTCCACTGGGGCTGGTTGGGTCTCAGACACACAGGGCAGTCAAACCTGATGTAGACAGCGCCAGAGACAGCTTCTGTCTCCGCAGGACTGCAGTCACTGACTTGGGGCTCTCAAGACACCCTCCTAATCGCTTCTTGGCCTTTTGGCTAAGATTAAGACACCCTCCTAAGGGACAGCTGCAGGGAGGCTGGCTGGCCTGAAAGGTGGTCAACAAGTGGCGTCCTCGGCCCTGGCACAATGCGTCTTTCAGGGCCCTGAGGAGACAGCATGTGATAAAGCAGCAGGTCCCCTGGGTGACAAGTTCCAGGGATGCTGGGTCAATACCGCTGGGGCTGAGTTTCGGTAGTCCTGGGGACGACGGAGACAGACACCCGCACACAGTGGGGTGGGGGAAGAACATGCTGACTTGAGCAACGGTGCCCTCAGCTTGTCCTTCTCAGTCAGTCATAGCTCCCAGGACTCCTCAGGCCAGGCAGCTTGGAGCATAACTGTCACCAAGGAAACTGCCCGTTTCCTACCTGTGCTGGGGGCTCAACCAGCAAGGCGTGTGTTCCATGCACAGCTGGGAGGCGTCCCTTTACCACCAGGACCAAGAGGGTCAGGGCTCAGTGAGGGACCCTGTCTAAATCCTGGGGAGGCTTCTTAGCAGCCTTGAGACCTCTGTGGCCCACACTCCCTCTTGGACATGGGGACAGCCACCGCTGCAACAAGTGATCACTAAGAAGCTGGCACACAGCCAGAGATGAATCTGGGTTTGCTCCCTTCTGTGGGATGCTCCAGGACAAGGGAAGCAAGTGTGCGGGGTTTTCAGGGAGGGGGAGCTTGCTGGCCCAAGCGAGCGCTCAGGCAAAGATGCGGCCTCCACCTGTCCCCGCAGGGAGGCCGTGAGGTGGGAACACGGTGAGCCCTGCACGGCGCAGGATGAGGAGGGGCCCAGGACAGGAAGGGGCACTGAGTGGGGGCAGCGGCTAAATCAAAGCAGTCTTAACGGGCGATTTGGGATGGATTTGCTGACACCAGTGGAGGAGCCTGAGGCAGTGTGGGGAGTGCGGACTGTCAGGAGCCAGACGGGGAAGAGTGGAGGAGGACGGCAGGAAGGAGGTAGGAGAAGTGGCACTCACGGGCATGGGCGCTGCGGCCACTCAAGCAGACACAGCTGGCACCAGGCACTGCAGCAGCACCGCTGCGGTGGTGAGGATCGGGCCTGCCCTCACTTCCCCATCCTCCTCCATCTCTCCTTCCCCTTAGCTGTGTTGGCTCTAGGCTTAAAGAGATTCGTATTCTTTCACTATCAAACCTTACACTCTTTAAATAAAATAATGGAAAGTCATTACCCCTTTGAATTCACTTATACTTCCTGTAAGCAGAAATGTAAACTTTTGGCTTCTAATGAACAGTGATCATTTAGGGCACCCAGCACACAACCTGGAGCTGGAGCTGTCCATGGTGGCACATGTGGCTGTAATCCCAGCTACTCAGAAGGCTGAGGCAGGAGGACTACCAAGTTTGAGCCCAGCCTGGCAACTTAGTGAGACCTTGTCTCAAAACAGAAAATAGAAGCGGGCCAGGGATCCAGCTCAGTGGTAGAGCGCTTGCTTGCCTTGCATGTGCAAGGCCCTGGGCTCCATCCCCAGGACCAAAATCAACAAAAAGAACAGATGAGGATTTGCTTGAAACCAGACAGGAGGTATCAGAGACAGTGAAGGGCCAGTAAGCGTTGACCCCGCCTGGGGACAGGTGTAACTTCAGCTCACCTGACACGATTGCTGCTGCAAAGACTCAGGAGACTACAAGGCTGGGTGCGGGAGCCGGTGCATGCAAGCTGCAGCCGGCCCCTTGGAGGCCACTCTGATGGGACAGAGCCGGGCAGCAGAGATGGACTAGCCAGGGGAGACAGGGTTTGTATGGGATACAACACACTTATGCTAATAGCAGGACTGGCCAGCAGCAAGACACAAAGATAATACCGACACTGGGGCAGCCCCACTACTGAGGAGCATGTTATCAAGCGCTCGCTCTGTGGCAGATGCTGGCTGGTGTGTCACATCTGATGTAGCCTAGTTCTGGGTCTGCCACTTCCTGGCTCTGATTCAGGAGGACGCCCTGTCAAAGTACATGCCATAGCCTACCATGCTACATGACTGCAGGGAAACTACCCACACGGGTCTCAGGGCTCTCGACCCCTGCTTCCACATGAATCTACTTTTGTTTGACTTATCAGGATTCTGCCCAAGAGTTTACCTGTAGAAACAGTTTTTGAAAACTATTAGACTTGATTTCTCAGATGCCTTCATTCCACTGTCTAAATCCCTGCTGGCCAGCGGGGAGCTGAGGAACCAGTTTCTGGTTCCGTAACTGCACCAGTGGAGAGGTGTGTGACCTCTGACATGCAATCTTTCTTTATGTCCTACTGGGGTGGACAGGGACATCGAAACAATTCACTCTTAACCTATGACTCCGGAAGAGTAAATAAGGGTAGAAAGTCCTGCTTCTAACTGCGGAGGCCTTACTATTAGGGAAAGCCCACCACGACGAGGGAACCCTGCGCACAGTAGATTCCATCTCATATGGCGCAATCAATGGGCAGCGCCACGGCTGGGTGGGGAAGGGAGAAACTGTGATGAAGATGATGACGGGCGTCCACCTTCCAAGCTCAGCACCATCCGCAGCACAGACATATCTTCAAAAAATATATTTAAAGATTTCAACAGATTTCTTTCATTTCCAATCATGAATACTCAACAAAGAATCTCAAAAATGAGCTGGAGAAGTGCTACCAGATAACAGCTTCAGATGTGAGGAAAACAGAAACATAAGCGAAGAGAAACACTAAGGCCTCAATTCTACGCAGCTGGGTCTCACAGCAGATTCAGATGCTGCTGCTCCAGTGAGTCCTGAGCTCCCCTCCAAGCGCACAGCTGTGTGCTGCACCTTCCTTTCTGCCCCTCTGCTCCAATTTGCTTCCAGTCGTCCCAACGCTAACAATCAGAGCAGCTGGGCCTCGGGAGGAGAGGGGAGCGCTCAGTGTGCCGCAGCCCTGTGTCTTCCCATGACTTCACTGGACCCCTCACAAAGAACCCTACAGCGAAACAATGCCAAACCACATCACACCGCTCTGGGGCAGGTATTGCAAAGGGACCTTCTGGATCTTATGCCTCCCTCTTCATATTTGTCCACAGAGCCTGGATAACGTCACAAAGATGACCATGGGACCAGGTGACCAAGGGGCTGGGGAAACTCTTGTCACTTACTTGGGGTAGCTGAAGATCCAAAGCCCCCACTGGTCGAGCCGAATGGGTTTTTGTTGGCTGCATCCTGGCTGGGTTTCCCTCCAAGGCCACTGAAGAAACCTCCGCCCCTTCCAGTGTTTCCAGACCCGAACACGCTCCCGCCAGAGGTGGATGACTGCTGAAAAACAAAAGGGCAGGAAGTGGAAGAGGATGAGGGGTCACTGTCAGAGGGCAGGCCACATCCTCAGGAGGAGGGGCTCGCGGCTGTCCACAGGCCTGGTGCAAGCAGAGCGCTCTGACTGCTCTGGAAGGCACTCGCCAGCGCCCCAGGGGAGCTGCGTTCCTGACAGAGGCTTCCTCCCTGTCCTTCCGCCCACCAGCCAGCCCGCCGCCCACCCCGTGGCTCAGTCTGTGGGAGGCGGGGATGTTCAGTGTTTATCTGCCATGCTCCCTGCTGTGCCTGCCTCAGTGCCAGGGCAGGAAACCAACCCCACACATGAGCCACCAAATAAAGTTTGAGAACATGAGACGCCATCGTGAGGACCACTTATTCCGACTTATATCCTCTGGCGCTGGGCAGAACTCATCAGCCATGGCGGGAGAGTGACTCACTGTCATCTCTCTCCATTTGGGTGCTCGCATTTCATGATGACTTTCCCAGCACCGCAGATAGCTTAAATTAGCCCATTGTTGAAATAATGACCACCACTGAATTCTGGCCAAGTCTGCAAGTCTCGCGCTCAAGCACGCTGCTAACTCGGGGCGCATGGGGACACAGAGCGGGACTGGAAACCGGTGCTTTTGGGATGGCCAGCCCTGGACTAGGCCTGGAGGTCACTCTCTTCCATGAAGCCACGCATGGATGGTAATGTGGAGAGGGCTTTCCAAGTGGGTCGCTGTGTTCCTGCCAAGGGCCAGTGGAGTCACAGGGCCTGGGGGTCACCGACTACCCCCCGCCAGATGCTGAGCGAATTAACAGAACCAGATGCGCAATCACGTGCTCAGAAAAGCTACTACTCAGGGTGGTGACCCCAGCACCAGAGCATGACCAAGCCCGTTCTGTACCTGCACTCTTCCAAGCAGCTGTGTAATCCCCATCCGTCACTCGGGACTGGCTTGGCAGTGCCTGGCTTCACCTCATCCTGTCCCATCCAACAGTGGCTGGTGTCAGACAGCACTACTCCCGCCGCTGATGATGTGAGGCCTCCACAGTGCCCTGCCTCTCCCAGGCATGTCTCCTCACCCTGCTCTGCCATGGCACTGGCCTGCCCTGCCGTGCCCTGAATATAGCAAACTCACTCTTGGTGCATGGCACTACACTGAAGGTGCATGACAGCTTCCTTTTCTTTAAAAACAATAGTTGACTACACCTACTTGATGAGTGAGAGGTTTTTAAGCCTAGAAATCCAATCATAAAAGCAAAAGACGTAATAGTTGTTCAGCTGCTTTTGCAAGGAGGGACCCTGTGACAACAAATGCGTGTGCGCAGAGAGCCAGGTTGTCAACTGATGTCTGGCAGTGGACACACCGGAAGCTGTCTAGTGACTGCCGCCTTGCCCCGTGACGACCCACACTCATGTGGCTCGGCCTAAGTTTACAAACTCGATTTGATAAACACTGGCTGTCAGAGAGGTCAGAAATGACAACACACTTGTCCGCAGAGAAGGTGACTGATAGTTTCCAAAGCCTCTTCAATGGTCAGAGAAATCCTTTCATTTTACTAGAAATAGGCAATACTTAAAATTATAGAGGACCTCAAAAATACCCAGAAAGTTCAGTACTCCTAAGGTCCTCACTCTGCTGTTAAACTTCTCTGATGATTTTCTTTTTCACTTCAGATACTAGATTTAAACTTCACAGATGGAGATTGCTTTTTCAGCATCTTCTCTGCTGAGATCCCACGTCCGGTGGTTCCTGCAGTGTTTTCCTATAAATCCCCAGTCATTTTAGTCTCTGTCTCTAGTTCCAACATCCAGATCATCTTCAGGTCATTTTTTGCTGACAAAAAAATCTGACCGTGGGCTGGGGATTTAGCTCAGTGGTTCCACCGCCTGCCTCATAGGCAGAAGGACCTGAGTTTGATCCCTGGTACCAAAAAAACCCAAAAAACATAAAAAATCTGACCGTGGACCGGTTCCCTGGCCTTCTTTGCGGTTCTGTCCACTTCTGTTGTCTTTATGGCCCTCTCTGTATCTGTGTGAACACAGGTACCTGGGTTCCACCGAGCAGTGCGCCTGAGGAGCACTAAGGCTTCTCCTCCCCAGTGGAGCAAGTGGCGGAGCTCAGACTCACTGCTCCACTGCCGGGACCGGGTGGACAGAAGGCAGCGAGCTCAGCGGCTTAGCCCGAGGGTGAGGGCCGCACGTGTGGCAAGGCGGCGGCAGCTGGGTCCCACAGCTGAGGGCAGGAGGATGTAAGGCCCCGGAAGCTCTCCCTGCTCTCCCAGCTGCCTTTACTTCCTCTTCCTCGGGGAAGTGGCAAAAGAGTGGTGGGACGGTGTTCATGCCAGGCAAGTTCCTGCCGAATGTGCAAATCTTTCAGATCCCAATCTGATTTGTGTTTTGTTTTTCTGAGACGAGGGTCTCGGTATATAGTTCACTCACTAGCCCATGCTGGCCTCAGCCTCCTCAGTGCTGGGATAACAAGCGTGCACCTCCATGCCCAGCAAGCTGATTATTTTCTGATCAATGATATAATTCACGTACACACAACACACTGATTTAAAGTATGAAACTCAATGGCTTTTAGTATATCAATTTCTAAAAATTACAGTAAAATACATGTGATATGGAATTTTCCATTTTAACCATCTTGGAGTGTTCAATCCAGTGGCATTAACTGCATTCACAGTGTCGTGCAGCCATCCCCACTATCTATTTCCAAAACATTTTCATCACGCCAAAGTGAAATTCTGCAACTGTCGAGTAAGAACTCCCCAATTCCTCCCCTTTCAGTCGCTGGTGAACACAGGTCTACTTTGTCCCAATGAACTTATGTGTCCCAGACAGTGCGGCCCACAGAGCCATTCGCTGTTCCCCTTCTGCATCCCGCTCATCTCACTCGGCACAGTTTTCAAGGTCCGCGCACACGTAGCATGCTTTGGAATCCTTTTCCTGGCTGTGTAATAGCCCACACGGTACACATCACATCTGTTTATCCGTTGGTCTGTGGGAGACAGGTGTGCTGGCTCCACTCCTCCACTGCTGTGGATAATGCTATGGCCGACTCTGCCAAACAGGTCTCTGCTGGACCCTTTTTTTATTCCTTTGGGTACAGTCAGTAGAGTCACTGGGCCACATGGCAAGAGCGCTATGTTCAGGGCTCTGAGAAAGCCCCAAACTGCATTCCCTGTTGGCTGCACAACTGTACACTCCCACCCGCAGGCAGGGGCTCCCATTTCTTCATACCCTCACCGGCACTTGCTATTTTTGCCGTGAGGGGGTTATCTCACAGTGGCTTGGTGTTCATTTCCCTAATGTTTAATGCTCTGATTCTTTTTTTGGTGGTGGCAGTTGCTGTACCATACTACATCTTGAGCCCTTCATTTTTTATGTTGCAACAGGGTCCTACTAAGTCTCTCAGCTGCCCAGGCTGGGCTGGAACTTGAGATCTTCCTGTCTCAGCCTCTCCAAGGGCTGGGATTAGTCATGTGCCACCGTGCCCCGCTGCTATGGACCACCTCTTCTTGTGCTTACCGTACCATCCTTCCTCTTGCTTGCCTCCCTGCTGCTGATAGCTTCCCATCCAGCCAGAGGGTCTCAATCTTTGGCAAGGCCTCTCTTCCACCTGGCCAAGCCCAGAACTGGCATTCATTCGCTCCTGAAGCTGCTCTACTGCTGCTCCCTGCCAGGGCTCCGTTTTCCAAAATACAGTTTGGGAAGGGTCTCCGCTGCTCTACAATAGTCCCACAGGACATGCAGTGTTTTCCAAAGGTGGTGCAGCAATAATTTTCATCCTCCTGCTCTGCTCGACCCCTCCTCCTGACAGTCTGGGCAAGGACTTGGGGGACGGCTACAGAGGTTACACAGCCTGGGCTCAGGCCTCCCTCGGAATGTTCCTCTGGAATGCAGCCGCACTGTGGGAAGAAGGGCCAGGCCACAGCAGCGGGTGCAGGTCAAGGGCCCCGGGATGGGCTCGCTCCCAGTCTCCGTTCTCCCAGCTGGGAGTAGACTACTGGGGACAGAGATGAGCCCCCCCCGCCCCCCACATCCCTGAACTGCAGACTCTAATAAACAGCTTCTGTGGGCTGCGAGGGTCTCAATGGAACGTTACACAGCACTGGACAATTCCAATACTCACTTTTCTTGGTATTTAACTGGGAGCAAAGCTTTTCTTTCCTGTTCCTTGTGGTGCTGGGGATTGAACTGTGGGCTTCACACATGTTGGCCAAGTGCTCTATCACTGATCTACATCCCACCATTTAAAAAATTTTAAGACAGGGTCTCACTAGGGTGCTTGGGCTGGCTTTGAACTTGTGATCTCCCAAGCACAGTTTCCCCAGTGCGCCACTGCTGGCCGGAGTGGCCCCAAGCCAGTCGGGCTTTCTGAGGACTGTCTATCCTGCCGCCAGTCACAGTCCAAGCACCAGGGACGTGACAATGAAGAGAAAGGGTCCTTGTCCTCATAAAAAATATTTTAGTTTGAATATTTAGTCCCTCAAATTACAAACCTAATTTCTACGCAGGGAGAATAAGGAGGGAGGATAACAACATGGGATTTATCACAGTAGTAACTTTTAATCTCTTTGGCCTAATGTTATCCTGTTAGGTAACATTCAGCGTCATTACAGAATAACACAAGTTCATCTACCCAGTTCATCTACCCACTTGAATGCTGATAAACGTTTGGGTTGGTTCCACTTTTAGGCTACTGTAACAATGTTGCTATGAATACCTACACACCCTGGTACATCCATACCTGAAAGAACTTAAGAGTGAAACTGGTTCTCACTGGATGATACCAAACTTCTCCGAGGTGGTGAAACACATGTACGTACTCCTTGGAGCTTTAATTTACATCACTCATGACGCTGAACATCTTCACATTTATTGATCCTCTGCCTATCCTCTATTTAAATGTTTTCTTACTCTATTTTTTTATTGTGGTAAAATATATACAACCCTAAATTACCACTTCAGCTATTTTAAGTACACAATTCAGTGCAATGACACACATAGTGTTGTTAGGAATTGTCTCTGCCTGTTTTCATCCTATTATGTAATAAATGTAATAAACCGGGGGCCGACGGATCCTGCCATGGGGTTCCAACTGTGTGCCATGTGGTTCAGTGCCCAAGCTACCCAACGTTCTCAGGGCTCTCAGGGCCACACAAGGCTCCCGCAGGCCCGGCGCTTCCCTGCCCTGAGGGGAAAAGCAGTAAGGACTCCACAGCTAGTGCTTTGGCGGCAGGCTCCGTTCATCCGATACTAAGTATGGAGGATTCCTCCACTGGGTTCTGAACAGGAGCAGCACGTTTTACTTCCTTGCCTTGTGTTTTTTGCTATGTGAACATGGCACTCTTTATTTGTACATTCATCTTACAAAGATTTAGGTTGTTTCCTATTTTAGCTGTTACGAGTACATTGCTATGAGCACTGTTTCCGTATCTTTTGGTGAAGAGAGGCACTCATTTCTGTGTATACTCAGTTTTGAGACTGCTGGATGGCTTCCCAAGGACGTCAGGGGAACTAACGTGCGACATGAGTTTCCAGATTCCCCATTCCATGGTGCTGTCTGCCCTTTTATCGTTAACCATTTTGGTGTAGGTGTAGGTCCCTTCCTCTTTTTGATATGTAGGATTCTTTACATATTTTGAATACAATTACTCTGCTGGTTAGGTAGGCTACAATTTTCCTAATGCACAGCTTGTTTTACCCTAAAACTAAGAAAACCATAACTTTGGTGGGGTAAAATTTTCCTTTTGTTTGTCTGTGCTGTTTGGCAGCTGTTGGTCTTCTGAATCTATGGGTTAGTTTTATCTTTGGTTTGAAAATTTGTCTTTTTCTCTTCTAATAGTGCTACCACATTCTCTTCTTCTTCTACTGAACACTGGTTAAATATGTGTCAGATTTTCTCTTAGAGGATTTCTGTTCTGTTTTATTTTCTGTGCTTTTTGCTCTCCATCATGCACATCAGATAACCTAACTTCTAATTCAAGGGTCAGCAAAGTTCAGGGACTAAATCCGTTTGTAAATAACGCTTCACTGGCACAAACCCAGGCCTTTTCGCTGTCAGCTGCGTGACTGCTCTTGTGCCGGACACACAGCCCTCACGGCTTGCTGCACTTGCTCTGCTCAGCCAGGTCTCGACTGCCCTTACAACACATCCATGACACCTTCAGTCTGAAGTTTTAAATTATTAGCTTTTTTTTTTTTGGTACCGGGGATCGAACTTGGGACCTTGCGCTTGCGAGGCAGGTGGCGGAATCACTGAGCTAAATCCCCGGCCCATTAACTTTTTTCCTAGCTGTGATACTTGATTTTTTTTTCAAAGCTGCTACACCACTTTGTGATTTCCTAATCCTAATTGGCATTTTCAAGTTTGTCTTTTATTTCTATCAGCATGTAAGCCACAGTGTTCTGCGGGTGTACTTCTGAGTTTTATTCTGGCTTGTGCTCACAGGTCCATTTCCCTGCGTGGGTATAGAAACGGAAGTGTGGGAACTGAGGTTTTAACGATCAGCTGTAAGAATGACATGTGGCCTGGGAAAAGTCCCTTTGCTTTCCAGGGGGCTGTGCTGCAGGGACCAGTGCCCCGGGACCACGCGAGGCCACACGCAGGGGCCCAGCCCTGTGAGTCGAGTCCCAGCTCACTACGGGAAGTCTCTCCTTTGGATTTCTCACTTGCTGCACATTTTAGTGGTCTTGTCCCTCTGTTCTTGGGGCTATTAAATACAAAAACTCAGATTTTCTCATGTCAGTAAAGGTCCTGAAGGCAGGACTGTGCTACCCTTTCTCCCAGGCTCCCATCTTCCGTTCACTTTGGCTTGGTAGAATACCTCCTGGCTTATCAGGGCTGTCCATGTTTCACCTAGTGGTTTTTGCTGTCTTTGGCAGACAACTAGCTTTGAAGGACCCAGGCTCCCCTCACCAGGAACTGGGAGCCAAAGGTTTCACTTCCGTCTTTTAGAGATCACCTAGTAGGGTGGAGCCACCAAAGGAAACAGGAGCTGAGAAGAAAATCTAGTGAAGGCGTGCGAGAGACACACTGTGCCTGCCATTCCACCAACCCCTCTGGCAGAAGGGTGCTGTCATCTCTGTGTAGCTGGCACACAGGTGCCCACGGGCTGCATGAAGTGGAGTGGAGCGGCTCAGCCTGCCAGCGGGAGCCTGACCTGGAGAGTTCAGCGAGGTGCCACATGTACGCACGTGCTCTCCGCTGCACTCTCTGCTTCCTTTTCTTTTTCAAGAACTTTAAATAAAACAAGGCCTAAGGATTTAGTATGGCAGCTGCTGGCCTGAGAAAACAGGCAAAGGGAAAACAGGACAGGCAAGGACGTTCCCAGAGGTCTGCCACAAAAGTGTCAGGACAGTCCTCCGGTTCTCTCTGAACCGAGGTGGCCACTCTGTGTCTTTGGGGCGGCTGAGGAGGTTGCTGGGCTTGGACACACAGCACCAAGTAATGATGTGACACCGGGGGAAACGGGCTGATGTGGACACAGACAGAGACAAACATGCAGATTTACCTGGCCAAAGATGGTTCCGCCAGCACTGGCTGCCTGACCAAACACAGAACCGGTGTTACTAGATCCAAAGCCTAGAGAACAGAGGAAGACAGGAGTTCAACTTGGATGAGCCTTCTCTCTGCTTAAAAATGGCACCCAGGGGTGCAGTTACTCCACAGTAAGTTGCGTATGAGCAAAGCTGTGCCCCCATGTAGGAGACGGAGAAAGCTGTGTGTATACAAGAGCGGAGCACCACATCTGAGGTGGCTCCAACCTGGGCACGGAAGGGCGTAGACTGTTCTTCCGTAGATGCTACACGACACTCCCACTGGCTCTCGAGCACCCGCCACTTACACTACCTGGCACAATATCTGTGCTATGCCGACAGCTGCTGCTCTGCACTGCTTAGGGACTAAGGACAAGAACACAAGTCCACACATGTTCAGGATGGATTTCTCAGTGGTGCCAGCCCTGCAGGTACAGGGCCGACTGCAGTAACTTTTTCTAACACTGTAGATTCAGTCCCCAGGCCTGAGTCCTCCTCTCCTCCAGAGGGTGGAGCTGAGCTGGTACACTCAGAGCGGCTCCTCCCAGGCTCTTGGTCACACAGAATTCTCAGCCCCTGGTTTCCCCTGCATCTCAAACACCAGAATCTTTCTGGGCAGCTTCTGCTCTGCCCAGTAGGAGGAACACAGTGGAGATGCCGGGCTGACAGGGGCCAGGGTGAGGTGGGCACCTGCGCAGGATAATGAGGGAGCTCAAGACAAAGAGTGCAGGCAGGCGTTTCCGGCTCATTCCTGCAGCTGGGCGGCAGGTGATCTCAGGTATGTCCCAATGCCCTGCCGAGCCCGGGGAGCTGGCCCAGCAGCTTCTGCACAGGTACTAAATGGAAGTCCCTCTGGGGTTCTGAGAATGATGAACTGGCTTGAGGATGCTCCTCAAGTTCTGGCTGCAGAGCAGATACGGCCAGCACAGAACCTGGAGCTCAAAGACTTCTCCCTACCTGCCACGTTTCTTTTACTCAATCAAGGCCTCAAGAGGATCCTGGAGTGTTTCTCTTTTCGCCACTGTGACCTTACAGTAGGATTACAACATCTGGGGAAAGGAAAGCATTTCCTTTCCAATAAAATACGAGCCATTTTCAAATACATCACTGAAGAAATTAATTAGCAACTATTCGTAACCTTGCCCACCAAATCACTGATCTTTGTTTTCCCCTGGAGCCTAACAAGTAGCCAGTCCCTTTCCTAACAGACTCGTTAGAACGCCACTACTAGAAAAGATTTTCAAATTGATCTTCTCATTGGTAGCTTTTAGAAGTAAAAGCAGCTGTTAAAATTGAAGATTCAAAGGTGGACCATCAAGTTTTTTCTTTCAAAAGTATTAGTAAAATTTAAGTTGTTGTTCTAAATCACAACACTGGAAAACAGAAAAAGAGCCAACTCCCCACATATCAGGCATCTGCCAGCAGGTGAGATGGCAGCACAGAGAATAAAAGGCCAGCAGCTTCTCCCCAGCTCCCTGAGATCAGGTTCCTGGAAGCTCCATGGCTATGGACACAGTGCCTGCTGGGCACGTGCCAGTGGCCCTCCCGACCTCAGCTAAAGATGCCTTGGTTTGCCCCGTGGTGCTGGCACTGGGCAGCGGGCAGAGCAGAGAGCTTGCTGAGGTGGCGGAGCCAACAAGGCCAAAGACGTCCCTAAGGCCGCACATTTTCCTCCTCTTACAGGTTAGTTTTTGTTGCTTTTTGCTTTAATTGCAAAAGCAACACAAGTTTCCTGCAAATGTTTCCAAGAGCAGAGAGGAACAGAGCAAAGGTGTCCATGCATTCTTACCTGAAGCTTGACTAAAGCTAAAGCCTGAAGGCGTGGCTGTAGAGGTGGTGGCTGCGGCACCCCCGAACATGGAGCCACTCTGCCCGAAGCCAGGGCTCTGGCCAAAGGCAGGAGGGTTGTTCTGGCCAAACAGCCCTGCCCCGGTGCCGGCAGAGGACTGTCCGAAAGAGAAGGAGATGGCGCTGCTGGTGCTCGATGAGGCCCCAAAGACGCTGCCGCTTGTGGACACAGGGGCAGAGGCAGAAGGCTGGCCAAAGGCAGGTACAGAGCTGAACCCGGGCTGGCTGAAGGAGAAGCTGCTTACGGGGGTGCTGGTTGCCTGGCCGAAGGCTGGGGCCTGCCCAAATGCTGTCTGGCCGAAGACAGCCGGGCCTGAAGCACCGAAGGCTGGGCTGCTGAAGCCTGAGCTGCTGACCTGTGGTCCCACGGTGGCTGTGCTGGCTGTGCTGCCTGTCTGCTGCCCAAACAAACTTGATGCTGTGCTGGGCACCGCCTGTCCAAACACAGGGGTGCTGGAGGGGGCCGTAGCTGTGTTGCTCGTGAGCTGGCTGAATGCTGAGCTGGCGCTGGCGGCAGGTGGCTGAGTAAAGACAGAGGAGCCAGAGGTGACAGTCCCAAACACTGCCGTATCTGCAGTGGGGCCAGGAGCACTGCTGCAAGCAGGGCTGGAGGTCGGAGCAGCGTCCACGGCTGCAGAGCCCATGCTTGGGGCTGTGGCGGCTGTGACAGCAGCCTGTCCGGGTGCTGTGAAGATGGGAGCAGGAGATGCTGTCTCCTCCTTGACATCAAGGACCCCAGGGGCTGTGGGAGCGGCCTCTGAAGGAGGTCCTGGGAGACTGGCACTAGGTGCTGCAGGGCTGGGGCTGCTGGCTGCAGGCTGCACAAGAATGGGCTCCTTCTTCACGGGGTCAGAGGTCTGCAGGGGAGCCTGGGGGGGCTGGGTGGCCTGCGGCTGCACAGGAAGTGCAACTGTGGATGTGGAGCCCTCACTGCTGCCCGGCTTCTCAGGAGGGGCTGATGATATGGCCTCCTCTGTGCTCTTCCCAGAGGACACGGGCAGGGAGGGTGCGGGCACTGAGTTCAGGAGGTCACTGAAGGACAAGGTAGGGAACGATGCAGGGAGGGGAACGGCTGGTGTCGTCACTGGGGGGGTGGGTGATAGCGCAGTGTCACTGGTCTGCTGGCTTCCAAAGGAAAAGACAGCCTTGCTTCCACTTAGTGATGCCCCACCAAAACCGACAGTGCCAGAGGGTCCTGCACTGGCGATTTGCAGGCTGCTAAAGACCCCCGCTGAGGAGCTGCCTGTCCCCGTGCTGGTGGTGGCCAGTGGCGCTTCGGTGCTGGCGGCCACAGCAGAAGTTGCTGGGGGCTCTGCAGGCTTCCCGAGCATGGGAGAGCTGCTGAAGTTAAACCCGGAGGCCGTGCTCAGAGTCTTGGCTGGCTGTGCCCCAGCCAGGCTCGGGGAGGGAGACTTACTGGCGGGCTTTGCAGAGTCCTCCATTTGGCCCACACGAAGCCCTGAGAAGCTTCCCAGTGTCTCTCCAGCCAAGGAGCTGGGGAACAAAAGTTCTCCCAGCTTGGATGGTGGGGCTTCTGGCTTGCTAGTGGGCAGTAGGGCTCCAGAAGGTACCCCAGGCCTGCTGCTGGAGGGGGGGTGCTCCCCTAGAGAGGTAGCAGCATTTCTCGCAGCGCTGGGGACTGGTGTGAGTCCTGAGGGAGTGGTGCTTTCGGGGACCGTCTCGTAAAAGGGTTTGCTGGCCCCACCGAAGGGGAATGTGTCGAGCTGGCTTGAGTCCTTGGTGGGAGATGCTGCCCCTGGAGTGAGAAAGAAACCAGGAATGGGTTGGATTTAACAAATCCGAGGGCTGCGTCCCCACGCTGTGCCTCTGGGTCCCAGGGAGCAGGGCTTGCCTGCAGAGGCAAGTTTATTTTTTTATGGGCACAAAATGTCAATCCCCAGACAATCTTTTTTTTTTTAACACACTTACATGGGCTCTACCAAATAAGCTATTTATCACAAATTTTGTATTGAGTACCTTCTGGTTTTGGACTGCTGTCTGTTAAATTAAAGTCAATTAAAGTGTTCATACAGAATTACTATTGCAGGGGCTGGGGATTTAGCTCAGTGGTTCTGGCACCTGCCTGGCAAGCACAAGGTCTCAAGTTCGATCCCCGGTACCCCAAAAAAATTACTATTGCATTTTATTCCTATTTTATTTTCCTTCCTGTGGCACTGACAAGCACTCTAACACTGAGCAACATCCCGACTTCTTTTTATTTGGGGACAGGGTCTTGCTAGGTTGCCCAGGTTGGCTTTTTTTAATTTGTATTTTTGGTACCAGGGATCAAACTCGGGTCCTTGCACTTGTGAGGTAGGCAGCGGCACCACTGAGCTAAATCCCTGGCCTCCCAGGCTGGTTTTGAACTTGTGATGCTCCTGCCTCAGTCTCCCGAGTAGCTCGGATTACAGGTGTGCGCCACCACACCCGGCTCCCTATGACTTTTTTTTCTAGTACCTTGAATCAAACTCAAGACCTTGCGCTTGCCAGGCAGGTGTGGCGCCACTAAGCTAAACCCCCGGCCCTTGATGATTTTTGACAATGACTTTGTTCCTCTCGAATCTTTTTATGTCATGGAATTATTCTCCCTCTAGAAAGTGAGAATGGGGATACGATGGGCTGAGGGTATTCTGCCACACTTACATGGGAAAAGGTTAAAAGAAAATTTCAGAATATCTGCTCTAGAAGGAAATGCATGAAATCACCAATGTTTTAAGGAGCATGCTCAGACCAGGGTCAGAACATCTGCTGTGTTCTCAGGTCGGTCTCCCTCCAGAACTCGAGAAGACCTGCGCCACCGGGAAACGACCATGTGGGTGGGCAGAGAAAGCACCTCGGGAATGTCTGTCAGCTGGGTGTGGGGGTGTGCACCTCACAGTGTCAGCTAGTGCAGAGGCTGAGGCAGGAGGAAGCTTGGTTTTAAAATAAAATTTTAAAAAAATTAGAAAAGAAAGCAGACAAAAAATGAAAAGAAATAATATAAAAGAAAAATTAAACAGAACTGGAAGGTACTTAAAAAATAATAGGCATTGTTTTTCACATGTCTTCAAATTGTTGTAAGCATTAAAAACATGTAAATTCTAAAGAAGGATCATGTTGAGTCATTTGTAGGACAATGGGAGCACCCTGAGACCGTAATGTAAGTGAAATGAGCAGACACACAGCTTAAATATTGCCTGGTTTTGCTTACAGGAGAAACCCAAAGTATAAATAAATTAAAGAGCAAAAATGTGCTCCTTGATGGATCTTCAACAAGACACATGGCCAGCAGGTTGCTGCCATGTTATTGGGTAAAGCAAGCTCAGTCTTCTACTGTGTCACTATGTGTGTCTCACCCTACAGAATCACTCTGCAAACTGATGACATTTTAAGTTACAGACAAAAAGAAAGAAATTTTAATTTGCACATTAATATTCAAATTTAAAGCACAGCCTCGACTTCCCAGAAGTCTTTTCCCTGACTTTAATCAGGGAAACAGAGAGAAATTCTTCACATCAGATTCCTAAATTAAACCTCCTTTTTCTTTTGCAGTGCTGAGGTTGGAATCCAAGGTTGTGTGTATGCACTGACCACTGAGTTACACCCCCAGGCCCCTGGACATGTTGTTAATGTACGTTATCAACACCAAAATTACAGCATAAACCGTAAGCAAGACCCAGGAGTGTTAAAATGTCACCACATCTGTACGAAAATAACCTGCGAGTGTTCAGAGGGAGCACAAAAGTAATGCCACGCAATGCAGACTGTACCTTGTGTGCCAGTGAAGTTAGAAGATGGTGTTGGTGTGATTATCCCAAAACTAAATCCAGTCCTAGCAAAAGGAAAAAGAGAAGTTAACAAGGGACAAAGCCAGGGCACAGAACCAACCTTTCAATATTCCCCTTTACAAGCCATTCACACAGTGTGCCCTCAGAGATCTGCAGCAGAGGGCAAGTGTCCAGCTCAAGGTGCTTAGGCTCCAGGTCTCCGGCAGGGGCAGGGGCAGGCGGAGGTCTGGATGGATGGAAAGCTGTCCTGAGAAAAGCAATGCGGCAGCGGTGGGGACGCTGGAGTGTGCACCGTGAGTGGGGGCTAAGTAGATGGCCTGGCTCGTGGAGGGGGGAGTGGGAGCAGCTGGACTGGGGGAAGCGCAGGCCCCACCGAGGCTAAGGACACAGCAGGAGCCCCACGCCACTGCAGAGAGCACTGGGGGCCAGAAGCCCTGCCTGTGCCGAGATGGAGCCCGGCACTCCAGCTGGGAGACTGTTCAGAACTTTCCCGCTCCTTTCACCATCTCCGTTCTTCCCGGACATGTTCTCTACACACTAGGGACAGACCTCATAGCCAAAGGAGGAAACTCGGTGCAAGTGGGCCAGGGTAGGTGATTCACTGTAACAAAAGCTCAAAGAGCAGACCTTAGACTAAGTAAGTTTTAAAACAGAAGAGGGCGAAGTATAACAGATACAGTACCCACTGGTGCCCTCTTCAAGATGTGCCAAGCATTTTATCCCACGAAGGGAACAGGCTTTCATGGTTGGCAGACCTCAACATGATGAGGAAATTTACCTAACCAGGGCGCGCCAGCCCGCAACCTTCCAGCACATTTACAGTGGCGAGGAGTGACACTTCAGGGAGGGCGAGGCCCGCGCCTTCCTAGCCAGCCGTGCAAAGGCGGCGGCTGTCCTTGGCACTGACCTGCGCCTTAGGGTTTGCTCCAAATCACCTTTGGGAAGTAGAAAACTAGATGCACAACCAGGAAAGACCCATGTGAACACATCCAGCTTCCTCTGTCCAGGCCGAGTGCCCTCTTTTCACTGCATGTTTGGTGAAGGAGAAAGACAACAGTGGCAGGGAAAGGGACGGCGGTGAGGATGACCGTGGTGAGGACACGCGCACTCAGCCGGCCACGAGGGCAGAGCAGCAGACAGGGTCCAGCCTCAGCCACAGGCTGCAGCAGCGCAGGAATGGGGACCCCAGGTATGCGCAGCCCTTTCGACACGAGTGTGTGCGTGTGACCCGGGAACTTGAGGTGTAGAAGAAACTCATTTTGTAAGATGACTCAACTGTACCCATATGGCCATAATTATCTTTAAAAAACATGAAAAAGAAATAGATCCCCCTATATCCCTGCAAAAACCACAATTTCAAACAGTTATTTCTTCCATTGTGCTCTCGGTGCAATAAAGCCAATCCGAGTGTCACATCTGGGCTCCAAGAGGCCTCAAGATGCAACTGTTCCAGTGTGATAAAGCAGATGGCCTATAAAACGTACCACAGAGACCATAGGCTTAGGTCACCAAGGAGCAGATAACTCTGAGGTGCCAAGTCTGACTGACATCAGAAGGCCCAGCTACGGCCACCGCCAAGCAGCCATGTCACTGCAGGGGAAGAGCCCCGGCCACACCCTTCATCAGCACACACGCAGGCCTGCCAATGGGAGGAGCCCGAGACTCACTCAGTACTGACCCTGACGGTGCGAACGAGAAGGGCTTGCTGCCCTGCCCCACGGCAGATGGAGTCGGGGTCACAGCTGCTTCCACCTTGGCCGTCCCTGGCCCTGAAAGGAGGGAGAAAGTCTGTTACAAGTGCTGTTCCGGTTCGGAATTCCCTGCAGCCCAGAGCGCACAATGCAGTTGAGAGCCTGCACCCAGCACTTGTGACCCCATGGGTACCCTGGGAGCAGGTGTGCAGAGGGCTGAGGCTCCAGGTGCTGAGCTTCTCTCCTGCTCGCCAGACTTCATCCCCATCAGAGGCATGGCACGCTCTCCTTTCCAGGAAAGGCATCACAATGATGCCAGTACAGTGCAAGTTGTTTTTATGTTGTGGGAAAGTACTTATCATTCAAAACCAATTGATATAAAGACACACACATATGTGTATGTACAGCGAGGCTTTACATCAGCTAAAATTAACACACACTGAAGGGAAAAAAATCCAAAAATAAACAGGTTAATAGGCTAAACATTTCTGAGTAGTGACTTCTCAATGGACCATGTCATACTTATTTCTTTATACTGTGTTTTCACATGTTTTTAATTCAACAAAATAGTTTTCTTCTTTTCTCTAAATTATAGAGGTAAGGGCCGGGGATTTAGCTCAGTGGTCCTGGCACTTGCCTTGTAAGCACAAGGTCCAAGTTCGATCCCCAGTACCAAAAACAAAAACAAAAACAAAAACAGAGGTAATATATGATCACTATGGTTGAAAGAAGTATAGAAAGTTAAAAGAGCAAATCATCATCCTCCAGGCTCCAACTTCAGTTTAGGGTATAATCCTCCACATTTTTCCTGTGGATCCATTTTAAATGGGGGGGGGCACTATAGAAAAACTGTATTTAAGATGCCCCTCCAATAAAATTCCCAAATCAAACCAAACCAAACAATTCTAAGGACAAAATATGCTTTCTTTAAATGAATATGGGGTGGCTATTAGTAAAAAAAAAAAAAAAGTAAAGCCACTGGAATACAAGGAAGTGTGGACAGCATACTCAAGGCAGCTGTGCCCATGATCATGAGCCATGAAAAACGATCCCAGACACTGGCAGAGTTGGGTAAACAGGGAACTACAGATGCATCCTGGGTGGCCACTAAAACGGGAAGGCAGATCTGTCCCCGACCCAGAAGGGTGACGGGACATTTACTGTAATGGGGCCAGGTTAAGGGGAAACAGCTTACAAAATCAGTATAAATGGGACTTGCCTATTTTTGTTTAGAAAATAATGAAGTAACCTGGAGACACACATAAAAACATTAAGGGTTATTATCCCAGAAATACGGAATTTACAAGGGGAGCTTCCACCTTCTACATCACAGATACGTGATAGCTTTCTTTCCTTCCTCCTTCTCTCCCTCCTTCCCCTCCTTTCTTTTCCTTTTGCAGTGAGTAGTAGGGATTGAACCCAGGACTTGCAGGTGCTACACAAGCCTCTTACCACTAGGTACATCACCTGCCTGATACGCACTAGTTTTATAACAGAAAAACAATGAAAGTATTTCCATCATCAACTAATAAAAGGAACTATTCAGCAGAGGTTTTAGAAATGCTTAAAAAAAAACTTTCTACAAACTCAAGATTTTTCAGGAAAGATTTCCTCCCAAAAGAAAAATGTTCTGTTTTTTTTTTTTGGTACCGGAGATTGAACTCAGAACCTTGCGCTTGTGAGGCAGGCGGGGCACCCCTGAGCTAAATCCCTGGCCCAAAACTGTTCTGTTTTAAAACTCTGATTCTCCAGCAGATGCAAGTGCAAACTCTGGCAGGGGAGGTGGCCTTCCTTCTCTGTGAGTCCCACTACACCTGGCCATGCACCAAACAAAGTCCGCTGGGTCTCCTTCTTAACTTCAGGAGGACAAAAGGCTTTGCCACAGCAGGCCTTGAAAAGTTAGGGTACGTGACTTTTCTAAGCTATCAGCAGAAACAGAAACACATTTCTTAGTTTGAATCCTAAATGATTCGAGCCTTAGGCCCAAGTCAATAGGGGCTGTATGTGGCTCCCCATGAATCTGAACACTAGAATTCAGCTTGAGCTTATACGAGAATGGTTTTCCTCTGAGTGCAGGGAATAGTTGCCTGACAGCTGCTGAGAAAAGCTTGGGGTTGGAATCACTGCACGACTGAGCAGCGATTTGGATGTGAGCAGTGACTGTGTGCAGTGTGCTTTCGGACACAGCCTGCTCACAGACCTGCTGAGAATGCCCATCAGCTGCAGGCGAGAGGCCTTCGCAGTGAACGAGGTGCTGCAGGAACGGAGCCCACGCTCAGTTACTGTGAAGCTAATTTACCTAAGGACAATTCTGCTTGAGTGAGAGCCAAGCAAGGCTGTGAAGTCATCAATCTTGTCATCCTGACTTATTACATAATACCTGCCCTGAGACCTTACACTAACAAATCCATTTTCTGTCTTACTAACTTTTGAGCTGTCACTGTGAGCCACGGTGTTTTTATTCCTTTTGGAGGCAATAGTGCAACACTCCTAATACTCCTCACAAGGCAGGGGAAGACAATGCTATTGCCCCTTCCTAGGAAAACAACCTGAGGGAAGGTTTTCCCCTGCCATTCTGAGGTTTTTCAAACTCAACTCAAAATTTTAAAAGCCGCTAAAGGGCTCAGTAACGTCTCAGAAATCCTCCATCAGCAGAGGCCTTTCCAATGGGACCTCCGAGCTTGATTTCCTGTGTCGATTGCCTCACTGGCCCAGTGCAATAATCTCTATTAGGTGCTTCTGTCACTAAAACAAGAACGCAAACTGACCTGGGACTTTATCAGCAGGTGACAACTGACTGGATGCTGGCATGGGCCCAGACGGCTTCAGGGAATTCATCAGAGATCCCTGTAACGGGACACAAGATGTTTCTAGTCAACCACGAACATCTCTTGGACTAACGGAGTATGTGAAATGTAAATGTACAAACATAAACTAAATAAGCATAATTATGTTCATTTAGCTTAAATTACAAAAAAAGGGGAAGAAAGCAAGTCAAATCTGAATTGAAGTCAACCACTGACAAGATCAGCGGGGAGGACAGAGAGGACAAGTCTGCTCATGCTGCGAAGGCTGCCAGGCCTGTCCAGCTCAGGGCTGTTTTCCCAGTGCCTAGCACAGTGCCTGGCCCACAAAAGGCACTGGGTACTTGGCAGGTGAACGAGTGAAGGAGCAGAGGCAGGAAAGGGTTCCAGCTGTCCATGAATTTATGACCGAGTTCTCCGTCCTCAGCCAATGTCCCTGCACTCATCAGCCCTGACTGAGGCTTCTCCTGGGGCCCCCACGGTGCAGCCAGAAACCTCCAGGGGCAAGTGCTAAATCCTCATGAAGTGTGACTGAAAATACATGATGATGCTCACATTTTTAAAGACATTAATCACAGTAAAAGAAACATGGCTATCAAACCTCCTTGCTTCGAGCACACTGATCTCACGGTCCTCGCCACTTCCTGCAGTGGCTCTGGAGCCCTCCTTCCTGAGGCTCTTTAGTTGCTCTGTCCTGGCTGCCTCAGTGTCCTGTATCCATTTAAAACATTTCCTTTCATGGTCATTTGACTTTGGGGAGGAGCTGGAAGTTGCAGTGCCAGATCCAATGAATAAGGTGGATGTGGACACAGCGTTGTTTTCAAGGCTCCAGCTTTCCCCTGGATGGTGCTCAGCAGCAATGTTCACTGTGTTTTTGATCACACTTCCTCAAGACGTGAAAGAGGACTTCTAGAGTGCTTCGGAAAGTGCCAAGAATGATGGTATAAGTGTGTACTGAGGGGGATTAATGGCAATGTGTCTTTTACAGTAATAATTAAAAAAAAAAATTTAAACATTCACCCTATAACTGATCGTACCTCCTAAATGCCATTTTAGGTCACAGCAGGGCCACGATCAAGAACTCACAATGGGCGAGTTCTGACGTTCAGTCTCAAACCCTGATCTCAGGCAATTTAGAGCTACTCAGCAGAGATGGAAGGGTGGCAGGGAAACCAGGATTTCTTAGGACAAGTTTCAGACTTCGCTCGGCCCACCTCCCAGCTATCTCCTGTTATTTTTTTCTGCACTGTTTACAACGTGACCTATTTTTGTAGAAGACACTGCTTAGCAGTCAAGCGCCTGAAGCCGGACATAACATCAATGAGATCCACAGACTTGGGGAGACAGGCTGCAGGAGAGAACCAGACAGTGCGGCCCCCAGACGCCGCACTGAACAGTGCAGTGAGGAGAGTGGGGGACGGGCGGGAGCCAACAGCCTCAGGCCAGGTAAGCCTGCGTCGGTCATCAGGGTGACATAGATACCTACTGCACAGGGCAGGTGCAAGGCTGGGCTGAGATGGTGCTCAGTGAAGTCAACTTCAGCCCAACACCGCCTCCAAATGGACAGAGGAGCTGTAATGCGAGGTGACTGGTGCAGAGTGTCAGGCGTGACCCACTGCTCTAGTGAACTATAATTATGAGGAAAGGGTCACAGCTCTCTTGGCTTATGGCTCATTTAAGCCAGGAGGGACTTTGAAAGACGGCACACGCAGGACTGCTGATGGAACCATCCGACGGTACCTGCTTGGCTTGGCTGGTGGCCACTGGGGCAAGCGTGGGGTGGGGCACTTTGGTGGTGGAGTACGGCACCGGAGACCTGAAAAACACAAAGCATCCGCTCAGGGCGGGCAGCTCGAGGAGCACGTTCATCCCTAGGTCAGCTTTCTGTCCAATAAATGACAGCAATATAGGAGCACAACACAGATGTCTGCAGCCCCAAGCAAACTCATCTGACCTCTTGCTGACTGCAGAATACATTTTTAAATAAAATTTGGGGTTAATAGGGGCTGGGGATTTAGCTCAGTGGTTCTGCCGCCTGCCTCACAAGCGTGAGGTTCTGAGTTCAATCCCCAGTACCAAAAGAAAAAAAAAATTGGGGGTTTTAGTACAAAAGTCAAAGGGGTGACCTTAAAATTAATTTCCTTCCTGTAAGGAACAAGATGTACTCAGCACTAGGGGTTTTCTTGTCTGGAGCGAGTGCCTCCCTTCATTCTCCACAGTCCTGCTGAGGTGGGAACTGCTAGTTCTCTTTTCCAGCCTGGAAGAAGCGCTCAGCGGGCTCTGTGGGACACACAGTCTGCTTCTGCACGTAGCTCACGGAACGACCCAAAGGAGAGCTGCCAGCCTCCCACATTTGCGGCTGGCAAGACCCAGGGCTCCCGGTCAGTGCCCCAGGGACTCACACGGGCCACCGGTCCGTGTCTAACCACACTTTGCTGCGGTGTGAGAAGTGCACCCCCGTGAACAGAAAGACCATCTGCGTTACTCCGCACACTGGGTGCCGGCACTGTGACCTCATTAACTGAGGTTCACACAGGGGAAGCCGCTTGTCACTGCATCATGCACAGAAGGTCTTGGCTCTGTCCTCAATGGAAAGCTACACTGTAGTATTCACACCAGGAACAGCTGTGGGATCGGGTTTTATTTTTCATATCTTTTCCTAATTTAGGGAGAACTATTCATAATTTTCTACCAAAAGATTAACCTGGAGCGTGGTGGGGTGGCACACACCTGCAATCCTAGCACTCTGGGAGGCTGGGGCAGGAGGATCAAGTCTGAGCACGGTGGGGCAACTCAGAACTTAGTAAGAACCTGTCTCAAAATAAACAATACAAAGAGCTAGGGTGAGAGCCTGGAGTTCTGTGCCCAGAACTTAAAGACAAAAAACAAAAAACTTTAAACGAGAAAGACAAGCCTATGGCTCACTGAAGAAAATTATCGCAACTTGATGCACGCGTGAGGACTCCCCAGGGAGTAATGCAGGAGCTTTCCCAGCAGACTTTATTAGGGTGAGAGGAGAGGAAGGCAGGCATTTTCAATGACGCCACACCCAGCTGGTCTCTCCTAGAGCCAGAAGCAGCAGTGCAGGCGCACCTCTCCAGAGGAGGGCACCCCGCTGCCACGAGAGGCCCTGGAGGAGAGGACGTACTTCTGCTGGGACCCAGGCAGCCCCTGGGCAGACAGAGGAGCCTTGCTGGGGAAACGCTTAAAGCTCATAGGAATCACAAGGGAAAATGGACTCTTATGTCTTCTCAAAGACAAAAAGGAAACTAGAAATAAAAGTACCCATTTATAATTTTTTATGCCCCAAATTTAGTTATGACATGGTGGTAAATGAAAGCAGGCAAGCATTCGATTGAGTACAATGATTGTGCTATTTACTGTGATAATGCTACAGATCTCCTGGGAATCCTAAATCCCCAAGCACAGAATTAGGGCTCACAGAACCTATACACCGGCCCCATGATGCCCTCCAGAACAACCAGCACGCAGACCATCGATAAACCACATCCAAGAAACCCCCGCCCAGACCTAGAAGGGCAGACAGAAGAGCAGTCTACTCCCAAGTACATATGTTCAATGGCTTGGCTCCACCACAGCCAGAACAACGGAAATCAACAGCCAGACATGCTCACAAGAGGGAAAACCGGATTCAGAGTCACCGTGTTTTGGAGGCCGCTGGAGTAACAACCTTCTAGTAAGATGGACCCTAGAGATACCAGAAATTCATCTCGACACTCTGCTCTACAATGAAAACAAAACTCAAAGAATTCAGAGTGTATAACGGCAGTTATAAAATGGCGTTGCTAAATTGTGAAGCATTAAAATGTTGCACAGGCCATTTTCTTAGTGGCATCAATGTACTTTATTTTAATAAGGTAAATATTAGGGCCGGGGATTTAGCTCAGTGGTTCTGCCGCCTTCCTCACAAGCACAAAGTTCCGAGTCCGATCCCCGTACCAAAACAAAGGGTAAATATTAACCCTATTAGAGTGAAAAGGGCCAACTACTCATTCCTTCATTTATTCCAACTTCTAACAGGCTTTAAAAGCGAGAGAATCACTGCCTGGCACGGTGGTGCATGCCTGTAATCCCAGCACTTTGGATGCCTGAGATGGGAGGGTCACAAGTTCCAGCACAGCCTGATAACTCAGCAAGACCCTCTCTCAAAATAAAAAATAAACAGAGCTGAGGCTGCAGCTCAGTCCCAAGGCCCCGGGTCCCATCCCCAGTACCAGGCCCTGCCCAAATCTTAAAATGTGAACAAATCAAGTCCAAGCATATATGAAAAGGGCCAAGGACTGGTTTAACATTCAAGGACCAATCGATGTGACACATCCTTGTCAGGACAATTGGGGGGGACGGACGACAAAAGAGTCCTTCAGAAGTGGTGCTGGAAGAACTGGGCGTCTTTATTCCAAAGAAGGACGCTGCACCTAGCACCATTTACAAAGATGAACTCAATGGGTCACATGCCTAAATACAGGAGCTAAAACTTTAAAACTCTTAAACAAATGTAAATTTTACAACCTTAAGTTAGCTAATAGTTTCCTAAACATGACACCTAAAGCACAGAAGAGGAAAACAGATAAGACTGGATTCCAAAATGAAAAAATTTCTATGTCCAAGGACACACGAAGAAAGTGAAAAACAACCCAATAAATGGGAAAGAGTATTTGTAAGTTGTATATCCAATAAAAGACAGGAATTTGATTAGATAAAGAACATTTAAAACCAGCAGTAAAAAGGGCCAGGGATTTAGCTTAGTGGTTCTGTTGCCTGCTTCACAAGCATAAGGTCTGAGTTCGATCTCAGGTATCAAAAAAAGAAAGAAACAAACAAAAAAAACAAAAACCAGCAGTAAAAACAAAAATAACCCAACCAGGACACAGGCAAAGGATCTAACTGGACATTTGTCCAAAAAAGAAACAAGTGGCTGAAGAGCATACGGAGGGAAATTCAAATCGAAGCCACAGCAAGTGAGAGGTGGCTGCCACCAACAGGAAGTCGGCTGACTGAGGTGGCGAGGCCGTGGACAAAGTGGCACCGGTACTGGGAAATGGCACAGTGACGTTGTCCAACAGCTGCAGCTATGCTGGCGCAAAAAGCCAACCAGGGAGCCACTGTGTGACCCAGCAATTCCACCTCTAAATGGAAGCTGAAAAGCGCCCTGGCCCAGGCTTGGCAGTTTCTTCCCAGGCCTGCACTGTGGCTGTGTGGTCTCCAAGCCAAGGCCACCGTCATGGGGAAATGGACCTTCCTTGGCCACCCATTTAGAAGCATCAGTCACCCCAGCAAGACCACCTTCCTCCCCGACTTCGATTTCTCCACCACATCCACCATCTAACACACCACTAATTGCTTTATAACCAGCACCCAGCATAGCATGGTGGCACGCAGTAAATAAACGCTCATTGGGTACGTGCAGAAGGAATGATGCACCTGCTGTGCTTCGATCACAACAAACAAAAATCAAAACAACCCCCCTTCTGACCTCATGTGACCCCACCTCTCCACTTTCTACTTCCTCACCGGGTCTGGGCCTTCACACTGCCTTCCTTGTCTGGAACACGCCTCTTCACTCTGTGCCCGGCAACTCCTGACGATCCTTCGTACCCCGCTGCACTCTGACTTGCTGGGCTGCCCTGTTCTGGGCTTTCCTAGCATCCACCCTTCTCCATGCACCCACGCAGCTGTGTGATGGGGCTTCCGGGCTACCTTTCTGCTGCAGCTCGAGTGCAGGATTCTCACCTTGCCCTGGAAAGTGTCCTTCGATGCTGTGCCCTGGTCCCCAGGGTGGCACCGTGCTTGTAACCGAGGCTCCAGAGTCTGCAAAGCTGGGGCCTCAGCACCACAGGGGGGTCAGAGCCTCAGTGGCACCTGCTCCAGGTAAACACCCTTCTGTAGCAGGAAGCCAGGCAGGCAACAGGAGGGCTGACCCAACGAAGACAAGCAAGGCCAGGGGCAGAAACCTGTGCGCCTGCCCTACCACACCTCTCAGGTAAAGTACGGTGCCAAAGCAAATACTCAAATACACTAGAAATCTGTTGTCATGGAGCATCCGAAAGGGAGTCACTTCACACCAAATCATTCCCAATTTTCCTACAGGGGAGGCGGGAAACCCCAATCTTCCTTGATGGTTTATGTTTAGAGTTTGCCAATTATTGAATAAACATTTATTAAAAGGAGCTGTTTCATCACTATGCCAGGCACACGTTACATCAGGCCCATTCGGCAGACTCGAAGGGAAGGTTCTTCAAGAGACCTCTCTAACTTGTGTGCCTGTTTTTCTTGTCAGAAGAGCAAACCCAGAGGCGCCCCTCAGACCAGCCCTTAGAGATCAGCTCTGACGGGGCCAGGGGCGGGGCAGACAATGCCTCGAGCGGTGCCTTGTGGTGCACGTCCTGCTGCGCATGCCCATGGGCCCCGGTTCCTACCACAAAGGCACGGCTCTGTCTTTGCAGAAGTTCACAACCACAAGACAGCATTCCAGGCCCTGAGGTCACGTCCAGATAGGAAACGGGAGAGGGAGGCTTGTTTGTCACTGTTAGGATGGCCCCGAGATAACTAGAACAGCCCCCAACAGGCAGTGCCGGCACATTCTCCAACCTGGGCCACATGAAGAGCAGTGGGCTGGTGAAGCAGAGTCACCCACCAAGGGAAAGTGGCACCACGAGCGGTTCTGCTCTGTGGGGCAGCACAGAGAGGGCATGCAGCAGAGGAGCCCCCAGACACCGTCGGCCCGAGAGCGCCTGCTTCTCCTCACTGCATGTTCAGACCCAGGCCATGTCCCTCTGCTCGTCTCTGGCACAGGGAGGCTGGGAAGTACTGTGCAGCTAAAAAAGCACAGAGCAGCCGGGGATATACCTCAGGGCACAGCACCTGCCTGGCAAGTGTGAGGCCCTCAGTTTCATTCCTGGTTCCAAAAAAAGAGAGCCCAGAGCACAGCAGGACAAAGGCAGGCACCATGAGCTGTGCGGGAGGTGGCACCCTGCATCCTATGCCCACATGACAGCTGGCCTTGCAGTCCAGTTTCTTCACACAGAGGGAAGAGAGAATTAAAGGCCAGAAATGCCTGAAGAGGATGGGTGAGGGTGGGACAATCCTGAGGTCACCAGTCTTCAGAACCAGTGGCTGGCATTAGACCCCCAAACTGTCAACTCTGGAACCCTGAGGCATTAAAAACAAAAATAAAAAATCAGGGCCGGGAATTTATTTAGCTCAGTGGTTCTGGAGCCTCCCTCAAAAGTGCAAGGTCCCGACTTCAATCCTCAATACCAAAAAAAAAAAAAAAAATTCAGGGCCGGGGATTTAGCTCAGTGGTTCCGGTGCCTCCCTCGAAAGCCCAAGGTCCCGAGTTGTTCCCTTGGTACCAAAAAAGAAATCAAACCACACACCTAACTTAACAGCCTAACCAAGCTGGGCGTGGTGATGCACACCTGCAATCCCAGCATTTGGGAGGCTGAGGCAGGAGGACCACTGAAGAGTCGGAGGCCAGCCAGGGCTACACAGTAAGTTCAAGGCCAGCCTGGACTACACAGTGAGACCCTGTCTCGAAAAAATAAAACAAAATGAAACAAACAAAAAGCCTAACGGGTTCTGCATGCAGATGTTCACATGGCAAACAGCAAGCTGAAGCCACTCCAAAGCAGACTTTAAAGGCGCAGGGGCCGACAGGACCCTTCAAGCTTCAAGCGAGCCTCCTGAAAACCCAGCGGCACTGGCCAGCTGGCCTGGGGACACAGCAGTGCTGCGCCCTGCAGGCAGCTCCTCCCCACTGCAGGAGGACACCTGGCCAGTAAGGACACACAGACAGCCACACGTACCCGATGGCTGCAGAGGGAGCTGTGGGATTATTCTTCAACTCCTGCACGTTGACCACCTGAGGCACGTTTTTCAGAGTCGATTCGGTCAAAGTGCTGACAGCTACGAGACAGAGGAGTGAAAATCACATTAAGTAAGAAACCTAACTTCCAGCCGTGCAGCAATGAAGGGCCAGGGCATGAGCTGCAGCAGGCTGCAGCCTTACCACGCAGGAAGTCGGCCTGCACCTGCTCTGTGCCTCCGCCAAGTCAGAGTGAGGCTGTGAAACACAGCTTTCTGCAGCTGGGAGGAGGCACCTGCTGCACTTCTGTGCATCCCGGAGAGGGCAGCAAATGCCCGAGGACAAGCAGCCTCAGGCTCGGGTCTTTCCACCCATTCATCTGCCCCCTTCCCATGGCTCAGTATGCGCCAGGTTCTGTGCAGTGCTGAGAACACCAAAGCTGTCTAAAGTGTCGTTTCCTCCTTAATGGAGCTCAGGGCTCAGTGAGACAGACAGACAGACAGACGGGCACTGGAGTAAAGGTGGGGGAGAGCATGGACAAGGGTGGCGATGAGGGCAAGGCTGCTAAGCAATGGCAATAGGCGTGTGTGAGAGGCCTACTCCTCTCCCCAGTTCCACTTCTCTCTGTGCCTCAGCACTTCAGACCGTGTCCAAAGTCTCAAGGGCATTGTCAGGAGCGACTAAGAAAGCCTGCTGGGCGCTCGGGGCTCTCTGCCGTGGCAAAGGTGAAAGCTGTGTCCCGGGCAGAGTGGCAACTCTGGGGCAACTCTTATCTCCTCCTTCAGAGGCGACAAGAGCGCGCAGCTCCTTGCGTGCTCAGAGGAGCCTGCACCTTGGCAAGTTCTGTTTCCGCTATGATAATGGAGATCACATCACCTCTGCTGAGAGCGGAATATCCCTAAACCCTGGGAGGTTTCTAAATTTACAAATGATCACCTGGATGTGGGGCCTGACTGGTGGCATGATGCAAGACTCTGCTTGGTCCACAGAATGAAGAGACCACCAAAGAATTACATTCTCTGAAGGCTCAGAGCAACATATACAGTGGTCTTTCCTTTCCAGTATGTATTTCAGATGCCTTAAAGGGATTTTAATATCTGAACTCTTCTTAAAAATCTTTTATCACTGTTTCATGGTAATTCTGTTTTGCCTAAATCAAGTCCTCATGTCTCTCCAGTCTTCTTGAAGTGAAGACACTTGGTTTAATCACGATCGTGATGTGGGGTCCCCCTCGCTGTGAGGCTGTCCTGAGTACCCTAAGATGTGTCTGAGCACTCACAGATCCCATCCGCTGAATGCCAGCAACACTGCCCACTATTTCAGGAGAAGCAGAGGGAAGCTGAGTAGCACCGACTTGGAAAATCGATAACTCATGATAACTGACGCCCCGGAGGCCAACTATCTGCGCTACTAAACCCTAGCATACAAAAACTTGTACAGGGCCGGGGATGCAGCTCAGCAGCACCGCGCCTGCCTGCCAAGTGTGAGGTCCTGAGTTCCATCCCTGGTACCAAAAAAGAAAAAAGAAAAACTTGTAGAGCCACAAACCACTGACACAACGTTAGTGCTCATTTGCTCCGAGTTTCCGTTTATAAGGCCAAATGTGCGAAGCAAAGCAAAAGCTGCTCCGAGGCAGAAAGAGCACAGGGTGGGGGCTGGGCTCTGCCACTTACTCTTTGGGTAACTTTTACTTCTAATTAATCTTCCACTATGGAAACGCAAAATGAGCAAAGTTCTCAGGGTTGACGGGAACCTTAGGACTACGAGATGTCTCTAATATCACTAGATCATCTGGCTGCAAAGATTAATTTTAGGGCTCACAGCAAACATCAGTCACAAGTGGGGATCACCAATATGAGCCCAGAACACCACTGACTTCCCAGGTGACTGAAACATGGCAGCTGTAACAGCTCCCCTTGAAAAGAAAACGTTCAGCCAGCCTCTGCCTTCTGGGGCGAGGACACCACGGCCTTCCCTCCTGAAGGGGAGGCAAAGCCAGCCCGTATTTCCCAACACCTGCAGCTCCATGGCCAGCACTCACCTGGTGACTGACTGGCCATCTGCCGTCTCAGGGCTGCAGCTGCGGCCGCCTGTGGGGCGGCGATAGGGTGGGAGGGCCCAGGAGCACCGTGTTTCACGGTTTTTGTCGCCAGCATTGTGCTGTCGGCCCCCTGAGGAACAACTTTGCTAGCAGATGTAGACACTGAGGGGAAAAGAAAGGTGACGTGAGGAAACAGGCCAGAGAAAGGAACCCCCAACAGCCCCCATGGTCCACTCCTCATGTCAGGCTGCAGGGAAGAGGCTGGAATTAAACATTCCTGAGCATTAACACAGAAAACTACCAGCAACCTGAGAGGCCAGCAGCCGCACCTTCTCACATGCCCATCCCTGACAAGAGTCACAGCACTATACAGCCACCTCCTCTCATCCCGATGGAGTGGTGCCCAGGAAACCAGTTAGATCAACCCCTGACCCAGCTCAGGAAATCACTCGCCTGGCCCGCACGCATGCACACGCACACACGTTCTCTGCTCTAAGTCACCCAGACACAGAGCCCCGACACTGCACTGAAGGACAGAGGCGGACACACTCCAGGCGAGGCTGCAGCCGTCCCTCCCTGGTAACCATGAGCCAGAGGCCACACCAACGCTGTCACAGGGTGGAACCCTCGGAGGCTCTTGCTCCCTGTGCCCTACCCACTGCTCCTTTGAACTCCTAATTTCTAGAAGAGTGGCAGACACGTGCTGTACCCTGATGGGGTCCTCCTCTAAAGCTCAGACACTTGGACTTCACTGGTTGGAGGCTGACAGGGGACAGACCTTCCCTCCTCACTGCTGACTTACGTGATACTCCCACGGGGGAAGGCGAAGAGCCATGGATCAGGTGAGATTTGGCAAAAGGCATCGCTTGGGGCAGGAGGCCTGGCTGAACAGAGGGTGTGCGGACCACAGGTGCATGCCGGGGCACCTGGACCACCTCGTCATCTCTGCAGGACACCCGCACCTCTTCCCCCTCCAGAGACTGGGAGATGGACGACGTAGAGCTGGCTTCATCCAAGTCCTCGTAGTATCTCTGCGACAGGAAGGCCGACCGGGACAGGCTGGCTGTGAGGCCCAACAAAGCAGTTAGACAACTCACAGCACGCCTGGGAGCGAGCGGGTCGGGGGGACCCCAAATTGGTCAATCCATCTAATTATTATGTGTTTAAGAGGCAGCAGCTGTTGTTGAATGTGAACAAAGATGGCTTGGGGTTTATGCTCAAATGGGGCTTTTTTTTTTTTCTGTTTGGTACTGGGGATCAAACTTAGGTCTTCGTGCTTGTGCAGCAGGCAGCGAAACCACTGAGCTAAATCCCCGGCCCTCAAATGGGGCTTTGACAGCCAGGGATTTAGCTCAGTGGTTCCGCCACCTGCCTCGCAAGGGCAAGGTCCCGAGTTTGATCCATGGTACCAAAAAAAAAAAAGGGGGGGGTGGTTTGACAAACCGAGCTGTGTAAGACAAGGACATCTCAGCTGTCAAGAGTATGAAACAGCGAGAGACAGAACTGGTAGAAAAGCAAAAACTGGAGCCCTCGCCAGAACTTCCCACCAGCAGGAAAACTGTCTATCAGAAAAGTCAACCCCGAGCTCCAGGGCAGGGGGAATAGTCGCAGTCTCTGTCACTCCCCAACGACAGACTTTGAGACAGCCTGAGTCAGCTGGAGGACAGAATGGCCTGGGGTGAGCGTCGAAAACACTTCCAGATAAACCTGACAGTTCTTTTGGATCAGACTATCAGGTTTACATACAGACACACACACACACACACACACACACACACACACACACACACCCCCAATCCTGGCTTTCTTAGCTTTTATTCCTTCTTTAAATTATGAAGTAAAGCTGTATACTTTCTTCCATGAATTTCAGAGTGTGTATCACTGCCTATATACTGGAAAAAACAAAACCCAAAGACAATGCCTAGGCCTTCCCCTTCCCAAGCTACCTGAAGCAAACAGACTGACCTGTCTGTGCCACAAGCATCCCTCCAAGAGTTTCACATCACACTGTAAGCGCAACACCTGGAAACCGATGCTGTGCCAGGCCTGCGCTGCCCTAGTTGGTAGCTTCTAGTTGTCTGCAGCTATTTAAATGTAAAGCAATTAGAGGTAAATAAATAACAATTTCTATTCCTTGGTGGCACTAGCCACATTTTACCTGGTCAGTGGCCATGTGTGACGAGTGGCTACTGTGCTGGGCGGCACAGATACAAAGCATTTAGGTCATCTGCAGAAAATTCTGTATGCTGAAGGATCCTGAGGCACGTAGGAGTGCAGCAGAGCCATCAGTACTCCGTCCATGCCCACCTGTCACCAGTGGGATTGCAGGCGAAGCCTCCTGAGGGCCTGCTTGATGCCATCATCCAATTCAGTCCTTCAGGTCTTCCTCTAAGCTAGAAACTGCTGTTGCCTGAATCTGCAGCTCATGCTTAGAAAGGGTAAGCACCTTACTCAGAGGCATCAAGTTGGTGAGTGGCACACCTGATGTCTCAGACCTGATCTTCACGATGCTACAGAAGACCTCAGGCTATGCCAGCCAATGACCTCCATCCCCTAGTGCCACACACATGGTTATGTGAGGTGGCAAAAAGGATTCTGTGGGGATAATTCAGGCTACTAACCAATGACCTTAAAATAGAGAGGCTCTCCTGGATGACCCAGCAGGCCTTGGCTCAGGAAAATCTCAAGAGCCCTTTAGGGGCAGAAAAACAGTAGAAGAGGACAGTGGAGAGATGTGGTGGATGGCCAGGGAAACAGCAAAGGGACCTGCGCGGTGCTGGCTCACAGGCCAAAGGCGCGAGGAGCACATCCGGGGAGATGAGCACCCCATCCCGAGCTGCAGGGACCTGCGCTCCACTGACGCCCTCCATGAGCCTGAGCGGCAGCTTCCCCAAACCCCGCCAGCTCACCTGCCCCAGTCTAGACTTCCGTCCAAGAGCCATGGGACAGCAGATGCTGCCTGAGGCCAGAGACTGGGAGAATGTGTCAGAGCACCCAGCAGAAACGCACGCAGACCGCACGCTCCCTGGGGCTGCCCGTCCACCACCGTTTCTCTAAAAGCCAAGCTCCTGGGGGTTGGGAAGGACAAGGCTTTCTAGCCAGGAGCTAGTGGAAAGAAGCACTGGCCCACCTCTAGGACTCCTGAGATCTGCTCCATAAGGGGTTCGCTGTGGTTGTTAAGCCTTTCAGCGCCTTCGGGGGCAGTGAGCCTGCTGGTGGAAAGCCGCAGACCCTGGACAGTTCACTTGCCCAGCAGATGGGTTTTGCTCCCTGCCGTAATCGAGACGCAGCCACTTCCAGCACTGCACGGGGGCCCCATGGACATGCAGAGAATCCTACTCTGCTGAAGCTTCTGACAGTGGTGGCTGGGTGTGGTGGTACACATCTGTTACCTCAGTCCTCAGGAGGCTGAGACAGGAGGATCACTGACTTTGTGGCCAACCTAAAATACATATGAAACCCTATCTCAAAAAACCAAAACAGGGCCGGGGATTCAGCTCAGTGGTTCTGCCGCCTGCCTCGCAAGTGCAAGGTCCTGAGTTCAATCCCTGGTACCAAAAAAAACAAACAAAAAAAGCCCCCAAAACAAAACCCCCAAAACTAAGCAGTACAATAACGTCACAAAAAGAAATCAGAAGATTGGAAGGACAAAAACAAAAGTGTCGGAATCCATGGACGATGTAATTATTTCTATAGCTACAAGTCTAAGGAAGAGCTACAGTACAGACTTTACTAGAACAAATGAGTTTTGAAAGGCTGCTGGCCAAAGTCAATATGCAAAAATAAAATGCACTTCTGTAACCCGGATCCAACACAATTTTTTTTTTTGGTACCGGGGATCAAACTCGGGACCTTGTGCTTGCGAGGCAGGCAGTGGAACCACTAAGCTAAATCCCCGGTCCAGAAGGTAGTGCTTTTAAGTCAGTCTGAATACAAGAACAACAGATGTACACAGGTATGGGAGACTCATCTGCAACAAAGGTGCCAGGGATGGGCGGGGAGGAAAATGTTTTTAATAACAGTGCTGGGACAATCAGACAACATAGGAGCCAAAGTTTATATCAGACACAAAAATCAGTTCCAGATGGAAAACCACAATGTTGCATTCATACAACAAAGCGCTACTCAACAATAAAAAGGAAGGAACTACTAAACCAAGTTACCAGTCATCTGTGACCCGAAAGATATACATGCCTCCAGATCTACAGAATCTCTACAGAAGGCGGAGGAGGAACACAGGGCAGTGGGTGCTGGGACAGATAAGACCAACTGCAAAGAACCTGGGGGAAGTTTCTGAGGGACGCCATGTGGATTTTTATATGCAAGTGTTAGTTCAATAGAGTCATTTTAAGACGTCAGTTCCAGCGAGGTAGTTGTGAAAGGCAAACATTCAGGTTTTCAGGAGATAATAGACACGTACACCCTCACTACCCAGACACAGCAATTCTTTTTTTTTTTTTTTTTTTTGGTACTGGGGATCGAACTCAGGTCCTTGCGCTTGCACAGCAAGCGGTGAAACCACTGAGCTAAATCCTCGGCCCCACAGCGATTCTTAAACAGAACACAAGTACTAACTATAAAAGAGACGACTAATAAATCTGTTTCAAAGAACTTCTGTTCTCCAAAGCACATGAATAAGAGGGTCAAACCCACACCACCAACAAAGGACCAGAACCAGAATTACTACAAACCTACAAACGAGTGGACTACCCACTAGCTAGGTGAGCCTGCCTTAGGTGAGCACTTCCCAGATGACAGCCAGATAGTTAATAAAACCTGCTGCATAGAAGGGCTGGCTCTACTATGACAGTAAAGACAGCAGACAGACAGGTATCAAGGCTGGCAGCAATGTGGAGCCACCGGACCTCCACACATAAACGGTCAGGTGCGCATTGGTCTGATGGCCTCGGAACCGGTGCAACTGCAGGTTGAGCACAGGGACAGGGTGCGGGTGCCAGCCAGCAACGCATTCCCCCAGCCACAGCCTATACCAAAAGGGCTCAGTGCACTCTAAGAGACCCGCACATGACAATCAGAACTCGTCCCGCAACAGCTGTGACCTGAACAGTGCGTGCCCCATGGAAGAATGGGTTTGCGTGAGTGGCGTTCACAGGGCGGGATGCCAGTCAGAGATGAGGAACGGCTGTAGGCAAGGGCATGGTGCCTCGTACACACCTGAGGGACTCGAGACGCCCACCCAGAGAGTGCAGGAAGGGACTTCTGCAGCAGACAAAGACTGAGAAACAGGCAAACCTGAATAGGTGTGGGAGGTGCGTGCCAACAGTAAAACTGCGAAGCAACACAAGGGGAAAAGAGACGAGAGAAGGTATCTTCATGCAATGGGAGACTCCTGCATTGGAACCTCAATTTTTTTTTTAAGTTAACACGGAGGCCACAAATAGGACAGTGGGCAAAATCTGAGTTTGGCTTATTAGATACCAGTATTTGATCCATGTCAAATTTCCCAACCTGTTAACTGTATTATGGTTTTGTAAGAGAATGGCCTTGTCTCAGAGGATACTTGCTGAACTATTTAGGAGTAAAGACTCTTATCTAAAACTCATTCTGAAATACTTCAACAAAAATAGTAAGAGCTGGCATGGTGGTGCACAGCTATAATCTCATCACTCCAGGAGGCTGTGGCAGGAGAACTGCCAATTCTAGCCCAGGCTGGGCAACTGGTCTGAAAATAAAAAAGGACTGGGGATGCATCCCTGTGCAAAGGCCCTGGGTTTAATGCCCAATGTCTAAATGAATGCATGAATAGATGGGCGGATGGACAGGGTTAGTTCAGTGGTAGAGCACTAGCTCACCATGTAAATCAATTAAAAGCAATGATGACGACGTTATGTGGGGGAGGAAGGAAGCAACCCTGGCAAACATGAATTGGTAATAAAGCAGGTGCTGGCCGATGACATGGCCATGCTCGAGCAGACCCACTGTAAGGACAAAGACGTCTTAAGTCAGAAATGCACTTAGGATGCCGAGGCCACCAGACACTGCGGCTTATCCAGCCCTGCTGTAGCGCGTGGACACTTAGATTAGCCCGCTGCCGGGACATCCTCTAACTCAGAGACCGCGTAGGATAAGGTGCTGACTGCCCCATGTCGCTCACCGAACGCTGGACTGACTGAGAAGTGGACGGTTGGTTGCATGTGGAGGTCGAAGCAGTGTGAAGCCCTGGGCTGTCTTGTGCAGGTAAAGGCTAAGTGGTGCTCACTGTGCTTCACAACGGGAGGTTTCAATTTTTCCAAAACAATAAATTAAAAAATAACCAGCGGGTCATGGTGGCCCACACCTGTAATCCTAGCACTCAGGAGGCTGAGGCAGAAGGATCACCATGAGTCTGACTGAGGTCAGCCCTGGCTACACAGTGAGACCCTGTCTCAGAAAACAGACCAACTAAAAAAGCCAGCGATGCTGTTTCTGAACCGGCTGCAGGTTACACAGGAACGTTTTTGGTTTGTGTACTTTTCTGTGGAAAATGAAAAATGCTGGCGTGCTGAGGTATTCTTCCTAAGATGCAGCCTACCATGAAGTGAGGACAGCGTGCGCCTCGTGGGAGGTGTCCTGTGGTCAGGGATGCACAGCAGGGCCGGCTACGGGGGCAGTGAAGGGGCAGAGGGACCCCAAGTCACCCCTAAGGGATCACCATGCAGTGCGAATGGGATGTGGCTCAGGTCTGGGAGCGAGGCGCTCTTGGCAGCCAGATGGGAACTTAGTGCTGGGGCTGCTGAGGAAGTGACCGGCTCTGGCACAAGGGCAATGTAAGCATGCGCGACAAGGTGGCCAAGGGCAGAAGGCTCCCAACACCCTCCTTTCCCGGCCTACCCACTGGTACCACCGGGTGCATCCAGACCGCTGCCTGGACCTCTAGAACCACTCCGGTCTCGCAGGACGGAAAGCACATGGCTGACCTGCTCCCAGGGAGCAGCCCTGCGGGCGGGCCGGGGCTTCCTCCCCTGTGACCAGCACCCTGCACCCCTCATGGCCTTGTGCTCATAGAGCCCACAGCACGGCCCAGGCTTCCTTCCTCATGGACAGACCTGTGTGTCCGCCCAGACACTGTCCCTTCTTGCTGCTCTGGGAAAACCCTGCCTCGCACGCACCTGCAGAGCTGCCCCTGTGAAGCCCTGGCTTAAACTCGGGAGTATTTCCCAGGAAGTGGAATGCCTGGATCGAGCAATCCTACTGCTAATTTTCTGTCCACTGGGACAAGGGCTTGCTGTTTCTAGTTTTCGGAGGAGCCTGCCACAGTCTTCCAGAGGCTGCACCAGTTTGCATTTGCACCGACAGCGCAGGGCTCTGATTTCTTCATATCTGCACCAATCTTAACTTTCTCTATTTTTTAAATAAGGGCTCATGAATTTTTAATTTAAAAACTCAGAGCACAAAACTGTAAATGTTTTTATAATTCCCAGATCATGTTCAAAATATCAGATTTACATATGCAAAGGAAAAAAGGGAGTGAACCAAATGTCACAGTTGAGGCCATACATGACTTGAGAGATAAAAAGTAATTTTTACTGTTCTTAGTTTTTCATAATTTTCCTCAATTAGCTACCAAAAAAATACGTTAAGAAAAAGTTCAAAATTAGCTTGTCTGTGACCATTACTTACCTAATTTAGCTCTACACGATTACAGGAAAAAAGAAATCATGATACAATAATTAAATTGCAGCTATTTTAATAGATTTTACCAAAAGGCATTTGCTGTTGGCATAAAAAATGAACTCAGAATTTCAGTGAAAAATGCAAATGTGTGCACTAAAGTAAAGCAGGTTATAGCAAATGCTTTTTTAAAAAAATAAGGCAATTATCTAGATAATGGCAACATTTTAAAAAAATCATTACATGGCTTCTTTTCAGCAAAATATTTTTGTCAGTTCTTTTTATTTTTTGGCGGTACTAAGGATGAAACTGGGGCGCTCTACCACTAAGTTATACCCCAGTGCTTTTATTTTTTAATTTGAGACAGGGGCTCACTAAATTGCCCAGGTGGGACTTGAACCTTTGATTCTACTGTCTTAGCCTCCCAAAGTGCTAGGATTACAAGTGTGTGCCACAAGGCTCAGCTTCTTTCCAGTAAAATATTTTTTCTTTTTGGTACCTCGGATCAAACTCAGGACCTTGCACTTGCAAGGCAGGCACAATGTCGCTGAGCTAAATCCCCGGCCCTCCAGTAAAACATTTTAATCATCACTGCTAATCAGTGGCTTTTCCTTCTTTCTTTCTTTTTTGAGGTTAAGAGTAGGAAATTTATTGAAGGAGAGACAGCTCCTGAGAAGCAGGAGAGGACCCAGAAAGTGGGCTGCCCTTTTTCCTCCTTTCTTAAGCAAAGAAGCCTTTTTCCTCAATGCAGTGTTAAGGCAAAACCAGAAAAGTTACAAGGCCAGGACCCAGCTCAGTGGGGCCTCCGGGACCTTGTGAATGGCGTAGGGACTGCATTCGTCTAGTGCAAAAGCCAGACTACCTTGAGCTCCTTCATCAGGTATACACAAGCTGCTGCTCATTCCACTTTCAGACTGACAACAGACTCTGGGGATATTTTATTGATGGCCTATTAACAAATAAAAACAGACACATACACAGACACACACACACACACGCACGCACGCACACACTGCCTGGTGCATGCTGACAGGCTCAGGACCAGTCCCTTTACCTGGAGCAGTGGATCTCACTGGCGGCGTCTTCCTCTTGGCCAGGAAGTTTCTCAGCTGTGTCTGTTTCACCGGCGACAGTTTACCTGCAAGAAATCGATTCAGTTTTTCAGATGCCAGCAGCTGGAAGAGGACAAACAGCTGAAAGGGCAGGAAGGATACTTTACCTGGCACCCTGGGCAAGGGCTTGGTGTGAGAGTCGATGGTGGTTTTTAACAAAGCGTTGCTCAGGCTTTCCAGGTCGCTGTCAAAGCTGAACGGGGACAGAGTTACACACAAACCAGCCAGGGCTGGGAAGCTGAGGCTCCGCGGGGCCCATGGCCTCCTACACACAAACGCGAGACTAGCACACTCAGGACGTGTGAGCACGCCAGCTGATGGAGGGATGTCATCAATCTAGGCGGGACAGCACTCGCAACACTGTGTCCCGTCCCCGACAAACAGCTCCACAGTGCCTTGGCCTCAGCAGAAAGGGCAGCAACCCCGCACACGGGGCCTAAACACAGCACAGAGCTGCCTTGGTGACTTCCGGGTGAACTGTCTAAGTGCAAGTCGCAGTCTGCACACTCAAGCAGTCCGCTGAATCCCATCAGTTAATTTTCAGAAAGACAGCTACTGAACCCTACAGAATACCTGTTTCTTTCCTTTTCTTTTTCCTTCTAGTACTGGGGATTGAACCCAGGGATGCTCTATCACTGAGCCACACCCCCAGGCCCTTTCCTGTTTTTTCACAGTTCTCATTACGTTGCCCAGTCTGGCCTTGAACTCCTGCCTCAGTTTCCCAAGTATCTTTTCTTTTTTTTAGTTTTTTGAGACAGGATCTCACCACGTAGCCCAGACTCGCCTCAAACTCTCTGAGATCCTCCTGCGCTCACTCCCCGGTGCTGGGATGACAGGTGTGCACCACCATGCCTGGCTCTGAGCATCTTTTCTTTTGAATTTGTTTCTCTCTCTCCTCTCTCCCTGTGCTGGGGATGTAGCCCGGGCCTCATGCACACCAGACACGTGTTCTACCACTGAGTGACACCCTGGTCCACAAACGCCTGTTTCATTAGGCACAGTGTTTCATTTCCAACACCCCCAAAAGTCAGGTATGTCCTCTCCACTCATCAGGCAAGGGAGCCAGGGATCAGAGAAGGCGGGGTACCTGCCCTGGATCACACAGATTGTGAGAGCAGTCAGTTTCAAACCCACATCAGAACCACCCTAAGAACATCCTGCCCCTCCCAAGGTATCAGTCATGCCCTCTCTCAGCCCCCCGACTGTGCACACCTGTGAGTGCTGCTCTGGGCTGGCGCAGCCAAGGGCAGGCTCCACTGGAACGTCTGGTTGTAGAGGCGCAGCTGCTGCAGACTGTCCACCAGGTGGTTCAGCCGTTTCCTTTGCTGGTTGATGATCTCCCGGTTGTTGGCCAGGGTGTTGAACAGCGTCTCTCGCTCTGGCACAAGCAGGCGCCTGTGGGCAGCCATGAGAAAAATTAAATATGAATGGTTTAAGTAAAGGGACCCCCACCCCCAATAAGCCTACAATTGTGAGTGAAAATGGTAAGATGACGAACCACCAACAGACAAGAAGTTATGAGAAAATAAAAGGGGAGTGAAGGCCTACTGAGGCTAAGCTGGTACAAGGGCAAAGCAGCCTAGGATGGCCAGGGCTGTAGCACAGGAGAGTTTATGTTAGCCACAGCCTCGGGGAGGCAGGTGGGAATCTAGGACGGGGCCTAGCTGCCCAGCTGTACTCGAAGGGTACACTTTGCTTGTTGTAGGTTACGGGGGGAAGGGGGCAAGGAGAACAAAAGGCTCCCTGGAGGGATAGGGGAGGGGGTTCTTTCTTCAGACTTCTGAAGACTTTCTTCAGAAGCAGTGACACTGCACTAGAGCTGGTGTCAGGGGGTCTCTGCACCAGAGACCTGGTCAGAGACAGGCAGACAGGAGCTGCTGCAGACAGCCGAGGCCAGTGTGCAGGTGGACAGGGAGGTCTAGGCATTTCTGCTGTTCATGATAAACCCTTTAGAATGTTTAGAAGTTTTTTTCTATTAACTCGAGGAAAAATACACAAAGACAAACAGAAGGAGTGGTCCTCACAGTGACAGACCCACAGTTCTCTGCTGTTGAATATCCATAGTACTCATGGAAAGCAAAATGCTTAGGGAGAACAGAAACTTCTGGTTTATTTCCTCTCCCATTATCTCCTCAGGGAGTTGAGAGCCAGCTGAGTGACCATCTCTGGGGATGGGAGAACAGCACAAGTTTTTACAGATACAAGCTTTCCACAGATACCAGGTAATATTTAGAGACAGGTCGAGAACAGAGGCCTGCCTGCTACAGAAATAGAAAACTGGACCATTTAAGAATCTGAACCCGCAGAAAGCAGTCTCCAGGAAGCATGGTGAGTAGGAAGCCTGCGGAGCCATAATAGGGAAGCAAAGCCTGGCTTCTCGGGTCAGCCTCATGCACTTTTTAAGAAGCCCAGATCTTTTTTTTTTTTTTTTTTTTTTTTGGGATCAAACTCGGGTCCTTGTGCTTGTGAGGCAGGCGCAGTAACCACTAAGCTAAATCCCCAGCCCACGAGAAGCCCAGATCTTAATGAGCAAAGAGAAACAGGACCGGCAGCAGAGCAGAGTCCATGGTGGGCCAGGCCATGCTCGGGCTCGTGGAAAAGCAACACACAGGCGAGCAGGGTCAGAGCCCTGGGAGGGTGCTCGGCCATCGATAACAGGGCCCGGTACCCAGGCCCCAGAACCCTGCCCTGGACAGTGGGCAGATCTCTGTGCCCCACGTCCACACTAGGACAGAGGGGCTGGGGCTTTTCCACCTTCTGCAAGCAGCACGGTGCCACTTCCCCAGTTCTGCTTCCCACGCTAGCTGTGAGCACGCTGCGGGCTGGCCCCGAGGAGCCCCATGCACCGTAACTCTGTAAATGGGCAAACAGACCGGGCTTTGGGTGGTTTCCAATGAGGCCAATCAAGCGCAGGTGTTCAGAAGGCAAGGATTTTTCAGGGCCTTCGTGTTTCTTAAGCTCCTTACGGGGACTTCCTGCCCTCAGTGTAGCTCCTTTTATTCCTCCCGGAAAACACACATAAAACCAAACACCCAGGACTAGGAGATGAGGCTCCAAGGTTTCCTTACTTCTTCGCCATCCCTCCTCATATATCTTTCATTATCTACACTGATGTTTTCTCAAAAAGACAACTCAGAATATACAGAAAAGTACAGAGGAAAAATTTCTCCTGAGCTCACACTGCAGATTCAACTGTGAATGGACTGAGATGGACTTTCAATCTCCTCTCCAGGTCTGCACCTCTGCCTTGTGATCACTCAGAATGCTGGTTTATTTTACCTCACCTGATCTTATGTTTTACCTATTGAGTCTAATAAATAGTGACGTAATTATACATCTTGTGTACCATAAAACACATTTCATGCAATAACTCAATGGTTATATGGTATTTTGTAGTAAGAGTATGTGACCACATTATCAGAGCATGCCTCTATTTTGAATAATTAGGCTGAATTAAGTTTTTACTACCATTAGAAATTGTGCTGCAATATAAATTCTGTCGTGTAAATTATTGTGAACATTGTACATTACTTCTGTAACAAAATTTTTACCAATGAAATGACATGTCAAAAAGAATGCCCTTGTTATGGTTTCTATCTCAGTGTCCCCTGCCCTGAACCTGCTGATGCTCACAGGCAGGCTGCAGGGGAGTGACTCACACGGCCGTGATGCTGGTGAGTTCACGATGAGCCTACAGCCCAGTGCACTATGTGCAGTGTGGCGTGCTCAGAAGAGGGGCCCCACCCCTCCCTCGGTCTCTGTTTCCCTGCCTCCCAGCACCACGCTGTGAGCTGTTTCTCCCCTGCGATGCCCTCTGCCGGGCCACCCTGCCTTGGAGCCTGCCGACTATGGGCTGAAAGCGCTACAAACCGTGAGCCAAATAAACCTCTCCTCCTTAACAGCTGTGGTGTCGGCACTATGTCTCATGATGAGCGAAAGTAACTATGATGCTCCTACATCATGTTTGTAAAAAGCGGCAATGTCCACTAGATGGCAGTGGCTGAGATCTCGCTCACTTTTGTTTTTTCTTTTGCTCCAGATGCCGATCCCACTCCAAGTCCAAGACGTCATTCACATCCTGGACAGCAAACTTCACGTACTGATGGAGGCGCCGAATTTCCTGCATGAAAAACATTAAGACAAATGACTCGTTTTTGTAGTAGCTTGGGGGGACGGGGTTTCAAAATAGTCATAATAATTTAAGTATTCTATACTAGGAACCATAACGAACAAGAAAACCCTAATAGGTTTAATACAGCCATTAAAGCTCATAATTAGAATGAGGAACAGAAAGCCAGCTCCTGTAGCAGGGACAGAGGAGGCACAAAGAGAGGGGAGAGCGCAGTGTCCGAGGGGCCTGGGGACAAGTGTTCTCTGCCCTGCTCGCCAGCCCTGCACGGGCCTCTCAGCGAGGTCTGGGGCTTCTCCATCGCACTCACTGCACAGACAGTACACCCATTTAGCTTTGCTCTCCCACTCAGGAAATTAACTGTAATACAGATGAAATTACCCCACAAAACAAAGCTGAAAATAACTCTGCGCCTATCTATTCATAGCAGTGAACACAGAAGTCATCTCGCCAGCCAAGGAGAATTCACTTCTCCAAAACAAGGAACAGTGTCAGCACCAGAAAAATTAATCTACCTTTATTAAAATTCCCACCTATTTAACCTACTGAAGGCCTGCAATAGCTTGGGCCACTGTTAACGTTCATAGCTATGCCACTCCACTCTTGAAAATTGAAAATCAAGATGAAGCATTAAGTTTACCAATGGAGACCACATGCCAGATCCTGGGAAAAGCTCTTTACGTGTGGGCAAAGATTTAATTATGCTGAAATGTATTTTCAAAATTATTCCTGGATAAAGGCATATGCCCCAACTGAAAAATAGAAAATGCCATTTAAAAAGAGCCAAGCTGATTCAAGGAATGTGGCAAGAATCTTAGCAGCAAATGAAACTTCAGCTCAATACCTGATGAACACAGAAGGCTCTGTCCCTTGACCCTTCAGATGTAGCTGTCCCTGTGCCGGCAACACTAGTGCTTCTCCTGCACGCCCTCCCACTGTCACAGACCAGCACAAACCAACTCTGCTACTGAGTTACCACAGCCCCTTCTAGTCTTGGCTTAGCTGTGCACTCCCCTGCAGTCCCATAGCAGTACACCTTGCATTAGAGCTCTACGTCCATCTCTGGCTGTGCTCACCCAGCTGCTGGGACTCTGCCTTGCTGCAGTGGCCAAGAACACAGGCTTTGAGTCAGCTGCCCAGGTCGAGGGCTGAGGAGTCAAGTGAGGAAATCTGGGCAGTTTCAGCACCTTAGTTTCCTTGTCTTTGCTCTGTACACAGTGAGCACTCAATATGCCACCTACTACTACCTACTCAGCACCGTGACGAAAGACAATTACTCCCTTATGCACTAGGCGTGCTCCGCAGCACTGTGCTTGCCTTGGTCTGGGAACAAAGCCCCAGAGAAAAGGTCCATAGGGAGCAGGTGAGGAAGGAGTGCAGCGCGGGGCCGGGGGTCTGATGAGCGCAGGGAGGCAGGATGCAGGCCCAGCGCGAACACAGGGCTGTGACCAAAGAGGCCCCTCCGGGAGGAGGGCTCACATCCCTGTTTCCCCACTGGCTGGCAGGTTCACAGAGAAGCAGGAGAGACAGACAGCCCCGAGACCCGCGCCCCAGCTGAGGAAGCCCAGTGCTGCCTGTACACCTCTGCGGGGAGGCAAGGCACCCGTGGGCCAGGGAAGAGGAGCCTCGAACCACGGCGACTGGGTGAACAACAAGACCAAAAACAGACTCCAGTGACTGAAGAGAAATGAATTAACCACTAGCGAGAGAGCATCTGTACTCAACTACGGCACACAAGAGCAAGCCTGGTGGAGCGAGACCGAGGTTCCAATTCCGGCCTCACCGACTGGCCCTCACAGCCCTGGGCAGCATGACCGACTCAGCCTTGGAGGCTCCGTTTCTCTTTGTACAAGGGATCAATAACTTCCCTTGTGGGGCAGTTGGTTTTGAAGACTAGAAATGATGCACAAAAACACATAGCAGACGAGCTGGCATTCAAGAAAGTTACTACTTTAATTTTATTTGTGATTTGATTTGAAAAGATCTGTTCCAACAGTGTTCTCTACCATGCTTAAAGTTTAATTAGGAAGTTTACTTAAAAAAAAAAAACACCTGAAGGTAAAAGTGCCATTTTCTTTTCTGTATATAAGAAGTACAGCACATTATTGGCAGAATATCAACAACTTGATAAGGACCACGAGCTAAACTCACAGCCAGCAGACAGCAGGAGCTGCCTGGGCTTCTGAAAACCTCCCTGGAACAGCAGCACTTCTCCCACCTGCAGCTGAGCTTCACTCCTGGGGTCCAGCGGCCTCTTGTAGAGCAGATGGAGATACCCAGAGTCATGGTTTCTCCCGTCCTGCTCTCTGGCTTCTTCCACACCGGCAAAGCCCTCAAGCAGGGTCGTCTTCAGGGTGCTTATGTCTCCGTGAAGAGACTAGAAAAGGACCAGGGATGGATTGAGATGAACACTGCATTTACAGGAGGTAAAACCTGTGTCTGGATCAAGGAAGGTGGGGTTTTCAAACATGAAAACATGAACATGAGGAACATCTTACTCAGAGATCTACTCAACCTCACATTCACCTAGGAGGGGGGCTGTACTGGCGGGAAAACACACACTAATGCTGGTTCTTAAAAAAATTAATTTTTGTCCTAACACATAAAATACAGGTTCGGATGATGATGAGTGGAGAGCAGGGAGAGTACTGAGGATGGACCCTGCTACCTGAGGACAACCTGGAACTTCCTTCCCAGCATGGCACTCAGAGCAGAACGCGGAGACAGCGCACAGCGGGACCCCGGCACTGTCACTCACTGAACAGGAACTTGCAAAAATGTGCTCGCCCTGGTCAGCCTCCACTCATTGGCTTTCGAGGCGAGGGCTCAGTGAAGTGACCCAGGCACAGTGCTCAGCACAAGGGCTGCTCACAGGGAGGACCAACAGGAAGAGCCCCTGTGCAGAGGACGGCTAACAACAGACGCTGCACATCTTTACCGTATATGCCCTGAAATATTCTGCTCCTTTAACCCAACAGTACCAAAGAGAATAACATTTCCAACACACTTCAGTTAACAACCGTGATAAACTTCTATGGGGCGCTGAGAATGTGTCTAAAGGGTAGGAACAGCCGCCCCATCTTACAGATGAGAAAACTGAAACACGGAGCAGCTGGGTTAACTTGCCTAGTCAGACAAGAATTTCACAGACATTCAAAATACTGCAACCTTCAGCATAAATGAGTTAGGTCCTGCAGGTAGGATGTGAATTCAGGCTATGCCAGGTAAACTACTCAGCACACAAACAGCTACACCGGTGGTTCTGGAGGAGCTGAAGCCCACCATGCAGTAAGGTGAGAGCGACTCTGAGCCCAGACCCACTCGGGCCCAGCACCGCGCATGCGCACCTCTGTGGTCTCTTTAATCTCCAGAAGGAAGGTGTGCAGGTCGGCCGACTCTGTCCGCAGCATCTGCATCTCCTCCGGGGTGCCCACCTGGAAGCAGGCTTTGGAAGTCCGGGCTTTCAGCTCCTCCAGCTCCTTCTGGAAGTGTGCAATCTGCAGAAGCCACAAACAGGGAGGACTCCACATGAGTGGCACGGTGATGCCAGCGGTGGCCCTGTGCTGACTCACGGGCCAGGGACCACCGGTAGGAGCCCTGGTTACAAAGGAGGCCACACACAGGGCCGCTTGGCAAAAGCCTTAGGAACAGCTTACCTCTTCTCCAATCCCAGCCATCACAGGGTCTGAGTCTTTCCACTGATGTCCCTGTTTTTCTGAGACAGGAGGCTGAAGTGACTTTGGCTGAAACGGAAAGCAAAAGGCTTAAAAATGCTACAAGCTGAGGCGTCAGGAAGCCACAGCATCATGTCTGGCGCAGAGAATGGAGAGTCCCTCATGCAGAGCCCCCTCCGTCACTGGCATTCATCAGCCAGATTCAGCGGGTGGAGAACCAGGGAGCAGGGCAAGTGGGGTCCCTCCTCTCACGGGAGTCACCTTCTGCTACACAAGGTGGACAAGAGGAGGCAACCACGTTGGGTAAAGGTGACACGGTAAGGAAGCAGGAAAACAGCAAGAGGAAGAAGCGCGGACAAGGGAGAGTGGAGAAAGCCTGCCCTGAAGCTGCCGCCAGGGCACCTGGACATAGGAGAGGTCCGGGGGCGCTTCACACGGCCTCCACCCAGTCTGATGGGCTGGGCAGGACAAGGACATGCTCAGCGAGGCAGCAGGACAGGTCGTTAAGGCCACACCAGGAAGGCAGGGCTCATCTCTCACTGTGTGTAAAAGCTACTACTGGTGTCTTAGGAGTGTTTAGAGGATGACTTAGATCTCAAAGGTCACGCTTGCCACTCCAGAGCAGGGATGGCAGCGAGAGGTAGGAGCTAAAACTGGGAGAGCAGGCAGGGCTGACCGGGTGGAGGCAGCCCCAGCCCCAGCCTGACGTAAGATCACAGGAACAGAGCTGTGGGCTAGGGTCGGGGATGCGCAGAGGGCACAGCGCATGGGGCCCTGGTCAGTGTGGAGAAGGACCAGGAATTCTTCCAGGTCTTGGCCTGTTAGTGCTACTTATGGAGGTGGGAACGCTAGGAGGGGAAGACGTCCTTGGGGGGCCAGGAAGCGAGAGTTCTGTTTTCGAGATGTCAAAATTGAGGTGTCCTTTCTTTTTTTTTTTTGGTACCGGGGATCGAACTCGGGTCTGTGCACTCGCACAGCAGGCGGCGAAACCACTGAGCTAAATCCCCGGCTCCTGAGGTGTCTTTTCAACTTCTCAATACACAGAGCAATGAACACTAGAGTAGCACTGGACGGCACAAGCGGCCATTATAAAACAGCAGCATTTATTTAACAAGAAGGATGCAGCAGGCCTAGGACTGTGCCTGGCTTCCGCTAAGCGCCCTCCTGTACAGGTGTGTGTGGGGTCAGTGAGGGGAACACAGCAAAACAGTGTGATGCCAGCAACGTAAGAATTTATTACCATAAAAGACACATTTCCATTAACTGCACTGAAATACAGTGAATACCAACATGGTGGTGCATCCTCATCCGCCTCCCTCACTCCATTCCGGTGCCATGCAACTCTGGCTCCTCCCCAGGGTCAAAATGACCAGGAGGAAAAGGTTTCGAATCAATTCAAGATATGGAGGTGGCCCGGGGATTTGGCTCAGTGGTGCCGCCGCCTGCCTCCCAAGCACAAGGTCCTGACTTCGATCCCCGGGACCAAAAAATAAAAAAAAGACATAGAGTTAACCAGGACAGGGCAACTAATGGCACTCATGAAAGAGGACTCAAGAGCTGCTTCGGAAAGTGGCATGAATGATGGGATGAATGTTCAAACTGAGGAGGAGGACATGAGGAGGACTACTGGCAATGTGTCCTTTATGGTAAAAAGGTTTTTAAACTTAAGTGTTCATTGTAATTTTTGATCACACCATACCTGTGATAAGATTCCATTTAGGCACAAACCAGCTAAGCTAATCTGCTGTTAGAAAAGAAGATGGCAGGTGCTCTTGGGCAAGGCTAGAGACTTGAAGGGGACACGTGAGGAGAATGCCAGGGTCCCTGGTAAAGCTGTTGGTCAATCTGGGTGTAGTTACCAAAGTGTGTTTAACTGGCAACAACTCACTCAACTGTACAGACATTACATGTAGTTTTTCTATATAAATTATATATTAGTTTAAATAGTAAGAAATAAAGAAGACGTAGTTTTTTTTATACAATGGAAGCTGGGTGTTGTGGCACACGCTTGTAATCCCAGCACTTGGGAGGGTGAGGCAGTAGGATCACCCCAAGTTCAAGGCCAACCTGGGCTACATAGCAAGACCCTATCTTAAAAAACCAAAACAGCAGGGGATTTAGCTCAGTGGTTTCGCCGCCTGCTGCGTGCAAGGACCCGAGTTCGATCCCCGGTACCAAAAAAAAAAAATAAAACAAAATATACAATGGAGTACTACTCTGCTGTAAGGAAGGATGAGGTCGAGACATTTCTAGCTAAATGGATGCACCTTGAGGCCATACTCTTAAGTGAAATAAATCCGACACACATGTTTAAATATCTCATTGCTGGTGTGAGAAACTGAAAGTGGAAAAAAGGACTAAAATGTGTAATAGATATTGGGAAGCGGGAAGAAAATGTTCCAAATGAGAAGGGGAACAGGGGAAAGAAAGGACAACAAAAAGAGAAAATAGAAGGAAAAAATGGAAACAAAGCTTTTGTATATAAAGAGGGGAAGAGGGGTTAAAGAGGGCAGAATGGGAAAAAAACCAACAGCAAGATACATCATATACAGGCACAAATTCCCTACGATGAATGTCATCATTATATGTATCTAAAATGTACCAAGAAATGTTCTGCTTCAATTAATCGATGAATCAATCAATCAATCAAACATTAAGATGTATAAATTGGGCTGGGGATCTGGCTCAGTGGTGCTGCACCTGCCTGGCAAGCACAAGGTCCTGAGTTCAATCCCTGGTACCGAGGGAGAAAAAAAAAAAGCATAAATTTTTTATGAGTACACATTATAAACAGTGAAGTCACATACTTTGGTATTTCCTCTCACACAGTCCTAATGATTATTTCCAAGCTCTGAATTCTAAAACATGAAAACTCATTTCATTAACACACATGCCTGAGGCGAGACTCAACACACACAACCCGTAAGCTGAGCTGAACGCACCTGCAGAGAGCCGGCCTTCGTCACTGGCGGGGTGACCCTGGGCGACTTCTGCACCATAGAGGGCGTGGGACCCGGGCTGCTCTGAGCGGATCGCACTGTCGGCACAAGAAACAGTCAGATGGGCAGGGCGCCCAGGATCTCCCTTCACAACCGAGAAAGTAACTGCTGCACGGTGGCCTGCCCTGCTTTCATGACCTTTGTTACAGCCCCAGTAACACCAAGCAAGCAGTGACAGTGATGACTGATTCTGATCTAAGATAAGAAGACATGTGCATAATTGTGGATGTGCAACAGGCCCTTGTGAATGACAGACAAGCACTCTCCTACTGGACTGCACCCCTGGCTGGCTAAGAAACACTTTATAAGTCACGGGAGGGCCGGGGATGTAGCTCAGTGGTTCCACTGCCTGCCTCCGAAGCGCAAGGTCCTGAGTTCGATCCCCAGTACCAATAAATAAATAAATAAATAAATATGTCACAGGAAACGAGTACAGTCGGCTGTGACAGCACATCCTTATAACACCAGCCGCACAGGAGGCAGAGACAAGAGGATTACAAGTTCAAGGCCAGTTTGGGCAATTTAGTAAAACCCTGTCTCAAAATAAAATAAAATGAAAGAGCCAGGCATGGTGCTGCATGCTTATAATCCCATTACTCTGGAGGGCTGAGGCAGGAGGATCACAAATTCAAGCCTGGCCTGGGCAACCTAGTGAAACCCTTTCTCAAAATAAAACATAAGAAAGGGCTGGGAGGGGAGGGGTGCAGCTCTGTGCAAAGGCCCTGGGTTTAATCCCCAGTGCTGCGAAAATAAACAAACAAACAAATAAGTAGAAAATGGACAGGCGTGTAGCTTAGGGGTAAAGCGCTTATCTAGCATGCATGAAACCCTGGGTTTACTTTCTTTCTTTCTGTTTCTTGTTTCTTTTGTTTTTGTGGTACCGGGATCGAATTCAGGTCCTTGTGCTTGTGAGGCAGGTGGCAGAACCACTGAGCTAAAACCCTGGCCCTTTTGTTTCTTGAGACAAAGTCTCACCATGTAGTGCACGCTGGCCTTGAACTCATTATGTAGCCCAGGCTGGCCTTGACTTCGTGGTGATCCTCCCGGCTCAGCCTCCCGAGTGCTGGGATCACAGGTGTGCACGACCATGCTCGGCTTTGGGTTTACTTTTCCAGTGCCCCGCCCAGGAGCTGGCCACCTGGCTCACCCTGAAGCCCCAGAGGGTCCACATGCACTGCTGGGAATGGGGTCAAAGTTTAAAACCCAGCAGACTGAGTGAGATTCCTGTCACCCAGTGAGAATGCATGGAACCCTCAAGAGCCCCTGGGAAGCCTCAGGACATGCCTCACCCTGTGGCATTGCCTAGGGAGCTTTGAAACACACAGCACAAACCCATACCCGGGCCTCGCCAAACTCTGGTTAAAGGTTGGGGCAGATCCCTGGTAACCCTAATGCGCAGCTGGGACTAAGACCCAGCCATCTGGGGCCCTCCATCTTTAAACAACGCTCCCAGTGTGGGGAGAGATCTGAGCAGTTAGCAGGGGAAAGAGAGAGGGATGGCTCAAGTTTTCCCTCCCTAAGTATGAAGAGGTGGGGCAAGGCCAACACAGGCTTAGTGCTGCTGGGCATAGGCAGATGACTTTCAGAATCTGCCGTCAAGCCCTGGACTCAGCCACTCTGGCCAACTCCGCCCAGCAGCCTTCTCCTGAGCAAGGGGAAGGAGCAGCGAGCTCACGAATTTCACAGCTCAGTGTCTGCTCACTAGTTACCAAAATAAAAGGGTCCTAACGGCCAAAATCCAAGTGATGGCCCCACCATGCCTGGGTGGGTATCACGCCAGAACCCGTGAAAATAAGCAACTTCACAACTGGGACAAGCTGGCAAACAGCCTTCCCCACGTGAGCTGGCTGAACTCAACTCGACCAGGACAAAGAGAAGACATCATGGGATGTGGGGTGCCTGTGTGCAATTCCTGCCCAAAACCATCACCTTGGGTCTCATCATGTGGAGACAATCAAATCCAAATCGGGGGGTGGGCCGCAAACCACTGGCCTGAACTCTGCAAATTTTACTGCAGTGGTACAAAAACGTCTGTAACCTACGTGAGGCTGATACAGAAGGGACACAACGCAGCATATGATCTTTCATTGGCTCCTGGCTGGAAGGAGCAAAGAAAGTCATAAAAAACATTACTGGGGCTGGGTGTGGTGCATGCCTGTAGTCCCAGCACTTGGGAGGCTGAGGCAGGAGGAGTACTGTAAGTTTGAGGGTTACATAGTGAGACCCTGTCTCAAAAAGAAAGAAAAACCAAAAAACATTGGGATAACTGTGGAAAGATGAATATGAAGTCTAGACCAGACTGTTAAATCTCTTGGGTCTGACAATGTACTGTGTATGGCCTTGTTTTCAGGAGATAAGTACAGAAGGGTACAGGGGTGAAGCATTTCATGATGTCTACAGTTAACCCTCAAATGTTTCTGAAGAACTGACATGAAAGACAGAAAGCCCACAGTACAAATGTCAGCAAGGCTGAATCTCAATGACAGGCACAGTGCTCATTATACAATTTTTGAAATCTCTCTGTAGCTTTTAAAGGAAAAAAAGATAGGCCAGGTGCCTTTGCCCAGTTTTGTAACACACTTCCAACTTGTTTATAGTTATAATCACTAAAAATCTTTAAGTAATAAGCATGCCGAGGGCATAGCTGATGGTCACCAGGGCCGATAAGCCTGCGTCACTGGGGCTTTCTCCTCTGTGCGAGCTAGGGAGCCGCTCTGGCCTGCTCTGCCCTGCCCTTCACAGTGGGCAGCTGCATGAGAGAAGATGCCCTGTGCCTTTCCACGAGGTCAAGAGAAGCCAGGTGGCACAGAGCTATGCCCCCTCCCAGCTCACAGAAGAGGCCTCAGTGTGCTGGTGAGGGGCTCGGGAAGTGAGATGTCGAAATCGCGTTCAACTGCATTAGCAGGGGCTCATGTGTGAGTCACACCTGAGGGTGCAAGAGCCACCATGGGCTTCAGAGACGTGGAGCTGGACGGCACTGAGAGAGGTGTGGGGTGGCTGAGCAGTCCAGGAGAAGCTGGCTTGGATGCACACGAGAAGGGCAGCATGGATGGTGCACTCGGAGAGCTGAGAACAGGAGCAGAGGTGGCCACAGCAGTGAACCTGCAATGGCAGGGACATTGTGTCAGAAGAGCAGGCTAAAGACCCCTGCACGGTATTGAGGAACACTCAGTAGCCGTCCCTCAGGCCGTAGGGAACAGAAGTGCTTAGCTACTGCCTAAGCAAGCTCAGAGGTGCTAGGAAACACTGGCCACCTGCTTATTTAGGAAGGAATGATTCAACTAAAATACCAGTTGGGCACTTGGCATGAAAATTCAGTGTTGATCACGACGTGAAAAACTTATTCCCTATCAAGTGGGGTACAAAGGGTGAGGGGCCCAATGAGGACTCATCTGGGGATGACCGGCCCCTGTGGGGAAGGAAACTGGAAGAGGAGGGCAGTCACCATCTTTGGGATGCTCCACCATCAGGGGGATGTGGTGTCACCTCGCCCTCTCGGGAGCAGAGTCCTGCAAACAACCTAAGCACGCCCATGAGAAACCTGCCCACGAGAAACCTGCCCATATAAACCACGGCAGCGCACCGATGGATGGTTAGAGAGCAGCTGTGTGCGACTTTACAGTGACAGTGTGGCCCTGCAACAGGGACGAGGACAGGCAAGCAGGCAGCAGCTGCAATGCTGCAGGGCTCAGGGGCACCCAGCCCTCAGGATGCTTGCAGTTTACCAGGGAGCAGCAATGTGGTCCGAGGGCAGCAGGAGCATGCGCGGCAGGACTGGACTGTGGAGAAGGGATCGCCGGGCAAGAATGTTGCCTCACATGTCCACAACTGCACAGCTCACTGTGGTGGCTGTGAGGAATGCAGCTGAGGCTGAGGGTGGGCACGAACAGGAAGCTGCTCTCAGGGCACACGCTGGGTGCTGCCTAGTTTTGAACATGGGCTAACTCTTCCCTGTGTAGTCTGCAAAAGCACGATGACGTCTAGTTAAAAACATAAAGAGCTCTATGTGGGCTGAATTTTAGCCACCTCAAGTATGAGTTCAGGAAAAGAAAGCCCGTTCATTGACTGCACTCAGAGCAGCCGCAGTGCTTGGGGCGTCTCCTCTCCTCAGAGGAGCACAATGAGCAGGCCACTTACTTTTCACTCAGGTTCACCTTGACCACTGCAGCTGAGGGTGGGAAGATGGGCTTCACTCCTGAGTGCGGCGCAGATGCACTGGCCATCGGGGTGCTCTCCAGGGCAGGCTTGAAACCCGAGGAGCCGAAGAAGGAAGCAGCAGATGGGGTGACAGGCGAAGCTGCAGGCGTGGCGGCCAGGGAGCCCTTGGAGGGAGCCGCCAAGGAGAAGGTGGGGGCGGTGGCACCCAGGACTGCTTTGGGGCCATCAGAGCCGCTGGGATATGGAGGGGGCTCCCCGGGGACAGGCGCAGAGGGCTTCACAGACGAGGAGCCAAAGGCGAACACAGCCGAGGTCACCCCAGCAGAGGGCAGAGCAAAGGTGGCACCGGGAGCAGCAGGGGCCACTGGGGGAAGGGAGGCAGGGGCTGCTGCCCCTGAGCCATCCGGTTTGGGCAGGGACTGAGAGGAGACCGGGGTGGTGGGAGTGCTTCCTGCAAAGAAAGTCAAGGAGACAAAGGAAGAAAGAAGTTAACACTGTGCCACTGGAGGTCCACAGGGCGAAAAGCAAGCGAGGAGGGTCTGTGATGGCTGGGCCCGGGGGCGCACGCCTGTAATCCCAGCATTCCTGAGGCTGAGGCAGGAGGACGGCTGCAAGTTCGAGGCCAACCTAGGCTACATAGTGAGTACAAGGGCAGCCTGAACTACAGGCTCAAATAAAATAAAACAAAGGGCCTGTAATAGAATCAAGCTGGAAACAATACTAATTTAAGAAGCCAACAAAAAGCTAGGCCAGAGCAGGTGTTGGACCTTCCATGGCAAGCAGTCCATGAAGGAATGGGAGACTCAAGGGACAGGCACGGGAAAGACACCCTGCTGACGGGCCTTCATGGGCGCCGCTGGGTAATAAAGGAACGACACCCTCCCCAGTGTCCCCAGTGGTGTCCTGAACAGGGCAGTCACCGCCCTCAGGTCACTGGCAACCAGAGAAGTGGGCTCCGATGTCCCCCTCCAATACCCACCGAAAGCACTTGTCTACGTGGGTCTCAAGGGGCCAGTGGCCTGACCCAGGGGAGGGAGGCCTGAGTCTAGCAACTTGACAAAGTTTGGAAGTGGAAAAAAAAAACACACTAAAAGCTTAGATTTGATTGTATAAAAATACAGTATTTAGGTACGATAAAATAACTGAAAGGTGAAATGATTTAAAAACCTGTAACAAATGGCAAATCACTTGGTTCATAAACACATATAAATTGGTATTTAAAAATTTAAAAACTAAACTGGGAACCTAATTCACAAAAAGAAAATATATTTAATTTCTCCAAAGAAATGTATGTTTTTGATTGTCCTGTAAATTATCAAAATTTAAATATGTATAATTCTCTATGATTGGATAAATTTAGCATGGTTTTTTAGAAAACTCTGGGAGTATGTCTCAAAAGCCATAAAAAATGGATCCAATAGTCCCTTTCTTAAGAATAAAGCCTATTAGACAATTTAAAATAAGAAAAAGACATTAGCACAATATAAATGATAAAAAGGTCAATGAAATCCTAAGTAAGCACTCTTAAATAAACCATGAAGATAATCTAAGAATTGAAAAAGTGCTTCCAACTTAAATTTAAAACCAGCATGTGAAAGAGTGACAAACTATGATTACAACCAAGAGAGATGCCAAGAATGCCCCAAAAGGTAGGTTTAAAACTTGTCCCAGTTCACAAATTTTCTGTAAGGTAAATGTATTCTTGAAGTGAAATAACTTGTGCTCGCTTTGGCAGCACATATTCTAAGAGAAATAACTATAAAGAAGTAAGGAATATTTCAAATGAATACATTTTCAATTCTACCGTGCACTAGTTCCTAGGTTCAATCCCTAGCACCACAACCCAAAGACTTCCTATTTATGTTAATGGGCCCGGTTCTTCTCAACTGACTGAAATCAACAGCTCATCTCATGAAAGATGCTGCCTAAAGCAATGAAGTCTGCAGGACAGGAGTGTGAAAATATCACCTTCTGAAAACAAGGACCGCTGTCATCACTGCTGTCTGAGTATAATACTGCAAACAAACCTATTCTGCCAATAATACTTCTCTTACACTATAGATAGAGAACCAGGAACAGTTTCTTTCTTTTTCTTTTTTGGGTGGTACTAGGGATTAAACTCAGGGCCTTCACACTGAGATACATCTCCAGCCCTTTTTATTTTATTTTTTTGAAATAGGGTCTCACTATGTAGCCAAAGCTGGCCTCAAACTCACAGTGATCCCTCTGCCTCAGCCTCCTGAACGCTGGTATCACAGGCATGCGCCACCACACCTGGCCTTTTTAAAATTTTTGTTGAGATAAGTTCTTGCTAAGTTGTTCAAGCTAGGCTCAAACTTGCAATCCTCCTGCCTCAGCTTCCCAGAATGCTGGAATTACAGGCGTGCACCACTATACCCAGCTAATGCTAAGTTCTTTGAAGACACAAACATAGAGTTGTAAATAATGTCTGTGCATATTAGGTAGGTCAACACAAAGAATATAAGCTAAAGAGATTGGAGGCATTTATGCTCCTGAAAATAGAACTGAACACCTGAAAACCATCTTCCTCTGCTACTACTAGTCATTCAATACCTTGAAGCGGTATTGGAGAGGAACAGAATCATTGTGTTCTAAACCCATGACCCAGGCCTCCGTCGACCTAGCAAACACCGGGGCAGACATCTCCCCTTTCTGGCTCACTCGACCTCATCTCACCCGGCTCTTCCCTCCGCTCCAGTGTGAGGGGCCGGGGAGGCTCACGGGAAGCAGCCACTGAGGGGAGGGAGAGACACCCCAAAGCGAGCACTCTACAGACGTCCCCGCACGACACCCGCAGCGCCCAGCCAGCCACCTGCTCTGCTACTTGGGGCCCCGCTGCAGCTGGCCATGCACCAGCTCCTGAGCAGCTCTAGATGTGTGTGCGCCTCGCTCCACATCTGGAGCAGTGAGAACGCACACCCATTAGGGCCAGGGTCACACGATGGGCTCTGAGCCCTACTAGCAGAAAAGAATCCTTATCAGTTACACACAGAATTTCAAGAGAAATATTGCCGAAATTCCATTACTGAGAAGAGCTCCTTTAACAAGTTTGCTATCTTCCTCTCACGAGTGACACAGTATCCCTGAGACAGCTTGAGGATTGGTGTCCTGGGTCCCAGTACTGCACGTCCCAAAGGCTGAGCGGCTACGCTAATGGGTCATGAGCCTCCCGGGGCTCTGTGGAGGGCTTTTCTAACTCTTCTTCACTAACATGTTACTGAGGAAATATTCTCAAGGAGAAAGGAAAAAAGAGAAAATGAAATAGAAAGAAACAACCATTATCTACTGTTTAACGTCCATCTCTCTAGTATTTTCTTTCTGCACATATTTTTCCTATAAAAAGGACCACACAGGCGAGCCCATGCTCGGGCGGGCAGACCAGCCGGGTGAGGGTCACAGTCACCATGTCCTCAGTGACTGTCCTGTGTAAGCCAGCGAGACTCATACCTGAAGACTTGGGCTGTCGCTCGCCTTCTGGTGACAACCACTCCGGGGTCCTGATGACAGGCCTAGCCCCGGGGTTCTGATTGATCATGTAAAATGGACAAAGCACACCATCTGTTGAAAGTAACAGGAGAACTGGGGCAGGAGGAAGAGTCTTCTCTTCGTCTGTGAAAAAAGAAAGCAAAGGTGAGCACAGCCACATCAGGCGAAGGGCCTGGGCCGGGCAGAGAGACGGCCCCAGACCACGAGGACCCCGGCTGGTCTCTCAACAGCAGCCTTCCATGCACCAGTCACTCAACCAGAGCTCGGGCCACTACAGATGGCCCCCACCTGCAGGGCCCTGCGCCCTGCCATATGCACCCCACCTCTCCCCGGGCTCCCTGTGTTCACAGTCTCTGTGTCCAGGAGGCAGGGCTGGCAGCTCCCTGAAAAGACAGGGCTCTGAGAAGCAGAGGGTGCGGTGGAAAGGAGACAGGCCACGCTACTGGAAAACACACATCAGGACAGACAGCTAACTCAGCTTCCTCATGTACATTCGCAACTCAGTCCTAAGTATGGACTTTGTCCATGGAGATTCAAGAGAATCACAGGAAATGAGCTGCAGAGACCAAACATGCTCGCCTGACCAGGGCAAGTCCGAGGGACTTCAGGGTGCCCTGGGGGCCAGCGCTCTGCAGAGACTCACCCGTGGGCAAACTTCCTTCTGCTGCACTCTCGTGGCTCCCTGACAACAGCGCTGCCCTGCTCCCAGCAGGGGGAAGACACTCAGCGCACACAGCCAGGCCCACGTGCAACCCACGGCGTCAAAGTCTCCAATTCCTAACCCTTGCCCACCCAAGCATCATGTGCAGTGCCAGATTAGGGTAACTGTGCCCCGAGGGATCATGTGGACCTGAATGGGCGAAGAAACCACACTCTGAAATCCAAATGTTCTACTTCGATGAGATTCCAAAGCCAGCACAGGCCCCTGTGCATGTGCGCGTGTGCACACAGGGTCAGGCATCAGGCTCACGAGTGAGTGCCCGTTCACAGCTGCTTAGTGTCAGCCGTCACAGTGCTGCCCTGCTTCGCTCAGTGTGATGTGCCCCGCGGAGGAGCCCACCCCAACTCCTCTGACTGGCTTCTCAACACAACCACCAGCAGGAAGAGGGCCGTTCCTGTTAGGGAGCAGGCCTCCCAATCCAGATCTCTCTTAGTCTGGAGGCTGGAGTTATGTGGCCTTGGGAACAGGGAAGCAGGTGGAAGGCCGCATGCCCCCTGGCTGTGGGTGGAGTGCCCATAACTCAGCACTCCTGAGGCCAGATGGCCTCTGCTGAGGACAGTTGTCAGTATGTAGGCATTTGGGTGTAGAGAAAATCTGGTTCCTCATGAACTTAACCATAGGCACCCATTCTCTACAGTTGTTCTGTATGTTCTATATAGTTCTCTATATGGTGTTCCAAGAAGCGCATGCTACCCCTCCCCCTGCGTGTCTCACTGACTAATAAAAGTGGGCCAACTGCGGAGTTTTATTGGAGTCTGTCTGCTACAGGCAGGTTTCCTCCCAGGCGCCCCTTTATATCTTGAAAATTATGTCTCTTTTTATTCCTCGTTGCCCCCCCCCCCCAAAGGTAGCTTAGGGTCTGATCAGCCCTTGGTACACTTCCTGCACCCAGAACTGGCAACACTCACTGATGGCGACCTCCACCTGGTTGGTATAGTCGATGGCCACTCCCATAGGGAGGGAGTCATCGCTTTTGTCTGTCACCGGCAGCTCAGCTCGACTGGAGTCCTCCAGGAGCCAAGATTCCCAATTAATCTGCAAAAAAAAAAAAAAGGTAAGGGGGACAAAATGGATGTTGGTTAGAGCTCTGGGTCAGTTCCTCCCAGCAGCAAAGAGAAAGGCACCTCAGGGCATTTGGCTCTGTGTGTTCACTGCGAAGCTCCGGTACACGAGAAGCTAGATTAAAAGCCATGGGAACCTCAGCAAGAAAGTGACTCACTTTCCAAACCAATTCCTCTACCTCTGCCTGGTGATGGCAGGCCCTGCCTTGTGAACAATTCCTATCACACCCACTTCCCCACCACAGCTAATTCCCGAATGGGGGTCACATCTGATAGTCACACCGAGCCATGCTCCCTGAGTGAGCTCGTTTGTCCAAAAGGACAGCGAGGACCTCAGTGCTGTCTTTCCTGTCCCCAGAATGCTCAGCTCCCTGCCCACATCCCATGAGAAGCCCGCAGTCTGCAGTTTCTCCCCCTGTGCTCAAGTCTGCAGGGCTGGGCTCTTTTCCTTCTATGAGTCCTGAGTTTTAAAACCACTAATGCTCTGACTGGCTTTCTGTGTTGAGCAGAACCAGGTAATTTGAATCCCAGGGAAATGGTGCAGGGAATTAAAAAAGCAAGAGAAGTTCCGCCGCCTGCCTCGAAAGCGCAAGGTCCTGAGTTCGATCTCTGGTACTAAAAGCAAGAGAAAAGCTGCTCAGTCAATGGGGTGCACTCATGCTACCTGGCTTAGCCAAGGAGCAAGTGAGACACAAAGTCACAGTGGCACAAGCAAGACAGGTTTGCTTTGAAAGACTCCAGAGAAGCACAAAGAGGACACAGCCATTACAGCAGAGTGTGCAGGTGGCTGCAGCCTGGCATTTCAGACAGGGGAAGAACAGCGGAAGGAGCTACAGGAACTGGAAGATCAAGAGATGCCACCAAAATGATGGCAAAAAATCACTTAAGGGTTACAAAGTTATGAAGCTATGAAATCCGGCATCTGGGCCTAGATGTGAGCTAGATGCACACCTGCCACAGTCCATAGGTCTAAACTGATAATCACTAGTGATAAAGGAGACTGCTCTTTTGTTTTGTTTTGTTTTTGTTTTTCTGCAGCACTGGGGATTGAGCCCAGGGCTATGTAGCAGGCCTATTTTTTATTTCTGAGGTAGAGCCTCACAAAGTTGTTCAATAGCCCAGGCCATCTTCCTGCCTTGGCCTCCCAGAGGGCTGGGATCCCAGGGGTGCACCACCATGGCAGGCTGAAATTATTCTTCAGGGACAAACTGGTGGCCAGTGCAAGGAAACATGTACAAAATAAAAACAGTCCCCGCCATGGACTGGGGCAGGATGGAGGGTGGATGACTGTTTTTTATAAGGCCTTCCCTATTTGTTTTTTTAATGTATGTACATACATTATTTTGACAAGAAATAAAAATAAAAGTCCACTTTAATGTGTGAATACATAAAACGCTTGTGCTAATAAGAGATTATGGTTAGTGACGCTGATCTAAGATAGCTCTACAGTAGCAAATCAAGACTGCCGACCTCAACAGTACATTTTCATGGTTCTCAAACATCCCTTTGGAAGGGACTGTGTGTACTATGTAATATATTGTATATTTGAAATTTTATTATCATTTATATTACAGCTATATTTGTTAAATAGGCTGGGGATTTAGCTCAGTGGTTCTGCTGCCTGCCTCACAAGCGCCAAGGTCCCAAGTTCGATCCCCAGTACCAAAAAAAATAGTTACTACATTTGTTAAATAAATTAATTTTAAGCTAATAAAAAAAAGTCTGCCAACCTCTAGCCACTGACTGCAAAGTGGCCCATCCCAGACACCCAGGGGGCCACTGCCACCCAGATGACAATGGGCAAGTGCTGGGAGGCTGAAGGGGCACAAAGTACCTATACACAGGGAGGAAAAGTACTTGGTCCTTATACTTAAGGGCACACAAAACTGAAATTTAGGCCTGGGGATTTAGCTCAGTGGTGGGGCAGCCTGCCTCACAAGTGCAAGGTCCCGAGTTCATTCCAGTACCAAAAGAAAAACAAACAGACAAACAAACAAACAAACAAACAAACTCTGAAATCCAAAGCAGAGCTTTAAAAAGAATACACTTCCCTTTCACAGGCCCTCCTCTCAGCCCACCCTGTCCCTGCAGAAGGTGTCCCTGCAGAAGGTGTCCCTGCAGAAGGTACCGTGCAGCTGGCACCTGTGCCTAGGCACTTGTCTCTCTCTGTGGGTTTTCAAGGTCAAACAGAAAATGCAGATGGTCACTCACTAATCATGGTTGAGCTGGAGATTTTCCAGCGTTAAGATGGAGGAGGAGGAGGAGGAGGCGCCTGCCTGCCTTTGGTGGAAGGCACACATCACACCAGGAACCTGATACTCTCACCATGCTGGCCGGGGACAGCAGGCCACCGCTTAGCCAGCCAGATGGCCACAGGGTGACACCATCCTCTACAGCGCACTCTGCCCGACCTGTGGCAGCGCGCAGGTTGAGTGCTTTAAACGCACGTCTGACTTAGGGTACTTCCACCTTCCTGCAAGTGTGCTGGGTGGATCCCCATCCTCATTCCAAGTGGGGAGCGTCTGTATGTCCGATGAGTCACACTGTCAGGGTCTGCGCGTTTCCCTTCCAGAACTGAGGGCGGGCTACAGTTAACTGTGCAGAAGGAGCCAGTAACACAAAAGGAAAAACTACAGACAGTCCCACAGAAACCGTGGGAAAGGCGTCCCACACGCCCGGTACACGTCACCAGTTCTACTGCATGCACACGCACACACGCACGCACACTCAGGCACACTCCAGCCTCTCCAGGGCAACGCCCAGGCCATTGGGCCCGCAGGACTTTGCTCTCAGCAGAAATGAAACAGAAGGGATCACAATTTGTCCCCCTCTTAATCTTCGCCACAGCTAATTCCCTCCCGAAACTGTCTCTGAAATACATACCTCATGGCATAAAAAGACAAGGGAAGTGTACCTGGTCACTTTGCCGAGCGAGGATACTGACTTCTGTGGAAGCTGCAGATGCTGCCAGCACCAGATCCCTAGGAATGAGAGCCGAAGCCCGTGAGACCGAATGCACTGACAGCTCTGACCTGGTGACAGCTCTGACCTGGCACAGCCCAGGGTGACATCTGTGTGGACTTCCTCTATTGGCCAGGACCAGCCGCCCCACCAAGCTCGAAAGAGGAGGGGTCTAACGTCCAGCTTGGCTCCAAAGTTCCAGTGAAGCCCTGGAGAGCCTGCCCACTGCCTAGCTCAGTGAAGAAGACAGCCCCGCCAGCATCTGGGCACCACTGCAAGCACAGAAGCCTCCTTAGGAGTGGCTGCTTCAGGTAATCCAGCTTTCAAAGGGAAAATGGCCTGAAACTCACAGTGATCTCCTGCCTCAGCCTCCCGCTGAGATTACAGACATGCTTCAGAGTCTTAATTTGCTTTGTAAACATCAGTATCTTCATGAGTCATCACCGGGCTTATTGAGAAAACTGGATTTTTTAGATTAGTGCATACACATCTAACCTAAACATCTCAAGACTGGGGGAAGAGAAAAAGTCCCCACTATGACCAGTGCCAGAGGGGTGACCCATGGTGACAGGAAAGCGTGCTGCTCACCACTCCTCCACGTAGCTGAGGTAGTAATGGTGCTGCCTCTCTGCACAGCTGCCGTAGCAGGGCTCCATGAAGTTCACAAAGATTTCCGGGTGCTTCTCTTCCTTTTTCTACCATGAGCAGAGCAAGAAAATTTTCTCATGTGCAATTTTTCTTGAATCCTGCAGTTAACAATCTCAAAGAATGGCCATTTAACTTTTAGGAAAAAATTCAGTCCAAGTCAAGACATAAAGGTGGGATGGAAGAGTGCAAGGTACAGAAATGCAGGCCACCAACTGAGCCAATTCAAACTCCATTCTGTCACTGTGGGACCAAGGAACACTCGTGGCCAGATTACTCATCCTCCCCACTACTCAGTTTTCTCAGTGTACAAGGAGTCTGTTCTGAATGTGAAACAAAATGATACATATTCTGCATCTCTCCAGAAAGCTCCATGCTAGTGCTAATATTATCCTCAGCCAGGTGTGGTGGTGTAAGCCTGTAATCGCAGCTACTCAGGAGGCTGAGGCAGGAGGATCACAAGTCCGAGCCCAGCCTGGGCAATTTGGTGACTTGGTCAGACCTTGTCTCAAAATAAAAAAGAGCTGGGGATGCAGCTCAGAGTGAAGGTGCTGGGTACAATCCCCAGTACCAAAATAAATAAATAAAAAAGAATCCTGGAAATACATATACTAAAGTAACAAGTCATGTCTAGATGGTAGAATTAAACTGATTTTAAAAGATGGATTTGGGGGGCCAGGGATTTAGCTCAGTGGCACTGCACCTTCCTTGCAAGTACAAGGTCCTGAGCCTGATGCCTGGTACCAAAAAAAAGATGGCTTTTTGATAGGTCTTTTTCGTTTTGTTTTTTTGTCTCACGTGGTCCAGGTTGGCCTCAAACTCTCAGCGATCCTCCTGCCTCAGCCTCCCAAGTACTGGGACTACAGGTGTGCGCTATCACACCCATCTTGGGTCTTTTTACTGATAAGTATTTTTAAATGTTGTTGTGGTCTTCAAAAAATAATTCTGATCTGAAAACCTCTGCCTCCTTTGCTTTCCAAAATGCGACTGCAACTTAGTAACACTCTGTAGACTTCATTATTAATGTTCTTCCCTTATCTTCAAAACGACTCCCTCCTCTCTCCACTTGGCTCCTCTGCTCCAAGGCTTCTCCTGAGAGGCTTCTCTGACCGCCCACCTGCCCTTCTCTCTAGGGGGCAGATCACACCTCACCCAGCCACCAGGTGGGAAAGCAGGGACTCTGCTTGGTCACCTCTCCATTCCCAGCTGTAAAGCAAGGCCTCACACACCATATGCATTTCAATAAAGAAATAATTTTAGAAATCAAGATAATCTCTTCCTTTTCTGAAGTTTCTTACCAAGTCAACCAGGATTCAGTCACTTTACAGTTTGCGGAAAAGCAAGTTTTATAATATTCTTTTACCTGGTAACTACACATCTGAGTATGTCACAAGTGGACACCCCAATTTAAGTCCTCAGGCCCACAGTGCAGCGCTGAAACCTTACACCTGAACCTGCACTGCCACTGCCACTAAGTGAGGAGCCAGAACCTAGGTCTCTAACCATACTCGCTCACTGCTCCAGTTCCCAACAAACAATACACCCCTTCCTCTTGGCCAGCGTACCGGAAGCAGTGCCATCACCACCTCTGGAGACGTCTCCAAAGTGCCATCTGCAGCAGCATAGACGATGGTGAAGATATAGGTCCCAATCCACAGCACATCCAGCACTGAAAGCACACAAGCACCTGCTCAGTAGGAGTCAGGCCACGCAACCAAGTCAGCAGAAAGCAGCTCATGTCAGCCTGGCCACTATATGCTAGCAGATTAGCACACTGCTGGTGCAGAGGTTCCTCTTGAGTAAGAAAAGCAACGTTGAGCCAGGCGTGGTAGTGCACGCCTGTAATCCCAGCACTCGGGAGGCAGAAGCAGGAGGATCATTGTGAGTTCCAGGCCTGCCTGAGCTACATAGTGAGTTCATTGCAAGCCTAAACTATAAAGCAAGACGCTGTCTCAAAAAAACAAAACAAAACAAAACAAAACAAAAACAAAAGCAGCATTACCTCTCACGGGGTGATCCGCCTCATAAAATGGAGGGCAAGGAATCACTTTTTTTTCCTGTAAAGTCTGAAAGATTTGAAAAGAAAAGTGTCAGTGAAACAACCCCTAAATCAGTAAGACTCTGTCAATTCCAATCTGTTCCCCTTAAAGCTACCTGTTCCACCTCCCTGTCAGAGACTGAACCAAAAGAAAATCCTGTCTACCCGCAGGGGTCTTTCCCAGAGAAATACACGACTGTGTTCCCAAGGGTGTTCCATTCAATAGCGCCCACAGCAACAAAACTCCTAGCACTAATGAAATAGATCAACTGTGGCATATCCACACAGTGGCCTACTATACCGCTCTGAAGAGAACGAATATGTAATGATTGGAAAAAAACCTCAGTGGTCTAAGTTATATATATATATATATATATATATATATATATATATACACACACACATATACATACATACATACATATATGCAACCAGAAAAGCAGTACAATTAAGCCAATTGCATCTTTTTAGAGACTAATCTTCCCTAAGAGAGAATGTACCACATTGGGGCAAAACAAGAAAGCAAGCTAGATTTGGTGGTGCCTGTGGCCCCAGGCGCTGAGGAGGCTGAGGCAGGAAGATCGTCTGAGCCCAGGAGCTGAATGAAGGCTAACCCAGGTAACATACACTACCTGTCTCACACAAAATTTTTTTTAAATGTGATAAATAAGAAACAAAGCTTTAACCTCACACCTGCATCACCCCATTTGTCATACAACTCCTCAAAGAGCAATCTGGAGGGGGAAAGCATAGCATGGCCCTGAAGGGCTGTGAGCTGCTCCTTGGCCAGTCATGCGGATTCCTTGGGAGTCGATTTACACTGCGGAGCATTTGTGAATGTTATCTTCGACATCACCGGCACAGGACCACTGAGCACACTCGCAGCAACAGGGCCGCAGCAACAGGGCCGTCTGGCCTGTCACCCACAGTGGCAGGAGTGACCCTTGGAAGGCAGGCTCAGACGCCAGGGTTTGACGCAGAGCGAGTCTGCATTACGCGAACAGCTTCCTCCGTAACTTCTCTTCCCTTTGAGCTCTGCTTCCACAGAATGGACCAGAAATATGAAGTTGAGGATCCAGTGTGTAGAATGTGATCCCATTGTAAAAAGCAAAACAAAAATAAGACACAGACTATTTGTATAAGTGTTGAGAAAAGTCCGGAAGGGACCCCACTGGAGAATGTAGTGGGCACCCCGAGAAGGAGGACCCAGGAATGAAGGAAGACTTCCTCTCTCTTCTCCATTTGCTGGTGGATTGGTTACACTGAGGATAATTATTTATTTTTTTCAGACAGTACCAGGAAGTGAACTCAGATAAGCTACTTCTTGTTTTGTTGTTTTGAGATCGTCTCTCTTGCTATGTAGTTCAGGCCAGCCCTGAACTCACAGCGATCCTCCTGCCACAGCCTCCTGAGTCCTGGGATCACAGGTGTGCATCACCGTGCCTAACAGATAAAACAACTCTTTTTTTTTTTGGTACCGGGGATTGAACTCGATACCCTGTGCTTGCGAGGCAGGCAGCGGAACCACTGAGCTAAATCCCTGGCCCCAAAATTTTGGGGGGGGTACTGGGGATCAAACTTAGGACCTTGTGCTTGCAAGGCAGGTGCCCTGCCACTGAGCTAAGTCCTCAGCTAAACTACTTTTTAACAGAAAAGAGCAACGGAAAAGATGCTGCCAAGCCACTGCCCAAATCAGTGGGTAACTTCAGTAAGAGAAGTTCTGAAAGCCGAGACAAGAACTTACAGGAAGGTACTGGACCACAGTTCCATTCTGCTTTCCCACCGCCAGCTGCTTCCCCTTGGGGCTCCAGCACACTGGGCAAGAAGAGAACACTGCCAATTAGAATCTGGGGGCACAGGGCCACCAACAAGGGGGACCACGGAACAGCTCCATAGTCACCGAGGTTGCTTCTCTGTCAGTCCACAGAGGGGCTTAGGGTCACCCAGGCCACAGGGCAAAAAACAGCAAAACTACTTTGATCATGTAAGGCAGCCAAGACTCCCCCTGGGCTGCTGAACTGGGCCAAGCATGCTTCTCCAGGACACAGAGAGCTTCCCAGAGCCACAAAGAGCAGAAACCAGTCTTTAGAGGAGGAAGACGGAGACAGTTTTCAACTATCAAGAAATCATTCTCCTGCTCCTATTTGTTATTTCTAATGCTTTTCCCATGAAGGCACAAAAGACTTTAAGATGATAACTCTTTTGTCCAAAAGCAATTATTCTCAAAAACACATATCTAATCCACTGTACCAAAATATTTCTCTCCCGAGATAACCCAGGCACATTCAAATTAATTAATGTATGCTGTTTGACTTCGAGGATATTCACTGTGGAAATAAAGAATACTCTCCATTTTCAAGTTTAAAAAACCCCCACACAGAACAAAAGCCATCCACTTTTACTTGCAGAGATGAATTTTTAAATAGATTACCATTACTGTACGTTACAGAGTGAAAGCCTTATTACCCACCGGACGTTACTGCCACCGTGGGAGGAAGAGTGGCACACACTTTCACCACGTCTGTGACTTGCAGGACAGCAATACTGCCATCAGCCAGACAAACTGCCACCATGGAGGGGACGGCGGGGTTCCACTTCATATCGATCACCATGCCGCCCGCATCTCTCGAAAGCTTGTGATAGGCAAATGGGCGTTTCTGCTGTTTAGCCTTTTAAAATAAATACATAAGAGCAAGATAATTAATAAACACACAGACATTTAGTAGCCAAAGGAAATCAGCAAAGACACAACTCTTAAATCAGAGTTCACTCTCCCAGAACCATGAAAAAGAGATCTGGCTCTATACAGCAATCTATTTGTTACAGATGATTTCAATGAAAATGGCAAGCAATTATTCTAGCTGCTCACAGGGGCTCCTGGCAGGGGAATGCATAAACGCAAGATAATCAAGATAATCATGTGGCAGCACATGAAAATCTTCGTTCTGCTTCTTAATAGTGTTGGGACCTCTGGCAATCACTTAACACTTGAAGTCTGTCTTTCCAACTATACAGTGAAGGAAGTCGCATCTACTATGTGAGGCTATGCGAGGCATGAGCAAGGACAGACATAAAAACACTCAATATAATTGACTATTCTCATTCTGAAACTACGGAATGGAAGGGAGAACACTGCCCCTGGAGGCCAGAGAAGGAAAATGTGGGGCTCTGACACTGCACTTTAGTCCTCAGACCTGGCAGGCCACCTAAGCCTCCTGCTGTCCTTTGTACAAATGAAACACACCCTGGGCCAGGTGTGGTTAGGAACTTGTTCCTGAAGTCCTCTCTACCTCAAAGATCTAGGAGTCTATAGTTTAAGGACTCTTTTTTAGCCCACATTTTAATCTAGAAAAAAGCCTTCAAGGGTCAAGCGAAGAGGCCTCCAGGAGTAACTCCACATGAGGAACTCTCCGCAGGTTCCCACACTGATGTGGTCTGTCAGTGGTCACCTCATTTGAGAACGTCCGGACATCAAAGAAAGCGATGATGGAGCCATATTCCCCGGACATCATGCACACAGACAGCGTGAGGTTGTCGCAGCTCAGGGCCAGGTGATGCACTGGGAATTTCATAGGGACGAGCAAGCTCTCGACCTTGTCCACTACGAAAACACAGGGAAAAAAGACAAAGCAGAAAATGGCATGCTGCATGCACCAAGCCAAACTCCTTTAACCAGGACTAGGTGAAATCGTTTTTGAATCTATATAAACACAACTATGCTAGTAAATCTTAACTTTCTTACAGATACGCAAGGGTGCATTATAGGTTTGCAACGACCTCAGGGACTGCTCCCCACACCACCAGGGCAAACAAACTGTGGCTGCTGCCCCTGCTGAAAACACTTTTGCTGTAATGCGCCAAACAGTACACATTTGTTTGGAAGGCACTGCTGAGCCAACAAAAAATTCATATAACAAAACTTTTCTTCTAGACAGCCACAGCCCAAGCTCAACTGAGCAGAAACAGAAGCTCCCTCCTCTGTGCTCAGAGGAGCAGCCCCTAAGAGAAATATAAAGGGCCAAAGAGGAAACCTGGAAAGGCTTTCAGCACTGCCTGGAGCTTGGTCTCCTGGGGTCCATGTTGGGGCCCAGACAGTTTTCATTTCAACATCAGAGTGACTTCCTCAGGAGGACACAACTCGCACAGCTCTCTCCGCTCTGCCACACAAAGCAAGGACTCACCTATTTTATTGGGATCATCTCCAAGTTTGTTTTGAACAAGCAGGTTTTTCGTAGAGAAAACCTGCAGCCCACTGGCTCCACCAGCAAAGAGCAGCCCATACTTGTTGGATATGGCAAGCAGGTTCGAGCGTTCCTTGGGCAGCTCCTCAGGGGAGTCGAAGAGTCTCACTTTCTTCAGTGCTCTAAACTGAAAATCCTGTTTTGCAAGATCAGTTTGAAGAAAAGAGTAAATTATGTCTGTTGCTATATTCCAGTAGACCTAATTGCAGAAGAACAAATTTATTACCTTGAGGTCAATGACTGCCTCAGTTGTCTGAGACTTTCTGTATTTATGTAGTGCCTGTCACAGCACTCATTAATATTTACTCAATGAAATAAATGGGAAAAGAAATCTATGAAGACCATCCTGGATAATCCAGCTCACACTGTTCTTTTCTGAATTTCTAGTTGTATGGTCTGAACCACCACACAGCTATGTGTTTTGTTTTTTTTCAGGTACCGGGGATCAAAATTGGGACCTTGCACTTGCGAGCCAGGCGGTGGAACCACTGAGCTAAATCCCCAGTTCCTACGCGATATTAATCTTTCCTATGTCATGAACCAGTGTAGTGCTTAATAAATTACTGTTAAATACTGATAGCATCACCCAACTGCATTGCAAGTTCTGACTTCTAGTGCGGTGCTCAGCAAATACATACTGAAACAACCACGGGAAAGATGACCGAATACCAAGACCTGGCTTCCTTCTATCAGCCACTTAAAATTCCATCACAGAACTCAGGGGCACCGCGAGGTCCTGAGTTCAATTCCCGGTACAATCAAGCAATCAATCCCATCACAGAAAAGGATTCTGTCAAACCTGGGCACTCAAGACCTATAAACAAAAACTAGATGCTAAGAGCACACCTAAAATACAAGTCTGCTGGATGTGGCAGTGCACACCTGTGATCCCAACACTCTGGAAGCTGAGGCAGGACTGTGAGCAAGTTCAAGGCCAGCCTGGGCTACATGGTGAGTGAGACCTTGGGCCGGGGATTTAGCTCAGTGGTTCCAGCACCTGCCTCACAAGCGCAAGGTCCCAAGTTCAATCCCTGGTACCAAAAAAAACCCACCACATAGTGAGACCTTGTCTCAGACAAACAAGTAACAGTGGTACCTCGGAGCAGGTGGAGTTATGAAATCATTTCCTGACGTCAAATTCAACGGTTAGGTTCAATGTTGACTTTATGGGGAAATTTGATTTGGTTTGTGACCAGAATCGGGGAAAGAATTAAGTTTGTGACCTGAGGTACGCCTACAAATAAATAAAACACAGGTCAAGCCCCTCAGGAGAGGCAACAAGGCCAGGCATGGCTTCCCCGTCTGTTCTGCAGCCTCCCTCACCACATCCCGCTTCCTTTTCACAGTGGGCCACCGTCTCCGCCACAGCCGCGGCCAGCCTTGCCCCTATTTTGCTTTCATGCCCTTTAACTTTCATGCTCCTGTTAGACACGAGTGGCCCGTAAGCTTTCCCTGGCCTTCTGTCAGTGCCACTCCCTCAGTCTTCCACAAACGTAGCCGCATGTTTTCAAAGACTATTTTCACTGTTTACCACCTCCTGGGAGAAAAGCTCCCTAAGTTTACCCATTACTTTGTTAAACTGTACTATGGATATGGCTGTCATCTTTTTTCTTCTTCTTTTTCAACCTATCTTCAGGTCAAGGTTTTAGGAAAAGAATGTGAATCTGCTCTGTGCTTCCATTCCAAAAGTGTAAAAAAGAGAAGCACAGCTGTTTTTGGCTTTCATTTTTGTACACTAGAGTTGCATGGTTTCGTATGGGATTCCCTAACACATCAGCTGAAATACTCTCAATTACAACTGACTGTGGTGGGTAGATTCATAAAGCTTGCTGGGAATGGTGGCACATGCACGTGACCCCAACTAAGACTGAGGTAGGAGGATCACAAGTTTGAGGTCAGCCTGGGAGATCCTGTCTCAAAAAACAAAACAAAACTAAAGTAAAAAGAACAGAGATATGGCTCAGCACTCACTGGATACAATCCCCAGGAACGAACAAAGAAAGACACACACACGCACACACGCACACCTCACACAGCTTTCCGGGTAAGAACATACTATGGTTTCATAGAGAAACAGAATAAAAATTTTAGTCCCCCCACACCTTTTTTTGGTACAGAGAATTAAACCCAAGGCCTTCAAACTGAGCTACATCCCCAGTCCTTTTTCTATTTTGAGACAGGGTCTCACTAAATCACCCAAGCTAGGCTCAAACTTGCAATCCTCCTGCCTCAGCCTCCCAGTGTGCTGAGATTACAGACATACATCACCACACTTGCCTTCAGTCTTTTATTTATATTTATTTATTTATTTATTTATTTATTTAGGTATTTTGAGACAGGGCCCAGCTCTGTAGTTCAGGCTGGCCTTGAACTCAATATGTAGCCCAGGAAGGCCTCAAGCTAGTGGTGATCCTCCTGTCTCAGCCTTCTGAGTGCTGGGCATGACCCACCATGCTGGGGGGAGAGGGGCGCTTCTGTCTTTTACAAGTCTTATCAAGATAATCTCAACTCTGCCCTATTTGGTGTTGGTCAAATGGGTGCAGAGGGTCAGTAGGATGAAGAGACACAAAGGAGTCCTTCCTATAAGTGTCTCAAAGGAGACTATCTATCAGCTTTGGTGTATGGTCCTTAAGCCTTTCCTTCTACCCCAGTGCATCTGAGGAACAGGATGCACGCCCATTAGGCGGCTCAAAACAGGTAGTAAGAATCACTGTACTAAATATGGTAAGGCTTACTATCCCCTCAAGCACACTTCAGTGATTTGTTATTCACGCAAATGCTTAAGATCTTCCAGCAACTTACTTCACTTTCAGCTTTTATGCTTAGCATAGCTCGTTCTCTGTACCTTCATTCTGTCACAACGTACGTAAGAACTATTAAACATGGGCCGGGGATTTAGCTCAGTGGTTTCCGTCGCCTGTTGCGCAAGCGCAAGGACCCGAGTTCGATCCCCGGTACCAAAAAACCCCCAAAAAACTAGTAAACGTGCCATTCTGAGAGTTAGCCCAGTGGTCTTCCCTTCAGTTTCCTGACTTTAGACTGATTTCCGGAGCGAAAATCATGTTCCTAGTCCAGTCAGCTAAAAGTTTTGTATGACGGATGACCCTTCCTGGTTCTGCTTTGGGTGAGTCTAGACCACATTACAGAAGTAGTACAGTCCGGATGAGAAATATAAAGTCTCATACGAACCAGACTCCTAGACCTCCCGTTAAATGCGACTCTGGGTGAATTACTTTCGGAACTTCGACTTGCTCCTATTAACGACCACTTCCTAGGGTCGCTGTGATGATCGCCAGTGCCTGCCACACAATACACGCTCAGTTATCACTTTTTGGCCACCATAGGCAGGGAGCTGGGATAACTCGAGGCGCGCCCGAGACACCAAGGGGCAGGGAAACGACATTTGGGGACGCGTTCCCGGCAGGAGCACGGCGGAGGGCTGCGCCAGCCACAACTCTACGCGGTAAATGGTTCAAGAAAGAGGCGGGGCAGCTGCTACCCGCGCTCCGCCGTTCCGCAGGACTCGGAGGCGGGACGCCAGGTCTAAGGTAGGGAGGGAGGCCCAGCCAGTCTCTGACCTTCATCTCTCGCTCCGGGATCATGGCATCCATCTCGTCTCCCATCGCGCCGCCCTCAGTTTATAGAAGCAGAGGCCGCTGCCACCGCGGCCTTGCCCCAGAAGCCAGGCCGCTCCGAAGCCAATTTCCTCCTCTAGGCAGCAGCCGCGCATGGCCGATACGCACTTCCGGCGCGCTTTGGTGACGTCTGGCGCCCCATTCGGCGAGTAGTGGAGGCAAGCCTCCAGGCCTTCTGAAGTTGTGCGCTCTCCTGGCGGCGGACCCCCATCGGCCCGCCCCAGAGAAAGGGGGCGTGGCCTCAGGGCCCGCGCCTGCGCTCTGAAATACCCTGGAGTCATCCAGCTGGGCGGGATTCAGGCAGGTTTCATTCATTTCGCCGTGCTTGCGTAAACGCTCCTCACTCATTGCCTGGAAGCCTCGCAGTAATGTATCTCTTAGATGCAGTGCTATTAGTGGCTTCCAACTCAGAGATGTTAGGAACTTAAATATTTTCACTGGACAGCTTTGGGGAGAGGCTTTGGGTTTTGCAGAAGGCAGGGAGGGACTCTTCAGAAAATGGGTAGAGTAGGTCCTCACCACCGGAGGCCTCACGTGTCTCAGTACAGGCTGAAAGTGAGGAAGCTGAGACACCAAAGACCAGCTTTGTTTACTCCTTTCAAAGCAGTCATTTCCAGGGCAAGGGCCGTGTCCACTTCTGGATCCAAAAGACTGCTGAGTTTTGCACCAAACACTAGATGTTATCTTGTTTAACCTTCAATACTTCCTACTCACCCAGGAGTTTATTAACATTTGATGAAAAAAGGGGAGCAGAGAAATGTTAAGAACATTTACTGGGCGTGGTGGCCCATGCCTAATAATCCTAGCACTGGAGAAGCTGAGGCAGGAGGATTGCCACGAGTTAGAGGCCAGCCTGGACTACACAGAATTCAGATCATCTGACTATTGCAAAGTCCTATGTAGAGCACATTGGTGTAGTGGAATTAGAAATGCTCTAGGAGAGAGGTTCTTTACTTGGAACCCATGGGGGGGGGTGCCTTCTGCCTCTTGCTGTTGGTTTTCAGCAATTTACTGTGCTGCTTTTCAAGCCTGCTTCTCATGTAAAACACGAATGATGTAATAGAGCCTGTCTCGTGGGGATGTGAGGAGTGATGTTCAGATGTCTTGGGCCCAGACACCCTCATCCCATGAACTGCTGCCCTAGCTAGCTCTTCTGAATTTGCCGAGCCCAGAACCATCCCCAAGATAAACCAAGAAAGCCACAGGTCAAGTTTGTCTGGTTTATTCCAATCTGCAGAGATGAAACCACACCCCCACACAGTCCCACTGACACGTGCACACGCAACTTCAGTACCTGAATTTGCCAGACAAACTTTCCTTTTACGGGACAAAGCCATACTTAGCAGTCCCCACATTGCTCGTTAGGTTAGATTTGGTCTCTTTCAGAAAGAAGATAGTTGAAATTCCAAGAAGCTGAGCCCTTAGCTAGAGAAATGAGACCTGGAGCCAGCAGCTAGGACCTGAAATACAGGCAGATCCCCTTGTCCAGGGTCCACACAGCTGACCCTGTCTCCCAGGGCTGAACCCCGGGGACCAGTGAAGAGACTGATGAGGCTCCCTTGCTCTCCTTCCTGTAGTCTCAAACTGCTGAACCTGCTGAAATAAGGCTGGTTGGTTCTGCCTTCCTCTCTGAGTGAGGAACAGCCACACTGAATGGGATGGGGAATCAAAAAAAAGCTTTATCTTCCTCCAGGAAAAAGCAGGGTGGGGCAAGGGGTAGGGACAGGTAGTTGCTAATCTCAGAAAAAACCAAAACCAAAAACTCCACAAAGGTAGAGTGGAGGGGGTAGGTAGGATTTTATATTTACAGGGAGGAATGTTTTTCTGGGGTTTAAACTTCAACTAGGCCTGTGCAGCTCATCAGACTGAAGATAAATGATCATGCACCTGAACTGGCTGAGACCAGAGGATTAATGTGACTTGGACATGTCTCTAAGCCCTCCTGCTTTACTCCTCCCGTAAGCTGCTCCTGGGGCAACGCGCTGGGCCCTTGATATGGGTCTAAAGGAGCCACAAGAAACCCGAAATGGCTCTAACAGCCCCCAGGCTGTAACTTTTTTTTTTTTTTAAGAGTAGGAAATTTTATTGGGGATTAGGAATAGCTCCTGAGACAGGAGGGGTCCCAGTGGGTTGCCCTATCCGTAGGGTTTTGCAAAGGTTTCTCCAGGACTCTTGTCCCTGTCCAAGGCAGTCACCCTCAGGCCCCTCACTTCCTAACATTCGTCTCTGTCATTGGGTCTTTGTTCCCCCACTGGACAGTCAATTCCATGAGCTGTGTCACTGCTGGGTTCTGAGCTCTTGGCCTCTAGCAGAGCTTAATAAATCCATTCAATGAATGATTGCATCCGTGTCCTGAGGGCCCAGGTAAAGGACCCAGAACACAGGTGGAGTCGGGACCCACACTTTCCTTCGTGGGTTCTGAGAAGGGGTTCCCTGAGGCAGGGCTAGGAGCTATAGGAATGGGGAACCACAGAGCAGCCCCGATGCTGACCTGGAAGCCCACAGCCTTTAGGGTGAGAGAAGCCTTCTGAGTATTGGCCCGGGAGGCCGGCCCTCAGCCCCCTTCCCTGCTTGCAACACTGACCGAGGCACCCAGAGCAGAGGGAAGCATAGGAAGGGTCTTCCATCTCCAGATTAAGCCCTGACCTTGGGCAAGGCAGTTACCCTCTGGGCCCGGCTCACCTACAGGGCAATGAGGGCTCTGCAATCCTGTGAGTTCCTAAAAAAAGGACACAGGTGGCCCAGTCCAATCCCAAGGCTCAAGGTTTTGAGCAACTTGGAAAGGGAGAGGTGAGTTAGAGAGACAGTGGACACAGCCAAGGTCAGGGCAAGGTGGGACGACTTCAAGCTTATAGTAGGTGCTCAATAAATATGCTGAATGAATGCATGAATGAATGAACAGTGCAAGGAGGGTAGGAAGGGAAATGGAGGAACCAGTCAGGCTGCAAGCGACTGTGATCAGAAAGACAACCTGCTCCTCGCTCCTGGTGTACCAGGGGTGCTGGCTTTTACACAAGCATTTTCCTGTCTCCCATGCTTGTGCCCTCTGTGTCCTCCGTGCAAGGTGGGACTTCCTGGCCAACCCTCCCTTAGCTCCCTGGCTTCATCTCTGCCTCTGAAGCCCTTTGCTTCTCTACCAGGCAACAGTGGGCTGTACTGTCCCTCTGCACTGCCTATAAAGGTGTGGCGGGGGAGCAAGGCCAGAGGGCTCCTTCCGGTTCCTTTTTTTTTTTTTTTTGGTACCAGAGATCAAACTCAGGTCCTTGTGCTTTCGAGGCAGGTAGTGGAACCACTGAGCTGAATCTCCAGCCCCTGGTTCCTTCTTGAAGGTCTCAGGTCACCCAGCTCTCTTTCTTCCACCTGTGCCATGCGCTCAGGGAGGGGATGAGCAGAGGGCCAGGGGGTAACGTTGGGGTGGGGGCACCGAGCGGCCACATCCAGGCCACAAGCATGGAGCTATACAGGGGAACCCGGAAGAGGCCCCGCAGCCTTGTCCCTCCTCCAGGCTCTTGGGACAGGGCCCTGGGCTCACACGCATTCCAGAAGGGGGAGGTGGGGCCTCTCAGCAAGGGCTGCGTGCTTCTGGCACCCCTGCCCTCTCATTTTTGGTTTGGTATCAGCCCTGCTCCACAGGGCTGGGCAAGGCAGAAAGACAGGAATAGGGGGAACCCAGGGCTCAGGAGTCCCCAACCCAGAGCCCTTTAAGGCAGATCATTTGTGCTTTACAAAGAGATTAAGAAGAAAACACGCAGACCCACGGTGGCCAAAGGAGTACGACAAATCCCAAGGAGTCAGGAAAGAAGGGCAGCGAGGTGAGGGGGCACAGAGGGGTGGAGGCGGGCAGTAGGGTCCTCAGGGCAGGCTTGCAATGTCTCTCTCTGGAGGGGGCCCGGCCGGCTTGGGGCCACTGTCACTGGCTTTGCCTTCAAACATCATGACTCTGGTGTGAAGACAAGAAAAAAGAAACAACAGGATTAGGACGCCTTTCTTCCTTGACCCAGAGAGCCCTTTATGGGCTTTCTTGGCCTGCCATGAGGTCCTTTATAAGAGGATACAGCATCGTTTACCATTGTACGTTAATTTTTTTTTTTTTTTTGAGACAGGGTCTCGATATGTAGCCCAGGCTGGCCTTGAACTCACTGGCGATCCTCCTGTCTCCGCCTCCAAGGTGCTGGGATCACAGGCATGCGCCCCCACACCCTGCTTAAAATGTTCTTTTTTTTTTTTGGTACCAGGGATGGAACTCCGGACCTTGCACTTACGAGGCAGGTGGCAGAACCACTGAGCTAAATCCCCAGCCCCTAAAATGCTCTTAAAAAAGTGATTCTTGTTTCATGAGAGCCAAGTGCGTGTCCTTTCCAGCTGTGACAGGCAAGGCTCTCAGGGGATCCCCGCTCTTGCTGTCAGTGGGATGACCCTACAGGAGACGCTAGCCACCAGCCAGCGCCAGGCTGGGTCTGTCATCTCACTGCCCCTCAGGATGATGCTTAGTGGAAGAGACATGCTTCAGCCCCATTTTACAGATGAAGAAACTGAGGCCTGGGCCCGAAGGTAATTTGCCTGGGGTCATTTAGGCAGCCAAGAGCAGTGTCAGGATTTGAACACGATCTCCCTTTAGAGTAGACCTTTAAGTCTACTTTATGCTCCCCACCATCCCACAGGGGTAGTGGACTTGCTGTACAAATGAGGAAACTGAAGCCAGGATGGAGGCACATGCTTGCCATCCCAGCACTCGGGAGGCTGAGGCAGGATGATCGCCATGAGTTTCAGGCCAGCCTGCGCTACATACCGAGACCTTGTCTCAAAAAACAAAACCACACACACACAAATGAGGAAACTGAGGCACAGAATGTGTTCACAGACTAATCACCATCACTACCATGACTTGCAGCTGAGTGCCCGTTCTGCCCACCGCCCCACTGCAACCTAATTCCTCGAGAAGTGCGGTCAGCGGGGCACTTGACAATAAGGAACAGAGGTTCAGACAAATGCGCCCTGCATTCCCTCCTGGCCGGGGCCCCGGTGGGGCCTCTCCCTGCAGCCCACCTTTGCCATCCGAGCCTTGAGGGGCAGGGGCACTCACAGCTTAAGGACTGCCGACCGCTTCCCCAGCATCATGTTGACGAAGTCTCTGTAGGAGATGGTGTCACTGCCCCCGCCTGTCACCTCAGAGATCATCTTCTTCATCTCCAGGTGGGTCTTGGGGACCCCCAGCTTCTCCATCATCCTCTTCAGAGACATCAGGTCTGCCAGGCGGGAGGTGGGGCGTCAGCAGGGACAGGGACAAACCCGCACGGAGGCCTGGCGGGCACCCTCTCCCGCTGGAGTCCAGCTGTTCTGGTCCTGGCTGTGGGGCTCAGGGAACCGCTTAATCTCTCTGAACCCTGCTCCACCACTGGCAGAATGGGTTTGCTGGGCTCCTAAAGAAAGTAACAAAGCCAAGGCCGGGCATGGTGGTGCATGCCTGTGATCCCAGCACTCAGGAGGCTGAGGCAGGAGGATCGCCATGGTTCGAGGCCAGCCTGAGCTACATGGTGAGTTCAAGGCCATTGTGAACTGCACAGTGAGACCCTGCCTCAAGAAACCAAATGAGGAAAGAGAGTCCATGTCTTAGCACAGCATGGCAGGCGACTCATCGCCCCCCATCCCCCGCCACTCCCACCCTGCTGTCCTAGGGCTCGGCCTAGGCTGGGAGATGGAGAGGGAGCCAAAAATATCCCCGGAGCAGGAAAAGCAACCAAAGAATAAAATTCAAGAAAAACAAAGGAGGTACCAAGAAGTCAGGACACCCCTAGGAGCCACTGCCCCTGGTCTCCCTGCTCCTTCCTCTGAGAGCTGAGGCGATTTCCTGGGGATTGTTCTGGGGTGAACAATAGTGCAGCACAGGAGAGCAGAGGGGGCTGGGCAGGGCTGATTTTACGGCCAGCGCACACCCAAGAGGCAGGGTGTCCGGACTGGTGCCAGGCCCACAGGTGCCAGGCCACCCAGGCCCTTTCTGAGAGCCAGCAGCTCCTGGGCCAGACAGTAAAGGGAGCAGCATGGTGCCCCGCAAGACCTCCCTCTTCTCGGATGGTAGGGGTTTGAGGCAATTCAGGCTGGCCTTGAGCTCACTATGGAGCCCAGGCTGGCCTCAAAGGCACAGTGATCCTCCTACCTCAGCCTTCCGAGTGCCAGGATTACAAGCATGCGCCACTGCGCCCAGCTTATAATGGAATACCTTGCAGCTGTGACACAGACAAGAGACTGGGCAGGGCGTGGCCCGCACCTCCCAGGTCCCGGCCCCCCAGGTCGGGAGCTGAGGAGGAGGAAGCAGACAGTAGGGCAACATCATGGGCAGTGGAACTGGTAGAGGACAGAGCGCGTGCCGACGCGGCCACTGGGCAGCTGCAGGGTGTGCCTCCCGCCCAAGTCCCCAGCCCCACTCACCAATCTCACCCTCGTTGTTCAGGTCGAACTCCATGTACTTCTCTGGAAATCACAAGCAAACTGCGTCAGGCGGGAGGCAGGGACCAGGGACCAGGTCCTCAGGCCCTGGCCACCCTCATCTCAGGTCCCTGTCATCCCAGATGTCTTTAAGGTGCCCCCACAGAGAAGCTGGCAGGGGCTGCCCCTCTCAGTCCCCAGCCCGTGTGTCTGAGGAACTTGATCCCGAATTTGGGGAGGGTGGGTGGGAGCCCCTCTCCCCAAGCCTCCCCTATAGACTGTGAGTTACAGTTTAAAGTTCGAAGTCTCAAACTTGTGGTGATCCTCCTGCCTCAGCCTCCTGAGTGCTGGGTTCCAGGCATGTGCCACCACGCCTATTTGTTCCTATTTTTTGATATTCTCAAAGCATTGTAGCATTCTGGTTAGGAGCAGGGGCTCTGGAGCCAGACTGACAAGTGGTTCAAGTCCCAGCTCTTCCCATAGGTGGTCCGGGACAACAATCCCATCTTCCTGAGCCTGGTTTCTCTGTCTGTGAATTCACAACCTCACCCTCTCCCTCCTGCCCCATGGGGGACTTGAGGGGCTCACAGGACCGGCTCACACACGCTAAGCCCCACACCTGCCACTGTTAATATCGTTCATCAGCGGCTGAGGTTGACAGCCTGCTGGAGATGGACTCGGCTGTAAGCCCCGGGGCAGTTTGTTGCATTCGGAGGCCGCATTGCCAGTGCTTGGGTTGGGGGGTGTGTGACCCAGAGACACTCCCAGCGAGTCCCCGGAGCCCCCAGGCTCTGCGGCCTGCGTACACCCCATCTCGGAGCAGGAAAGACAGGTATGCCTGCTCCCGTGCACGGCCACTCTCCTTTTGAGCCGAGCCACTGGCTGGGAACCAAGAGCCAGGGCCCGAACACAGGGACCTTTATGCTGCCCCTCCCAGCGCAGGCTCCCCAGCCCTGTTTTCTTTTCATCCTGTGCTGCCAGGATTCAATGGGCAGAAACTCTGCCCCCTTGCCGTGCTGTGGCGACACAAGTGTCCTTTCTCCACAGGGGATCCCGAGACACTGGGCCTCGGAGGGGAGAGGCCTGGACGCCTCACAAAGACTGGATTGTGTACCGGCCGGGAGTGCGTAGCTCGTAGGGCTGGGCAGGATGGGCAGGAGCCAACCTGAGCCCCGCTGGGCGGCCCTGGTGGCAGGGAGAGACGCCTGCCCCATCTCCGGGGGACCCATGTGGAGCCGGCCGGGAAGAGGGGTGCTGTGGGGCGAAGGGGAGGCCAGCAGCTGCCTGGCTCACCTTTGAAGGCCGTAAGCTTCTCAGGCAGGTTCTCCTCATCGCCGTACTTCTGGTCGCAGAGGAACTCCTGCAGAGGTGAGAGCTCAGCGCTGGACGGGGCTCCAAGCACCGGGGACTCCTGCACACAGCTCCAGCCCCAGGGCCTCCCCTCCCGCCAGCACCCAGGCCTGACCAGGCAGCATTCGCCCTAGGTTTGTCCTTGGCTTCCTGGCAGCCCTTGGAGGCAGAGCTGCCCAGGCCTCTGCTCTAGGCACCCTGGGGACCTGTGCCATGCCCAGGGCAAGCGCACCCTGCTATCCTCAAGCCCGAGCTCCTTCGGGCCCCAGAGACCAGCCCTCTGGTCCCATCATCTGCCTCTGGGCTGTGTGGGGCCAAATAAACGTTTAGATTATAAAGAATGTATCACAGTAAGTCACATTGCCATGAATTCCCCTCAGAATCCTCCCCCTCACGCTGACCACACTCATCCCATCATTCTTGCCACTTTCTGCAGCAGCTCTGGAGTCCTCTTTCCTGGGTGTCTTTAGTTGTGCCATCCTGGCTGCATCAGTGTCCTGTATCCATTCAAAATGTTCCCCTTCCATAATCAATTGACTTTGGGGAGGAGCCAGAAGTCCCAGTGCCAGTTCCAGTGACTAAGGTGGATGAGGACACAGCGCCATTTTTTTTTTTTTTTTTTTGCTACTGGGGATCAAATGTGGGTCCTTGTGCTTTCGAGGCAGGCGGCGGAACCACTGAGCTAAATCCCCAGCCCAGCCTCATGTTTTTATGAGCCTGCATTTTCATTGGATGGCGCTCAGCAGCAGCATCTCACTATTTCTTTTTTTCCTGGTACCAGGGATTGAACTCAGGACCTTGTGCTTTCAAGGCAGGCTCGGTGCCACTGAGCTAAATCCCTCGCCCTCATCACTGTATTTTTGATCACACCTTGTAAAGACACTCACAAAAGAGGACTCCAGAGCTGCTGCAGAAAGTAGCAAAGATGACGGGAAGCGTGTGTTCCAAGCGAGGGGGAGGATTTTGAGGGGGATTCATGGCAGTGTGTCTTTTACTGTAACACATTTTTCCAATGTAAACATTCGCTGAATTTGCCCATCACCTCGCCTCTTGTAGCTTCCTCTGTTCCCCTCCTGCCTCATCAGCCGAGTGAGGATGACCACAGAGCTGCTTCTTGAGTCTGTGAGAATCCAATGTGAGCGAATCTAGCACTCTTGCCGTGCACCTGCTGCATCCTTAGGTTCTGCCCTGGTTGCACAGCGGTTGTTCTGGGAGGCCACTTCCCCTCTCATCTGCTTCCTGACCTGTAAACTGAGCTTTCAGCCCAGGCCCTATCCCCTCCAACACGCCTGGAGAGACACAGATGAGTCCTTTCAGCACCAGATGGGTGGAGTGGGGAGGAGCAACAACAGCGCTTGGGTGAAGCATGCGCCTGCGCCCCGCCCTTAGAGTGGGCGGAGTGCAGGAGTCCACGCCCCCTGGTCTCCTGCCTGGTCTCCGGCCCTCACACAGAAAGCCAGCACGGTGCCAGGTAACTTCGTCTCCTTGCTGATCTTTCTGCTTTTAGAACCTTCCCTTCCTGTCACCAATGGGAAACGCTGCTGCGCCTCTTCATTCATTCTTTCATTCACCCACTCTACATTTTTGAGGGACCACGTGTGCATTCTGCTTTGCCAACCACCAAGGGAGCAGGGAGACGGGGTGAACACAGTAAGAGCCCCATCTTAACAGGATAGAAAGTCCACATTTAAAATATTAAACCACCCAGCATGGTGGCACATGCCTGTAATCCCAGCACTCAGGAGGCTGAAGCAGGAGGATCACTGTGAGTTCAAGGACAGTCTGGGCTAGAGTGAGACCTTGTCTCAAAAAAAAAAAAAAAAGAAAGAAAACAAACCAAAAAAAGATATTAAATGTCACCCATGTCAATCACTCAACTTGTTTCTGAATTTTTGCAGTCACCTCTAGGATGGAGACTCCTCCACCTTTCCAGTCTCTTGCTCAAAACCCCATCAGGTAGAAGAGAGATGACAAGAACCTAACCAGTTTGGGTTTGGCTCTTCCTCCCTCCTCACCAGCTGTGAAGTGGGCACAGCAGTACCCGCCTCCTCGGGCACCTGCCCCTGGGATCCCGCCGTGAGCACTGCGGGCTGGACATCGGCACTCGGTGAGAACAGGTATGGCTGCTGAGGCTCAATGCCACCTTAACTCAGCACTCTCGGACAGAAGAGGGGCCCACAGGCAGGCAGCCCCTCCCTGGGCTGCAAGACTTTTGGGGAGGCATCAACTATGGCTGGCATTGTGACCCCGCTGCTCTATGGGCCGGAGAGGTGAACTGTGTCTCCAGTCCACAGGCAGCGGAGGCAGGTCAGCCCGCCAGAAATCTGGGTCTCTCGCTCTTCGGGACCCCTGGCCAGCGGCCTGGTTGCCTCCTAGCCTGGCCTCCCTGCCATGTGCTGCCCTGCCTGCCCCCAGCAGCCTGGGACTGTCCCCTCCCACTGGCTCTGGCGAGAAGAACCCTTCCCTGGGCTCCTCCATCCTTGGAACAAATAATCGTTCATCTGTGACCCTGAGCAGACCTGGCAGCCCTGGGGGCCTGGATCCCCTCTGCCCACTGAGGGGCGGACTTGGTCAGCAGTGCCCAGCTGGGGTAACACAAGACAAAGGGGGAGGGGCACACATGACTGCCAAGCCTTTATTTTGCCAAATAGAGACTTTTTAAACAATTCCCATTGACCGTTGCCATGGGTTCAGGAGGAAGTTCATAATCTCTGAATTTTAAAACGGGATCCATGTAGCCAGCTGCAGCCCACTGTATTGCCTGAGTTCCCGGTCCCTTACTATGAAGCGGCAGCCTTTCCAGAGAGCAGGCACAGCGCCCAGGCGAGGTCCAACATCTGGGAACCTCTGGGGAGAGACCTGGAGAGTGGGTCCCCCTCCCACTGGTGGCTGACCAGGCAGCCTGCCCGGCCCGGAGCAAGCGGCTAAGTGTCCGTGTCACCCGAGGGCCCCAGGTCCTATTGTCCCCTGCTGCAGATGGGCCCCAGGAGGAGCACAGGGTACCTGGACTTAGAGACGCATGGATGGACACAGAACCGCAGCAGCCGGCGGGGGCAGGCCAGGAGCACAGCTCAAATGCAGAGGCGCCTAATAATGACTCCCATCCCCTGGCCCCCAGCCAGGCTCCCTGCAGCCACAGGGACAGGGGCCTGGATGACCACCTTCTGTGGATGAAGGTTTCCCCTCACACAGTCACCATCTCACACACCATTTCATTTGTGTCCCCTCCTCCTGCCCCTCACCCAGGCCTCGACCACACTCCTACCCCAGGACCTTTGCCCAAGCGGTGACTCCACCTGGAGTAGCCTGTGTGCTTCTCTCCCTGGACCTTTATTTGATCAAGGTCACCTCCCTGAGGCCCTTCCCTCATTTCACCCACCTGATCTGAGATTTTAGACTTCACCTAGCCCGCTGCAGCACCAGGTCCCGCCCCCGCCTCTCCTTGTAGCCCAAGGGGCAGATCACCTCCCAACACAATTTCCATCCATTGCTCCTTAAGGTCACTGTGGAGGCCGCCGCCCGCTAGTAGGCTCCACATAGTAGATGCTCAGTAAATCTCTTCAGGACCCAAGATTGAGACTTGGGGCGCAGCCTGTGTGAAACACACAGGCAAAAGTGGCCGAGCCGGGACGAGCTCAGCGGCTGCCACTCGGCCTCCCTCCCTGGGCAGCTGCAGAGTAGGAGCCCTCAGGGGACTCGGGGGGAGGAAGCGGGGAGGAGGCAGGTCCTGGTGCCTGCCCTGGACACCGGGCTTTCGGTAGCGCCCGGCACAGAGCAGGCGCTCAGCAGACATCCGTCCCTGAACGGAAACGCACCGCTCTGCCAAGAGCAAAGGGTCGGGCAGCTTTTCGCGTGTGCGTGCGTCAGACAATCGGGGACGCTGGGAGGGGGCTCCCGTCTTTCCTTAAGGCCCCGGAGCCAGATGCTGAGCCCAGAGTGACAGGTGACAGGGGCGGGAGGGGCAGCTGATGGTCAGTGCATGGGTGGGTCAGGTGCCCTCCCCAGCCCCAGCAGCTGTGCCCTTGGCAGGGGCGGAGGCGGGCAGGGTCAGGAGCAGCAGCTCAGGGCCCAGCCTGCAGCCTCTCCCTCCAGGCAGCTCCCATCCCTGCTTAGCCTGGGGGGGGGAGCCCCCAGAGGTCTGGAAGAGAAGCATAATCATTAAAGAGGGCAAGCTGGAGCCAGATGCCTGAGTGTGAGTCCACGTAGCAGCTTTGTGAAAATTACTTCATTTGTCTCCCAGCACTCAGGAGGCTGAGGCAGGAGGGTTGCCCGAAAGTTTGAGGCCAGCCTGGGCTACATAGTGAGTTTGAGGGCAGCCTGAACTACAAAGCAAGACCCTGTCTCAAAAAACCAAAAAACATTTAAAAAATTAAAAACAATAAAATTACTTCATTTGTCTGTGCCTGTCTTCTCAGCTAAGGATGAATCAAAACATCATATCTACCTTCCAGACTTGTCCTGTGAACTACAGTGTGTAAGTGAATATGGGTAAAGTGCTTATTGCAGTACCTGTCACTTAGTAAGTACTGAACAATTGGTAGGTATTTATTAAAAGATTCTGTCATTTCTATCTGGACAATCAGCTTTTAACCCCCACAGCGCACCGCCAATTATTAAAACAGTTTAGGAAAGAGGGCTGACTTAGGCCGGTTATGATTTCTCTCTCCTTTTCCACTTTTTTTCTTTCTTTTTTTTTTTTTGGCCTGTTTGTTTGTTTTAGTTTTTTGAGACAGGGTCTCACTGTGTAGTTCAGGTTGGCCTTGAACTCACTATGTGAGTTCAAATTTGCAACGATCCTCCTGCCTCAGCCTCCCAAGTGCTGGGATTACATGTGTTCACCGCCATTCCTCGTCTCTCCCCTATGTTTTTTTTTTCTCTCCTCTCTCCTTTCTCCTTTCTGGGTGACAGAGGGGACAACTGAGGCTCAGAGAGGTTGCTCACCGTGCTCAAGATTACAAAGGTCAGCAAGCAATTCCAAGCCTGGCTGCAGGCTTCTCAGCCAGGAGCACCTAGCAAAGTTACCTGGGGGGGCAGCTGCAGTGGGGGGTTCTTCCAGAGCCCAGGGACCACTGCACACTCTTGGGGGGCAGGGCGCATAATGCTAGAGAAATGAAAGCAGGACTGAAAGAACTGCCCCTGAGGCCTGAGGGCTTATCTTGCTACACACAAGCCCTGAAGGGGTCAGAGCTCTTAAAACACCCATCCAAGCTGGCTGTGGTGGCGCACACCTGCAATCCTAGCACTCCGGAGGCTGAGGCAGGAGGATTGCCACAAGTCTGGGCTACGTAGGCAGACTGTCTCAACAAAACAAAACAAAACCCAACCCAAAACGAAAAACCACCTCACCCAGCCTCCGCACTCACAAGTGACTCCTGGGAGTATTCAGCTTTTGCTCTTTGTTCAATAGCTGGGGAAACTGAGGCCCCCAAGAGAAGAGACGGTCTCTCCTGGAGTCCCCTGGAAACCCCACATAAACTCTGCACAAAGTGTATACAGGACCAGGACAGGTGAATCAGGGTTCGAATCCCGGCTCTAGCACTTTCTGGCCCATGGCCCCGGGGACCTGGCTTTACCTCTCTGGGCCTCAGTTTCCTCATCTGTCAGCTGGAATTGCAATACTGGGCCCTCCTCACTGAGTACAGGTGAGACGAGCTCCACGCACAGAAGACCCTGGCTCCTGGGACCCTTAGCGAGCATGGACATTGGTTATTGTACGTTGGGGACCCCCAAGCCCCAGCCACCCCAAGAGACAAGATCTGCACACACATAGCACTGTGCCCGACGCTATGCCATGAAGACCCCCAGGGGGAGCAGTGACCCTCGGGCCCTCCCTCCTCAAGGGCCAGCTTCACTCTGTCCTTGGACGTCTGGCTCACCCCACAGTGACACCCATGCACGAGAGAAACAGCACTGCACTCCATCTTGGTCCTAGGGGACCGAGCCCATGGCTCTACCTGCTCCCTGCCGCCTTTCGGTCACCCCTCTTCTGGCGTGTGTGGGAAACTTCTCCCCACCCCACCCGACCCCAGGAGCCTGCCCAAGTGCTCAGCCCAGGAAGGGCCAGTTCCCAAACCGTCAGAGGCTGGCAGCCTCTCCTGTGGGGTCCTGGCCTCCAGATCCCTGTACCCACCTGCCACTCCCTGGCCCAACTCCCTTCTTAGGCTGGTGCCTCTAAGACCTTCTCTTGGACCCTTGCTCCTGGCCCTCCAGGCTGGTCTTTTTGTATCAGCTGCAGCAGAATTTTGGGGTGGGTGGATATCACCATCCTGGAGGCCATCTGAGGGGCTGGCAAGATGGGCACCACCATGCCAGAGCCCTGAGGCCTCTGATGCAGCCTGCAGGCTCTTGATGGCCCAGGCCCAGGCCACAAGTGCCGCGCCTGGTGCTGGCGAGGAGCAGGAGCCTGTAACCTGTCCCCACTGGGACAGCAGGCTCACATTCCCCAGGGCAGTGCTGGGGCCCCATGCGGACACTGCGTCCACGCCAACAGGTGGGGCCACTGAATAAAGTGCCCCAGCGGCCACAGGAAGGAAACAGACCTTGCAGAAATTCCATCTCCAGCTGTCCGTGATATGGCCACAGCGAGGTCACAACTGACCAGACCTGCAGGGGGACACTGAATCCCCAGAGGCTCACATGGCTCTCATCATCATCTCCTCTATAATATATTAAGGAAGTGCAAAAGAGACGGGTGCCCAGCCATGCCAGCTGGGCACATTCACCTGGGCAGGACACAGCGGTGCTGCTGGGCACACAGGAAAGAGACACTCCCGCAGAGTCACCTGGGTCAGGTCTCAGGGGTCCCCGAGCATGGGGCATAGGGGACACGTACAACCCTGGGGAGAGACCCTCAGCTTTCCCTGCCAGCTCCCTTCCCAGGACAGAGGGCATGAGGGTGTTGAAACAGCCAGTGGGCAACTCAACGCCAGAGGGAAGGCTGAGTGCCCTCCATTCGACCTGGAGTGCTGGGACAGAAGGAGCACAGCCAGAGATCTTATCCACCTGAGCGAGAGACCCGACTCACCGCCAAGCTGCAGCCCCCTGCTGGACACGGCCAGGATGGGCCTGGGTGGCACCTGGAGCCAGAAAGAAGTGGCTTGAATCCTGCCTCTGCCACTTCCTGGCCAGGCAATCTAGTGCAGTGACTTCATGCAGCTGGCCCTCTGTTTTTCCACCTCTAAAATGGGAGTCATAATCATCCCGCCCCGCAGGCATGTTCAGAAATCTGACTTGTCTCTACCACGATGACCTCACAGCTGATGGAGCACTCCCCGACGAGACAGATTCCTAGAGAAATGAAAGCAGGGGTGACAGGTCTGTCCCTGAGGCCTGAGGGCTCACGCTGCTACACAGGAAGCCCTGGAGGGTCAGAGCTCTTAAAACACCCATCCAAGCTGGGCGTGGAGGTACACACGTGTCATCCCAAGACTCGGGAGGCTGAGACAGGAGGATCATGCAAGTTGGAGGCCAGCCTGGACTACATAGTGAGACCCTGTCTCCAAAAAAAAAAAAAAAAAAAAAGAAAAAGAGAAGATAGGGCTCAGTGGCAGGGCTGGGGCACAGCTGCAAGTCAGGAACCTTAAATTGAGAGATGCTGTGGGCTCAAGCACCTGACCTCCCCGCCCTCTAGCTCCTCCTCCCCGGCCCCAGGACACAGGAGGGGCAGCCCACCCTGCCCCAGCGACTCCAGTCCTCCCAATGGGAAGCTGGGGAAAATCCCTCCCTTGCCATATAAGGCTGGGCCCGAGGCCTGGGGTCAGCTACCACACCCTCGGGACGCTGAGAATGCCAGCTATGCAGAGGGAGTAGGAGGTGCTCGCTGGTCCAGTAGCGCAGACACACGCAGACACACACACACACACACACACACACACACACACACGCACATGCACGGGGTATGGATGGGGGCTGCACCCACAGGAAGGGCCAGAGAAGCTCCAAGAGATGAAGCAAATAGTCTGGGTTCAAGCCGTGGCTGTTTAAACCCAGGCCATTCGCTCAACCTCTCTGAGCCTTGAGTTCTGTGAAATGGGAGTAGGAGGCCATGGCAGGGTCAGAGTGAGCCTTCAAGGAGAAAGAGCCCACAGCGTGCCTGGCGTGGGGCTGCACATTCCAGGTACCCAGGAGACCACAGCAGAAAGGGAGACTCAGGTGCCTTCGTATAGCCTACTCCACAGGGCCGCTAGTCTCACTCAAATCTTCTCCCATGTTGACTCTTGAATCCTTACAATAACAACTGCAAGCCAGGTGTGGTTACACATGCCTGTGATCCCAGCACTCGGGAGGCTGAGGCAGGAGGATCAAGGTGAGTTCAAGGCCAGCCTGAACTAGACATCAAGACCCTGTCTCAAAAAAAAAGTTTTTAAAACAACAGTTGCTAAGACTGAGCTACCTTGCTGACCTCTGGACACTGGTACACACCAAGGGGAATCGGGGTGCTGGCCGAAAGAGGCCCCCAGAGCTAACAGCCCAGCTGGGCTCTGCTCCACATGCCCCACGGCTGGGCACAGCAGCCGGTCATACCACCGTCATGCAGGCGGTCATGACTCCCCATCCATCACCCATGGCACAGTCCGGCCTCCAGGAATCCACATTCCACTGTGGCAGTGAAGCTGAACCCCAAAAAGGCAGCGCAGGCTGCTGACATGTACGACTCCATCTCCCCTGAAGACTCGGGAGACCTGAGAGGGCAGGGACCACTGCAGCCTGGATGGGCCACCTCATGTCTCACCCCTGCACCTCGAGGTCCCAAGCAAACAAGTGAGGCCAATGACAGGAGCCGCCTACGCTCTACAGAGACAAACTTGCTGAAGGCGCCCAAGCAAAGCCGAAGCCACCGCCATTATCTGTTCTTGCCAAAGGAGGCTGAGAGGGTCACAGCTTGGCTAAGGCCACAGAAGCAGCGGCTGGGTGGCCCGTGGCCACTGTGACCTGCTGGGTGGGGACAGCACTGCAGCTGCCAGGTTGGCCCTGGAGCTTCCTCCCTCCGGGGGCCGCATGCTGGCCCAGCCTGGCAGCAGCCTGGGCTCCGTGGTGGGCTCAGCAGCATCCGAGCAGGGGAGACACACAGCTGTGACTCTGCACTGGCTCCTGTGTGGCCTCCGGTCATCTGTTTGCCTTCTCTGGGCAGAGCACTCTTGTTCACCCTCCCCGGCCCCAGTGCTGTTCCCCTCCTCCTATCCGAACCAAACCCCAGCCCCCTTGGGAACCTGCACCCCTAGCTGCCTCCCAGGCCAGGTTGGCAAGGAAAGTCCCAAACACTCTCAGCTCTTCTGTGTTGGCCAACTGCGGCCACCTGACCCCATCTCCAGCTACCTTTGGCTCGGGTTTCTGCTGGCTGGACTCAGCCAGCTCAGAATCCACCCGGCCGAGTGGCCCAGGGGGCTGGGTGAGGTCAGGGTCCCGGGCTCCTGTCCAGACCGGACTGGCGCAGCACGGACTGGGAAGGAGCCCAGCAACCCGGGCCCTAGAGCCCAGCCAGACGTCGGGGCAACCTTTCAGCCATGCCCAAGATGGCATGGAGAGCCAAGGAGAAGGTGGCAGTGCCCGGAGCCCACCAGGGGACTCTTGGAGCCAGTGCTTGACGGCAGGCAGGCTGCCCGGTTTGAGGCCATCCAGGACACCCAGGAGCAAATCAAGTCTTCGAGCCACTGCCAAGACTAAGTGGCTCAGCTCAGCCTGGCCAGCACCCACTCCCCACAGCCTTAGCCAGGGCTCTGGCAGCCCCACTAGCTGGGTCCCACTTGGCACCCTGAATGGGCTCAGCCTCACGATGTCCAGGGTTGCAAATGAGCCAGCAGGGGGATGCCCAGCCTTATTGCCGTGGGCACCCTCTGCCACCTGTTAGGAAGGAGGATGGGAGACCTCCTCCTCTGAAATAACTCCAGTGGCCTCCACAGGGCTGCCCTGAGAGCAGGGCGCTGAACCAGACCAAGGGCGCCTCAGGGACCCTGCTCCAGGTTGAGAGACCCCTGCGTTGGACCACAGGGCTGGACCGACAGCAGCCAGGTCTGGGCCCAGGTCTGCCTGAACCTAAAGCCCCCTAGACCCGAGCTGTGCCTCCTCTGAGCTTTGGACCATCTTTAGACCCTGCCACCCTTCCGTATCTCCTGGGATCTACTGGCCATTAGCCCAACTCCCGCAGCCCATTGTGTGCCAAGCAGCGACCTGAAGGAGTTCTTTTATTCACGAAGTTCGCTAGGACTGACCAGAGAAAGAGAGTTCAGAAAAGTTGGAGAGAAGGACTTGTGACTTCCGCGGGGGACAGGAGGCCACGGGGAGCCAACTGCCAGTGCTTTCGGTGGTGGAGGCAGCGCTGGCCCGGGGGTCCCTTCTGGCGCCAAAACTCCGCGCGAGTCCCGGCTGCTTTGCAGGGAGCCCCAGTCCGGGGCGGCCCGAGCTCCGGGACCGGCCCACCTCCCAGCCCGGGAGTAAGAACGTGCAACCCGAGCCGCGGCTGGGAGGTGGGGCGGACCTACCTGAGTTGGAGGCGCGCGGCGGGGGCCAGGGCTGCAGGGGGAGCCTGGGGGGCACCAAGGTGCCGGCTTACCCGGTTGATCTCCGCCAGCCTCCGCTCCTGCTGGGCTTTGAGCAAGCCGAATGCCTTCCCTCCTGCAGGAGACAAAGGGTGGCGGGGAAGCGGGGGCGCCGAGGCCCTGCGCCCGCCCGCGCCGTCCCGGGCCGTGGCTGCCCAGCTCGCACAGGTGGCCCCGACCGGCGGCGCCTACCTTGGAACCTGTTGCTGAGCGCGACCGACATGGCGAGCGCGAGCTCCCGCCGTCTGGGCTTCGCGGCCGCGGAGGGACCGGACGACGGGCGCGCGGCGGGAGGCGGGCGAAGGAAGCCGGCTGGGGACCCGCCCTCCGGCCCCGCTGGCCCCGCCCCGACCCTGTCCCGCCCTTCCCGCCTCCGGCCGCGGGCAGCAGAGCCGAGGTTCTGGGGGTCGCCCCTCCGCGGTCGCCCCTCCTCTGCACCCGGGCCGGACCTCAGCGAGTCCACGGGGCGTCTGAACACTCACTTCCTGGGATGTCCAGGGCAGGGAGCGAGCGCTCAGCCAACCCAGGCCTGCACTTCAGTCACTGTGCCCCATTGCCACCCCAGCGCTTTGTCAGTGAGGTGAACTCGAATCTTATTGATAAAAATCTGCTTCCTGGGTGCTCACTGTGCACCAAGCACTTGGCACTGTCAACCAGTCATTTGATTCTCAAAACTACAAAATAGCCAAGCCTAGTGGTGCACGCCTGTCATCCCAGACTTGGAAGGCTGAGGCAGGAGTATAACACCGAGTTCCAGGCCAGCCCCGACTACATAGTGAGACCTTTTCTCAAAAAAAAAAAAAAAAAAAAATCGAAACTACGAAATAGGACTAGCTGTTCCCATTTCACAGAAGGGAAAAGTCAGGACGCTGAGCCTGAAGCCTGGAGTTGAAGCTCACCCGGACTGTAAAGTAGCCCGGAACACTAGGAGGAGCAGGGCTCAGGAGGCAAGAAGTGGGGACCTGTAGCTACTGTGATCACGGAGTCTGGTGTCCAAATCAGGACAGGGGAGTGAACGGGGCTTTCCTAGTAATTATGCTGGGGGCACAGGCAGGGCTGGGCTTGTCCCCACCTGGCCACTAGGAATGCACCCCCCCACACACAGAGCCCCCTTTCCTGCATGCTTGACTCCATCCAGACCCCTAGGAGGAGGACCCTGGCACCAGCTGATTATTTTCTGACTGCCCTTGGGGAGTGAAGTGGCCAGGCTGTCCTCAGAGAGGGGTGGGCAGAATGAGATAGTGCTAAGGACATTGCCACTGTTCGTGGTTATTGGGAGATGTCCCCTCCAGAGGCCAGGAAGGGCATGGATGTACCACAGGGCCCTCATAGCTCCACTTCTGGTCCAGGTCCAGGTGCCCTACTGCCCTGACCAGCTGGCTGGTTGGCCCTGGTCAGCCATCACGTGGGGGAGGGCCAGCCCACCTTCTGCTGCTCAGCTGTGGGGGTGCATTGCTAGCCAGATGTTCAGCAACTGCCTCATTCCACCCGCAGTGAGCAGCCCCACCTTGGCCGGAGAGAGGTTCTGCATGCACCAGGCATGATCCAAGCCATGAGTCAGCTATCAGGCTGAGGTTCGTCACTGGGGATGCTGGGACAGGGCTTGAATGGATAGCGCTCGGATGCCAGGAGCAGTCGTCAGAGAGAAAGTGGGTTGGGAACAGGGGGCATCAGACCCTGTCCCTTGGCACTGCTTACATACCACATCAGCTCACCCTTAGTGTCCGCCACATCCCTCCAACCCTGAACCCCACCAGTGGGTGGGAAGCACAGGCCCTCTGGTTACATGGCCTCAGAACAAGGGTGGGGGACCTGACCGGGCTGGGCCAGTCTCTCTGGGATGCTGGAATCAGGCTGGGCTGTCTGAGAAGCACTGGGCCCAATGGCCTGTAAACCTAGGGGCTTGGAGGGGACTGGAGCTTTCCTCTTCCATCAACTGCTCAGCGCAGAGGAGAGACACCAGCAGAGAGGGAGAGGGGGGAGGGGAGACAGAGAGAGAGAGAGAGAGAGAGAGAGAGAGAGAGAGAGAGACACCAAGAGGGAGGAAGAGGGAAGCAGCCCATCCCAGCAGCCTTGGGCTCCGGCCCCAGGCTGTCGACCAGGCTGGGTGGCCTTTCCGGCCCCCTCTTCCAAGAAGCCTCCCAGTGGTCTTTTCAGCTCAAGCCAATTCAGGACGAATTTTGGCCTGGTGGCTCCACCATCTCAGACCTGAGGGTGGGCTTCCAGAGTGACCCTGTAACCCTGGCCGGGTGCCCGCCATCTGATCTGGGACCTGCCCCCTTCGCCTCCCACCCTTCCTCTCCCTCGTCACTGGTGTCCCTCCCTGGTTCTGGCTGCGGCTCTGGACAGAGTTTTGAGGTCAGTTTCCTGCTTCCCTGTCTTCACCCTGAAGCAGAGGTCAGCTGGGGGCCTCTCCATACCCCACCTCAACTCCCCCAGGCCCCAGACTGGCTGACAAGTCCCTGTTGCTAAGAGGAGGGGGGTGCCTGTGGTCACGGGACCCCCAAAAGCCCCCCAGTGGGCACAGCCACAAGGTCAACTCCTGCCCCTTCCTTCTGCGATGTACGGACACCAAGATCATCCACTGCCCGCTCTACCTACCAGTGGGGCCACCTACAAGCTGTGCCCCGTGGGCATCTCCAGCCCTGCCCGGCTGCCCCCCAGCTGTGAAGGATGGAAGACAGCACCCGGCTCAGTAAAGGGTCCTTTATTTCCTCACAGGCAGAACTGATCCATTTGCCACCTGTTTGCCAGATGGGGACAAGGGAGCCACGGAGGGACTGTGGCCACAGAGGCGCCTGTCATCTGGGTGCCAAGGCCCTGCTGCCTGCCAGAAGAGGGCCCAGGACTGGGCAGGAGGAAATGCTGGGGAGTCCCAGGCAGGGTAGGACAGACTGGAATGGTGGCCAGGCTTCCACACCCTGCAGCCTCCTTGGCAGCGGGGGGGCGAGGGCTGGATCAGGAAGTGTCCGCCAAAGGTTAAGCAGGTGAGTGAGGGCACAGAGGGGAGTTTCTGTGGCCAGTTCAGGGGCCTGTGACCCAAGGCCTTTCAGACCCTCCAGGGCCTGGCTTTGAGCAAATTACCGGCTGCTGGGTGTAGGGTGACCTGGCGCCTGGGAGGGAAAGGTCCAGAAAAGACAATGATGTCCCTGCCAGGCGTGGGCCTGGCCTGCTGGCCAAGCAGCACTGCTCTGTGTGTGTGCGTGCACAGATGGATCTGAACACATGTGTGCATGATACACAGACACATATACATGCACAGGGGCGTGTTACTGACACCAGGGTGAGGAGCAGCTGTGGCACTGTGCCCGGCCCAGTACACAGAGAGCCAGGCAGAGGGTTCCAGGCTCAGTGCCCTCACTGCCGGCCAGCACAGAGCTCAGGCAGGCTGCGCAGGATGGCCTCCAGGTTCTGCTTGTCGGTGCGGATCTCGGCGAGGTCGCTGTTGAAGCCCTGGATCTGCAGTTCCTGCTGCTTGGACTCCTGCTCCAGCAGCCTCAGTTTTCCCTGAAGGGCCCCCTGTGAGCCCAGCTGAAGCCTCAATCCTTCCAAGGCCCTCTGGGTCTCGTTCAGGGAGTGGCCAGGGGCTCCGTGGGTATCCAGGGATCCTGCAGGGGGCAGACGCGGCCTCAGCAGGAGCTGGGTCCCCCGCTGGCCTTGGGAACCTGCTCAGCCCCATCCTGAGCTTGCTCCGGCTCAAGCTTCTAGGAGGCCGAATGCCAGGGAAACGGGGGACCTGGAGGCGCAGAGCCCAGCACCCCGTCAAGTCACTGCAGACTTGGGAGCTGTGCCCTAGGTGTCCCCGGGCGACTGTTCCCTTCGGGGGATGCTGCCACTATTGTTGCTTAATCGAGGCCTTGGGGAGTCTTCTTGGAGCCCAGTTTCCTCATCTCCCGGGACACGGATGGGCTGGGACCCTTGCTGGCCCAAACACACTGCATCAGTGCACCCTGAGAGTCCATGTGGGGTACCGCCTGGGTGTGGGGCATGCAGGGGTCACGGTTCTGGCTTTGGACGAGGGCTGGGGAGCAGACGGGGTGGGGAGAGGCTTCGGGCTGCAAGTAGGGGTCCTGGTCCCAGCTACTGTACTTCCGGTCAGTTCCCCTTCCTGGGATGAAGGAATCTTGCCTCCCTGAGCGGCAGGAAAGCCATGACCCACGTGCTCACACTGCCACGAGGTGGTGGAGATGGCATCACAGGCCGCCTCCCCACCCGGCCCTAAGTGTGACATCAGACAGCAAGATGGAACCCAGCCCAGTGGGCGCGGGGGTCATGGAGAAGTCAGGCCTACAGGATCCCTCAGGGCTTCTCCGAAGTTCCCAGGCCTGGGAGGCTGGGTCTGGGGGTCAGGAGAGGCCTCACTATGCCCGGGAGAGCCCCAGCAGCCTGGCCTTTGAGGAGACTGTGAATCAGTGCCAGCCACCGTTCCACCTGCCCAGGCGGCCTGGGGCTCCCAGGGGCAGAGGCCAGCTGTGTGCTGCTCATTCCCACGTCCCCATGTCAAGACTGGGGTTTGATTTATGAGTGGGTGAGTGAGTAAATGAATACAAACAACATTCATATGCCGTGGGGCGCTTGCAGCAGGCCAGGTGTCAGGGAAGAGTCACACGTGAACCACAGCATCCCCACTGACCAGCTGCGGGACCCTGGGAAGACCATCTAAGAGCTCCGTGCCTCAGTTTCCTCATTTGCAAAATGGCAAGAGAATAACTAGCAATGCTTCCACATATTCATAGCGATAATTAAAAACGGATGCCGTGGCACAGGTTGCCCTTGAAGACCTCATGTCAAGTGAAATAAGCCAGCCAGGAGGGACAGAGGTGCAGAGTAATTCTCCAGTCACAGGAGAGACAGCGGGGGCTGCCAGGGCTGGGACGGGAATGAGAGGTCCGTGTTCTTTGGTCTTTGTTTTTTTTGAGACAGGGTCTCCCTATACTGTTCGGGCTTGTCTTGAACTCATTGTGTAGTCGGGGCTTGAACTGTCAGCGATCCTCCTGCCTCAGCCTTCCCAGTGCTGGGGTGACAGGAGTGCAGTTCCACGCCCAGCAGGGTCCATGTTTACCGAGGGCAGAGTTGGAACAATGAGAAAGTTCTGGAGGTGGATGTGATGGAGTGTGACTGTCCCCAGTGCCACTGCCGTAGTTTGGCTCTGAATGTCCCTGAAGGCCACTTACGGAAGGAAGGCTTGGTCCCAGCCCAGGTGCACGGGGAGGGGCTTCCGGAGGGGCTCTGGCCTTAGAAGGGCTCCCTGGGCTGCCCTCGAAGGGGACAGGAGGACCCAGGCCCTTCCTGGCTTTCTGCACCCAGGCCTCCTGTGACACACGCTCCTCCCTCGGGATGGAACCCAGGGCCTGGTGCATGCTGGGCAAGCACTCTACCCCTGCGCCACACCCAGTCCAATCCCTTCCTCCTTTTGCACTGATCGCCTGAGGTATTTTGTGGCAGTAACAGAATGCTGACCAACACAGCCCCCGACTGTGCACTTACAAATAGTTACAACAGTAACCCTTACGTTTATGTTAGCACAATCGTACACAATGGTTCAGGCACAGTGGTACATGCCTAGATCCTTAGAACTCTGGGAGGCTGAGGCAGGAGGACTGCAAGTTCCAAGCCAGCCTGGGCAACTTAGTGAGACTCTGTCTCAAAATAAAAAATAAAAGGGCTGGGGATGGAGTTTAATGAATAGAGCACCCCTGGGTTTGGTCCAGAGCCCTGGAGGCGCAGGGGCTCTTCCAAGGGCACTGGCTCATGCACACATCTGGCCCCAGGATTGGGACGAGGAAGCCACAGAGAGGAGGACTGACAATAGGGCTTCCGGGAACTGTGACTCCCGGACAACAGCCAGGGACTCGGGACTCAGCCTTGGGGTCTCCTTACCCAGCCCAGCAAGCAGCTCTGCCAAGGCCTCGACGTCCTTCTCCAGGGAGACGCGCGATTCTCGGATCTGCTGCTCCATGGTGCTCAGCCCTGCACCCACCTTGGGGATGGGAACAGCTCGAGTGCCTCTGGCCTGGGTGCCAGGCCCAGGGGGATGGGCGGCTGGCACACCTACCTGCTCAGTTTCCTCCAGCCCCTGTCTTCGAGCCCCTGAGGTCAGCACTAGTCTCGAGGCCCGTTGGAGCGTGGCTTGTGTCTGGCTGGCCAGCTGGCTGGCACGGCGGTGCCCCTGTTTCCCATCCCGCAGCGAGCCCCTGGCGACCTATGGGTGGGCAGCGGCAGGGAGAGAAGAGGAGCCGAAGAGAGTCCTTTGGGTAAAGAGCTCTTGTGGGGGGCTGGGGATGTAACTCAGCAGTGCAGCACCTGCCTGGCAAGGGCGAGGCCCTGAGTTCAATCCCTGGTACCAAAAAAAAATAGAGCTCTCTAGTACTTCATACCCCAGAGCGTGGGTTTGTTCGTTCGTTCATTCATTCATACATCAGTGAGTAGCTTCTGGCTGCAGGCTAGGGCTGGGCACATGCCAACTTTTGAAATGACTCGTTTCTCCCCAGAGTGGGGAGCAGAGGCACAGAGAGAAAGGAGAGGCCAATATCTGCGGGACAGGAAGTCCAGCCTTCCCTTCGGTCCAGATCTAAGGACCGTCTACTTGAACTTGCAGTGACAGCCACAAGCTGAGGACTTGCATCCCGTAAAGAGGCCACAGGGAGACAGGCTCAGGTGTGAGTCCTGGTTCTGACTGAATTGTTTTGTTTGGGGGGCAGTTCTTGATATGGAGTTCAGGCTGACCTGGAGCTCACTATGTAGCAAGGCTGGCCTCAAACTTGCAGCAATCCTCCTGCCTCGGCCTCCCGAGCACTGGGATCACAGGTGTGTGCCACCACACCCGGCTATAACTTAATTCTGAGCCTGGCTGGGCCTCAGAGCCCTCACCATGTGCCATGGGAACTGTAGCAACACCTGTTTTCATGAGGAATCAACAGGGTCGCCCATGTGAAGTTGCCAGCCCAGTGTGGGGACACCAGCCTTTGGGAAGTGTGGAAGAGAGCAGATCTGCCCGGCAGTGTCTGCCCCACGGAAGGGCAGCCTTATCTGTCCCTACCACTGGCCCAGGAGGCAGGGAGGCCATGGCCCTGACCTTGGCATTGTCCTTGGCCAGCAGCTCTGCTTCTCTGCTCTTCTCTCTGGCCCTGGAGGACAGCAGTGCTGTGTTTCCCAGCATCCTCTCTGCCTGCTTGGTCTTCCTTCTCCCATCTGCCAGGAGCTGGTCTCTGACCATGCCTACTCTCCTCTGGAGCTCGGCCTGGTCCTCGGGCCCAGAAAACCACAGCTTCATTCCTGCAAAGCGGCCAAGGCTGTCACAGAGGGCTTTACGCCTGGGCAGCCCACCAGGCAGTCACCAGCAGGGGCTTGGCCAGCCCCAGGCCCTGGGCAGCATGACTGAGGTCCGGGATGCCTGAGGTTTCGTGGAACCCTCCCCGGCTTACAGGAAACAAACAAAAAGGAGCACCTCTAGCACTTTTCATTTTGTATTTTGAGACAGGGTCTCACTAAATTGCTAAGTTGTGGAACTTGTGATTCTCCTGCTTCAGCCTCCCAGAGTGCTGGGATGACAGGTATGGGCTGCCATGTCCAGTGTCAGGTCTGTTTTTCAGGTACCACGTTATTTCTTTTCTTTTTTTTTTTTTTAGTACTGGGGATCGAACTCCAGACCTTGCGCCTGCAAGACAGGCGGCAGAACCACTGAGATAAATCCCCAGCCCAGCACCATGTATTTCTGACGAGGCTTTGAGGCACTGTATAGTAACAGGTATGTCGAGAGCTTAGTATGGTGGGAATACCAAGAGCCATATGGAACTAGTGGGAGCTCAGGAGGAATGAGGAGCATCAGAAAATTAAGGTAATGACACTGCAGAAATCAAAGGCTCTGTTTATTTACCTCTGAGCTCCCAAGCAGCCAAACAAAAAAGGAAATGCTAGAATTTGCATGATTTGTATCTAGTAAGAGGTGATTTTACTTTTCATAAAGACAGACTTCTTCATTTTTTTTTCTTTTCGGTACCGGGGATTGAACTCAGGTCCTAGCGCTTGCAAAGCAGACAGCGAAACCACTGAGCTAAATCCCCGGCCCCCTTTTTTCTTTTTTTTTTTTTTTTTTTTTTTGAGACAGGGTCTGGCTATGTAGCCCAGGCTGCCCTTGAACTCACTATGTAGCCGAATCTGCCCTGAACTCATGGTGATCTTCCTGCCTCAGCCTCCCAAGTGCTGGGATTACAGCCATGCACTGCCACACCTGGCTAAGGGCCTTTAATATTCTGAAGTGTGCTGTGTGAGGCCTTAAGAGAGTGCACCTGCTGGAGGCATTTCGTAAGCTTTTTTGAACCTTCTCCCCTTGGCAGAACCTGTCAGAGGTTCGGGTCCTAGGCCACACCCTGGGGCAGCTGGCACAGCATCCATTTTCTTCACATTTTCCTAAGCACAGCCGGGGTGGCAGGAGAGGAGTCTGACACAGGCTGGGAATGGGAGAACAGGCTGGGGCTGGGGCTGGGGCTGGGAGCTGATGTCTGTGTGAATTCTCCAGAGGCCAGGAAGGCAGATTTGCACTCAGTACACGTAGAGCTCTCAGAACTAGAGAGCAGCGAGAGGTGACGCTGTGTGAGGAGTGAGTGGCCGGCTGGACCAGAAGCGAAGGCGTCAAGACCTGCATGATCCTAGTGTCTCAACTCACCCTACTCCACCATTGTGTCCCATGACTTAGGTCCCTAAATGCAGCCCTAGACACCCGGGCACAAGGAGGTTACCAGGACTTCAGGCCACCAAGGAACCCGGAGATGGGATGAGTGTTAGACCCAGGGCTGGAGCCACACCGGAGGGCAGGGGTGGGACCCAGGCCATGGCCAGCAGAGGTGTGGCCTCTGATCTCCGACCCTGAGGACCACCTGGCCTCAGGAGGTACTCCAGCCCTTTCTACCTCATCGGCTGAGGAGCCACAAGGGAGGCCAAGGCAGCCTCTCTGGGGCCCAGGTGGGAGGCCGCACAGAAGCCCATCCGGCAGAGGGCTGAGGAGGTGCAGAAGGGGGACCCTGGCTGGTTTCTGTCCCCACTCAGCTCCAACCTGGGGACGATCAGCAATGCTTTCTTCAGCCCTCCTGTCTGCAAGCTGGGAGCTCTTGGCCACATTTTCCTGACACTCCAAAGGGGCCTGGCCGGTCGTCACCCCACACCCCCGTCCAAAGAAACTTGGTCCCCTCCCCATGGCCCCAGCTCGACCTGGCTGGGGTGGGGCCAGCAGTATTTGCACCAGGTACCTGACCCTGCCAGAGGGGACTGGACCAGGAGCGGATGGCCAGCAGCAACTGATTCCCTTCCCATCCGTGCTGAGGGCTCCCTGCGGGGTCCGGTGGGACGGCCAGGTGGCCTGGCGCCAGGGGGCAGTGGGACAGAGACCCAGGAGCCATGGATGAGGTGCTGGGACATGGGGCAGCCCCTGGCTTATGCCCACAGGATGGGTCTGGCAGGGTGGGGTGGCTGCCAGGCATGGTGCGGGCCAGGGCCCAGGGCCAGCCAGGCACATGTACCTTCCAGGTCAGCCAGCAGGGTCTTGGCTCCCGTCACGGTCACCGTGGCAGCCTGGACAGACGAGGAAGCCTGGCCCAGAGCAGCTGTGGCCTCCTGGCGCAGCTGGATGGAAAAGAAGAGAGGCTGGACAGCTGCTGGGAAGAGGGTCAGGGGGCACCAAACCCATAGCAGTGGCGCCCAAGTGTCACCAGGGCCCTGGCACTGACACATGCTGCTTACCAGGAGCATTGGGGCTCTGACTACACAATGGTCACACCCCAAACCTCTCCTGGGGAGACTCCATCCCATAGCAGCTCTGAGACGAGGCTGTGTCCGCACAGAGCCGGCACTGTCCCTCTGTGGGCTGTCACTTTGGTCCTGCCTCCAAGTCCAACACCTGTACAGCGGGAGCTGAGCTCCCAGCCGAGGGGAAGCCGCTCAGGGAGCTGGGAATTCTGCGCTGACTTGGTTACCACTTCGTAAGTCTGAAAGTGTTCCCAAGTGAAGTTTTTCTGAAGAATTATCTAAGAGAGGCCTTTTACACTTCCATAGCGTGGCAAGTGCCACAGAGAAATCCATACGCCGAGATTCCCAAATTCCCCATCACTCAGTGCCAATTCCCCCTGCAGAGGCCAAGGCCAGGCTCCGGGGCTCAGCACGGAGCCCCAGGGGCTGCTCACAGCAGCTGCTCTCTAAACAGCTGGCACAGGAACTAAGGACTGCAGGAAGGAAGCGAAGCCGGGCATGGTGGCACCCGTTTGCTGTCATCCCAGCACTCTGGGAGGCTGAGACAGGAGGATCACAAGTTCGACCAGCCTGGGCAAGTTAGCAAGACCATTTCAAAATGAAAAATAAAAAGGGCTGGGGGTGGAGCTCAATATGAAGCCCCTCAGTTCAGACCCCCAGATCTGCAGGGGAAAAGAAAAACCAAACCTATCCCAGCTGTAATGGACACAGGGAGGCAGGCAGATAGGACTTCCATGCATCTGCTGTCCGCTGCCTGCCCTGGCTCCTCTCCTACTCTTTCCTCCCGACACAGATTCCCTCAGGGCCCAGGCTGCCTCTGAGCCACTTCCTGCCTCTGCCCTTGCCCCTCCGGCAGCCCTGTCCCCAGACCCTGTGGGGCTCCCTCCGAGGTCAGGCACTGACCTGCATGAGGGGCTCTGTCCTCTGCAGCACCACCCGGGCGGAGGCCTGGAGGGTCCCGGCAGCCTCCCTGGCCGTGCGCTCTCTCGATGCCACCTTCTGCTCCAGGGCCCGTGCTTTGGAGTCCAGGTCCCCGGGCTGGGGCTGCAGAGGTTGTGAGGAGTCTGGGGTCAGGTGAGCAGGCAGGGGCCGGGGTCCAGGCTGTGTCCCGAGGGCCTTTCCTGAGGGCGTGTGTGTGTGCACGTGTGCGGATGTGTGTGCACACATGTGCCAAGGCAGGGCCCACGCCCTGGCCAGCGTATTGCCATCACAGCTCAGTGTGCGCTGGGGGCCTGGGATCTCACCAAGACCGCCAGGCCTGCTCTGTCCTGGGATGAGTGCAGTCATGGCACCAGAGGACCCCTGAATCCCGCCCTCCCCAGGAACCGGCCCTAAAGCAACCTAGTGGGGAGGTCCCCATGGCAGATGAAGTCGCTGCAGCCCAGGGAGGGGAAGTTCTTGGCTGAGGTCACGGAGCCGCAGGGGCAGCTCCCACGTCCACCCATGTCCCATGTCCACATAGTGTCCTCACGGACGTTGCCAGAATGGAGAAAAAGCCACAGCCCAGATATGACTTTTGTACTTAGCAACCCAGACCGGCAGAGTACCAGCCCTGCAGGGGGCTCTCGCTTTAATCGACTGCTCTGCACCTGATGCTGGACCGAGTCCTCCAGCCCACCCCGCCCCAGCCGGACTCGGAGGACACATACTGACCAGGACTGCAGGGGCGGCCGGCGAGGCCAGGCGAGGGGCCGCGTCAGCTATGCCTCGCTGCACGGAGGCCAGCAGCCTCTTGGCTTCCGGAAGCTCCTGTGCCACAGCTGTGCCCAGGGCTTTCTGGGCCGCCTGGACCTCTTGGTACCTGGGAGGAGACAGGGGACTCGCCGGCCACAGAGCAGGGCAGAGCCTCCTCTCCTTGCCACTCTCTGGGCCCCTGGCTGGAGCCCCAATTGGCGAAGGCCTCTCAGCCTCCTGGGCAGAGCCACCCTGTGCCACCTCCTTTCTTCCTTTGCTCCGTTCACCCACTCTTATCCGAAGGGCTCCCTGGGTTCCATCGAGAATCGCATCTTTTGCAGGAGGGAGGAAAATGTGTCGTGCAGGGCAGCCAGAGGCCCAGGCCCGGTCTTGGCCCAGTCGCACCCTGTGGGTGCCCCTGGGTGTGGCGTGCCCGTCTCCTCCGGGAGTGGTGGCCCCGGCCACCTGACTCCTACGAGTCCCACAGCCCTTATAGTCCCTGGCTCAGTCATCACCAGGGAACAGGGGTTTCCTCCCCTGGCTGCTGTCTGTTCTCTGCTCCCCAGTCCTGCCTCACCTTGGGCACTGCTGGGATGCAGCCCCCCACTTCCTTCCCACCCTCACCCTTCTGGAAGTGGGTGCTCCTGTCCCCAGGGTCACGTGACCTCCCCCAGCCCCGAACCTGAGCCAATCAGAGTCTCTCATCTCAGAATGTGGGGCTCAGGGAGATGTTGGGGACCTCAATGACCCTTGAACTGAGGGGGGCAGAGAGGGACACCCAGAGCACAGATGCTGAGCTGCCCGGGCTGGAGAAGCACAGAAGGAAGCTGGTGCCCGGAGGACAGGCGAGCTGCCTGGGCCTCGGCAGGAGGACTCAGGGCCCACTGCGGAGGATGGAGATCCAAGGCCGAGTTTCAGACCCTGGGACCCCCACATCCTGGCCAATTCCCCAGGCTCATCAGGCTTGGGGACAGCAGCCTCTGGGAGGGGCCCACACCGGGCGGTCTCACCTGTCCTCCAGGTCCTGCTGGGCCTCCAGGGCCACCCTCCCATCCTCCAGGCCCCAGAGGAGCGCCTGGCTGGTGTTGGAGGTCAGCAGGGCTCGGCGCGCGGTGGCTTCGATCTTGGCAGCGGTGTCCCTGTGGCTGTGTGGTCAGAGCCCAGCCATCAGCAAGGGCTCCCGCAGAGGGGCCGGGGGCCTGAGCTCACCCTCCCACCTTCTACCTGCCTGTCATCTGCCATGGCGGGGACTGCAGCAAGGTGCCACACAACCTGTCCCTGCCACCCACCAGCAGCACCTGTCGTCCTTCTGTTACACATTAAAGCATCTCAGTTTAGGCAGTAAATCATACGGTCACCCTGACCGAGAGGGCAGCTGCAGGTGGGAGCCTGGCATTATCACTTTCAGGCTGTGTGTCCTTAAGCAGGTTATCTGACTTCTCTGAATTTGTTTCTAGAAAATGAATCTAAGGTCCCTAGAGCCAAAGGAGAAAACTGTCACCGATTCTGTTTTTAGCATCCTAAGAAGTTTATTTGAGGCAGTGGATTAAAAGAGCCGAATGTCTACTAGGACTGGATAAGCAGTACGGGTAGAACGATACACTGGACTATTACACAGCCACGAAAAGGAAATCGGTAAGAGACAGAAAGCAGATTATTGCTGGCCAGCAGCTGGAGAAGCTGAAGAGAAGTGAGACATGATAAAAAAAAAAAACTTTACACGGTTAGTTCTGGAGATCATAAATATTCTAAAACTGATCATGATGGTTGTAAACTCTGAATATACTGAAACCACTGATTTGTATAGTATGTGACTTACATCTCAATAAAACTTTATCAAAAAGAGCCATCAGATGTTTTCAGTGGAGCAAGCTTGTCCCCAGCACCTCTGTCCATGCTCCCCCTGTGACCTCGCCAGTGACAAGGGCTTCTCTGGACTCACCTGGCCCCAACTCGTGGGTGGGAGCCTCTGGGGGGCTGGCCTTGACCCTGGAGCCCCCGAGAAGGAGGTCTGGGCCCCATGGATTGGCGGGGTGACCTCACCCACCCCTGGGCCACCGGGCTCACTCACCCCCTGGCGAGGGCACGGGCCTCAGTGGCCAGATGGCTCCAGCTGGAGGGCTGTCCAGGCCAGTCCTGGGGAGTCGTCTTCAGAGAAGAGGGGGAGACTGAGGCCTGGCCCGGAAGGGCAAGGGCCACATCTGGCTCAATCATGGGGTCGAAGCGGACAGTGCTGCTAAATGTCTGTTTTTGTTTTGTTTTATTGAGAGAGGGTCTGCTATGGAGCCCAGGCTGGCCTCAAACTCGCAGCGATCCTCCTGCCTCAGCCTCCCCAGTGCTTGGATGACAGGTGTGTGCCACCACGCCCAGCTAGTGCCAGTCATTTTATAAATGTAGAGATGGCAAAGCACCTACATTCAGGGTGTGGAGCTCCCAAACATAGAAATACAGCAGTGTCACCTCCTGGCACCTCCTGTGGCCTCACTGTACGCAGCAAGGGCCGTCACTTGGGGCGGGGCGGGGGCGGCACTGCATGACCTCCCATAAAGGGCATCCGGGCCCAGGTCGCCAGGTCAGGGCCCAGCTTGGTGGGAGAGGGGTTCCCGGTACCAGAGAAGTGAGAGCGGCGGCCGTGTGCAGGAGCTCGTCTTGTGAGGACTCCAGGGTGGCCCCCAGCTCGGCCAGCTGGGTGCAGGTCTTCCCAGCTCTGGCCTGCGTGCAGCGGGCGGCCTGGCTCAGCGCCTGCAGCTGTTCCCAGGCGGCCTTCACAGCGACTTCCAGCCCCGTCAGCTGCTCCAGCAGGGCTCCCCGCGCTCCTGCAGGCAGCCACAGCCTGAGTCACGGTGTGGGGAAGACGCCCCATGAGTGCCCAAGCCCAGGCTCCCAGCCCTTCCCCAGGAGAATCTGCCCATTCTACAGATGCAAGGGATGAGCCCTGGAGAAGGCAGATGAAGAGCCCGGGCCGCACACAGCAAGCCTGTGTGTGGGTCACACACGCATGCGGACTGCGAGGGACCCAGGCCTCCCAGAGCCCCAGCAAGCAATTGTAGGAGCCAGGATAGCAGGGACCCCACTATTCAGGTGGGTCAGGTCAGCACTGTAGCTCCCAATGAGGCTCACGTGTGGGCATCTAAGGTTGCCCCTCCTTTGATAGCTCAGATGTCGTGGTTTATGCCTAGATGCTGCCCCCTACCAGCCTCCTGTGCTGATAGCCGGGACTTTTGGGAGGTGACTGGATTTTGGGGGCTTAGAGCTGACTTGCTACTGGGAGGCGGAGCCTGGTTGGAAGAGGCAGTCACTGGGGGCGGGGCCAGGTTGGGTGTGGCCTGCCCATTGGGGCGTGGCCTGGCCGTTGGGGCGTGGCCTGGAAGGGTTTATCTCCCTCCCTGGGCCTCCCTGCTCTCTCTACTTCCGGTCCCTCATGCTGTGAGGAGCTCTCAGTCGCCAGGCCCTGTGCCATGCTGTCCTGCCTGGGAGCAGCAGCCAACCATGGACTGCAACATGAGGCAGAATTAACCTCCCTTCCTTTGGGTATCATGCCCCAGCCACAAGGAAAGTGATGAAGACCCTGCTAACAGGTGCTCAGCTCCCCTACACGTGGCCACAGGTGCTTCTAAACATAAAGTTCACAAAGCCGTCACTTCACTTTCAGAGAGCTCTCCATGTCTGTGTCACACATTCTCCCTGGCTTTGGCGACATGTCTTCTCTTTTCTTAGTCACTCGTTATTTCCTAGGTGCCAGGCAGGGTGCTGGGGCCTCGGCCGCAGCAGAGGGGCCGGGATCAAGGCAACAGGGCTCTGCCCGTTCAGCACCTGGACAGCGCCCCACCCTGCAGGGTGAGGGAGGCCAGGGAAGAGTCCGCTGGGCTGCCCTGAGCTTAATCTGGACAGGGCTGGGGACAGGCGGAGGGACGCTGGAGGAGGGGCTCATGGGAGAGGACCCTACCCCCTGGCAGTGGGCAGAAGCGGCGCCCGGCTCTGAGCACCCCCTCCCCCCAGCCTGCTCCGTACCTGACAGCAGGTGGTGGCCCTGGTCACTGTCCCCCTGGGGGGCTTCTCTCTGCGGAATGTCTAGTGGCCGCCAGGAGCTGCCGCAGTCGGACCCCTGTAGCCACCCCTCCATCAAGGTCAGCCTGGTCCTCAGCTTGGCCACCTGCAGGGGACAGGGGAGGAAACGTATGTAGGCCGCTGGCCTAGAAGTCCTACCTGATGCCTTCCCTGGCTTCTGTGGGGCTGACCTTCCCAGCGGGCTCCCCTCTCCAAGTCTTACACCAGGCCTCAATGCTAAGTCCTAGTTTGGGTTGGGGCTATGTTTTGTTTTGTTTGAGACAAGGCCTCACTATGTAGCCCAGGATGGCCTAGAATTCATGGAGTTCCTCTTGTCTCAGCCTCCCACATGAGATTATAGGCATGTCCTACCACACTCAGCTTTTTTTTTTTTATTAACACCCAGCTTTGATGGCAAAATCTGACCCAAATTCACTTGGAAGCAAAGCTGGAAAAGGCTGCTTGGGTGTGTATTTACCCACACCGTGTAAATAACCCTGCTGCCCTACATAGGACCAATGGCTGTACTTGCAGGCCAGCCTGCTTGCCCTAGAGGGAAGGAAGCTTCTATTTAGCACATGCCACCCTCTCTGTCTACAGCACCACACATCCGGGAGCCCCACTGTGGCCAGCAAGCGGCTGCAGGTTTGGAGTGGGAAGGGGATGGGGTTACCAAGGCTGTCCTGGCCTGGGTGCAGGACAAAGCATGAGGCTCGGGGAGGGGGCTCTGGTGAGTTCAGCCCACCACTCCAACCCACTCCAGCACCACCCACCTCCCTCAAAATTCTACTTGGGGCTGGGTGTGGTGGCACACTCCTGTCATCACAGCACTCGGGAGGCTGAGGCAGGAGGATCACTGTGAGTTCAAGGCCAGCCTGGGCTACATAGTGAGACCCTGTCTCGGAAAACAGAAATTGTACTTGGGCCCCAGGATGAGCATCACCTCCCCATACAGGGGCCCTGGTTGTCCCTCCCCCCACTGAACCTGAGAAGCTTCGAGGCCTCTGTCCAGGTGCTCAGGAGGGAAGTGCCAGTGGCCTCCTCTTTCCGGTCTACCCGGGACAGGGCGAAGGCTGATCTGGGTTGGCATGGGCCAGGAGGCACGGTGGGCACAGGGGGGGTGGCTGGTGGGCTGGCAAGGCCTGGGGCTGCGGATGGGTGGGCAGGCGGGCTATTCTAGTGCCCAGCACAGAGCTGGCACCCCAGGAGCAAGGGACAGAGGGCAGGTGTGCAGAGCAGGCCAGGGCCGAGGCAGGCAGGCTCACCTCCTCCTCCACCAGGCCGTAGCAGGGTGGGCACTCCTGGCAAAGCGTGCCGCCCGCCGTGGGGAAGAAGTTGTCTCGGCAGCGGTCACACTTGTAGCCCATGAAGCCGGGCTGGCACACGCACGTGCTGTTCTCGTGGCACTGGGCCAGGGCGGCGCCCAGTGGGGAGCACCTGCAGGCTGGGGACCAGCGACAGTGGACACGCGGTGCCCCTTGGCCCTGCCCACAGCCTTAGGCCCAGCAGCCGCCAGGCCCTGGGCAGTCACAGGAGCGGAGTCCTGGGCCCCGGCCTGGAGAGTCCCCTCAAAGCCGGACTCTGTCACTGTCCCCGGGGCCTGAGGACCAGCCATGTTCAGGAGCTGCCAGCCTGGGGAAACTGACTGGGAAAACTGAGGCTCACAGAGGCGATATGGCGACCCACACACAGGGATTAACAGTGGCATCGGGGACAGGGGCCTTAGGCTGCCTCGGACACCCCCTCTTCCCCTGCTCCCCGATTCCCAGCCTTCGCAGGCCACTGCCCCTGCATCTGCTGCCCCTCCTCCAGCGCCACATCCCTCTCCCTGGGAGACCTGCGCCCACCCTTGTCCCCTGCAGTCCCCACAGGGCCCAGCTTCCGTACCCCGGCAGCCCTTGATGGAGAAGCCGAAGAAACCCGGCTGACACCTGTCACAGGCCAGGCCTGCAACGCCGGGCCGGCAGGGGCACTGCCCGGTCTCGGGGTGGCACTGCTTCTCCTGGGAGCCCAAGGGGTGACACGCACAGCTGCAACGGGCAAGGGGCCAGGGCTGAGGCCGGCTCTGGGCCACTCCCCCAAACAGAGGCTGGGGGCAGGCGCATCTTGGAGAGGCCACGGCCCTCGCTCAGCCCCGCTGCCCACCTGCGGCAGCCCCTGCCTGGCTGGAGGTCATAGAAGCCGGGGCTGCAGAGGCTGCAGTCCCTGCCGGTCACGTGGGGCAGGCAGGCACACTGGCCAGTCACCGGGTCGCAGGGCATCTGCTCAGCCACCGAGCCCCCCCGGCTGCAACTGCAGGCTGTGGAGGGAGCAGGACAGGGCGTTGGGGAACAACATGGGGGTGGGGGGGGTCTGCAAACCTGGGGGTCCCAAAGAGGCTGAGGAGCTGGGGGAGCCTCAGAGGTGATGCTTACTGAGTCCCTCTGGGAAAAGGGCTCAAGTCTCAGCCATGTGCTAGGCCACTGGAGAAACAGCTGAGGTGGCACAGGCCTGGAATCCCAGCCCTGGGAGGCTGAGGCAGGAGGATCTCAAGTTCAAACCTAACCTGGGAAACTTAGCAACTTAGCGGGACCCTGGCTGAGCCCTGCACTCCCCATTTCTAAGTTTCTAAGGCACCGAAGCTGAAAGGGACCTCAGAGGAGGGCAAGTAAGTCCCGCTTCCGCGGAGAAAAGGGACAGAGAGGGGAGGAATTGGTCGAGGCTGCCCAGCCTCGAAGCTGGCTGGAGAGGATCCCTCGGCCTCTCTCGCGCACCTGAGCCGGGCAGGGGCAAGCAGCAGGGGCCCAGCCGCGGGTACTCCTACTCGCTACTCACGCCTGCACTTGTCCGCGGGCCTAGAGGCCAGGGCGCTGCCGTAGAAGCCCTCCAGGCACTGCTCGCAGCGCTCCCCGGCCGTGCTGTGCAGGCAGCGCAGGCAGCGGCCCGACAGGGGGTCGCAGTTGCCCAGGGCGTTCAGATCCACGTTCCCGCTGCACTGGCACTGGCGGCAGGGCTGGGGGTCTGCGGAGAGCCCCAGCGGGTCCCCAAAGAAGCCATCATCACAGCTCTCACAGCGCCGCCCTGTGCGGAGGAGAGGGGTGAGTGGTGCCAGCCAGCTGTGCCCAGAGGCGGCGTGGGCACGAAGCCACACACACTGCCCAGCCTCCCGGGGCAGAGACGGCCCGGCCAGGCCCCTGCCTGCTGCTTCCTGGCTGTGTGGGGCAGCCGGCCGGCAGCAGGGTCTCCCTGAACTCCAGCCCCATCTGCAGAGCAGGACAAGCAGGGCGTGCCTCCCAGGACTGCAGAGATGGCTCAGGCTCAGGGCCGTGGTTTCTTTCCTTTCCCTTTTGTCTCTGTAGATAGGTTCTTGCTATGGACCTCAGCCTGGCCTCGGACTCATGGTGATCCTCCTGCCTCAGCCTCCTGAGGGCTGGGATTGCAGGCTGTGCAATCTCGCCTGGCTCCCATCACCACTGTGGTCACTGCCTTAACCTCCATCGCCCTCATCTGGAACATGAGCTCACCGTCAGCTTCTCTACAGCCACCATCTGCCACCGTCCTTCCTGTCACCCTTCCTGGCCCTTTACTCTGTGCTCCCTGGGTGGTCAATGTCACCCTCCCGCCCTGCCCTGGGGGGCCATCGCTTCCTGCCTGGGGCCGCCGTGAGCCACACAAGAGCCGGGGAGTGAGGAGGCATTGAGAAGGTGGTGGCCATGGAGGACACGGGGGGGGGGGCGTAAAAGGACACACGTGTGCACTGCATGGCGCCATCCTCCTTTGCAAACACACCCCTCTCTGCATGCATCCAGAGGAAGCAGGTGTTTCGGGGATCCAGAGCCCCAAACTAGCCACGGCCCCCGGGTGGAAAGGAAGTGTATTGGGGTCCTGCCTGGTTACGTTTCTCTTTCTATTGTTACTCTGCTTCCACTGCAGTGAGTGCATACTGATTTCTTTCTTTTTCTTTTTTGGTACCGGGGATCGAACTCAGGACCTTGCACTTGCCAGGCAGGCCGCGGCACTGAGCTACATCCCCGGCCCTACTGATTTCTAATTTAAGAAACAGCAGCTGTCAGCTGGGTGCAGTGGTGCAGGCCTGTAACCCCAGCCCTCTAGGAGGCTGAGGCAGAGGACTGCAAGTTCGAGCCCAACCTGGGCAACTGAGAGACTCAGCAGGACCCTGCCTCCAAATAAAAGATAAAATGTGCTGGGCACAGAGTGCCGGGGAGGATCCTGGGTCCAATCCCCAGCGGTGGGGCAGGGAGGGGAACAGGAATGTGGCATCATCTAGGGGTACGGGGTCTCACTGGGGCAGAGGGAGGGGTTCTGGGTGTCAGTGATGGCGTGGATCCTGCTTGTCCTCAACGCCGTGGAACTGGACACCAAAATGATGGTGAAAGCCGCAGATTTTATGTCACATATTTTACCATGATGAAAAATTAACAATGTGATATACAAAAGCCATTTAATTGCATGCTGTAAGTGGGTGAATTGTTGGGCATGTGAATATCCCAAAAGCTATTAAAAAAAAATCAGGGGCTGGGGATTTAGCTCAGTGGTTCTGCCGCTTGCCTCGCTAGCGGAAGGACCCGAGTTTGATCCCCGGTACAAAAAAAAAAAAAATAAGATGTCGCAGATGGCATGCAGTCCTGCACAGGAATGAGAAATGAGGGATCCTTGGAAAATTGGGGGGCAGGGAGGTTCTGCCTCACGCGCTACCTGATGGCATTTTTTTTAATGCTGAAAGGTGTTTCTGGTGTTTTGAGACAGGGTCTCACTGTGGAGTCCAGGCCAGCCTTGAACTCACTATGTAACCCAGGCTGGCCTCCAGTTTCCAGTGATCCTCCTGCCTCAGCCTCCGGAGTGCTGGGATTGCAGGCGTATGGCACCACACCCAGCTAAAAGTCAAACATTGTACTGGGAGCTTTTCCACCTCTGCTGTGGGTTACAATCTCCCTGGGAACTGGTCAGGACTACAGACCCCCGGGCTCCACCTGAAGCCACTGAACCCGGCTCCACGGGGTCAGGAACCAATGTGGCCTTTTCAGAGCTCTCCGGATGTGCCCGGGGTTGTGACAGCAACACTCACATGCCGGGGCCTTGACTGTGGGGCTTTCCCAAGAAGTCACCCCTGCCAGCCCTAGCTGGGCTTCCCCCTCTGGCCACACCCCAGGCCTGGGACCCCAGCCCTGGAGCCCAGGCAGAATCAGGGCCTGGGGCCTCGGTCTCCCCATGGACCAGGGCCCGTGGCACAAGCCACTCACCTCTCCGGCCCCGTGGGCAGTGTGTACACACCACCTCGCCGCTCTCCGGGATGGCAGTGCAGGCCGACTGGCCCGGACAGGGACAAGGCTTGCAGTCGTCGGCTCGGCCCTTGAAGGGGTTGCCATAGAAACCTGGCAGGCAGTGCTCACAGGAGGGGCCCTCAGTGTGGTGGCTGCACAGGCAGGTCCCTGAGGGGCAGGACAAGCAGCCACTGGCACCACATCAGCCCAGGACACCCCAAGAGGGTGCATATCCTGTGAAGACGCTCATCCGGGGGAGGAGAGGGGTGGGGACCCAAACACCCTGGGTTCGCAGCCACCACTTGGTGCCGGGCCCAGCCCAGGAGAATCATCCAGCATTTGCCTCACTGTCCTCAACCACAGAACAGGAATCATCGCAGAACTGACCTTAGGGGGATTTTGTGGGGCTCAGGCAGCTCACGGGCCCTGCACCTGCTGGGCAACGTGCTCAGCGTCTCTGTCATCACTAGTGGTTCATTCCAGAGCTACCCCCGAGGCACTGGGGCTCAGCCAGCTCCTTTATCAGTGGCACCCAGGGGAGCTCCACCTCTGATCTACATCCCCAGTCCTTTTTATTTTTTGTTTTGAGGCAGGGTCTAAGTTTCCCAGGGTGGCCTGGAAATTGCGATCCTCCTGCCTCAGCCTTCCAAGTAGCTGGGAGTATAGGTGGGTAACCCCCACCCTGCTCTCTGTGTCCTCTGAATGTGTCCTCAAAAGTGCCACCTGCTCCAGGCCCATGGGTGGGGGTGGAGGGGGTGTGTCCAGCCCCTCCAGCACCTGCTGGCCATGTGCCCCAGGTGCGGTCTCCCTGTCTGGTCCTCTATGGGTGGGGCCGGCAGCTGGAAGTGACCAGCTGCCTTGGGTGGCCGGGCTGGTGGGAGGTGCGACTCTGTCGCTCACTGGCCCTGGGGCTGCCCGGCACCTCAGGTCCCTCCCTGTGTGATGGGACAACAATGGTGCAGGTGTCACAGTGTGGTGCACAGAAGGTGCTGGCGTGAGCAGCAGGCTGGTGACAAGATTTGCTATTTCCCAGTGTTCTAAGTGTAAGGACTTTGGTCACCTGCATTTCCCCAGGGCTCGGTCTGTCAGTGAGGCCGAGCTGCGGTGTACACCGGGTCTGTCTTGGGGCTTGGGCAGTGTGTGAGCTTACTGTTCCCACCTCACAGGTTGGCTCAGGGAGGGCAGTGACTTGCCCAAGGCCACAGCCACTGAGGGCCGGACTGGCATGTCTGTGGCTCTGGACCACCCCGGGAGCTGCTGTCCCGTGTGGCCTGTGAATGCCCTCCTGCCGTGGTCACCTGTCACGGTAATGCTTCTGCTTTTTTGTTTTTTGAGACAGGGTCTCGCTGTGTAGTTTAGGCTGGTGTTGAACTCACTATCTAGCCCAGGCTGGCCTCGAATTTGTGGTGATCCTCCTGCCTCAGCCTTCCAGTGCTGGATTATAGGCGTGCACCACCACACCTGGCAGCCTCTGCCTTTCTGTACCGAACTGATGCCTGGCAGAGCCCCTGAGGCCTTCGCTGAGCTCCTGGAGGAGGGGACTAGTCCAGAGAGGGGGTGGGTGTTGGGACCAACAGCCTGCAGGGTGGCCAGTGGGAGGCCTCACCGGATGCACACTCGGTCCTCTGCCTAGAGCTGACATGCAGCTTCGTGCACGGCTCTTACTAAGCTAGGAGATGCCCAGGCAGGGGCATGAGCATGGCCAGGCTGACCCCGTGTGGGCCCATACAGTACTCATCTCACTGTAGCTAGGTGCCCTGAGGGTGGGGTGCCAGGGACTCACCTGTATTGGGGTCACAGGTGCCATGCTGGTTACAGGTACAGGGAACACAGGAGGCATAGGGACCCCCTCGGGGCGTCTCCCTCTTGTATCCTGGAGCACAGGATTCGCAGAACTGGCCCATGTAGCCCTGGGGACACGAGCAAGTCTCCACCCAGGTGGCTGGTGGGGACAGTCCTTGCCAGGCCCGAGCTGAAGTGAGCCGCACCTCACTCAGGAGTGCCGGACCTGCAGAGCAAGGAGAGGGGAGCTACGGGCCTGTCCTGTCTACACAGGGGGCTGAGAATCAGCTGTGATTTTACACAGCCACATTTTCAGAACGAGAAATAGAAGAGGGGCTGGAGGTAGAAGAGGTGTGATAAAAAATACAGCAAATGTTTAAATTTTTAAAAATGTCTTACAGTAAAAGACACGTTGCCATGAACCTCTTTAAAATCCCCCTAGCTCAGAACACACGCATCCCACTGTCCTCGCCACTTTCTGAGCAGCTCTGGAGTCCTCTTTCCTGAGCATCTTCACAAAGGGTGATAAAAAAGAAATAAAGTGACTGCTGCCGAGCACCATCCACCAGAAAGGGAGCTCATAAAGACAGGATTCTGTGTCCTCATCCACCTTGTTCACGGATCAGGCACCGTGTGACTTCTGGCTCCTCCCCAAAGTCACAAGTGAGACTCAGGACTTCCAGGCAGTCACAAGAGTGCAACTAAAAAACCCAGGAAAGAGGACTCCAGAGCTGCTGCAGGAAGTGGTGAGGACGGTGGGATGAGTGTGTTCCACGTGACGGGGAGGAATTCGAGGGGGATTTCTGGCAATGTGTCTTTGACTGTAATACATTTTTAAACACACCCCAGCCAGTCGTAGAAGACATGCTAAGCACATGTGAGGCCGCAGGTTCCATTCCCAGCACCCCAACAGAGATGATTGGAGAATTTCATGGGAAAATGTCCATTCTTGTGGGATATTAAAGGTACACCAATTTAAGTATCAAAGAACCATCCCCAACCCCCAGATTGGGAAACATTTTAAAGACCAATTATAGCCAGATGTGGTGTCGCATGCCCATGATCCCAGCACTTTGGAGGCTGAGGCAGGAGGATTGCCATGAGTTTGAGGCTAGCTTGGGCCACATAGTGAGTTCAAGGTCAACCTGAACAATGTGGTGAGACCCCATCTAAAAAATCAATCAATCAATCAATCAATCAATCTATATATATTTATGATGGAAGATCAGGACATGGAGAGCTCACAGGGCCTGCCTGGAGCTGGTGGTACCCCTGGACAAGGTTTAAAGTGTATTTCCTAAGCTTTTAAGTAATATAAAAGGTATGGACGCTAATGAATATAACAGCTCAGTAATTTAAATGTTTCTTTTAATGGGAGGATTTTGATTGAAAAGAAGCTAAGTGACATGGAAATGACAGTGTAATTTCTTATCTGCAAGGCAAGTGAGCATTTTCTATTCAAGTGAACAATGTGCTCACTTTGAAAATAAAGAAATGTGACATTTGCGGGGGGGGAACCCAGCCAGGTATGGCTGTAGGAACGCAAAGTAGGAGGTGCTGCTTCTAGTAGCTGAGGAGTAGAGGCTCCTATCAGACCAACCTTTGCGGAAAAAAAAAAAAAAGAACAAAAAAATTAAATAAATAACTATCAACTCTGGGCAAAATATTAAAATAAAGGATGTGTGAATATCGGAGGCAGATGGCAGCAGATGATGCCACTCATCACAACAGAGGCAAGGACGGTCTTTCGGAGGGGAAGCTTGGCAGCTTCTATCAAAATCTAAAATGTGTGCTCTGGGCCTCATGTTTCCGTCTCCAGCTGCTGCACTGAGGGAATTCATGCAGGATGCACTCAGGCCTTGCGAGAGTCCACCTGAGGCCCTGTGTGTCCTGGGGAGCCCACGCATGGAGGTGTCTGTCGCTAGGGGCTGGTGGAGCCCTCTTGGGGGCATCTGCACCACGGAGTCCCACGAAGGGGCAGAGAGAAGCAGCCTTTTCTATGTGTGATGGCGAGGAGCATCACCAAGGTACTGTCAGCAGAAGAAACCGGCCTCAGAATACTGCACTGTGCAATCCAATTTCTACATTGTTTGGGGGGCAGAGAGTGGAGACCGGGTCTTGCTATGTATTCCTTGGACTCTAGGTAACCCTGGCCAGCCTCAAACTAACAGGGGTCCTCCTGCCTCAGCCTCCGGGTGCTGGGATGACAGGCATGAGCCACCATGCCTGGCTCAAATGTCTATATTAAAGACACAGCAAAAGGAAGCTGCACATGGAAAAGTTGAAAAGCGATGTGGCCCCCCAAATGGGATCCATGGGAAAGGCTTGGGGTTGGGCTCTAGGGGAAGGGTCGACGCGTCCGCCTCCGTCTCCACCATACTAGGCGCCTGGCACAGGGGCACCTGGCGTGGAGGAGAAGGCGCCCTGTGGTGCCTGTGACCAGACGCCAAGGGAATGGCTAGAGGAGGTGCTGGGAGAGCAGAAGTGAGATTTCTGGGGCAGAGGAGGAAAGGGGGCGGCTTGGGGGTCCTGGGGCTGTCAAGGGTGGGGGCCCATGCAGTGAGACCACAGAGGGGGCTGGAACCCGAGGGGCCCGAGGACAGCTGGTCAACTAAGCCACAGGCTCCCAGAACCACCCCTGGGATCCGGTGATGGCCTTTGGTTGTCATGATGGCAGGGACACAGGGGCCAGAGATGCCCTGACTCACAGTGAATAGAAACTGTCTCTGTGACTTGCCAACGTCCTATTGGATGCCCAAAGGGCAGAAACATCCCTCCGTAAACATCTGAGCCAGCCAGGCGTGGTGACATGCACCTGTCATCCCAGCACTCTGGGAGGATGAGGCAGGAGGATTTCAGGTTTGAGCCCAACTTGGGGAACTTAGGGAGAACTTGTCTCAAAATAAAAAAATAAAACAGGGCTGGGGATGTAGCTCAGTGTGAAGGGCCTGAGTAGCTTCCCAACTCATAATCCCATTTAGTGATGACTTAGATGTGACAAACCTAAAGGACATGAAGAATAAGGGGCAGTAGTATCCCATGGGACATCTGACACCTGACACTGTGGCTTTACCACGAACGAGCAGTCACCCTGCCAAGTACCTTCCTCCAATGAAGCAACAAAACCAAACCACTGAGGCTAAGGAAATCTTTTAAAAGGACCACGATGAACAGAGCGGTCGAGATGAGCCACCCCTGCCACCCTCCTGGTTCTCCTCTGGCCACCATCCTTGTCCTTTGAGAGTGTCCCCATACAACACCACACATGAGGTGTGATCAAAATGCATGGTGACTGTTCACACTTTAAAATTTGTTACAGGAAAAGACACAGGGCCAGGAATCCCTCTCAAAATCTTCCCTCTGCTTTGAGCACACGGATCCCACCGTCCTGGCCACTTCCTGCAGCGGCTCTGCAGTCCTCTTTCCTGGGGGTCTTTGATTGCACTGCTGTGGCTGTCTCAGTGTCCTGCACTGATGTGAAGCGTTGCCCTATCGCGGTCACTTTGGCTTTGGGGAGGAGCCCGAAGTCCCTCAGTGCCAGATCTGGTGAACGAGGTGGATGAGGACGCAGCGTCATGTTTTTATGAGCTGCCCTTCGTGTCGGGTGGTGCTCGGCAGCAGCATTCACCATATTTCGTTTTTGTCACACCTTGAACATACACTCATGAAAGAGGACTTCTGGAGCTGCTTTAGAAAGCAGCAAGAACCACGGGATAAGTGTGTTCAAAGCGGGAGGGGGTTCATCTTAAAGGGGATTAGTGACAATATGTTTTTTACGGTAACAATTTTTTTTTTAAATGTACACCTGCACCATACATTTTTTTTTTTTGGTACCAGGGATCGAACTCAGGTCCTTGCGCTTGCGCAGCAGGCAGTGACACCACTGAGCTGAATCCCAGGCCCAGCACCACACATTTTGATCTTACCGTGTATGTAAACCCCCGGTGACCGCTGCCCTAAGCCCCGCTGAATTCCAGCACCAGACACTCACAGCGGCCCTGCACCGCCTGCTGCGTGACAAATGGCTTCTGAGCTTGTTCCTCTGGAACCCAGACTGACTCACGGCAGCAGGGACTGTGACCCCTTCCTCACGTATTCCAGCGCGCGCATGCCTGAACGCCAACCATCTGAATTCGCATTTTTTTCTTTTTGTAGTGCCGGGGGTTTGATCCAGGATACATCCCTATCCCTTTTTATTTTGTGGGGACAAATCTCGCTAAGATCCCCACGCTGGACTTTAATTCATGATCCTCCTGCCTCAGTCTTCCAAGCAGCTGGAATAACAGGTGTGTGCCACCATGCCCAGCACAGAGGATTTTTAAAAATACCATTTCATTTCCTTTTCTGTATTCTGCATATTATAGGTAGTGATTTTTTGGAATGCATGTAAGTAGGTTGCAACCAGGAACAAATCAGAGGTTAACTGTCAATTGCGAGGGCCCAGGGTACGAGATGGTGACAAACACTGGCTGATGTGACAACGTGAGCCCCTCTTTTGGGAATTAAAAAAAAAAGGCCTGCTCCTGGGACAGCTTAGGTGCATGAATGACCAGCAAGGGACCTGCGCTCCCCGGAAACCGGCAGGGCAGTGACAGGGGACCACACCCAAGGCACCCGGCTGCTTTGCTGGACACACTCCTGCCCCCACCTGCCAGTCCAGGCCCCACTCTGCCCTCAGCCACCATGCCTGCTGCTTTTATGGGTTACAAGACCTAGCTGGGCACAGTTGTGCATGACTGTCATCCCAGCCCTCAGTAGGCTGAGGCAGGGGGATCTCTGTGAGTTCAAGGCCAGTTTGAACTACATAGTGAGATCCTGTCTCAAAAACAAATACCCAGGCGGAGTTCATCTTGGCAAAGCGGGGACAGTCACCGTCCTGCTGTGGGGACTCAACATAGCCATACAGGCAGGAGCCCAGCCCACTATCCTCGGGGACATGCTGTCACCACTGACCAGAAGAGCTTGGGCCTTGGCCGCTGGCCCGGATGCGCAGAGCGGTGAGGTTGGCGAGGATCCGCTGGAAGTGGAAGGCTGGCAGCGGGGGCTCTGCCTCCTCGGAGGTCTCCTGCAGGCTGTGGGGAGAGAGGTCAATGGGGACCCTGGTGTGGGCAGTCTGGGGGCCCTGCAGCGTGTCTGGGTCCCACATCTGTCTCTCGGGGCCCAGGAGGACACTTACAGGAAGTGGAGCTGTGCCTGCCCTGGCTGCCCGGCGTCCTGGGGTGCCGACTGGCTGGAGGGCCTCAGAGCCAGAGCCAGGCCCGCTCCTTCCAGCCTCAGCTGAGCTGGCGGTGGGGAGCCCCCGGGGGGCACCTGGAAGGTCAGCGTGAGCGGCTGCCCGTAGCTGAGCCGCTGGTCTCCCAGGAACAGCTCTGGGGACAAGAGAGGGCCTTGAGGACCTTCAGAGGCTTCCCCGAGCTCTCTCCAAGTGGCTGCACTCATCTATCAGCAAGCAAACTTTCCAGCCAGAAACGAACGCGGCAGGGGGAGGCTGGGCTGCCTGCGTCCCCCACACGGTGGTGCCAGCGTGCCACCCAGGCGCAGGGGCACGCTGAGCACTCTGGCCCTGCTCTCCTGACAGTCCCATTCATTTTCTGGCACTGGAGACTGAACCCACGGCCTTCACACTGAGCCACATCCCCAGCATTTTTCATTTTTTATTTTGAGACAGGGTCTCGCTAAGTTGCCCAGGCTGGGCTCCAACTTGCCATCCTCCTGTCCCAGCCTCCCAGAGTGCCGGGATGACAGTGTGCGCGACACACCCGGCCTCACCTCTTCTTTATTACCGTGTCCTGTTCCATCCTTACTAACAATGAAAATCAAACTGTCACCCGGCAGCGGCGGGACACGAACCCGGGGAGTCTGCCCCCCCCCCCGGCTGCCAGGTACCTGGTGCTGTGAGCTCCTCGTCTTCGGGGCCCAGGAGGACCCCACCCGGGCTCCATCTTGCGGGCTGCTCTGCGCCCCCTGTGCCCCTGGCGCGCCAGGCCCCGGCTCCTAGACAGCAAACAGATCAGACCTTCACTTGTGTGAGGCAGGGAGCGTGGGTCGCTCAGGGCCCAGCTCCGCGGGGGCGGTCGGACGTCGGGTCTGCCTGGCCTGAGGAAGGGGGCTGCGTCCAACCTGCGGACCCAGCCTCGAGGACGCGGACGTGGGGACCATCGGAAGTCGGGTCCCGCATTCTGCACGGTGTCCAGCAGAGGGCGCTCTAGCCCCGTGTCTCGAGCCACCACTGCGGTTCTCTCGCTGGGATGCCCCGCTCCTCCCTGGGGGACAGGCGGCAGTGGGGTCCTCCGTGGGGCCCACACAGGCTCTGATTTAATGCAGAGACCCGAGCTCTGCTGATTTCCTGCTCCAGAGATGTGGCGGTGCCCCTGAATCGGGACCCCCTCCCCCCAGGGCTGCTCAGTGAGAAAGCAGAGGACCGGAGGCCCAGCAATGGGCCCTGGCACCTGTGAACTGGGACGGGAGCTTCCACCTGTCGGCACCCTGAGACCTCTGCGCGCACGCAGCTCAGCACCCTGCTTGCCACACAGCAGGAGCGCAATAAGCGCAGGCCCCAGACGGAGCCTGGAACCCTGCGTTGAGGGCACCAAGGAGCTAGTCCTCACACCCGCAGGTCCAGCGTGTGCTAGGCACCCAGCCTGCCAACGCTACCCATGGTTCAACCCCTGGGGGTCGGGAGGGCCCTTGAGGGCCTGTGGCTCTCCTCTCCACAGGGTCACGGTGGGTGGGCCGTCCAGCCGGGCAGCACTGCGGCACTGCTCACCCTGGCGAAGGCTGGAGAAGACGTGATGCACCTGGAATCCAGCGGTGGCCGTGCACACCTTGGAGTGGCCATAGCAGAAGCAGCTGCTGCAGCCGGCTGGGTTGTGGGGCTGCAGGTTAAACGTCCCTGGGCGACATCTGGGAGGGATGTGAGACAGGCCGGGGGCCAGGTGAACCAACCAGGAAGGGCCGGGCCAGGGGTCCCTGCAAGGCTAATGTGACCCCAGGGCCACTGGGGAAAATGAAAAGTTTATATGTTTTTAAACTGGCTGTGGTGCCGGGGATCTAGCTCAGTGGTTTCGGTGCCTGCCTCGCAAGCACAAGGTCCCGAGTTTGATCCCCAGGACAAAAAAAAAATCATCATCATCATAAACTGGTTGTGGTAGTGCACAGCTGTAATCTCAGCACTCTGGGAAGCTGAGGCAGGAGGATGTCAAGTTTGAGCCCAGCTTGGGCAACTTAGCAACTTAGTGGAGACCCTATTGCAAAATTAAAACATTAGAAAAGGGCTGGGTATGTAACTCAGGGTACGTAGCCCTGGGTTCCATCCTCAGTAACTAACACACACACACCTGTACATAGATATCAAAACGACGAGGAGTTGTAAAGATAGCAGGGCAGCTCCCATACGCACTTCCCCTGATGCTGCTCGATCAGGGATTGAAACCCCGGATAACAGCGGCTAAAGTTAACTGGATCCCAGGCAGCATCAGGATTTCTCCCGGAACTTTCTTTCCAGGATCCCACCCAGGACCCAGCACTGCACTTAGCTGCCTGTGTCTCCTTCAATCTGGAGCAGCTTCTTAGCCTTTCCTCGTCTCTCTTGACCTTGAACTTTCAAAAACAGCGCTGCTCAGGTGCACTTTATCTTTAAATTTTGAGACAGGGGTCTCACTAAATCACTCAGAACATCCTCCTGCCTCAGCCTCCCAGAGTGCTAGGATTACCAGCGTGTGCCACCAGCCCTGGCTCAGGTGTATTTGAGACGCCCTTCACTTTACACTTGCCTGTCTGATGTTTTCTCATGAGCCTGGGGTTGTGGGTTTGGGGAAGAAATGGACTGAGGTGAAGCGTCTTTCTCATTACCCGCATAGGGACACAAAACCCACGTGACATGGGCAGGAATGTGACCCTCCACTCCCTGGCTCAGGTGCCCCTGCAGGGCTTCTCCAGCTCTCCGTCGCTGAGCTCTAATCCCTAGAAGCCCTCACTGATCCAGCGCACTCAAGGGAGGGAGTTGTGCGCCATCTCCTGGCCGGGGGAGGTAGTGAGGAACTTGCATCCGAACACCTAACAAACCCTTGGGAGGAGACGCAAGTATCTCACTAACATCCGCGTTCAGCTGCGGCTTCAGCCTGCACCAGTCCTTACCTCGATGTTCGAACACAGCCTTTCCTTTCCCTCCACACTGATGATTTGGAATTCTGCAAGCAGGCTTTGTCCTGTTACCTCGTCTATTTATTGGTTCAGTCATCTGTTTACCTCAGTGTGGAGTTGTATTTACTTATTCTCTCGCTTATAATGCGATCCTACGTTATTTATTTTGTTACTCAAACTATTCCAGCTTTGGGAGCTGCGTCAGGGGGCTCCTGTGACCTTCCACATGTCCCCCGGCCCGCTGTGGGTTCCGGGAGGTTTGTGTGGCGCTGGGGATGGAACCCAGGGCCTCCCGCTGTGGAGCCCCAGCCCCAGGCCTGGGTTTGGTTAAGCAGTTCCTTGATTTCAGGCTCGTCTAGTCTTTGCCCTGCCAGCCCTGAACCAGGATTTCTCAGGCAGCCCTTGGGAAGCCCCGCGTTACAAACACAGATTCCTCGGTTATTCTCCCAGGGCTGTGTCCAGCAGGCCTGGTGAGGGCTCTGATTCACCCCATGCAAGCTTGGTGAGCTCACCCCCCAGCCCCCTGGCTTCACAAGTGGATAAACCGAGGCTTGGAGGAGTGGCCCACTCAGGACCATGAGGGAGTTGGGCAGAGCTGAGGGAGCCCCCAGGACTCCGCCCTGTACCTGAGGTGCCTCTGGGGATGAAGACCTGAGACACAGTGCCTGGGGCCGCCTGGGGCTGGCCAGCGTGACAGCCAAGGCCAAGACCAGCCAGGCGCGCCTGGCAAAGGCTTCGGCTGTCAGACACGGGGCCGGGAAGTGTGTGGCCAAGGAGGCAAAGCCGTGGCCTCTGCTGGCACCACTGCCTGAACACTTGCAAGTGGAAGCTCATGGGACACATGGCCTTGGGAAAGCGCTTTTGTCTTATTGAGTTTCAAATGCTCCATTTGTACCATGATAGGGGTGCAAGGATGGCAAATGCTCCAACCTTTGCATAATTGTAAGGTCAGGCCTTCTTGCACCAGAGCACTGAGAAGGATCCTGAGGTTGGCATAGGGCTCACAGTAAAGGCTGCTGTGCTACATTAGTAATGTTTTCCATAGGTGTATAATGGGAGGCTGTGGTGATAGCACTCCACTAGCGATGTCTGCCATGAGTTTGGAATGGGAAGGCTGTGATGGTGTTCCATTTGTGATGTCTGCTCTGGATGTGGAATGGGAGGGCTATGATGGCAGTGCTCCATTAGTAATGTCTGCTGTGGATGTAGAATGAGAGGTCTGAGATAACAGTGCTCTCTTAGTGGTTCTGCTGTGGATGTGGAATGGACGGCTGTGGTGTTAGTATCATATATTTGCTACCAGTATTAGATAAACTCTTCCTATTCTTTTTAGTTCTTTCTTTTTTTCTCAGGGTTCTTTTGTTGTTCTTGCTGTTGGTCTCACTACATAGTCCAGGCTCGCCTTGAACTTGTGGTGTTCCTCCTGCCTCAGCCTCCCTAGTGCTGGGATTAGAGGCATGCACCATCACGCCTGGCCTTCTCAGCATTCTGAGTTTGGAAAAGAAGATGTATTTTCTCAGCTCAGGAAGCACCAGCGGTGTTGGACCAAAGTATAAACCATGTTCTGAAGCCTCGGGGCGGCTCCGCAGATGGCAGATCCAAGGTGCTCCTGGAAGGTGTGGGGCGACAGGGTTGCCCCATCTATGAGGACCATCCATCCCCCTGCTCCTCCCGACTCTACGTCCTTGGTGCCTCGTCAGTGACCCCACGGTCACGTCCAGCAGCTCTCTGTCGAGGGGCTCACCCACCTGTCACACAGGCTGCCTTCCACATTCTCTTTGCAGGGGCAGCGCCCACTGCGGGGGTCACAGGTGTCCAGGCTGCCAGCAGCATTGCAGGTGCAGGGTCTGCCAAAGAGCCAGGATGGGGACAGGTGTCCAAGAAGTGCCCCTGCACTGGCCGTGCAGTGACACCCCGGCCACAGCCTGCTCCTTCCTCCCCATCCTCACCAGTATCCACGCCCCACTCTTCCGCCTTCACCTCCCTTCCACCCACTCAGCCTGCGCTGAGCAGCCTTCCAGCTGCCACCCATCTGCTCACCCTTCCTTCCTTCCTCCCTTACCCTCCCTCCACCCATTCACCTGGCCATCCAGACAACCACCCATCCATCCATCCTCCCGTCCATCCATCCATCCATCCACCCACCCACCCATCCTCCATTCCTTTCATCCATCCATGCACCCATCTGCTCGCCCATCTCCTACTCATCCAACAAGCCTCGGCTCCTGCCCTCACAGATCCCACTGTCCAGTGAGGACAGACAGGCAGATGCTGCACTGTGACACATGCAGCGGGAGGGGATGGACAAGAAGTGTGGCAGCACCACAGATGGCGTCTGGCCAGCCTGGAGAGGAAGCAGTGGGTAGGGGCAGAGGGGGCTTCCCGAGGGTGTAGTGCCTCAGCTGAGAACCAAACAATGAGCAGGAGTTTGCCACACCCAGGCTGGGGAAGGTGGGGCTGGGGAGGAGAGGCTCTGGGGTAGATGAACAGTACGTGCAAAGGTCCGGAGGCCAGGACCTGGGGAAACAGCTGGGTCCTCATGTCAGGGGCAGTTTTGTGGCCAGAGCCATCAAGTATTTTGCCAGAAAGCTGAGACTCCTCCTCAGACCCAGCTTTTCAAATAATAAAGATGTACACCTGTCCCTCCTGCCCCCTCCCCATCTGGAGCCGCCCTCCACCCCAATATGGGCTGGCTTTGCAGAACAGGGCCCCTGCCTCCTGTCATCCTCTGGGGTCTCAGCCTCCCCAGGGACAGGTACCTTTCCTCCTGCAGGATAAGAAACGACCCAGGGGAGGTGGGTGGGGACAGCTGGGGTCTCTCCGCCCTACCTGCAGCCGCCCTCACTGAGGGAGTGGAACCCGGGCAGGCAGCGGTCACACTTCCAGCCGGTCACTGAGGGCTTGCAGGGGCAGGTGCCTGAGGCATCGCACTGGAGGCGCCAGGAGCCTGGAGAGGGAGGCGCTGGGCAGCAGCGGCCAAGGCCAGCTGGAGTGGGGGGCTGGCCAGGGCCACTCACCTGCTGGGTGGCAGTCGCAGGGCCGGCACGGTGCCCTCTGATCCCAGCGATAGAAGTTCTCCTCACAGCGCTCGCAGTGCGGCCCGGCCGTGTGGTCGAGGCAGTGGTGGCAGCGCCCGCCTCGGCCCGTGCTGCGGAAGAGCTCGAGGTCAAAGGTGCAGTCCTTGGAGCGGCCGCTGCAGCTGCAGGCTGTGGGCAGGAGGGGCAGAGGCGTGCGTGAGCCACCCTGGCCGAGCAGGAGGGGGCTCTGTGCCAGTCTCCTCGCACTGGACAAGCAGGCTGCTCAGGGCGAGAGTGCCCAGGATGGAGTTCAGGCTCAGCTTGGTCAAGGACAAGGGGACTGACTGACTCATCCTCCAAAAACTCAGTTAGGGTCTCAGGACAAGGAGGACCCCATACTAAACAAGCCCAAATCACGTGTGCATGGAGGAAGTCACTGCTACACTGAATGCGAGGGCCGGGTGGGAGGGCACTAGCCCAGAAAAGGGAGGCTGAGCAGGCGGCGTGTGGTGTGCAGCACGGGGCAGTTGAGGAGTCAGACAGGCAGGGGCCGGCTGCTGAGGTGAGCAGTCTTTGCCGGGCGCAAGGGGCTCTGGACGGTTTCAGTACCTTGGTCCCGAGATGCCTCGGGGATCATCGTCCTCACCTCGCCCCTGAAGCGCCATGAAATATCTCGCTTTTATCATTGCTTTGGCATTGTTCTAGTATGGCACAAAAGACACCTTTCTTTCTTTCTTTCCTTCTTTTTTTTGGTACCGGAGATCGAACTCAGGACCTTGTGCTGGCGAGGCAGGCGGTGGCACCGCTGAGCTACATCCCCGGCCCAAAGGACACCTTTCTACTTGCAGCTTCCCATTCTTGGTGGTGTCTGCACTTACACCCTACGGCAGGAGTGCACACAGACACGACCCCCGACACTCACGCAGGCACTCGTTGGCGGCCTGGGCGGTGCCCCGGGCCCACGGGCGGTCCTGGAAGAAGGGCAGGCAGCGCTCGCAGTTGGCGCCCGTGGTGTTGTGCTGGCACCGGCAGACCAGCCGCCCGGCCGCGTCGGGACTGCACTCGCTGGCGTGCCCGTTGCACTTGCACCTGGGGAGGAACAGGGCAGAGGGGACCTGGGCACGGCGGGGCATGGGTGCCCTGGGGTCGCTCTGTCCCTGCTGTGCGTGCCCCAATTCCACCCCGGCCACGAGTGCCCACTGTCCACCTGGGCAGCGCTGGCAGAGAAGTGACCGCACCGGCTGGCGTAAGTTCTGTGCACGACCAAAGCCGCTTCATCCCCACCCCGAGCCTACGGATGCCCATCAGGAAGACAAGGACACCGAGGGCCAGCTAGGGCCTGGGAGGGACCCCAGCAGAGTCACCTCGGTCTTGCGGTCGGGGTGCAGGGGGCACAGGCAGTGGTGTGGGGCCCAGGCAGGCCCCCTCAGCTGTGTCTGAGGGGACAAAAGAGGATAGCTCAGACACATCCCAAATCCCCAGGACTCTGGGGCAGCCCCGGCCTGCGTCCTCACAGGACCCCAGGTCAGGAGTCCCATGGATCCGGCCAGGACTCAGAGGGGCTGGGGGACAACTTGGCGTCCTTGGTGAAGTTGGACCCCACGCAGCCACCGTCCCTATCCAGAGCAGCCGGGTGCAGCCCCAGCCAACCCCGGGCGGCCCCAGACCAAGCAGGAAGCTGGAATCCTCACCGGAGCCTCACATGGAGGCAGCAGAGACCATTTCTGTCCCCACATCCCAGGTGAGCAAGCTGAGAAGTGGCAGACGCTGAGGGGCAGAGCTCCAGCTGAGGTGGTGCTGCCTGGCTCCCTGCTACTGAGCTTGGGGCCACAGCGCCGACCAGCTGCTGAGCCTGCAGGTCCCCAAGCTTTCCCTGGTTTGGGGACATGGGGCATGGGAAAGACCCACAGTTCTGCTTGCCCACGGGCCCAGGGTGGGCAGCCAGCACCTCACATTGCCAGCACGGGTGAGGCGGGCACCGGCCATCTTGGGAGACAGTGGTCAGGAAAGTGACGAGGGACCGCCCTGTCCCGAGAGGGTGTCACGGACTCTCCTCCCCCTGAAGCCCCCGAGCGGAGGAAGGTGCCTTCTAGCCCTCCAGCTGCCGGGCCACCTGTTCCATCCCCGAGAGGACAGCAGCCTGCCCAGCCAGCTGCGGTCTGAGGGTGGGCCCGCTGCACAGCTGGGGCCCACATGTTCTCCGGCGGGAAGGCCTGAGGGCAGGCACCGTCCCGGGAGGTCCAACCTGACCACGGGTCAGGGGTCTGCCCCAGCTTCCCCGGAGCTCGCAGACACCCTGAAATCCAGGCACTGGCCACATCCCTTCCCGTCCTCCAACGCCACCCCGGTGTCTCCGAACCCTGGGCCCCAGCGCGGGTCACCGTTCTCACTGTCCACTTCCACAGCCCATCAGGGGACACGTGGAGCTGCCGTTCCATCCCACGTGGCTCCTGCCCCTCCCTCCCGGCTGGCCGGGACTGCAGGGCCAAATTGCCTGGCTCCCACCCAACTGCAGAGGTGGACTCGGCTCTCCTCAGCTTGCTGGGTCCTCCTGCACCCGACCCCATCAGTCCCTGGCTGCACTGTGACAGCCTCTCACGGACCACAGGGTGGGGGTGCGTGGCCCACAGCCCTGACCCCTTCTGCCTCAGCCTCCCCTCCCCTGCTGCACTGCCTTCACATGTGCCCAGACTCAGTGTGAGGCCACTCCCTGTCCTTGGCACCCCGTCCTCATGAATCCGGGGCACGCTGACATGTTCCCAGCCACCACTGGCTCCTGTCTGCCACCCCAGGAGGCTGGCAGGAACACACTGTCTCTCTCCATCTCCTTCCTCGATAGGCACATGCAGAAGATGCCGTCCTGCCTCCCTCTGGGCTTGACTGCTCCAGACGCCCTGGGAGGCAGTAATGTGATGAGGTGGACAAGGATGGAGGCTGCACCTCGGGTGCCTGCTTCCTGGCACGAGCAGGTGCAGGAAACCAAGTGGCCACAGGCTGTTCTCACCAGACCCCAGCCACTGCTGAGAGGCCCTGGCACCGGGGCTGGCATCAGTGCAGGGTGTCTCTCTCTGGGCTGGGCAGTCACATGTGCCAAACAAGAAGGGGGCAGGGACCCGGTCCAGAGAACAGCAGGTACAAGGCGAGGGCTCGAAGGGCAGAACCAGCGAAGGGCAGAGAGTGCGCTGGAGCCGGCTCGAAGGCCTCACATGGGGCTGGGTCTGTCCCTCCTGTGCTCCGGGTCACCAAGCTGCCTCGCCACCTCACAGCAGCCACCAGCAGTCCTGACACGGCCCCTCCTCTGCTCTGGTGCCCACGTGGCCCCACCTACCTGCCGCCCACTGAGAAGTCGGACACGGCATAGTAGTAGGACTGCAGCACCCTGGGGTCCCTGAAGATATCGTCCCCGAACGTGTTGAGCCGATCTAGAGAGACGAGGAGCTCGGTGCTGGTGACCCAGTCCTGGCGGGGAGGGGGACCCCGTCAGCTGGCCCACAGGGCCGGCCAAGCTGGGACAAGGCCCAAGGATAGGGCAGAGCTAGGAGCCTGGGGCCACAGGGGTGCCTCCATCTGCCTGTCTGGGGAATGGGACAGGGCAGTGCCACCCCATGAGGCTGCGGGAGGAGGGTGCCCGTGTGGCAGTGAGCAGCAGGGTCCGAGGCGGGCAGGGGCTCAGCAGGCCCTACGGTGCAGGGTCCCCTGCCTTCTCCAGCCACTCCCCCCATCTAGAGGACAGGAGACAGCTGCTGGGCCCGGAGACCCTGCCCTACGCCCAGGCCTGGCAGGGGCTGCAGGACTCCCAGCTCATCCCTGCAGAAGCCCCCAGCACCCCATGACACCTCTCCCAACTGGGTGTAACCCACAAGGGCGAGACCCAGGTCCTCCACCCTCGCTGTGTCCCCAGGCCTGGGCCCCGCCTGGCACACAGCTGGCATTCAGCAAATGCTCGCTGCTGTCTGAGCAACTTCCCATGGCAGAGCGTGGTGCGGAAGTGGGGACCCACGTGAAGGCTGACATTTTCCTCTGCCTGCTGTTACAATCAGGCGCAGCTCTGGCGGAATATTAATCAGCATTTTAATTCAGCCCAGGGGCCGCTGGCTTAGCAATCAGGACATCAGGACACAAAACGAGCTCCCAGCAAAGTCAGTCTTCCCACCCCAGCCTGACTCGGGCTCCTCCAGGCCTGAACCCGGATCTGCTGCTGGCTGGGCATCCGTTAGCCCGGGGAGGGCACAGCAGCACCGACGGCGGGCACCTTGGGTCCTGTCACTCCCTGAGTTACCTGAGACGGAGCTTCTTAAAGGTCAATGTGCACTCAGGGATCTGGTTAAAATGTGGCTTGGATGCACATTGAGGTGATACTCTTAAGTGAAATAAACAGGACACACATGTGTAAATACCGAGCAGTTTCTCTAGTGTGAGAAACTGAAAGTATAAATAAGGACTAAAAGGTATAATAGATAATGTGAAATAGGAAGAAAAGGGGCAAAGGGGAAGGGGCAGTGGGAGGGGTAGGGGGAAGGAAAGAAGGGAATGGAATTCATATGAGAAAATGGAAAAATAGGAACAAAGTCTTTGTAAATAGGGAGGGATGGAGGGGTTGAAGGGAGGGCAGGGGGAGGCGGAAAAATAAGAACCAAGATGGAGTATGTAAAGGTGCAAATTTCCAGTGATGAATGTCATTATATTGTACACCTAAAATGTACCAATAAAATTAAATTTTAAAAAATGTGGCTTCTGAAAGATTTCTGAGTCTGTGCGGAGCTGGGGGTGGAATCTAGGGCCTCGTGCATGCTGCGCAAGCTTCGGGAGTCTGCACCCCGGAGCCCAAGTCTCTGCCAAGGGTTCGGGGGCTGCCAAGCCTGCGGTGCCCAGAGTGGCTGTGGAGCCCGGAGCCAAGGCCAGCTGAGGCCCAGCGTCCAGGCTGAAGCACTGGGTGTGACTCTGCTTTGTCCCCTGGTGTCACCAGACCACTCGCACCTCCAGGTGTCCCAGCTGGCTCTGTTGTGTGCTTCATGCTCCCATCCTCAAGGCAATGCCACAGTGGGTATTTTATAACCTCCATGTACAGCGAAGAAACAGGCTGAGCCAGGTAGCATTCTGGGGCATGACACTGCCAGTGCTTGGCAGAGCCAGGATTCGGGTCTAACTGAGCCCAGGGCCAAGCCTTAACCACAGCCCAGCCTGCCTTCCCGAGCAGAGGCTGAGGTCTCCAGGTGGCAGGGACCCTCCCCTAGGCTCCTGTGCCTGCTCCTCAGCCTGTGACCCGCTCGGCATCTGAACACGGCAGCAACAGGACAGGGCTGAGCCCTCTGAGTCGAAGGACAGGAGCTGAGAGGGACCACTTGCTCCTTAGCCAGGATGCCAGGGGGTCCTCAATGCCTGGAAGGCTGAGGTGCTGCTGTAGCCAGGCAAGACCCTTGCAGTTGTTTGGTTTTGTGTCACTGTGTGGTTTAGGCTGGCTTTGAACTCACTATGGAGCCCAGGCTGGCCTCAAACTCTCAGTGATCCTCCTGCCTCAGCCTCCCTAGTGCTGGGATTGTAGACGTGTGCCACCCAGCCTGGCAGCTTTTGCAGTTTGTAATGGCTCCGGCTAAAAGTAGAGTGGGACGCGGGTTGACTTTGGCTGGACCCTGGGATACAGAGTGAGGGGCCAAGGACACGGTGGGCTGGGGCATGGCTCCAGGGAGGATCACTGGCTCAGGGTGTGTAGGGCCCTGGGCTCCAGCCCCCGCACTACAAAAACAGTCTGAATACAGGAAGCAGCAGGGGCAGACGGCTTTGGTTCCGTGGTCCAGGGAGGTCCAGGGAGCACCCAGCCTGGTGCCCTCTGCCCCTCCTCGGGGACATGGGACCCAGCAGCCCCATGGACGTGTCCCTCCTCCCATCCCGCCCCAGGGCCTCTGTCCAGGGGCAGGACACGGGGCAGGGGAGGTCCCTGCGGGGAGCAGCGGGGGACATCTCTGCAAAGGTCATTTCTCCACCAGGGACAACGGCCAGGAGACAGAGGCAATGAGTCAGAAAATCTGCCGCCAGCGGCCTGCAGTGCAGCTGCCCCATGTGACAGGAGCAGGGACGGGGCGGAGGGGCCTTGTCTCACCTCGGGTGACGTTTTCTGATCCACAGAGCTCGGGGCCCCACGGGGAAGAAAGAGACCTTAAACAAAACCAGGCCGAGACACGGGGACACCTTCCACAGCACAGGCAGGGCCTGGCACTGGGGAGGTGGCTTTGTGTGGTACAGGGAGTTCGGCCGCTGCCCTGGTGTGGCCTCAGGGTCTGGAGCGTCCTCCTGACGCTAGCATCTCCCTTGAGTCACCCCGAGCTGCTGCAGAGGGAAGCACTGTGGGAAGGACCCTCCTGGAAGAAACAGCAGGCAGGAGCCCCATGCCTGGTTCCCCAGGACCTGCCCTGGGCGCCTCCTTTTGCTGATTTCAGTCTGTGTCCTCCTACGGCAGTGAATTATCACCGCAAGGACAATGAACTTGTGGGTCCTTGCAGTGCATCCCTGACTGACAGTGGCCTTGGGGACCCCTGCCAGGCCAGCTGGCTCCAGATCTCATGCTGTGCAGCCAGGACAGGATGTAACTTCTTTCTAGGCCCCAGAGCCCCTCTGGAGACAAACAAGCCCCCATTACCCCAGAGAGGCAGGAGGTGGCTTTGGACTCCGCCCAGCCATCCCTGCCCCACAGCATGAAGCTGGGCACATGGGGTGCCAGTCCCGCAGGGCCACCAACCTGAGTGCACCCATGCGGGCTGGGCTGAGGGACCCTGAGCACTCACCTTCCGGGGGAGCCACACTCTATCCACCATGCTGCCCCTGGCCCCTGCGTGCCTCCCCTGACTGCACGCAGCCACTGACTTCATTAAAATTCATTGCATTTCAACAAAACGAGCTGGGAGTGGTGGCCCAGGCCTCTCAGGCTAGCACTCCCGGAGGCTGAGGCAGGAGGATCACACAAGTCTAGACCAGCCTAGGCAATCTAGTGACTTAGCCAGACTCTGCCTCAAAATAAAAAATAAAAAGGGCTGGGGATGTAACTCAGTGCAAAGGTCCTGGGTTCCATTACTAGTACTATAAAAAATTAAAAATAAAGGGCTGGGGATTTAGCTAAGTGGTTCTGCCGCCTGCCTCGCAAGTACAAGTACCTGAATTCGATCCCCAGTACCAAAAAAAATTAAAAATAAAAAAAGAAATGAAATGCACATTTCGAGCACCTGCGACCACAGTGGGAGGCAGTGAGGGCTCAGCGGAAGGTTCCAGAAAGACCACCAGCCAGGCTGGACACTTTGTCCACTCTGGGCCACCAAATCATCTGTGCCCTGCAAATGCCTTTGTCCCTCCAGACCTCGGCTTCCCCATCTGTGCAGGGAAGGGGCTGCCAAGGGGCTGTGCCCTGCACACTGTGGGGGGTACTTCCCATGCCACATCAGACCCTCTCCCACTTCTTTCTGCCCTATTCTTGTCCCTCCCGCCCCATACTGCATGCTCTGCCTTTCAGCTCCATCCTGGAACTTTTGGGGGTCCACAGCTGGGACAGGGGCTCACTGTGCAGTTCAGGCTGGCCTTGAACTCACCGCATAGCCCAGGCTTGCCCCAAACTCCCAGTGATCCTCCTGCTTCAGCCTCCTGAGTGCTGGGACTAAGGTGTGCAACACCATACCTGGCTCCCCATCTATTTCTTTATCAGGCAACCAGGGAAGGTTTGAGCCATTTAGGGCAGCAGTGTGAAGCCCACGCAGGCTCACAGGCCCCTGGCTCCTGCCATCCCCTGGAAGCCCTGTACCAGCTCCATGCAGCCCACAGCCCTGAGTCCTCCCTAGCCCTGTGCCCCGCTGCTCTCTACCTGCAGCCCTGGGCTCTCCTCGAAATTGTAGGCGCTGGGCCGGCCCTCCAGGGTGGAGAAGGCCACGTTGCCCCCGCTCAGGGGGGAGATGTCACTGAACTCGGATGTGCAGAAGGCCACCCGCTCCTCGTCGCCAGGCCGAAGATAGAGGCCCTCGGGCTGGCCGTAGGTCTTGTGGCAGGAGGCACTGTAGTACTGGTAGGGCTCCCAGGGGCCGTCCTCGTGGCTGCGCTTGTAGATGGCGAAGCTCTCGGGGCGGCTGGTGTGGAACTTCAGCCTCACGTAGCTGATCTCGTAAGCCTTCCCTGCAGCGGGGAGACACACGGCCATTTCACAGCCAGGAAGGGAGGTGACACCTCAGTGAGCAGCAGGGAGCTCTGCTTGGACGTTTGTTTCTGTGTGTTTTTGAGACAGGGTCTCACTGTGTAGTGCAGGCTGCCCTTGAACTCCCTACATAGCCCAGGCTGGCCTCAAACTTACAGTGATTCTCCTGGCTCAGCCTCCAGAGTGCTAAGATTATAGGCATGGGCCACCACCACACCCGGCTAACACCAAATTTTATCTTTCAGAGGACACCACTGAGAATCAGTAAAGGCATCCACAGGAGAGGAGAAGGCATTTGCTGGCCACATATCTGACTTGGACTTGTATCTGGAATATGTAATGAATTCTTACAACTTGACAATGAAAAGACAAATAGTCCAACTTAGAAATGAGTAAAGCGTCAGAGAGACAATTCCCTAAGACAGAAGGACGGCCGGTGAGCACTGGAAAGCATGCTCAACATCACTATCTGCTAGGGAAACGCACAGGTCCATGCTGCACAACCACCGCACCCGTCCCAGGCGGCAACGACAAAGGACAGATGGCGCCTGGGGCTCGTAGGGAAACTGCAGCCCTCACACAATGCTAGGGGCAATGAAAATTGCTGCTCTGCAAAACAGTGTAGGAGTTCCTCAAAATGTTCAACAACCCTGTTTAAAGCAGCATAACTCATTGTAGCTAAATCTTGGAAGCAGCCTCTAGATCCATCAACAGATGAACGGATGAAGAAAATGTGGTCTCTACACAAAATGGAGTACCACGCTGCCATGAAGAAGGGTAAACTTGAGTCATCTGTAAGAAAATGGATGCCCCTTGAGACTATAATGTTCAGGGAAAGAAATCAGACACACAGGCTTCAGTATCACATGGCTTCTCTTATGTAACAAACCCCAAAGCATAAAGGACAAAGTAAAAGATGGATAATGGGAAGTAGAGAGATCTTTCTCAAAGAAGACAGGGGCCAAGAGATGAAGGGAGGGGGCTGCAGGGGGGGGAAGGGGAGACAAAGAATTAAAATGTGTTCTGTGCTCGCACCGACTCCCCACAAGGAATGCAATCCTTATGTACTGCAAACACGGACAAACTAAAGAGAAAAAGTTAAACAGCCGGGCACAGTGGTGCACTCTGGGAAGCTAACTCCAAAGAAATGCAAGTTGAGCCCAGCCTGAGAAACTTAAGTGACTTTAGCACGACTGTCTCAAAAAAAAAAATTTATTTTAAAGTCTGAGTCTGCAGCTCAGGTGAAGGCCCTGGGTCCCTCCCTAGTGCCCCTGACACACGCACAAGTTGGACAAACCCAGCCTCCATGACCGGAATGCCTTCTCCTCCTCGCTGCTCGACCTTGAGAAATGAAACGTCAGCCCACCCAGGATCTCCCAACCCACCCAGGATCTCCCAGCCCACCCAGGATCTCCCGCGGATTGAAGGCGGAAGAGGGATGACCGGGTGGAGGGACACGGAGACATGGGGGCCACGCCTCCTCCCACCCCACACGGAGCCGGGACTGGGGACCCTCAAGACAGGAAGTGCATCACGGTCAGGAAGCGTCCAGGGGCAGGGAGGAAGGGCCACAGGACTTCTTGTGAGGCATGGAAAATTCCTGCAGAATGCGAGGGTCGGAGACTCTAGTGTGAATGCAGGAAAAACCAATGGGCTGTGGTTTTGCCTTTTTCTTTCCTTGCAGTGCCGGGGATCGAACCCAGGGCCTCACACATGCCAGGCAAGTGCATGCAGGTGTGCATCACCAAGACGCACCCCAGCCCTGGACTGCAGAGTGGAAAGGGGTAAAATGAACAGTGTGTGAGCTCTATCGCCACATCTTTTAGTACTGCTACCATCAAAAACCCAGAGAGCCAGGCGTGGTGCTGCCTGTCTGTAATCCCAGCAGTAGGGAGGCTGAGGCAGCAAGTTTGAAGCCAGCTGGGGTTTTTTGTTTGTTAGTTTGTTTTTGTTTTATTTTGTTTGTTTGGGTTTTTTGGGGTTTTTTTTTTTGGTACCGGGGATCGAACTTGGGACCTTGCACTTGCAAGGCAGGCTCTGGAACCACTGAGCTAAATCCCCAGCCCCCAGCTGCAGTTACATAGTGAGTTCAAGGCCTACACAGCAAGACCCTGTCTAAAAAAAATCCAAACCCAAACCAAGCCAAACCAAAACCAGACAATAACAAGAGGTGGCACAGAACCTAGGGAGAAATACCTTATGCACTATGATGGAAATGTAAAACGGAAACAACCTGGCAGTGACTTAAAAAACTAAAATCAGAATAGCCATATGATCCAGCACCCTCAGAAACTGAAAGTAGGGCCTGGAAGGAACATTGCAGGGCCTGGTTCACAATGGCATTGTTCACAATAGCCCCAAGGGAGAAGGAACCCACGAGTCCATTGGTGGAAGAAAAGATGGGTGGTCTACACACAGTGGAATATTATTCAGCCTTGAAGAGGAAGGCAGTTCTGACCCGGGAACCTAAAATACGGTGAACTCAGGGGACATTACATTAAGTGAAAGAAGCCAGTCACAGGGCCAGGGATTTAGCTCAGTGGTTTCGCCGCCTGCTATACAAGCGCAAAGACCCGAGTTCAATCCCCGGTACCAAAAAAAAAAAAGAAGCCAGTCACAGAAAGTCAAATACGGCAGGTTTCCACTCACAGGAGGCCCCTAGGGTAACCAAAGTCTCAGAGTCAGACAATGGCCAGGGCTTCGAGGATGTGGGGAGGCGGCACAGAGAGCCAGTATCTAACCAGAACAGTCTCTGTCTCGCCACATGAAGAGCCCAGGGTCCCATGGTAGTCATGGCTGCACAACATCAATTGCTTAATGCCCTGGAATGGGACACCTACAAGCAGTTAGGATGGTAAATGTATGTGCATTTTACCACAATAAAGGAAAAATGTAGGGAAATAAATGCACTGGCCCCTTGGGGAGGGAGTTTGGGGACACAATGAACAGCAACAGGAATATTCCCGGCCTTTGACAAAGGAACCCGACTCTGGGAATTCATAAAAGGAGACTCACGCAGAAAAACTGTCATCAGGCCGTTTCATACAGTGAGGGAATTGGGGACATTATAGGGGATTGATTCCTACAGCAGTTGATAAAAAGCTTGTGATATATGGGGAAAGCTGAGCGAAAAAAGCTGAATTTAAAAAAAAGATACAAGACAGTGTGTGTAGTCATCAGTTTTGAGGGGTTTTTTTAGTACTGGAGATTGAACTCGGGACCTTGTGCTTGCGAGGCAGGTGTCAGAACCACTGAGCTAAATCCCGGGCCCTAGTTATCAGTTTTATATTTACATAAACCCTAAGAGGCCAACCCAGGAGAGGAGGCCCACATCTGTGATCCCACCTGCTCAGGAGGATGAGGCAGGAGGATTCCAAGTTCAAGGCCCATCTGGGCCACTTGGCCAGACCGTGTCTCAAAATAAAAAATGGAAAAGCTGAGGATGGGGCTCAGCAGAGCGCCTGCCTGGCACGCGCACACCCTGGGTTAAACTCCAGCACTGCAGATAGACCAACCTTTTGATTCAGGGCTCCCCAGGAAAGATGCCCAACAGCTAAGTATGTTTGTCCTCTGGACCTGGAGTGATTCTTTTCCTCCTTTTTCTGTTTTTCTATATTTTCTCCAGTTTTCTCTCATAAAGCTTGTTCTAATTTAAAAACTGGAGAAAACACATTTTTTACACAATTTTTAAAAAAGCAACCACCCTGCCATGTTCCATTTTAAGATGTTTCCACAGTGCCGGCTCGGCTCAGCTTGGCACCCGGCTCCAAGTTCCTTCAAAGACAGCCGGCGTTGCCAGCAGAGCCAGGAACCTGGGGTGGCCTGGGGTGGGCCAGATGTGGGGGGCCCCACCTGGGGTGCAGGCGGGGGTGCCTGAAAACAGCAGCCGCTGCCCGGAGTGGAGACGCGAGCCGCTTACACGCGGGCTGGGGCCACGCAAGTCAGGGCTCTCAGGCACCAGGCCAGGAGCTGCGATGGCAACAATACAGCCACGCGGCAGGCGCTGTTTGCCGGGAGAGCTAATTAGGGGCCCCGAGAATCCACTTAATCCCCGAACCAAACCGCCACTGCCAAAGGCACTCAAGGCTGGGAAAGGAAACAGCCCTAAAACCATCTACATGGTGAAGAGGATTCAACTCAGGGCCCCGACTTGGACCGACCCCCGAGGCTTCCAGGAGACCTGACAGGTACGTTCCCCCCAGAATGCCACTGTCCCCATCGTTAACTGGGAGACGGGGTGCTGGGACATCGAAGCCCTTTGAGACAGGGTCTCGTTATGGAGCCCAGGCTGGTCTTGAACTGGCAGAGATCCTCCTGCCTCAGCCTCCGGGGCGCCAGGATTGCAGGTGTGCACCCCGCCCCTTGCTAAGTCCTTTCTACACCTTGCACAGGCGAGAGCCTCACACAGCCTGTCGCTGTGAGCCGCTGAGGGGAAAGGACGCCCCCAACACCACGCACAAAATAGCCGAGTCTCTACTGAACCACAGGCCCCCAAAGTCATCCCCCAGAGCCAGCTCCCGCCACCTGGGGCCCTGCAGAGCCCAGAGAGAAAAGCCAGCTGTGAAGGGGTGCCAAGTCCCCACTGCCACCCCAGCCTCGCACCAGGAGCTCCAGCCCCAGGACGATGCTGATGCCGACGCCATGGGGAGAGAAGCTGGGCCGGGCCACGTCCACCACCGACCAGCAGATTGGCTCCAAGTGCCGGGCTTATTCTGGGAAAATGGAAACAAAACAAAGCCCCTTAATCAGAGCCATCTGGGAGTGGGGTGTGGGGGACAGCGGGGGGCGGCTGGGAAAGAGGAGGTGAAACGCCCTGCCCGCCTCGGGCACCAGGACCCACGTGTGGCTTCCCAAAGGGTCCCCAGCCTGGCCACCCACTGCCTGGGCCCAGCTCCCGGCGATGCTGGGGCCGCGGAGTCCAGAGAAGAGCTGGAGGTCCCCATGAGCGCAGGAAGATCAGAGCCCAGAGCCCGGCCACTCTCTCCTGCTCCCCCCCGCCAGGGCCACAGGGCCCCGACATGCACCTCAGCGGGCCGGTCTACTGTCTAATGGGGACACACAGGGATTCTGTCTGGCAGCTGCCAGGCCCAGGGGAAGAAGAATTCCGAGGTCAGTCTGAGCTGAGCCAGGACGAAAGTGTGCAAACCACAACTGTCCAAAGAGACAAGCCCTGCAATACACTGGGGAGACGCAGGAGGCTGAGGCGGGAGGATCTTCATGAGTTTGAGGCCAGCCTGGACTGGAGAGGGAGACCCTGTCTCACTAATAAGTGACATATGTACAACACAAACTTCACCACCATAATCCTATTCAAATGTCCAGCCCAGCCGCCTTAAGTGTATTCACAGTGTAGTGTCCACCATCCCGCCCCACATCTTCCCATCTGGACCCATCAAACACAGACTCCTCAGCCCCCTCCCCAGCCCCTGGCAGCCCCCATTCTACTTTCTGCTTATGATTTTGACTGCTTATGTTCTCCGAATTCACCCACGTTGCAGCACACATCGGGAGCTCCTTTCTGTTCAGGGATGCATACTATTCCACCACAGGGAGAGACTGCATTTTGCTAATCCTTCATCTGTCCAGACTTCTAGGTTGCTTCTACCTTTTCACTACTGTGAGTAATGCTGTTATGAACCCCACAGATGTCTTTGCTTTTGGGCCTTAAATTTGGGGCCCTCGTATAATGTCTGAGGGCTGGCTGATGTTCAGGACTAGCCTTCAGTCAGGGTGGGGTTGCAGCAGGAGTTGGTCCCAGATGTGGGCCATGATTCCAACAGATAAAGGCCGGTCACTGGGCACGGGGACTGGCACAGGGTGGGCACTCACTTGGTCTCCGAGCATGCTGTGGTTACCCGAGGTGGGGAGAGGGTGGGTGGCCAGGGTGGCAGGGCGAGCAATGCCTGAGTGGTGGTCCTTTGGTGGGCAGGCAGAGGGTGGCAGCCAGACAGGGCTGTGAGGCCTGGAAGAGACTGGGACGCGGCCTGCACCCCTTTTAGAGCAGGGACCCCAGAGGGAGGCCATCCAGGCCCTCACCTCGACCATGACCTCCGAGGCCCAGAGGCCCAGGGAGAGGAGAGGGCTCGACTGGCCCTAGCTCCGCAGGCCCAGGCAGACACCCCCCACTCGGCAGGGAGACGCGCTGGAGCCTGGCCCCAAGGCTGTCGGGGAGCAGCAGGGTGCCCCGTGTCCAGGCGCCCTCACGCCTTCTCCTCCCTGGAGGCCTTTCGGGTCTGGGGCGGCAGCACCTGTCTCTCGTCAGCTGTCACCAGCTTCAGGCCTCAGCCAGGCTGCTGGAACCCTCTGGAGACCTGGGGGCCCGGGCCGGAGGTAGGAACAGCACTGCGACTTTCCAGAACTCATCTGCCTGGTCTTGGGGTCTTTCTGAGGGTCCAGGAGATTCCGGACACCTTGGGACAGCACGTGAGCAGGAAGGGGAGACTTTGTCCCGTATCCCACCAAGTGGACTGGGATCTTCCAGGTTCACGTCTTTATGTATTTATGTAGTTTTGTTTTTCAAGACAAGGTCTGGCTCTGTAATCCAGGACAGCCTTGAACTCCTTACATAACCCAGGCTGGCCTTGAACACATGGAGATCCTTCTGCCTCAGGCTCTTGAGTGCTGGGCTGTGCCTGTTCTCATCCTGGATGACAGGCCAGGCCCCAGCTCCACTACCCCTGTGTTGCCGGCATCCCCAGCCGCCTTGGAGGAGGCTGGGAGCCGCGGCCTGCTGTGGCCTTTCGTCCCAGACAGGAAGGCCTGGCCAGGCCACCCGGCCACCGCAGGAGCCAAAACAGATGTTGGAGCCACAGGGGGCTGGGAAAGCAGTGACCTCCATCCTTTCCCTCCCAGGCCTCCCCACCACAGCCTCGGAGGAGTGGCCGGTGGGGACAGCAAGGGGGGCCCAGATCAGGGCTCCCACGCGGTGGCCCCGCCCCCCAAGGCCTCTCCTCCCGTAGCGTCCGCAGTCCGCCCCTCAGCCTGAGCCGGGCGTCCGTCATCTCTCCACTCCTCCCTCGTTCTCCTGTCCCCTGCACTAGCACCTCCCGACTCCACAACCTGACGGAGAGAGAGAGTGCTGGCCAGAGACAGCTGGGGTGCGCGCGTGCGTGTGTGCGCGTGCGTGCCTGCGCGTGCGTGCCTGCGTGCACCCTGCTGCCTCTGCGCTGCACACTGGGTCCCCCGGGCCCCAGGTCCCTGCTCCCAGGAGCACCTGCTCTGATGGCCCTGACGGGTGCTCTCACACCCTCCCACCAGCGCCCCTGACCCGAGCCTGGGTGCCGCCCCACCCACCCATGTCTGCCCTGGCTGAGGCCCCAGGCATCTGGACCCCTGACGCACGTGTGACTCCCTGTCACGGAATGCCGCGCTGTCTGTCCTGTCCCGCATTCCTTCCCCTGTGGCCTCGGGCTCCTGCCAGCCCCTGCCCTGCCCCACTGCAAGCCCCTCCTAGAGGTCCAGATGAGCAGGGAGGGTGACACGGCCCCCGGGTGGCAGCCCCTGGTCTGTGAGGGGTGCAGTCCTCCCATCACCCTACCCCGGGTCACCTCCTGGGTCTCCTGGGGCCCTCACAACCCACCCAGCAAGAGCCAAGCAGCGGTGGGCAGCGCAGCTGTCCACACCCAGCTGTGTGTCTCTCGGCAGAATGCTTAACTTCTCTGAGCCCCAAATTCGCATCTGGAAGACGGGATATGGTTCCACCATCCCTCATCCAAACTCACTGTCTCGGGACGCGTTTTGGAAGCCAGAGCTTGTCGCAGTTTACAGAAACAAGCTGCCTGCCTGCTTTGCGTCGCACACTGTGTCACCCCCAGCATCCCCTGTGGGCTGCAGGCCAGACTCAAATGAGACTGCAGTAGTGAGACGCAGGAATATTCACTCTCTCCAGGATAAGCAAAGCTTATAAATAGCCGTAGGTCATCCTTCACTGCCAAATGAAGTTATAAAAATACTCTGAGTTGTCAAAGCTTTGGGAGATTCTGATCTCTCACACAGTGTGGTATAAACACCCCTCCCTGAGAGAGTACCACAGGTCGAGGCAGGAAGGGTGCCAGGCACGGGGAAGGGGACCAAGGTGGACACGGGCAGGGGTCAGGCCAGACTCGGAGGGGGAGATTCTGCTTCCCAGCTGCCTAGGCCAGGCAAAGGCCACACCAACTGCTCGGCCACCCAGCAGCAGGAGGGAGCGGGCCTCCCGCCCTGAGGGCCACACAGCTCTGGGTTGGCGGTGAAGGCCTTGTTCCATCACCAAAGATCTCACGCAGCCTCGGGGTCCACCCAGTCCCCGAAGCCACCGAGACAAGGAGCCCCTGGGGCATTGTCACCCTGTCCCCGACAGTTGTGGCTGCAGGCTGGAAACTTACTGGGGTTGTCACTGCACCCCCACCCAGCCCTGGGGAAAGGGCTGGGGGGCTTCTTGCCCTTGTCCCGGCCCGGCCCCAGGGCCACCCCGCCATCAGCCCTTCCAGGTACTCAGGGGCCCCCGCTGAGTCGGGGTCCCTCGGGCGCACCGGGTGCACGGCCGCTCCTTACCCAGACGCAGGGTGAGGGTGACGGAGGTGGGGTACTGCACCCCGAAGGCCATGGACGGGCTCTGCCACCAGGTGCTGTCGTCGGGGCTGTGGAAGTCGGTGAGGTAGGAGGCATTGTGGTGGCGCCCGGGGTCGGCGGCGTCGCAGCGCTGGCACTGGGTCCCCGCGCCCGGCGCGCGCACGTGCGGGCAGAAGTCCTCGGCCTCCGGGGAGCCGCAGGTGTGCGAGGCCGCCGCCCGCCGCCCGAACGCCACGTTCTCGAACTCGGGCCGGCAGCGCCGCGCCCGCCCCGCGCCGTCGTAGCAGCCGTCCGCGCCCGCCGCGCCCACCAGTGCCAGCGCCAGCGCCAGGCCCAGCACGACCGCCGCCATGGTCCGTTCTGCCGCCCGCCTTGGCGCCGGGCCGCCTCCCTCCCGGGCGGGACCGCGGCGGGGCGGGGAGGGGGAGGGGCCGCGGGAGGGGCCGCGGGCGTCCCCCCCCCGCTCCTCCCGGCTCCGCGCCCGATGGGGATGGGGTCGGGGCCAGCGCAGCGCTCCTGGCCCCGGGTGGAAGGCGCCCCCAGTGGGCGCGGTGGCGCAGGCCTGCAGTCCTGGTACCCGAGCTCGAGGCCGCCAGGACCCTTAGCCGGACCCCGTCTTCCCCCTCGCGCGCTTCGTTCTCGCGCGCCTGCTCCTAGCACCCACGGGCGCCCCAGGAGGTTGGGGACACAGCTCACCTGGTCTCCACACAAAGACCACCTGGAGGCCTTCCTGCCCTTCCCCAGGTATGAGAAGTAAACCAAAGGAGAGAACCACAGGCTCTCATCAATAGCTGCTAGAGAAGGGCCGGGGATTTAGCTCAGTGGTTCCGCTGCCTGCCTTGCAAGTGCAAGGTCCCAGTTTGATCCCTGGTACCAGAAAAAAAGAAAGAAAGAAAAAAAACTGCTAGAGAAAGCATTTGATCGCATTTAGCGGCCATTCCCAGCAAAATTCCAAGGAAAAACAGAAACACAAAATGTGATAAAAATACAGGGAATATTTAAATTTTAAAAGACAATCTTATTGCAGTAAAAGACACACTGACCTTAATTCCCCTTGCTCCTAACACACACATCGTTCTTGCCAGGTTCTCAAGCAGTTCTGGATGACATCTTTCATGAGTGTTTACAAGATGTTATTTTTAAAAATACAGTGTATTCACTGGGTGTGGTGTCGCACACCTGTGATCCCAGCCCTCCCAGGCTGAGGCTGGAGGATCGCCACAAGTTTGAGGCCAGCCTGGGCTACATAGTGAGTTCAAGGCTGATCTGAACTACACGAGACGAGACCCTGTCTCAAATAAAATTTTAAAAGATGGTGAATTCATCAGCCCTGGCACCGTGTGACATCCGGGTCCTCCCCAGTCAAAATGACCATGAAAGGGAGACATTTTGAATCGATTCAGGACATCAAGGCAGCCATGACAGGGCAACTAAAGACACTCAGGAAAGAGGACTCCAGAGCTGCTGCAGGAAGTGACAAGAATGATGGGATACCTGTGTTCAAAACGAGGGGGAGGATTTTGGGGGAGATGCATGGCAATGTGTCTTTTACTGTAATAATTTTTTTAAAATGTAAACATTCACCATATATTTTGATCACACCCCACATACTTCCTAAACATGCTAAGAACTATTTTTTCAGTGAGCATCATATTACACAGTGAAATTCTAACAGTCTTTCCACTGAGATTAGGTACAAACTGGGGGGAAGGTATTCAAGGAAATTTTGAGAAACAATAGTGATTGCAGTGGAGTGGTTAACTAGCAGCCATTGAAACATAGCTAAAACAATGTGGTTCTGGAAAAGACCACAGAATAGATTCGTGGAATTGAAAAGAGATTCCACAAATAGATTCAAATAGAGTCAGTATATGAAACCACTACTGGTATTTGATGTTATTTTGGAAATTCTAACTAATGCAATAAGACAAGAAAAATTTAATGATATAAAGATTTTTACCTTTTGTTTCTCTGAAGACACAGCTAGAAAATCTGAGCGATTCTATTGAAGGATGATTAGCATGATGTTTAATACAGTGGCTGAACACAGGATAAAGGACAAGAACCAATATCAGTATCCATTTAGAAAATATAGCCAAGGATGCCATATATCCCAATGACACAAGTGATAAAATACCTGATGATAAATTTAGCATGAAATGTGCCAGATAGAAATGAAGGAAATTATAAAACTTTACTGACAGACAAAACACCCGAGAAAGAAACCAGCATCCATCCTAATGGGATTATAAAGATTTAAATATATAAACTATTTCCAAGTTAAATATTGATTTAATGTAATTCCAGGTTATGTTGTGCTGGTGTTCTGAAGGCTTCTTCATTAAAATGTTCTTTTATGGTCAAGAACACACTGACATCAGCTGCCAGTGCCCATCCAGATGCTCTTCTCTGGGCCCTGCTCCCTTCCAAAGCCACTTCATCCACCAAGCACAGGACACATAGTGGCCCAAAGTACTTTTAGGTGCCCACAAAATGTCTTATTTTATTTTACTTTTTTGGAAACAAGGTCTTGCTATGTAGCCCAAGCTGGCCTTGAACTCACAGAGATCCTCCTGCCTCAGCCTCCTGAATGCTGAGATTGTAAGTATATGCCACCATGCACAAGTCTGGTTTATTTTTAAAGTCAAAAGAAAAAAGTGAACTTTTAGATAGAAAATGTTTTAATATATGTTAATATATTTGTCTTTATAGCAATGCAGTGCTCAAACACAATTTTTTAAAATTCTTAATTACAGGGCCGGGGATTTAGCTCAGTGGTTTCGCCGCCTGCTGTACAACTGCAAGGACCCAAGTTCAATCCCCAGTACCAAAAAAAAAATTCTTAATTACGGTGGCATATACACAACATAAAACTGACAATCTTGGCCATTTTTGTTTCATTTTGTTTTTTGGTACCAGGAATCCAACTGGGGACCTTGCGCTTTTGAGGCAGGGGCCAGAACCACTCAGCTAAATCCCCGGCCCAATCTTGTCCATTTTTACGTCACAGTTCCGTAGTACCAAGTACACTCACTTTGTCCAGCCATCATCACTGTCCTTTTCCAGAACCTTTGATCTTTCAAAACTAAAACTCTGTACCCATTAAACAACAGATCCTCAGACCCTCTTTCCCCAGTAAAAGAAGTTTTACCATTTCCTCTGAATAAATGGGAAAATGCCCAGGCTCCAGTAAAGTCAGAATTTGTCCGTGATCACGAGGCTGGGTTCACCGGCAGGAGGTGGAGTTGCAATCCTCAGCACGGAGCACTGCACGGTGAGTTTGCAGTATCGAGGTGGCCAGGCACTCTGGGAGGCTGAGACAGGAAGTTTGCAAGTTCAAGTCACCTACAGGGAAACTGGCCAACGTGCAGGCAGCAGGAGGTGACCAAGAGCAGGGAATGGTGATTATGGGGACAGCAGAATTTGCTGACTTTTAGTGTCCCTGATGATTTAAAGAGAAAAACGTGACCAGCCTTGGGATCTGTCACCAACCCAAAGCAAAATTTGAAACCCAGAGTGCCTTGCAGGCAGCAGCATGTCCCAAACCCTCCAAGTTCAGCAGCCCCAGGGCCACTGACGACTAGACTCGGGGTCTGACTGTAGGACAGACTGGAATCTGGAGAGGACGCCTGCTCATCTGGGAAGGGGCCTGAGCCAGACTCTGGGTCCAGAGAGTGAGGAGGAGCCAGAGGCTTGGGGTCACCTGGGGAGGTGCTGGGCTTGCTATGGAAGGAAGGAGCAGGACTATGCCCCAAAGGAATCTGGGTAGCTGGGTGTGGTGGCCACACCTGTAATCCGAGCACTCTGGGAGGCTGAGACAGGAGGATCAAAAGTTCAAGCCCAGCCCCTGCAATTTAGTGGCCCAGCAAGTGAGCAGCAGGTTTGGGAGGAAGTCTGAGCTTGGCTGAGGGCAGAGCCATTCCGTGTGGAATTCCAGGACCAAAATGTCATCTCTAGTGGCCTGAGGAGGGACGAGTGGACCTTGCCAAGGGACTCAGCAGCGTGTGCAGCAAGACTGAGCACTTCCGACAGGTAAGAGGGCGCGTGGGCCCAGTCTACTCTGTCCCTAGCCAGGGACAGTGAGGGGGGTGGGGACGAGGAGCCCTGTGTCCTTCCTCTGCGGCTCCAGGACACAGCTGACCCCCCCACCCGGCCACCGTAATCATTCTCAACCAAGGGCTCTGCCTGAGCAGATTCATTGGTCATCTTCTCCATTGGCGGACTGACGAGGCTTTTATTGATTTGCTTGTGGAAGCAAGAGAGAGGGCCGGTGCTGTGACACAGAAGCCACTAGCCACAGGGCATTTGGAGTCGGACACACCTGGGCTCAGACCCCGCCTCCCCTGCCTTGGGACTCTGGGGGTCCCTCAGCCTCTGCCTCAGCCCCGGGGCGCTGCCCTGGGTGCAGAGGTTGCAGCTGACAGCTGCTCCTCCCAGAGCCCCTGCAGCGAGGACCCGGATGTGATGGCGTCCTGGCTGGAGCTTAGACGTGGGGGCGAGGTCGTGTTCTGTCCCTGGGCGGGTTCTTCCTATGCTCCCAGGCTACAGCGTGTGCCCAGCAACCCCTGAATGGTGGCAGCAACCGTGGCCATGGCAGTAGTGGCTTCCTGACTGACCTCTGGCTGTGGATGGCAGTTAGAGGGGAGGGCAGGGCTGCAGAGGTGGAGGGGCCTGGCCACCAGCTCCCCCCGCCCCTTCCCCTGAGCCCTAATGCCCTGTGCCCAGTCCTTCTCCTGCCTGAAGGTGAGCTCTGCCATGAAGACCAGCCCCTGCCCTCCTGGAGGCCCCTGAGTGCGAGAGAACGCACAAGCCAGGGACTTGCCAAGGTGGGGCCCACCTGCTCGCAGAAGGGCTTGCAAATAAAGTTTAAAAATGTTTTAAAAGCCTGGGTTCTGGCTCTGTGCTGACAGTCACTTATTCCTCAGCAGACGTCCTCGCGCCCGCTGTGTGACCTCACTGTGCTGGGCCGGGCATGAGGATGTTGCCCCCGTGTCCCCCTCAGAGTCCTCACGGCCCCCTCGGAGCAGTGTCCAGGGGGGCAAAGGGCCGTCCCACAGGGCAGGCTCAGAGCATGGCCTCTTCCAGGTGCCTGCTGGGGTGGCCGCCCTGGCCAGCCGTCCCCAAGGGTGCCCTGCCTGGGCATTCAGGTCACCAGCCACCCACCTGCACCATGAGCTGCAGGATGGAGCTGGGCTCTCTCGCCTCCTGGTGGCCAAGGACACTTGGGGCTGTCAGTGAGCAGCTGCTTTGCCTGCCCCACTCTGTGCCTGTGTGCGAGCGTGCGCGCGCGCGCGCGCGCGCGTGTGTGTGTGTGTGTGTGTGTGTGCACACATGTACATCCGGATTGCACTGTCCACATGGGTAAACTGAGCCTGCAGATTGGACATATCCCTATTGGGATGTGACTCAGTCCTTTCCATCACTCTGGTTGATTCCTCCTAGGATGGGGCTCAGGGAAAGGCTGGGGTCCACAGAATTCAGGCACCAAAGTGTACCCCCTGAGGCCTCGGGGTGTCTGTACACCCTCAAAGTCTCTGTGTGACTCCCCAGCTCTGGGACCATGAGCCTGTCTGGGTGGTCTGGGAAGGACCTGGAAGGAGCTAGAAGTCCCTGTGCAGGAGCTGGACAATAAGACGATGCCCAGCCTCTCCACTCCCCAAGGCCAGGGTCCTCCAACAGGCACGTGACCAAACCCCACTGAAGCCATGGGCCACATGGCCTCAGTTTCCCTGCAGCCTGGAGCTGGAGGCCTGACCCAGACCCTACTGCACCCTCTCCCCAGCCCGGTGTCTGACCCTGTGTCCCTCCTGCAGCATGGGAGCCCTGGCCCCACTGGAGTCCACATGTGCCCATCGGAGGGCTGCGCACAGCTGGCTCCTCAAGTCAGTAGGAGGGGCTCTGCTCAACGGCTGCCAGCTGGAGCTCCCATACCCTGCCCCTGGAGCTCTTTGCGCGGGACCCCTCTGGGAGCAGTGGCTAGAGGGAGGGAAAGCAAGGAAGGAGGACCCTGGGGAGGGGACAGAAAGAAGCAGGCAGGAGCTGGGCTGCAAGGGAGCCACTGGGGGCCCCCCTCTTTCTCTGTGGGCAGCCAGTGAAGCCACCCAGCAAGGGTTAAACCCTTCTGGGCGAGGAGGAGGGAGAACAGCCTGTTGTTCTGATTTGCTTAATGAACGTTAATTAAGGAGACAGAAGATAGCTCATTCCTCCAGGACAGAGATGAAAGGCCTGTTAATTAAATCTGGGGAGATCGCCAGGGCCCCGTGATCCCTCCTGACAGCTCACAGCCCGATGGAGCCCAGAGCCCAGCACCAGCAGAAGGGAAAGCTGCTCCCCGACCCAGCCTGGGCGCTGCCCCAGAGCCCCAAAGAGGAGCTCAGGGCTGAGCCCAGATTCACCTTGGTTTCTCAGGTGGAGCTATGTCTCAGTTTCCCACTATGCACTGCCCAGAAAGAGCATTGGCCTAGGTGGTTTCTGATGATGCCCTGTTTGGCCATAAGACTCTATAAGTCTATGCTCTCTGTCCACATGCAAGGGCCTCAGTCTCCCCTTCTGCCAAGTGGGGAGAAGCCACCCTCTCTTTGGACAGTTTTAAGGCCACAAAGAGCAAGCTGGGATCTGCCTGGGGGTGCAGGAACCCTGCTGAGGACCACCCTTCTTACCAGCTATAGGGCAGGACCCAAGTCCTGCTGGCCTCAGAGCTTGTGATCTTTTCTCTTTCATTCTTCATCCATCCATCCACTCATCCATCCACCCACCCATCCACCCACACATCCACCTGTCCCTGGAGGGGAGGCCTGCTCCATGTCTGCCCAGAGTGGGGACTGGGGCCATCATGGTACAGGGAATGGATAACTGCAACCTTTCCGGACTCAGAGAGATTCAGTGACTCAGGAAACAAACAGAGGAGTTGGAGGCTGGGTGGTCACAGTGACACCGGAAACAGTGGAGAGCCCAGATGAGCTCCAGGAGGGGTGGGCAGTCACAGAGGCTTCCTGGAGGAGGTGACATCTCAGCAGAGACCTGCAGGACAAGGATGGAGGCAGTGGGACAGGAGGGCTCACGCTGATGGTAGCAGACAAGGGAACTTAAGCTGTCAGGCTCACTGAGCGTCTCCCTCTCAGGAGGTAACAAGTTCAGACAGGCTGGGACATGGCTGGGCTGAGGACATGCCACCACCTGGCCCAGCCACCATCTGAGCCCAAGCTAAACTGGCCAGCTCTGAGTAGCCCTGTGAGCTGCGGAGTCCAAGCGGGGAAATCATGTCCTGCTGGTGTGCAAGGCCATGGCTGGCTGCCAGGGAGGCCGTCAGTCCATCCATCCATCTACCCATCCATTTGTCCATTCATCCATCCATCGTTCATCCATCCATCTGTCCAGCCATCCACTTTCCTGAGCACCCATGCTGAGCTTGGCTGTCGGCTGAGGGCAGGGGTCAGAATGACGAATGCTGACCAGATTGTTCCTGTGCGTGGGGGTCAGGATCAAACTGGTCACTTCAACCCAGAGCGACCTGCAGTTCAGGGCAGAGCGAGGGAAGAGGAGGCACCAGCCTGGCCTGGAGACGTCGGGGAAGGCTTCCTGGAGGAGGTGGGGTGAGGTGGGAGGACAGCGCATCCCGGCTGTGAGAGCTGTGTGGGAAAGGCCCGCAGGTAAGGGTGCAGTGTGGGAGCTGAAGAGAGGGCAAGGGCAAGTGGGCCAGAGTGCCACAGGGCAAGGCCCCCACGCCCTGCTGAGGGAGCCCAGGGGACAGGCTGGGGACGGAGGGGAGCTGCAGGCGGGGAGCTGTGCTGAGATGGAGCGGCGCAGTGGAGGAGGAGGCCCATGGAAGTGGAGAGCTACGCCGGGAGGTGGCCCGGTGACTTCCAGCCGGGCACCCAGGCTGCGTGTCCCCAGGCACGTCCCTCCTACTCTGGGGCCAGAATTCCCAGCCGAGGAAGGGCTGCAGCCTGGCTAGAGCAGCGATTCATCTCCAGACCTCTCAGGGCCCAGGCTCCCCTCCCATGCTCCAGCCTGGCCCCTTCCCAACTCCCTCGGGGCCCCAGAAAATGCCACACAGACGTCACCTGGCCACTCCCAGAGAGGCTGAGGCAGGAGGATCGCTCTGTGGCTCGTTCAGGCCAGAGAGCTTTGTGGTCACCTCCCGTCCCCACTGCTCTGACCACATCTGCCCTCCCTCCCTGGCCCGCTGCTGGCCCAGCTGCCCTGGCCTCCTTCCCCCGAGCAGGCAGGGCCGCCCCACCCTGGAGCCTCTTCTCTGTTCCTACACCCCTCGCCCCATCCCATGGCTCCCGTGGAGAGGCCCCCAACCCACCTCGTGGTGGCCCCTGTGTCCCGCAGCCCTGGGCCCAGCCTGACTCCCCCAGACTGTTCTTTCTTGCTTCCTGTCAGTCAGCCTCGCGTCTCCATGGCACCCGGGGGCGGGGCCCATCAGCTCATGACGGCTGCGCTGCTGTTGCTGCTGCTGCTGCTGGAAGGGACATTGGCCTCACCACAGGGAAGCTGCCTGAAACAGTAATTGCATTGCATTCTGAGCTCTTTCTGCTGAGGACATCACCACCAGACCCCACTATGTTCACGAGTGCGCGCGTGTGTGTGTGTGTGTGTGTAGGCATGAGAAAAGCAGCAACCTCGGGCCAGAGAGACTAGGGATTCACAATGCTGTGCACACCTCTGGGAGCGAGTGGGGACCCCAGGACTGACAAGAACCCTATTCTGTTCCTGGGGCCTGGCACAACCCTGCAGGGGCGCCCATTGATTACCCTTCGGTGAAGAGTGGGTGCTCGTGCATAGCACGGGAGGAGCAGCACAGGAAGGAGGGCGTGCGGAAGGGGGAAGAACAGATCCCTGGCCCCGTGGCAGGGGAGCGAAGGCCAAGGGGAGGGAAGGGATCTATGAGCGCCTCTCCCGCACACGTGGCTTTATTTTGAGAGCCTGAACTTTCCAAATGTCAGGCAGAGGCGGATTTTCTGTGAGGGACCTCGGGGAGCCCATTAGGATTCCCGCGCTCTGCTAATGGGCTCCGCACAGGCTCGGGAATGTACGCGGCCTGCTGGGGCCGAGCGCAAGCCCAAGGCCGGGCAGGCTTGGGAAAGAGGGGCGGGGCTGCCGATCTCTGCCCACCCCCGGGAACCTGGGAGGCGGGGCGGAGCACAGCGTGACCCCAGGACCCCTCTCCTCTAAGTGAGCTCAGACTCCCGGTCCTACCACCCCACTCTCCCGTGTCCCTGACGGGTCACCCGAAGTCCCCAGCATCAGGTCCAGAGACGACCTTGCTGGCAGCCAGGCAGGGGAGCTCTTCGCATACACACCCGGCCGCCCTCCCTGCTGCCCATGGGGCTTCCTGAGGGAGCTCAGCTGAGGTCAGGCTTCTCCCCAGTTTATCGTGCGTCCCCACGCACTCGCAGGGCGCTTTGCGGCAGAGGGGACGCTTTGCAGATGACTTCTCTAAAGATACCTGAGAGCGGGCATGGGAGGCCTGGGGAGGGGAGGGGAGGGGAGGGAGCGTGCACACGCGCATGTGTCTGCGTGTGCTGTGTGTGCCTGGAGTGGGCAGCTGTGTGTGCCTGGAGTGGGCAGCTGTGTATGGCAGAGGCCGGGTGAACCGGAAACAGCCCGCCGAGGCTCAGGAACCAGGGGTCCCCAGGAGACGGGCCCCGGAAGCCACCCCAGGACCTTCCTCTGGGTCCCAGCAGGGCACAGTCCTGGGGACCAGTGAAAGCCTCTGGTCACCCCCAGTTGGGGAGTCGCTGAGGGAAGGGATATGGCTTCCAGTTTCCCCAGCTCCCTGCACCTGGCTGCCACATGCAGGGCCTCCCGGCACCTTCAGAGCAGCTGGGGAGGAAGCTGCCCCCGCTCCCAGGGTGACCAGGACCACAGATGTGGGTGCTTGGCTTTGGGGACGCGCTTTGACCCCAGAGTGGTTCGTCATGGAAGCGGGAAGTTGTGCCCGCGGGGCAGCAGGCAGGTGGCAGAGGCCATGTGTGCACGAGGGCCGGACGCCCCCTCCTGGCCCTCGGGGTCCCTGCCAGTAGTGTCAGAGCAGAGCACGACGCGCAGCCAGTGGGGGGTAGAGGAAGGGCAGGACGGCCTGCCAACAGAGACCCCTAAATAATGGGAGTGACCAGCCCCGTCTGCTGCTGTGCTGGCCTGGGGACCAGCTCTGGCTTCATAAACTGTGATCGATGGGCCTAATATGGGATTGGAGACTCCAGGCTGGCAGCCCCAGTCTGGCCTGCCGGCTGCCATTCGCCCATATATTTATTTATTTATGCATTCTCCTCCATGGCAAAAGCCCAAAAACAATAAAAGAAATTGAATTGCATATCAGATGGGACATCGGAGGGAGATATGGCCATAAATCGTGTCGTATTTATTCCATAAATATCACCGCCTCCTGAATAGCCAGCGCCCGTGTTGAAGTTGTAATCAGAATCCAGTCCCCAGTGTCCCACCGCCCCTCCCCCAGGACACAAACAGGCCTGGTCCCCAAAGACGATAACAGCGTCCTCAGGCCACTGCCCCAGCGGCAGCAGGCATCTGCTTGGCCAGCTGCACCCCTGAGGTGGCACAGGAGCCACGAGCAGGAGGTGGCTGGCCCCCCAGGCTGCCCAGGCTGCCCAGGCTGGATGGCATGGACCCAGGCAAGGGATTTAATCTCTCTCCCCACCTGCCAGCTACTACAGACACCAATTCTCTCTCCCTGTGCTGCTGTTTCTTTGGTGTGTGTGCATTAGTCAGCTTTCTGTTACTGTAACAAATACCCAAGCATTGAGTACTTATAAAGAGAAAAGGTTTATTTCAGCTCTGCTTTGGAAGTTCCAGTCACTTGGAACGCTGCTTCTAAGCAAAACTTCACTCACATCCAGGAGCAAAAGAGGAAGAGGAAGGGGCTGGGGTCCCCCTATCCCTTCCAAGTCTCAAAGACCCTCCACAAGGCCCCACCTCTTATAGGAGCACCACCTACAGTGGGATGAAATTTACGCTGTAAAATACACAAATTATAAGTATAGGGCCCGGTGAATTTTTGCCTGAACACCCCAAAAATCAAAGCAAAGAGCATCTGTCACCCAGGAAGTGACCTGCTTGTCATTGTCACCTCCATCTTCTACCACCGCAGCTCCTGCAGTGGGCTTTGGCACTCAGACTTTTTTGTTCAGTTGGTTTTTTATTTTTAGTGCCAGGGATCGAACTCAGGACATTGCCCTTGCGAGGCAGGCAGCGGAACCACTAAGCTAAATCTCCAGCCCACGGCTGGTTTCTTTTGAGTGAGGTCTTGCTATGCTGCCCGGGTTGGTCTTGAACTCCTGGGCTCAAAGGATCCTCCTGCCTTAGCCTCCCACGTAGCTGACCAGCTAGAATTCAGCTGAGTGGAGTCAAGCAATGTGTACACTTTGTGTCTGTTTCCTATTTGTCCCTTTAAAGTGTGTGTGACCCACAAGTGTCATCTGGGGCTATTCTGAAGAAAGTGGCATGAACTTTTGTTTTTGTTTTTTTGAGAAAGGGTCCAGCTATGTGACTCAGGCTGGCCTTGAACTTACTTCGATCCTCCTGCCTCAGCCTCCCAAGTGCTGGGATTACACACTTGCGCCCAGGCACCCGGCTGACGTGAACATTCTCATGTGAGATTTGGGGGATATCAGTGTTCATTTCCCCTGGCCCCGGGGCCACAGTGCAATTGTGGGGTCACAGTGGAGACAGATGCTGACCTGTCAGGAACTGCCACGGTCTTCCACCATGGCTGGGACAACCTGGGTCCCCGCTGCTCCGTGCCTGACCCTTAGTGCCGTCCCTTTCACCCAGCCATGCTGGTGCCACACACTGAGCACTCTCCGAGGTCTGAATCTGCAGCCCCACTGCTAAGCCTTACCTGGTGACACTGGGGACCCTCAGAGCCCCTGCTGCCCAGTGGCACAGGCCCAGCTCTGTGGCGCGCTCGCCTGCCCGCCTCCCCCCCCCGGGCACCTGCCCCCCCCCTCGCTCCCTGAAAGCCAGGCTCTGATGTGCTCACGGTGACATCCAGGGACCTCAGGAAGAGACTGTCCACATGGGCAGAACGATTATAATAAGCTGGTGGCAGGTAACATGGCATTTCCGATAAGAGCCACTTTATTTTTTAATGGAGGGGAAATGCACATAACATAAAATTAACCATTTTCCAGCCTACAGTTGGGTGGCATTTAGTGCATTTGTGACAATTGCATTCCAAGCAACAGGACCATTTTACTGTGGCCTCGTCAACCTCGGAGGGACCTTAACACCCTGCCTCTCTTTCCTCTCTTCTAAACAGCCGGCGCTCCTGAGCTTTCCTTCACCTCCATCCCCGAGGCTCGCTGTGCCCGAGAGCCTCTCTCCTCGGTGCTCTGAGGAGGTCACAGTGTGCCACTACGGAGCTGGCTGGGAGACGGGGCTGGCTCCACCCACACGGGGGCTCCCTGTCGCCACCCTGGGCCTGGCAGGGACACAGTGGCCGGCTGGGGGCTCTGGTGCTCGGGGTGTCCTGCCTGGGCCTGCAGTCCCCGGAGGTGGGACAAGCTTGGGGGACCTCAGCTGTCACCTCTCTCACCTTAGCCTGGCTCCCCCTTCCGCCCGCCCGGGAGAAACTTCTTCCTTTTCCTTGGGCTGCAAGCTGGGGGAGGGGAGGACGACCCAATTTATTTGGTAGCAAATAAAGAGCTGCCACCCTTAAGGGGAGGGGGGAAAGTTTAAAGGAGGAAAAATACCTTGGGTAATGCCATCTCCCGCGTCTTTATATTCTGAAACGGATCGTTCTGGACGCGGGCAGAAGGCCTGATTTAATATCCTCATGGAAAATACTGCACCTGATCCAATTACCACGGGAATTTTGATACAGTCAGCAGTCAAGATGAAAGATTCGGAGGCGCTCCCCACAGGAGTAAACACAGAGACCGAATTACCCGTGCTCCTCCGGGACAGTTAAGCGGCTCGGGTCGCCATGGGGTCACCTCGGGCCAGGCCAGGGGGGCTCCGTGGAGGCCAGTTTGGCACAGCCTCTGCTGGGGCGTCCCTGCGGCCACGCTTCCCCTGCCACATGCCGGGCCTGGAGTCAGGGCACAGGGGTCTCCTCCCGCCCACGTGTGTGCTCCAGCCTGGCCCCAGGCTCCGCGGAGTCCAGTCCACGCGGCCTCCCAAACAACACGCTGTGAGCCCCCTTCCCTTCGCTGTCTCCGTGCCCGGGTGTCTGAGCTCACACCTGCTCCTCAGCGTGCTTCCCCTGTCCCCAGACCAGGCCAGGTCTCCCCGAAGTCACCCTGAGTCCCTGCTGTTTGCCCACAAAACATTGGCCACAACTGCTCTCTCGCAGTCCGTCTCCCACCCGGGATTGGGCCAGAATCTGTCAAGTCCTTGTCTGTCCTGGATGTGCCACCCTGGGCTGGGTCCCAAACCCCCTGAGCCTCAGTGGACCCATCTGCAGAATGGGAGAACAAACGATGTCTCATTTGTAGGGTTTGTGGATTGGAGTGACAGGCCAAAGCGCAGGTTCGTAATGGGGAACCCGAACTCCTCTGCCTGACCCTTCGGCCGAGTCCCAGCTCTGCGGCATGGTGGTCTCCAAATCTGTGAAATAGGTTGTTATGGCAACAACACAAGTTCATATCCACCTTGAGACTATGATGTTAGGTGAAATAAATCAGGTATGTGAGCTTAAATGTCACATGGTTTCTATTCTGTGAGACACCTAAAGTATAAATAAAGAGCAAAATAAGAGGCAGATAATAGGAAGTAGGGAGGCAGATCTTTCACCAAGGGGAAGGGGACCAAGTGATGGGGGGAGGGGAGAAAAAACTAGGAAGGAGCCGGGGATTTGGCTCAATGGTTTCGCCGCCTGCTGTGCAAGCGCAAGGACCCAAGTTTGATCCCCGGCACCAAAAACAAAGAACTAGGATGTGTCATGCAGCTCTGCCAATTCCCCACAAGGGTGCGATCTTCACAGACTGCACGTGTGTGCCATAAGAACCTCCGGAGCTTCACGCCGTCCCTGGCGTGTGACAAGGACTGCAGAGCCGCACACAGGACCATCAGCTCCTGCTCCCTCGGCCCGTCCGGTGAACACTTCCTGGATGTTCCTAGTGCTCTGAGGAGCCTCTGCAGTACCGGCCTTGGAGGTCTGGGGCCAATGTCTTTACCACAGGCCCCGGGGCTGTGTAGGGACCTGTGGCCATGGGAATTGTCTCAAAGTCCGGCTGCTGACTTCAGGGCGCCAGGGAACAAAGCTGGCCGATCGAGCTCTCCTAAACATTCAGAACTGCACAAATAAACTCAAATATTTGGTTTTCTTTTATGTGCTCTGATGGCCAGATGGAGAAGCCAGTCCCCCTGCAGGTCAGAGCGCATCTTTTCCACATCGAACAAACACACTGCGTTTGCAAATGTGGGTCCCGGCAGCAGTGACTCATCTCCTAAAAGTGCAGCTGGAATTCCCCAGTTCAAATCAAGTGCTCGGTTTCACATTGTAAATCAGAGTCACAAGGCTGACCTCACACTTTAATCAGCAAAATTCTCCCAAAGTTTAAACACCCTGGAGGCACACATATTCATAGTATTGTCTCCCTTCTCTTAAACATGTTTGTATTTCATTCTAAGCCTTCGTGTGGCCCAAAGACTCTAACTTTGGAGGTTCCCTTCTCAGCTGCCTGAGCTCCTTGCGGGCAGCGTGGCCTGGCTGGGCCCCCTCGGTGGTTCGGCCACCCCTCAGCTCAGAACCCAAGTGAGGGGCAGACGCTGGGGCCGCAGCCCAGCTCGGGCTCCTTCTTTGATTGGATTCTGCTAATCCCTTTACTGCTTCCTTCAGTCCTGAGCGCTTTTCATATTCCTCTTCTGGGGAGGGCAGATATAGTGGGCGGCTAATGACAGCTGATAGGATTCTACACCTCCCAGGGCCTCTGTGACTGCTCCGAGGTCACCCCAAGGACGAGACAGGGCCGGAAAATGAGTGCCCAGGTCCTGCTGCCTTTGCCAACCACAGGCCCTGCATCCGGCCGCCCCAGGGCTGCGCCCAGAGAAGGCGACAGGGAGACCTTGGGTTTTGGGAGTTTGCTTTGGGGACGACGGACCGGCTGACTGGCTTCCCCTGCTGCTCCACCAAATGACCCAGCAGGAGCAGGGCCCTAAGCTTCCTCCCGGGTAGCGCAGGGAGCTCTGCGTCAGCCTCAGCCCCTCGCTGCTGCCCTTTGTCCCCAGGCGCCCGGGGCTGGGGCCGGCGAGGCGGACCCCACAGTCACAACAGCACCTCCGTCACTGAGCACTTCCTAGGCGCCAGCGCACGGTCGGGCTGTCCACCCAGCTAGATCATCACAAGAACCCCGGGAAATCAGTAACCCGTGTCCATTCAGCAGAGCGGCTCGGAGAGGTTAAGCAACCTGCCCAAAGTCACACAGCTTGGAAAGTGGACCTGGGATTTGTCCAGCCCTGTCTGTGTCCTTGCCCCCTCTACTCGGTCCTTGTGTCCTTCCCCAGGGTCCCCTTCATGTAGGGGCGGCGGGTGGCTGTGGAGGACGCCGGGACAGCCCTTCACAGCGAGAGAATTCTGTTCCGTGTCCACCTCACCCTCGCCTCAGTTATCCTGTCTGCCACCCAGAGCCGGCCTGAGAGAATTAGATCCACTTGGAGCTGCCTGGGCTGCAGGTGACAGAGCAGTGCTGGCCCACAGCAGGGTGCCCACAAGGGACACAGGAGGGGTGGGGCGGGGTGGTTCTCTCCAGGCCCCCAAAGCGCAGCAGTGGGCAGAGCTTGTCTGAGTAACCCTGCAGCTGTGGTTTAGCGGGGATGCCCTGTGCCTCCTTCCTGGACCCCCAACTACAAGGCACCCCAAGCCATCAGCCCAGGTCCAGCTGGGGGGCTCGGGGAGCCAGGCTCAGGCAGGGACAGGACTCCCCTGTGCCTGCACCCATGGGGGCAGTCCCAGCCCACGCCAGTCTCAAAGGACCCAGTGTGGCAGAGAGGAGGCAGGCGGGTGGTCCAGCGGTCAGCGCTTGGCCTGGCTGCCCACTGGGTAGTGGCTTCCTCTCCATCGGTCCTGGGAGACAATAATGACTTTCTGGGCTGCTCCACGCTATGCAACTGGGACGTCTCTAGCCCCAGAGGTCCCCGTCCGAACAGCTGCCCCTCCTCAGGAGACCCAGGACGGCCCCACTGCCTGGGGAGCGGCTTCGGTCTCCCTGGCACAGCCGGCAGGGCTCCTGTGTGTTCTGTGAGCTCCAGCAGCTTCATCTATGGGGCACTTACTGTGCCCCAAGCCTTAATGCCAAGGCCCTTCATGCCTGCTGCATGCTGTAGGGAGGGTTCTCCCCATTTCACGGATGAGGTGCAGGATCTGGGGGTGGGGTTCCAGGAGCAGAGCCACATTCTGTACTGGGTGAGGGGCTTCATGAAGGTGGGGCTCTCAGGGGAAGTCAGGCAGGAAGGCTGCAGGGTGCACGGTCAGGTGAGCAAGGGGCTCAGCTGGGTCCCTGAGGGTCTTGGGGTGTGGATAATCCCATCCCAGACCAGAAGTGGGCTTTGCACCAGTGCACGGGCTGGAGGTTGCATATTGTCCAGGCAAAGTCTTGAGAAGCAGGTGGAGGAGGCAGCGTCAGGGTGCCAGGGGTCTCCTGGGTACTTGTCTGAATCGCTCACGTCGGAAGGGACAGAGCCAGGAGTCAAATTCAGCCCCAGCCATGGAGGACGCTAACCTCTGCCCCCCGTGGAGCTGGCACATGGCCCACGCTCAGGGCTGCCCAGCTCCTTCCCTGCCCTCGGCGCTGAGTGACCGGCACATATACTTCGTGCTTTATTAAGCCACATATTGCAGCAGGCTTAATACCGGTCTCACTGGGGGAAATAGGGCCTGAGTGGCTCATGCATTATTTATGCCATGGGACCCGGCGCTGGGGAAGGCAGGGGCCGCCTGGGATGGGCTCGGTCAGCAGCACAGAGATGTCCCCAGGCTCGTGGGGCCCATTACACGGCCCTGAGTTAGGGCCCTTCTCAGCAGCACTGCCACCAAACTGGCCAGGGAGCTGATTTAGGAAAGAGTCTGCAGTGGGCTGCACCGCTGGTGTGGCTGAGGGTGAGTCCCCCCCAGTTCCAGATCCGCTTGGAGGGGCCAGGACCCAGGGGGCCCATCTCCCCTCACCCCAGCTCGCCAAGCTGCCTGCTGCCCCCTCCGGCCGCTCACTTCTGGTCTTCATGGTGTGGCTGAGTGGCACTGTGGCCATTGAGGCAGAAGGCCAGAGCGTGGACAGGTCGGGGCGGAGCCTCTGCCAGCCTGGTTCCCAGGGAGACAGGTGGACAAGTGGACAGATGGATGCGAAGGTGGTGTGCTGGGAAGGACCCTGAGGTTCTAGGGTCTTTCCCCAGGCTCCGGAGCAGAAGAGCATCTTACAGATGAGCATCAAGCCCCTGAGGCACGAAGCAACTTATCCAAGGTCACGTGGCTTGGAATGACCCCAGAGCTGGCCTCAACTACCCGGCCCATCCCTTCACCAGCTCCCGCAGTGCTCTTCAGTCCTGGGACAGTCAGCATTCTGGAAAGACCTCTCTGTCAAAGAGTACCCCAGAGCAACCTGCTAGGCCTCTCACCTCCTGTGTGTACCTCCAACCCACCCCAGACCTCTGGGCCTCGAAGTGGCTGCCTGAAACTTGCTCAGGGCTCCTCATCCCTCTTCTGCTTCCTGCAACACCACTGCCCGCCCAGGAGCCAACACAAGTCTGCTGGTACCACCCCTGGCTGAAGTCCTGGGTCTAGCCCAGTGCCGGGCACAGAGGAGGCATGTAGTGAATCCCCACAGAATGAGTAAATGAGGGTTTGGCATTGGTTGGGCCCACGATGGCCGTGAGTCAATGAAGCCAGGTTAGAATCACAGACCTAGACCCCAGCTGGGGTCCTCAGCTGGGCCCACCCTGCTGTGCTGTCGCCTGTTGAGAAGACTTTGGGCGTTGGAAGCAGACAGACCCGATTCCAGTGCCTCCGGTTGGCCGTGTGACCTCGCAGGGTCACTGGTCATCTCAAAACCTCCACTTTGTTCTCACAAAACAGCAACTACCTACTGGGGCTGTCCCAAGAGGCAGAGAAGCCAGGAGAGGTGGCACATGCCTGCAATCTCAACACTTAGGGAGGCTGAGGCAGGAGGATCTCAAGATGAACCCAGCCTTGCTCCCGGGACAGGGGGTCTTAAGTCTGCCTCAGTGGCCCCTGTGTGCTGCCCCTTCCAGGGAGACCCAGGAGCCCCTGGGATGCGGAGGCTCAGGGAAGCCCGTGCAGACCCCCGGGAAGCCCTGTGGAGGTGGATCCTCCAAACACGGCTCCAGACACATTTTTTTTTTTTGGTACCGGGGATCGAACTTGGGACGTTGCACTTTCGAGGCAGGCGCCAGAACCACTGAGCTAAATCCCTGGCCCACCAGACACATTTTTACCACCTCTTCAACAGGAGCCCACTCGTCTGGCCACACCCAGGACTCTAGTGCCTCGGTTTACCCCCAGTTCCACAGAACCAGGCTAATCCCATAGGACACAACCAAGAGGGAGGGAGCTCAGACCTGGGTGACAGCCAACCCGAGCCCTCCCCCAGCTGGCTCTGTCCCAGCCGGGTGCAGAGGCCTCAGGAAGGGCGGGTCTGGTCCTGACAGAGCCCCTGGCTAGGAAGGGGCTGCTCCCAAGGGTACTGTGTTTGGTGGGCCATGTGGCAGGGAGGTGCTGGCCAGCGCCCCAGCCCCTCTGCTGCGATTTCAAAGGTGAACGTTCTGAGGAGTGCGGAGCTTAGGGAGGCAGGTGGATCCGTATTCCATGGAAGGAGGGCGTGAGAGAGAGAGACGGTGACACAGGCAGACACGGAAACGGAGACACGCAGGGACTCAGGGACAGAGAAGCAGCTCGTGGGCCCTGCACGGAGACGCCTCTGGGTCACAGCTGGACAGGCGCAGGCCACTCAGAGCCTGGGCAGCCACGGCCCCAGGGAGAGGAAGCGAGTCCCCTCCCTCAGCTCACGGGGCCTGGGTCCTCACCCTTGACACTGGGCACCTGAGCCGGGCCCTCCCCAGCCCAGCTCAGTCAACATCTGTCAGCCTGTGCCTCCCGCTGGGGAGGTGGAGAGAGGTGGTGACCCCGGGCAGGGCCAAGGCACCCACCCCAGCCCACCCCCAACCTGGGGAAGAATTGTTTTCCATGAAACCCATCCCCAGTGTCGAAAAGACTGTTCCTATTATCACACAGGTGGAGGGGGCCACAGGGCTCACGTGCGGCTTCAACGTTTGAACATGTCTTCCCTCAGTCCTCCTCTGTTCTTTCCTTCCTTCCCTCCCTTCTGTTTGAGGTACAAGATATGCTAGGCAAGCATTCTACTGCTGAGCTACATCCCAACCCTTTTTAAAAATGTTATTTGCTGGCCGGGGATTTAGCTCAGTGGTTCCGCCGCCTGCCTCACAAGCGCAAGGTCCTGAGTTCGATCCCCAGTACAAAAAAAAAAATGTTGTTTGCAGACAGGGTCTTGCTCAGTCACCCAAGCTGGCCCCCGACTTGTGATCTTCCTGTCTCAGCCTCCTGGGTAGCTAGGGTTATAGATGTGTGCTACCTCACGCAGCTTGAATTTGTATTTCTACTACCCAAGCATGTGGTCTTTAAAGCCAAGAGCAGCCCAAGGCCTTGCTGAGATTAGGGAGATTACTTGGTGGCACACACCCATAATCCCGGGACTCTGGGAGGCTGAGGCAGGAGGATCATGAATTGAAGCTCAGCCCGGGCCATCTAGCAATGTAATGAGTCCCCGTCTCAGAATAAAAACAAACAACAAAGAAAAAGACTTGGGGATGTAGCTCAGTCTGAAGCTCCGGGTTCAATCCCCAGCCCTGGAAAAAGAAAGGAAAAGAGAAGAAAAGGTACCGCCCACCTCCCCTTGTCCCTGTGGCCCTCTCTCCTCTCCCCCTTCCCTCCTGGAACACACGAATCGTGTGACAAAGCATCTGGCCTCAGTAAATTATTAAGAAATAAAACGTTGAGGCCGGGGACTTAGCTCAGCGGTTTCGCCGCCTGCTGAGCAAGCGCAAGGACCGGAGTTTGATCCCCGGTACCAAAAAAAAAAAAAAAAAAAAGAAAAGAAAGAAAATGTTGAGAGTGAAGCACCTCCTGCTCTGAGGGTTCCCAGTCACCCGCAGGTCTCGGGGCCGCAGGGCTCCTCTGCCCAGCCCAGCCACCACACACAGCCTCTGCCGGGACTGGGCCAGAGCCTGGGGCGCTCACCCTCGGGATCCCACCTGGCCCTGCAGGTCACCCCAGGCCTGGGCTGTGACCAGCTGCTCCCCAGGCCCACCCCACAGGGCCGGCGGCCTGGGCAGCTGGTGGCCGCTTGATGGGGCTGGTGCCTGGGGGAGGGGATTTAAGGCTTGGCCGCAGCCCCTCCCTGGCTGGCCCGGTGCCCCAGAGCCTGCCGTGGGCCCCAAAGGTGGCTGGCTCTGCTCGGCAGGGTCTGGTGCCGGCCCTGGTTTAGCTCTCCCGGGAAGACCCGAAGCCCAGTTTCCTGGGTCTCTTGCCATGGATTCTGATTCTGTGACCTTAGTCGGAGCATTTTATTACATAAAATAATAGTTTATGTTGCATATAGTATTTCATAAGTACCGTCTTTTATTATTGTTGAGATAAAATTTGCCATTTTAACCATTTTATAGTGCACCATGCGCTGTCACAATTTACGCGACCAGCACCCCTATCTTGTTCCAGATCTTTTTTTTTGAATCACCCTAGAGACCAATTAAACAGTCAGTTCCCAGCCCAGTCCCTGCCCACCCCACCTCCAGTCCCCGGCACCCGCTCTTCGTTTTCTCTCTGTGGATTTGCCCGTGCGGGACTTTTCCTAGGAATGAGTCCACAGCATGTGTGTCTTCCCCTCCATGAAAGGCTTCCGGTTCCTCCCACGTGGCTGTGTGGATCAGCACCCCCTCCCTGCCAAATCCTCCCCTTAGGACTGGGCCTCCTCTGCTATCCCGTGTGCTTGGATGGATGTGCGTTTGTTCCCGGGGCTGTTGGGAATAACATGGCCAGACACGTTTGGATCCAGGGTTTCGCATGGATTTGTGCTTTCACTTCCTTTGGGCAGATGCCTGCGAGTGGAATTGCTGGGTCAAACGAGAACCTTGTTTAAATTTGGCCAAACTGGTTCCCCTGCCAGCACTGTGCAGGGCTCTGACTGTCGCTGGCTAGTGGCTAGAGTGGGTCCTTGCTTTAGTGAAATGAAAATTAAAGCAAAAGCACAAATTTACAGGGAAAAAAAGCTTTAATTAGAAAGTTAGGGGGAAGATAGGAAAAGACTCCAGCTTAGGTATCTGGGGGGGGGCTCTGATATCGGGGTCCAGACTGGTGCACCCCCAAAGATGAGGCAGCTTTTAAGCACTGATCATTATCTCCGTCCTGTGTCACAGCTCTGAGATCCTCATGGCCCAGGAAGGCAGGTGCTGACAGGTTTGCAGTGGCTGGAGGCCTCGGCACAGCTGAATGTCCCTGTAACCCTCCCATCTTGGTGAGCTTGCTCTCGAAGGGGACAAGGTCCTGTAGGGTCAGGGCCACTCAGCCCTGTCCAGCAGCTCCCCGAAAGACAGTCCCTAAATGATCCACAGACCCTGTGCAGAGTGGGGAAGAGGTGACCAAGATTTCCAGTAACAAGGACACAAAATGAAGATCAAGCTTTGTTCTGCTTTTGTTACCTTGGGCATCTGTAGGCCCAAGTGAAGAGTCATGGTTGATAACAAAAGTGGCTTTTAAATACCTTCTGTCCCCAAAGAAAATGCAGATCATGCTCTTAAAGAGCAGTGACAAGGGCATACTGCTGCCTGTCTCCCCAGCCCCATGGTGGCCCGACTAGGTCATGACTCTGTCTCAGTTTCTCTAGCTCCTCAGCAACACTTGTTATTCTTTTCTTTTTTCCCTTCTCTTCTTCTCTTCTCTTCTCTTCTCTCCTCTCCTCTCCTCTCCCCCCACCCTCTGTCTTTCCTTCTTTCTTTCTTAATGTTGGCCATGCCATTGTGGGGTGTGAGTGGCTTCTCTCACTTTGGCTTTGCCTACGTATTTTTAAGGCCCTGGATGACTCTGATGGGCGCACAAGATGGATGAACCCCCAGTTTGCTCGGCTTGGTGTCTCCCCGCTTCTCTCATACCATTCCCCCGAGTCTTTGGAGGCCCCTCTGTGTGTCCACTTCAGACGAAAAAGCAGATGCCTGAGTGAGATGTTCTCAGGTGTACTGGTCAGCTTTTTCATCACTGGGACAAAGCACGGGACACTTGCAACTTAAAGGAAGAGATTTTAGCTCACAGTTTCCAAGGGTTCAGTCCATGGTCAACTAGCTACAAGGCAGGCACATCATGGAAGAAGGGCATGGTGGAGGAAAGCTGCTCACCTCATGGCATCCAGGAAGCAGAGAGCAGAGCAAGAACCAGCGAGGAGGGAGCCAGGGACCAGAACAGTCCCTGAGGTCACATGGTGACCCACTTCATCCAATCAGGCCCTAGCTGCTAGCAGCCCATTCAGCTCCAATCCCTCCATGGGTTTCCGCAGGGTGAAGTCAGTGCCACACGATCCAGTCACCTCCCCAGGAGCCCTTAATCCAGTCAAGATGACAGGATTATCCGGCACCCTGGGTGACTGCCACCAGCCGCAAAGCCAGACCCTGCCGGGTGATAGCTCTTCTCCGTGACAGTCACACCTGTCACCGCCCCATTGGTGGGAGCTGGAGATGCTCAGACTGTGACAGTTCCAAGGTCACCACCCCTCCCGGGCCACCAGATTCCAACGTCCCTGCTCCTCCTCTGTGGGTAAAATGTGGGGGACCAGAGCTGACAAACCACAGCCTGCAGGTCAAGTCTAGCTCCAGCCACTTTGGTTCAGCCCTGAGCTAAGCGTAATGTTTGCATTTTGAGGGGGTTGTAAAAAGAAATCAAAGATGGATGTGCAAAGTCTAAAGCATTTACCATCTGGCCCTTTCCAGTTCGGACCATGGTGCTGCTTAGTGTGGTGGCTGTAATGATGGACGCCCCCGATCTGGGGACGGAGAGTGTGTGACATTCGGGCTGTCTCCCTGCAGAGGCTTGCCCAGGACAGGGGACACAGAACCCGGTTTCCCAGCCCCAGCCCCGCCCCAGGGTCCCCATGGCCAAGGAGCGGCTCTCTGTGGTTCAGTCCTCCCCCATCCCAGGAGGAGGTGAAAAATGTGACGCCTCAAAGTGCAACATTAAAGTTTCATGGGGGCCCATGCATATTTAATGGGCTTAACAAAGCATCCTTAAAGACAGTGCAGACAGCCCCGGGGTGGGGCAGGCTGCCCAGCGAAGCGCTCCCTCCCTCGTCTGTGTGTGGTGGCATCCCTGGGACAACTTGGCATCCCGAGCTCCTGCCACAGCAAGCGCGGCCCGCAGCCTCCCAGGGAGCTGGCCTTCATCATTAATATTACAAGGGAGTCGCGGGCGAGACTCCACTGCCCGGCCCCTTTCCAGGACACCCCTCGGACAGTGCAGAGACCCCTCGTACCCCCATCCCGGCTCACTGCTGGGGTGTCAGCTGGAGACACCCAGGTCACAGCTGGCTCATTCTTTCTGGCCTGGCATCTCGCGGCCGTCAGGCTCTCGTGACCTCAGTCCAGGGTCCCCTTAGCCACAGGCCCACGGTGACCCACTCCCAGCCACTCGACTTCAAGGCCCCAGGCTCCTCTCTGTCACCCCAGATATTCCTGGGGTCCCCAGCTTTTCCCTGCTGCCTCTCAGAGGCGTCTCCTGTCCTCCCTTCCTGGGAATTCTCAACTGTCACGAGACTCAGCCCTGGCCCATCCCCGGCTCCCGGCCCAGTTCTCACCCCAGGCCGCCTGTGTGTCGAGATGACACGAAGCCCGTCCCTGTGCTGGTGTCTCTCGGCCTCCTTATGCCCCTGGGGTTGGGGACTCAAGGCTCCCCCCGTTTTGGTTTCTATCTGGACATCCCCCTAAAGCCTCACGCTCTCATAGATGGGGTTCAGGGGGCGATTAGATTACGGGGTGTGATACTCATTAGTGGCTTAGTCTGGGGGTGAGTTATACTGTTAGGGGTGGGGCCTGCTCACTGGGTGTGGCCTGGGAGGGTCTATCTCCCTCCCTGGCTCCTCCCTTTTCACTCTGCTTCCTGTCTGTCTGCCATGCCTAGGGCAGCTCCCCTCTGCCTTGCCTCAGAGCCAAACAACTATGGACTGAGACCTGAGCCAAAATAAGCCCCTCCTCTTTAAGTTGCAGGAGTTGGAGATCATGTTCCAGAGAGGACGAAAGTGACTAAGACGTCCCCCAGCCCAGTCTGTCCAACAGGAAGCTTCAGATCTACCCCCAAGCCTGGTCCTGGCCCAAGGCTCCCTGCAGAGGTGAGCAGCACCCCGCTGAAACGCCCAGGCCAGGTGCCAGCCCCGTGCCCTCTGCTCCCAAGCTCACTTGGGCCCCCTCCTCTCAGCGCCGGCTGGCTCTTCCTCCTCCCTGCCCTGGCCTAAGCCACCACCACCTCTCTGGCCCCATGCAGCCCCCTGCTGGCCCCTTGTTCCCTTGCCCACCGCTGCCATCGCCGCAGTGAACTTCCAAGTGGGGCTTGCTTCTGTCTGGAAACCAGCCCCACCCCTTGCCCCAACTCAGTTGCAGGCCAGGCCTGTCTCCCACATCCCCTCGGACTCCCCACCCCACAGGGTCCTGGGGTCAGGCAGAAGCACACAGACTTGGCCACACCCACCCTGGGCTGCTCATGGTGCCTGGAGCCCAGAGCAGCACTGTGTGACCCCAAGTGTCCCCTGGTCCACGCTCAGAAGAGCTGACACGCACCTGCTGGCATCTGGGGTGCCCACTCAGCTGTCGTAGCTACCCTGGTGGGGAGCCCAGACCTGCTTGGGGTCACAGGAACTCAAGGGTTTGTCCTGTGAGCAGGGAAGTTCGGGACGAGGATCAACCAAGCAGCCATGCAGGCCAGGGGCTTAGCCATGTGTCCTGCAACATCAGGTTCTGTGGGCCGGCTTTGTGGGAGCCCAAAGCAGAAGGGGGGAAGTCAGGAGACCAGCAGGGAGCCTTGGAGCCCTCAAGAGCCACCCTCAGCTCAGAGCAACGCTGATGGCCAGCTTGGGACCCCAGGTGAGCTTGTGTTTGAACCGTGGTGCAGCTGACGTTGGATCCAGATACTTGGTTTGGCATATGGGGCCCGTGTAGGTCTGGCGGCAGGGGTGGGAGGGGCACCTGTCCCAGGCCAGCCTTGGGCTAGGGGGACCTGGCAGAGGGGGCCTGGAGACTCTGAGCAGCAGGTCACGTCTCCGGCGGCTGCTCGGGAGGAAGCAGGTGTCCTGGCAGCCCTGTTGTCTCCCCGGCCCGTGCCGACAGCCCACACCCACCTCCAAGACGGCACCAGGGACTCAGCCGGCCTCACATGTGGGAAGCAGCTTCAAATTCCTGTGCCATTTGTTATCTCTCTTTTTAAGAGCAAAAACATTCTCCTGAACATCCTGGGAAGCCTGTGATTTCAGAGTCTAAGATTCTCCAGTCCAGAGACTGCGTGGGGAGATTCTTGGAGGTGGAGATTCCCTCCCAGTGCTGGGGGGAGGGCAGGCCTTGGATGGTCCAAGGGGCTCAGCTGTGTGGCCTGGGTTCCCCACCCCACCCCGGCCCGAGAGCCAGAGGCGGCTCGGGGCAAGAGCCCGGCTGCCGGCTTCTGGGGGCAGGAGTTCAAAGGCTCTGCCGTGTCCCTGCCAGGCACAGTGGCAGCCAATCCCGCAAGTCTGGCGGGATCAGGCTGCAGAAGGGGCCCTGCAGTGCTTGGCTCGCATCTCCCTTCTCCAGGTCGGAGAGGCCCCCACTCTCAGAAGCGCCCAGGTGGACGGTCAGGCCCTGGCCCTGGCTCTCAGCCCCCTTCTCACAGGGCCTGCAGGGACTCAGGGTGGCCTCCCGGGGGTCAGAGTTTGGCCCAGGCCTGTTAGGACTGCGCAGAGCACTCCAACGCCCTTCCAGCATCAGACACAGCCCAAAGCCCTCTCAACCCCAGCCACCGGCTTCATCCCTGAGGCCACGTCCCCCTGGGATCTCTAGGGCTGGGTGCCCAGGGGTGGGGCAGCATCCGGGTTTGCTGGCCAACTCACACCCAACAGAGGCCCAAGCCACCTCCTCCTCCTTGGGTCCCAGCAGGTGACCCCTGCCAGGTCCTCCCTTGGGCTGAGCCCTGGGCGTGGTGACAGCCGGCAGCTCCCTCTTGAGCCCTCTGTGTTCTGACGCCCATAATCTATGGGAGAAGGCGGGGAGGGAGTGGCAGGTGGGGGCTGCCAGCAGCAAACCTGGTCCAAGCCTGAGCCGGATGGTGCTGGAGCCTGGAATCAAACAACCAACACTGGGGCCAAGAGTTGGGCAGGGAGACTTCACTCCTTGCCACTGCTGAAGGGCTGTTCGGATCGGGCCCAGGCCCTGGGGTGGGTCTGAGAGTTCATGGGAGAGCAGAGTCAGGGTCAAGAGGGGCACAAGGGCCTTTGTGCAAGAGCTCGGGTGGGGAGGTGAGGAAGATAACAGCAGCTCTGCTCGGTGCCCAGCCCTGTGTGGTGCAGCCAAGGCCCCTTCTCTCACTGTATCTTCACAGCCACCCACAGAGTTTAGTATTGTGTTATTTTTATCAGCCCCTTTCGCAGATGCAGAAACTGAGGCTCTCAGTGGTGAAATGGCAAGCACGTGACCAGGCCAGGCCGGGACCAGAACCCAGATCTGCCCACCTGCCCCGCTCCGTTAAGCCCGCACATCTGCCCTGCTTCTGGGATGCAGGTGGGGAGCCCAGGGCACTCGCCACCCCCCACCCCACCTGCCAGCATCTGAGCTGTGATACCCCAGCCCCTTAGCAAAGTGACCCCATGTCCGGGCCTTCTGTGACCTCCACAGGGGCCCCGAGAGACAGCCTCGCTCACAGAAGGGGAACTGAGGCAGGAGAGGGAATGCGAAGTGACGGGAATCATCCAGAGCAGTTGAAGAGGCCACCAGCTGAGACCCCAGGGTGCCTGGCTCTCGGCTCAGTTCCTTCCGCCACCCTCCCTGGGACCGTCAGAGCAGCAGACTGGCCACAGTGGGTGCCCTCCCAGGAGGGGAAGCAGGACAGGCCGTGACAAGGACACCTGCAGCTGTGCGACCTGAGGGGAGAGCTCCTCCCTCGAGCTGGGGCGGGAGTCTGTGCAGCGCCTGGACACTGGACGAGAGCTATGAAGGTCCAGCCTCCCTGTCACCCCTGCCCAGGAGGGAGCTTCCTGGCCCTGGAGGAGAGGACCCCACTAATCCATCCAGCCAGCCGCACCTCCTCCCGGCCGGTGAGGGCTGAGCCGCGGCTCCACCAGAGCCTGGCGTCGGAGGCCACTCCCCGGGCGCCGGGTGGGAGGGCAGTGACCCCACCTTCACCGGACCCACATCATGGTGGCTGGGCCCAGCCTGCTGCAGCCCTTCCAAAGCGTGTGCTGCTGAGGAGGAAAGTGGAAAAACAGAACCAGACGCCTCTGAACATCCTGGCTTGGAAGGTGGCTCGTTCCTCGCGCTCCTCCTGTCCTCTCCTGCTGCCTGCTACCCCCGGCCCCCCACCCTCAGGCCCGGCCTGCCTGCGGTCTCAGTGGCCCCTGCCCTGCCCTGCTGTCCTCCACGGCTCCATCACCCTGAGACTCAGCTCAACCCAGGCCTGAGCTCCCTTGGGAGCTGCACTGCCGGCCGCTCTGTGTGGCCCACACCAGGCCTCGCCTGTGGCCCCTGCCTGCCCCTCAGCCTCTCTGGAGAGGTTGGGGCCTTTGCCAGCCCCCGAGGGGCCTCCTACCAAGGAAATGAGGCCCAGCTGTGCTCTGGGGAAAGGTGACTCATGACAGGGCTCCGTGCTGTCCCCTCCCGACTCAGGAAAACAGCAGGGCAGGGGCTGGGTCCCCAGGGGCTCTGGCGGCTCTGGCCCACTGGCTTGGAGGAAATGCATGGCACCTGTCAGCCAGCGGAGCCCAAACCCGACCTCCCCTCCCTCCAGCCCTTTCCTTGACAACAGCCCCAGGGTCTCCGGGAGGAGGAACCTGGGAAGGGGGTTGTGCCGGGCACCTGGAGGGCCCTGCAGGCCTCAGTTTCCCACTGGACCTCAAGAGGGTTGAGCTGATGACCTCTACCAGCTCTCCAAATTCCGACACTGAAGGGTTTGCGACCAGCGGCCCCCGCCCCGAGTCTAGCTCCATCACTGAGGGAAAATAAAGGGAAAAAAATAACACCCACCCCATCTAATCCTTTCCCGGCTTATACCACGCAGCTCGGCTCTCTCGCCGGCTCCTCTGGGGGATGATGGAAATGTGAATTTAAATAGAGTTATGTTGAAAGAACATTACCCAGCACGGGCCCAGCAGGGAGGGCGCTGCCGAGGTACAGAGGCAGGGCCGCGGTTGGCCCGCGGGAGTAGGAGCGAGGCCAGCACCCCTGGACAATTACAATCAGGACTGCTTGATTAGCCTTCCTCCTGGCAGAGCCCTCCCTGTGAATCTCTTAATAGCTAGCTGCCTCCCCGGGGGCGGCTGGCCGGACGCTGGGGACCAGCCGTGTGTGGATAATCTCCTGGTGGCACCGAGATGCCATCTGAAGCTAACAGGGCTCTCCAGAGTGGCTCTCCAGGCAGCTCGCTCCCCGCCTTTCCCGGCAGGACGGCCACCAGCCCAGGACAGGATTAGCGTGGCTATCTGCTGAGCCAGGGCCTCAGACATGGGCTCTGGGCAGAACTGAGCTGGTGCCATGAGCCAAGGGTCTGGGACACCTGGTGGCCCCTGGTGGCCTCCACACGCCTTGCCCTTTCCCACTGCCTGGGCACCCTTGTGGGCAGACAGGCTGCCTCCCCAGATGCTGGGCGCCACTGAAGGCCAAGGCGAGGGCTGGGGTGGGGCAGAGGACAGGGGAAACCTAGCAGGAAGGAGGGCTGGGGACTCATGGGCTTGAGCTTGACCAGAGGGAGCTCTGTCCTGTTGAGCATGAGGCTCCCCAGCTGCGGGAAGAGGGGCTGACAGAGGGAAGTGGGTTCTGGGAAACAACACCAAAGGCGCCAGTCGGTCAGACCGGCGCAGTGTGCTGGGTGTCCTAGCAAGACGGGGTGCTCCCACCCACCCAGTGCGTGCCCCTCTGGGCTCCCTGGGAGCAGCCGCTGTGGCTGTAAAAGCCGCCCCCGCCCCGCCCTTGCGTGTGGACGGTAGGGGCTCCTGCTGGTGGGCAGGGCCGGCTGAAATGAAGGGAGCAACTAGGCAGAGCGCCCGTGAACGGCTGTGGCTTCTGTCTTGTTCTTTCTCCCAGTGGCTCGTGCTGGGGAGGCGGCTGCTCCCATGTCATGAGGATGCTCAAGCTCTCCCATAGAGAAGCCCAAGAGCGAGAAGCAGGTCGCCAGCCACAGCACCATGGTGCGCCGTCTTGAGGGGGCCCGAGGACCAACAGGAACCCCCCAGCCTGGCTGCCCCTGGATGCCGACCCCCATAAACCCAGTGAGACAGTAAATGTTTGTCTTAAGCCGCTGCATTTGAGATGGTTTGTCATCTGGCAGTCGCTAACCGGTACAGGAAGCACCTTCTGTTCTCTTTGTTTGACTGGAGTCCCCCGGCGGGCACTGTGCACGTGAGGGCCTGGCTTCCGCGTAGCTGCGCTGTGTGTCTCAGCAGGAACAGCGATTGTCGGGATTGAGTGGGCTTTGGGCTCCAGATCCGTGTCCCCTCCCTTCCTACCCCCTGGACGCCAGAGACAGGACTGCTGCACAGGCTAGGGGACTCTGCCCACTCATTCATTCATTCATGCATGCATGCATCAAGACCCTCGCTGCCCTGTAGCCTTGGTCCAGCCTCGGGGTCTCTCTGCCAGGACCCAGGATGGCCTGGCATTGGGATGGAGGTCACCACAGCCCTGGGTGCAGAGAAGGCGGGGTGGGCAGGGCCGAGGCGGTCAAGGCCGGCACCTTCCCATCCACACCGCTGGGGTCTGTGGGAAGGAGGCGGAGAGTCTGCAGCAAGGCCAGCAGTGGGAGGGGGACGCAGAGTCTTACAGACCATCCTGCCCTTTGACCTCGTAATCTCTTCCCAGAAGCCACCTGAGGAAGCAATTAGCAAGCGGGTGCTGCTCAGCAGCAACTGGAAAATGGAAAGGCTCATCCAAAAATCAGGGAAATTCATGCACAGGTTTCAGGAGCCCATCCTGTCTCTGGAGTCAGACACCAGGCAGGAGTTGCCAGCCTTCCAGTGTGTGACCACCCCATCTGTGAGTGGAGGTAAAAACAGGACTTGGCTATGGGCTCCTGTGAGGATTGGAAGGATTAGAACCCGAAGCCCGCTCAACTCAGCTCCCGGTACTCGGTTGGGTAACACAGGCGGGCATCTCTGGGTGAGGGGACAAAAGCCTAGTGACATCCCTCACGTGGCAGCAGTAGCGCCACCGAAGCATGGGTGGGTTGAGAACTAGTGGATGGCTGCAAGAAGGGATGGGAGAATGGAGAATCGCATCGTCCTGCACGCTTAGCTCCTGGGGGCTCTGCCACAAGAGAACTGTGGGGTGACAGGAGGAGAGGCTGGGTGTGTGGGGGAGGGGAGGCCACCAGGACTGGGCCTGTGACGTGGGCCAGGGAGCCGGGGGTCCGTCTCCAATGGGCAGATTCCTAAGGAGGTGCTGTCCCCAGCGACGACGCAGACAACAGCAGCAGCAGACCCCAGAGCACGGCCCGGGTCCCTGCTGGGCAGTGATAGAGGTGATTTTGTCACTGGGAGCAAAATTACAGCGGGAGACGGCAGCAGAGGCCATGAGCTCCCCAGAGCTGGGCAGCACTCGGGGAGGCATCTGCTCTAGGTCCTTGATGAAAGTTTGCTGAACACTTCCTGAGTGCAGGACCCAGGCCAGGCTCCCAGTGCACGAGCTCTCATCCTCCTGCCACCACCTAGGAGGAGAGCTCCTCAGCTCTGCTGTGTGTCAGTCAGCGACGGCTGTGACGTGCCGCATAATGAGCATTCCCATTACCCAGTGGTTTGCCCCAGCGCCATTTCTCTTCCTGGCTCATGGCCCTGTGGGATTCAGGCCTGTGCCACCTGCCTCTCAACCTCCTAGGATGAACACCTTCCCAGGTCATGGTGCTCTGGTGGCCTTGACAACACCCTTGACTGTACCCCCACCCACCTGCCTCCTAAACACATCCCTGTGGCTACAGCGAGCACCAGTCCCAGCTGTCCCCATCTCTTACCGGGACAGCAGCCGCAGCCTCCTCACCATCCCTGCCCTTGGAAGCCATCCTTCCCTTGGCAGCAAAACAGACCTGCAAAAATGTCCATTGGAGCACACCACACCCCGCCACGGTCCCTAGACTCATGTCCTGCTTCCTGTCGTCCACCTCTCCTTCCCTCTCTGACCGCATCTCTTCCCTGCCCCGCCCCTGGTGCTCCACTCACAAGCTCTCTTGCCAGGTTATAGTTGGCCTTGTTCCTGCCCCAGGACCTTTGCACCTGCTCTTTTCTCTGCCTGCCATGGTTCGTGCCCTGTTGTCCTCCACACACTGTCCCCACAGCCTCCTTCCCAACCTCTCTGCCCATCAGCACCCTCTTTTGTTTCCTTTGGCCCCGTACCACCATTTGAATACAGCTCCCTTGTTCACTAGGATTAAATTCCAAAGAATAGGGCTCAAAGAATATATGTTGGAGGAATTTCCCGGTGGACTGCAAATGGGAGGTGTGGCAAGAGGCAAGAGGGCCACAGCTCTCCCCGGTGCTCCAAGGGTGGGGGGCTTTTGTGGAAGTCTTCATAAGGGGCCCGGACCCCACGGAAGCCACAGCTCTGGAGCACAGGGACTTCTGCTGGGAGCCCCTGAAATCCTTGCCAAGCAAGGCCGCACAGCAGTGAACAGGCAACCTAGGAGAAAGCCCACCCCTGGGAGAGGAGGTGGCCAGGGTTTCCCTTTCCCTCAGAAGGTCTGACCTAGACGCTGACATCTTCAGAGGCAAGGTGACACCCCGCCTCCCTCCACTTAGACATGGAGGCTCTCTAGTTTCCAGAATCACAGGCGACAGAAATTCCTGGGTGGTCCACACATTAAGAATAAGTTACTAGGGGCCAGGGAGTTAGCTCAGTGGTGCTGCCGCCTCCCTTGCAAGCGGAAGGTCCCGAGTTCAATCCCTGATACCAAAAAAAAAAAGAACAAGTTACTGGGTGTGATCCTCCTGCCTCAGGCCCCCAGAGCACCAGCATGGCAGGTGTGAGCCACCACCTGTGGCCTAGGAACTTTTATTTTTAATAGTGTGATAGAGTAGTCATACAAAAATTTAGATATAAAAATCTATAGAAAATATGCATAGCAAAACTTTATATATAAAAACCTAGAAAACTTGGATATGAAATGATAAACATCCTTCTAATGCACAGCTGAACTCACAAAAAAGAAGGTAAAACAACAGGAATCAGAAAACAAAGAGAATCTGGAATCCAACTGAAGGTGAGGCTGAGGGCTCCAAGGAGAAAAGGAAGACGGAAAGGGGGAAAACTTCCCCTCTAAATTAATACCCACAGGACCCGTGGGACCTGAATTCACTCTGCACGAAAGACAGGGCTCAGGTTCCGGGGGCCCGTGTTGGGGTGTCTGTCTCCTGGTGCCGAGAGACAGAAGCACGAGCTCCAGGAAACAAACAACTCCCAGCCCAGAACTCACCAGATTCCCACAGACGAAGCTCTGCTGAAGAAGGAACGCACAATTGAAAATTACAAAACACATGGAAACAAGCCACGTGAGGCGGGTGCTGCGGAACGACCATAAGGAGATCAGCGCTGAGGGACTTCCGCACCCAGGATCCAAAGGCCGCCTGGCGGGGAGGCCCAGACGGCCCAACGCCGGGCCGGGTGTGGCTGGGACGTGGCCACTGGTTGCATCCAGATGTCAAAGCGGGAATTTCATTTTCTGCGTTCCTTTCAACAACAACAAATGTCTGAACCCAAGTGTTAGCTCTCTGGGGAGAGGCCTCCAAATTGCAGCTGTGGGTTTCGGGTGTGGATCCTGGAATCCGACTGTGGTTTTAATTCAGGCTGTGATGTACCCTTGGAAGGCTACCGGCCCCACAGACTTCCCTTGCTTCTTTATCTGAGAAATGGGGATAAAAAATCGACCTCTGAGGCAGTGGGAGGGTTTCAATGAGAACACTCGGTGCTCCGCAGGTGCCTGGCACACAGAAGGGGCTGAGTCCCAAGGCGGCTGTCACAAGGGCGCTGCAATGCAAATCAAAGGGTGCTTGCTTGGCTGGACTCCTGCTCGGTCTGAAATCTGCACCTCGCTGGGATCCCACCGCTGCCAGAGCTGGGCTGCAACAACCCCATCTTCTGCAGCCAGACAACCGGGAGGCTTTCAAGGCAAGGGCAAATGTTGCCAGCAGACCAGGCTGTGGCTCCCACGTCCCCCTTTGCTCCAGGCCCCACCTGCCTGGTGGCCCCGTCTCCCTCACCTGGGCCCCACCCCTCCAAGGCCACATTTGGCTGTCACTGTGTCCTACCCTCTCCTCCCCGGTCAGCCTCCAGCCTCTGCTGTTCACACTCAAACCATCCATCCTGTTCTGCTGAATGAAACCCAGTTTTTTCCTAAGAACTCTGCTTCCTGCTTTCAAAATAACATTCAGCAGGCGTGTCAGGAGGCTGAGGAAGGAGGATCATAAGTTCAAGGCTGGGCAACCTAGCGAGACCTTTATTAACAATAATAAAATAAGAGCCGGGGATTCAGCTCAGTGGTTTCGCCGCCTGCTGCGCAAGTGCAAGGACCCGAGTTCCATCCCCGGTACCAAAAAAAGAAAAAACCAAAAAATAATAATAACAAAAAAGGGCTGGGGACGCAGCTCAGCGTGAAGGCCCTGGGTTTGAGCCCCAGCACCACACACATACTGAGACTTGCTTCGGATTGATCAAGCACTGATTTTGTGACAGAGCCATGGGAGGAGTTGGGGACACAAAGACGAGCGTGGGCAGGCGCAGTCTCAGCCTGTCCTGCCTCTGGGTTGCAGCCTCAGCCCTGGCAGCCCGGCCGTGGCACTTGCTTCTCTGGTGACGTGTGATGGACTCGTTGCGAGGTGTCACACACAGCATCTCGGGGCACAACCACTGCCCGGGCATGGTGCCGAAGGCCGCCAAGCCGCGCACGTGGGCACCCGGGCACGCGCCCTGCTAGTGCTGCCTGCGATGGCAGTCTCTGGCCTGTCATCTCCACTCAGTGTTGACAAAGCAAAATCCAAAACACAAAGCAGGAAAGAAATGCGCTGTCACTCGACGCCCCCGGCCACCCCCGCCTTCGCATTATGGGTTTATGTCAAGGTACGTTGGATTCTAAATTAAATGTCAGCCCACTGTACGTTTCTGGCTCCAGCCACAGAAAGTGAGGCGCTGCGCTGGAGACCGTCCAGCTGCTCGCTCGCCGCGCCTAACCGCGAGGGTGACAAGCCCACTGAATCACGGCGGAGCTCTCCCTGCCATGGGGAGCCAAGATAAATTCATTTTTAATGATAAATGTGACTGTCGGAGCTAAGTTGAAACAGCTTCGCAGGCAGAGCTCAGAGCCCTCGGCAGTGTGGGGCAGAGGCTGGTGGGCCAGGGCCAGAGATCCCAGCCCTGAGGCTGCCAGCCTGGGCCTGAGGGACAGGCACATCTGACATTCGGCCAGGTCCCCCGAGCCCGCGCGTGCCAGCTCAGCCACTGTCTGGGCAACTCAGGCCTGGCTCTGACCAGAGTTCGAGTTCTGATCCCACGGATTATTGTGTGGCCTTGGTCAGGTACTTAATCTCTCTGCACTGCAGTTGCCTCAGCTTTTAACAAGGCTATTGAGTCAGGTGTAGCGGTGCATGCAGGTGAGCGCACGCTCTAGCAGGTGGGAGAAAGTTTGCACCCAGCCTGAGCAACTTAGCAGTTTAGCCAGAGCCTGTCTCGAAATGAAATGAAAAGGAAACAGGGCTGAGGATATAGCTCAGTGCAAAGGCCCTGGGTTCCACCCCCAGTATTGCATAAATAAGGAAACAAATAGGGGTATTAATAAGACCTATAGGTCTTTGGAGAAGATAACAGGAAATGAGGTATGCAGTTAATGTGCAGTGTCCACAGGAAATAGTTATTAAAGGTCATTGAGTATTAATGATATCTTTTTATTAATAGGACCATCACTCAAGGGATACAACAGCTTTTAGAGTCAGTTTCCTCACCTGTAAAATGGGGTCACAGCAGCCCCCACCGGCAGGGTGGCTGGGGGGATCTGAGGTGACTGGTACCTGGCTGATGCCCAAGATGGCAATGAGTCCAGGGCTGGCTCCTGCATGTGTCACCGTGTGACTCTTCCTCATCTCCTGGATGCTGTTTCCGTCCCTCCAGCGTGGGGGCGCCTCGCTGTCCACCCTGCACCCACTCCCTGCCCAGGCTGGGCCCTTGAGCTGCGTCCCCACAGGACAGTGCCAGCGCCTGGCAAGGGCAGCTGCTGCCCATGACTGATGTGTCCTGGCTTGGAAGGAGGAGCAGGACACTGCTGCCCTTCTCTCTGGAATTTCAACTAACAATCTCAGACAGAAAGGCATTGCCTCTCGGCATGGTCATCACAGCCAGGTGGCCTTGGGAAGGAAAAGCAGGAACGGGCAGATTGGGGGCCAGAGGGGGTGGCGGGTGCTGGGATGCCTGGGGGTGGGTCCCGTGCGGCCTCGGCCATCAGCCCGGCAAAGGTTCTCAGAGGGTGAGGAACTGTCCCCACTCCTACGGGGATCTGCTTCAGTCCCAGACCCCCTGCGTCACACCTGCGGGCTGCTGAGTAGGAGGCGGCCATCCCTTCTCCCAGGACAATGTCCCCAGAATGCCCAGCACAGAGCAGAGGTTGGCGGGCTCACATTGGTCCTCTGGGGTCCTGAGCAGAGGGGTGTTCACCGCGGGGTGGGGACTCTGGCACCCCTGCAGGAGGGAGAGCCAGGGCCCTACTGCTGAGCAGGCGCAGGACCCTGCAGAAAGCACTGCCAGGAGGAGCCACTAGGTGGCCCCCGCTCGCCTGTCCAGCGCCCTGCTGCAGGCCTGCGAGCAGAGGGACAGGGGCTCCGGTATCCGCTGGGCCGGGTGGCCAGTGCACCATGAAAACGCCCTCTTCCCACGTCCAGACGGCCCCCCTCCTCCGGACACCACCTTCCCTGGCGGCTGGGCCACACCTGGGGCCTCCTCCGTGAGTCCTGAGCACCCGCACGCCTCAGCGTCGGTTCTGGGCCTCCCTGGGGTGGTCTTCCGTGGGTGCCGCCTCATCGGGAGGACACATCCTTCCCACCACTGTGAGGTCCTGGACTCGAGTGCCTGCTCCAGTCAGCTTCGTGCCAGGCAGTGCTGAGTCGACCGCAAGCCTCACGGCAGTCGACTTTGCTGTTCAGTGAAGAAACTGAGGCTGGGGAGAACAGGAAGTATGTTCAAGGCCAGGCAGGAAGCGGAACCCTCCTCGGGGAGGTGCTCGAGGGTCTCCCAGGACCACCGCCTGGAGCCCTCCTGAAGAGGGTGCGCTCCACTCCGGAAACGGCAAACTGAGGCTCCGGGCGCAATCGCTGGCCTCAGCCCACAGCCCTCTGCTAGGGCCAGGGCCCTCCGGGGCACGCGCTGCCCCCTAGTGGGGAGGATAGGCTAGGGGCCCCCAGAAAGAGCCGGGCCAGGAGAGCCCAGCCTCCCGACGGCCCAGCCAGCCTGGTGAGCAGCGGGGCGGGGCTTCCCTGGACGTTACAGCGAGGCTGTGGACGGTGGCTGGGCCCCGGGAGGGTGACCCCGCTCTGGCGGTGACAAGGGCCCCCGCCTCCAAGTCCACCGCATTCGCTGTCCGCGCCAGGTGCTCAGAGGGGCTGGGAGAGGGACTGAGATGGGGCGACAGACTGGCAGCCGGTCGGGGAGACGCGGAGCCCAGACCGGGAACAGCGCGGCGGCCAAGGCGCCCCGCGAGCAGGAAAGCAGCGTGGGGAGGCGCGGGCGTCGCGCGGAGCCACCCGGCCAAGCCACAATAGCAGCTCGTTAAGGCGCAGATTAAGGACTTTGTCAATTACCTCGAAGGCTGCGCAGCGGATTAAACGCTTTCAGAAGCGCTGCGGCGGAAGGGGGCGGAGAAGCCCGGCTCAGGCCCCCCGGCCGCGGGGGAGGCGGGCGCGCGGGCGGGGACCCCGGGGGGAGTCGGGGTGCGGAGGGGGCGGGGCCTGAGGCTGGCCCGGGCCGTCGGGGACCCGCGGGGCCGCACTCGCGCCGCCCCCACCCTGCCTCTTGCGCCCCAGCTTTGAGGAGCGCGGCGCCCCCACCCCCCGCGGGGACTTCGGCGACTTCCGCCGGGAGGAAGTTTGAGGGGTTCCGGGCCCTCGGGAGCGCGCGAGCACCCCCGCCCCGGGACCCGGCCCCAAGGCCCCCGCGTCCGTCTCTGGCCTTCCGCGGGTGAAACGTCCAAGTGCGCGCGCGAGGCGGGGGCGAGGGGCGCAGTAAAAGGCGGGGAGCCCGGGACAGAAACGCGGGAGCCGGGAGCGGAGCGAGGGGAGGCGCGGGCGCGGGCGCGGGCGGGGACGGCGGGGACGGCGGGTTCTCGCGCTCCCGCTCGCTCGCTCGGCTGCCGCGCACGCCCGGCGCTCGCACGCGCGCACCTGTACACGGCTGCCCGCGGCCAGGCCACACCGGCGCCGCCAGCGTGCGAGGCCGGAGCCGGTGCAGCCGGAGCCCGCGCCCGCGCCCGCCTCGCCGCTCCCCGCCTCGCCGCCCGGAGATGCTCTGACCCCGAGGACCATGGGCGGCGCTTCCCAACTTGAGGACCGGCCGCGCGACAAGCCGCAGGTACCGGGCGCCGGGACACCGGGGCGCGGGGACGGTGGGCTCAGACGGGGCCGCGCCCTGCGGGAGCCCCCAGACCCTGCGGAGACCCCTGTGTGTGCCGGGAGGGGTGGGGACCCAGCGTGCGCCCCGGTCCGCCCTCAGTTCGCTGCGTGGCCGCCGACGGGGACTTCCCTTCCCAGCCCCCGCGTCCTGCCTGCACGGGCGCCTCTCTCCGGAACCCCATTCTCTGCTCTCTGCCTGGCACTGGCACAACAACCTGGACTTCAGGACCGTGCCCGGCCCCTGGCCCACAGGGTCTCCTCCGAATCTTCCCACTCTGGCCAGGACCCTGCGTACAGTAGACCAGAACACACTCGGCTCTCAGACTTTAAGACAAGGGATGCCCGGCTCCGAGAAGGCCGACTCCAGCCTCAGGCCACACAGCGCGGTGGGACCTGAACCCCGGGCTGGGTGCTCTGGGGCCGGTGGCTCCTTCCTCCGGTCCCGCTGCCTGGGTGCACGGGGCGGTAGTCCGCGGGGTGCCCGTGGCTGTGCCCAGCAGAGGGGTCGGGGCAGAGCCCTGGGCAGTGCCGGGCGGGAGTCCGGCAAGAGCGGAGCAGAGGATCAGCTCCGGGGCCGCCCCAGGCCGCACCACAAAGGGACCGGGACAGGCGGTGGCGGAAGAGGCTGCTCGCCAAGGAGAGGAGATAATGGGGCTGTTCGTTTTAAATTTTAAATTTCTCCCAGACAGATGTCATTGGGGAAGGAACAGTTGAGTTTGCAGCTCCGGCGGGGGGCGGCAGGGGCGGGCCTTGGCGGCGGCAGGCTCCCTCGGATGGGATCGCAGCCTGCTCTTTCTGGAGGGAGCGCACTCAGCGGCTGGCGGGAGGGGGGGGGGCGCCCTACAGTTTGCAGCCCTTTCAGTTCGGCGCGTCCCTTCCCTTCCCGGGTCGGAGAGGGGGCGGAGCGCGCCAAGTCACACGGCGTGGGAGTGGGGCTTCAGCCGTGGCCCCCAGCCTCTCGCCGCCTCTCAGGGGCGTCTGTGCCCCTTTTGAGACCGGAGATACGGCCTTCCCCCAGCAGGTACCCGGCCCTTCCCGCTGGGACCTGACCTCCTCCTCGTCCTCCTCGAACTTCAGGACTTGTCCCCAGGGCCATTCCTGGCCTGGCCCGTGCTCCACACCCAGCTTGTCCTTTATCAACTCTGCCCCTCCTCACATCCAGATGGGTGCTATTTCAAGTTCCCCCAAACCCACGCACAGATGCATGTACCGCTCTCCCTTTGGGGCTACCTGGTGTGTTCTTCAAAACCCAGCTCAAGGGCCGGGGATTTAGCTCAGTGGTTCTGCAGCCTGCCTCGCAAGTGCAAAGTCCTGAGTTCTATCCCTGGTACCAAGAAAAAAAAAACCCAAAAATACCCCCAGCTCAAGCCAGGTGTAGCAGTACACACCTGTAATCGCAGCATTCAGGAGGCTGAGGCAGGAAGATTGCCAGGCTTGAGGCCAGCCCAGGGCTACATAAAGAGTTCGAGGCCAGCATGAACTACACAGCAAGACCCTGTCTCAAAATAAATACATAAAATTAAAATTAAAAGGGACTAGGAGTGTAGATCAGTGATAGAGGGCTCTCCTAGCATGCATGAGGACCTAGGTTCAATTCTCAGTACCACAAAAAAAGAAAACATCAACTCAAGTGAGGCCACCTCCTCCGGGAAGCCCCCCTGATGCCAGCAGCTGTCTCTCCAAGTCCTGGCCCCTCTATGCCTTTATCTCACCGCCTTGGCCTGCAGCCCCAAGTGCCTGCTCCAGCGGGAGCCCCCTTGGGCATACACTCCTTCCAGGCCCCTGAAGGCAGCTCCAGTTGGCTAGATTGCCCCTGCTTCAAGCTTCCTCATGAGGGGCCTCAGAGAGGAGGGGCGGAGCCGAGCCAGAAAGGGGCAGCAACTTCTAAGGTGGCCTCAAGGTGTCCTGGGCCAAACAGCAGCCGCCCTGCTCAGCTCTGCTGCTCCCCGCTGCTGTATCGGACACCACCTCCTCCCCATGGTGACCCAGCGTAGACCGGGCTGTCCCCTGCCAGCTCCGTGCCTGTCTGAGGCTGGAGGCAGAGACCAGGCCTTGGCTGGTCCCCTGGGGCTGCTCTCCCTCCTGCTGCCCTTCTCACCTCCCTTGCTGTGTGTCCCTGTGAAAGTTCCTCCCCGTCTCTGGGCCTGGGCTTTCCCATCAGGAACATGCGAGCCGCCATCCCTGCCTCCTCCTCTTCGAAGGGCTGCCATGAGCTTAGGGAAATGCGCAAGCATCTTTTGCAAGCACACCCACTGGGAGGGAGGCCGGTTCTCAGCACAGCCTGTCCCCTCTCACGGGCCGGCTGGGCCTCTGAGGTGGTGGTGACTGCCCTGGAGGTGGGCCGTGAGGGTGACTGTCACCCTGGACAGACAGGGCCCGAAGTGGGGCGTGGGGCAGGACCGGAACCCATGTCTCAGGGGAAGGTGAGGGGCAGCAAGGGTGCCGTCCTGTCTTGACGTCTTGGTTCCGATGCCTGGCGGGAATCGATGTCGCTCGAGGTTGGCATTGCCCCGATCCTGGGACGGCCTGGGTCCCAGCCCTGTGTGCCGTCAGCTCCGCCCTGCTGGGTGACCTTGGACAGTTCTGACTTGGACTTTGCTTCTGCATCCTGTGTCCCCCCGGAAGGACAGGAAAGGACTGTTGTTCCCTTGGTACAGGGTGAAGCGGTGGACAGGTGTTTGCCGGAAGTCGGAGATGATAGGGTGAAAGGAGCTAGAAATGGGCCCCGGTCTCCGCGTCCTGGAACATGGGCAGGCAGTCACCCCGAAGCTGGCTCCTCCAGAGGGGCAGGGCTTACACCCCGCGGCAAGGTTACTCATCCAAGTCAAGCTCTCTAAACCACTCCCGAAAGAGACTCACGTGGGGAAGTCCTCCCTGATGTCCAAGCTTAATCCTCACCACACATGCCTTTCACTCCGTGGCTCTTTACTGAGACCCTGCTCACTCGCCGCTGAGAGGTACAGCCGGTGCCTGGGGTCTCTGCAGACAGACCCACAGTCCGGGGTCACAAGCTGCAGTGGATGCCATGCAGCAAGGGCTTTGGGCTTTGTTCTCCCTGATCCTGGGGTTTAGAGCGGGTGGCTGCATTGGGGGAAGTAGGGTAAAATCGGGGACTTGGGGCACCAGGGACCCCTCCTCCTGCTGGTTCTGAGCCCCTGCTTCACTGAGGGTCCCTGGGGAGGGACCCGAGTGTGCCAGCTGTGTATTTGGCCTGCAGAGCTGAGCTTCTGGTGAGAGCTGGGAGCCTGGGGAGGGCAGTGCCACCCCACCCATCCTTGTACCAGGCCCTGCCGGGACCCCGGAGGCTCCTGATGTCCCTCGGTCTGAGCTCTGTTGGTTACACAGGACAGTGACTCCGATCTCACAGGAGCCTGCACCCCCTTCAGAGTTGTGGGGACCCTGGAATTCGAAGGAACCACAGCGGTCACCGACAGGCCGGGGCTCAGAGTTCAGCCCCTGTGGGAGCCTCTCCTCAGGCCAGCAGCAGTGTGGGCTTGTGGGGGACATGACAGGGACCCCAGAGGCTGGGGCTGGGTGGGCGCTGCGCCCACCCTCCACACATACCGCCATCTCCCTGGGACCAGGCTGGGAACCAGGCCACGTCTGCCTCAGGCTGGGAGCTCGTCCGTGGCAGAGGTGGCTTCGAACCTGGGTCTTGGGAGTCGGGCTCCTGGCTCCCCTCTTCCCATCCCTGGGATGCCGAGGCAGGTGGGGGGCGTGCATCCCGCTCTGCCACGGCCAGAGGCTGGCAATAAGCCCCGGTCCCGAGAGTGGCCGTCCGCAGCCGCAGCCCCCTATTATCTTGCCGATTTCTTTGCGAGGCACGTAAGCCACAGCCTATAAAAGCACGCAGCTCTTCATCTCTGAGGCGATCTCTGAAGACTAATTCTCCTCTGCAAGTGCCCTGCTTCCCCTCCAGGCTCCGATGTCCCCTGCCTCTGGGGAACCCCAGCCCCTCCTGCTCTGTGTCCTCTGGGGGAGGAGGCTGCCCTGAGGGGCTGGGGCCCTGGACACCCAGGAGACAGCTGGAACCTCAGTGCCACAGTCCGAGGACGCAGCTCTGAGCTGCTCGGGGCAAGGTATCCGTGGGCTCTGCTGGGCGTGCGACATGGACTTACTTGCTGACACAGCTTTGTCTGAGGGTTGGAGCATTGTGGGGTGGCTCCCCCAGCAGGCCTGATGTCCCTGGGATTCCAGAGCCACCTCCCCTGGCTTCTCATGCTGCCTCTGCTGCCTGTCCCCAGTGTGACTTTGGGCTCTGAGCCTCAGTTTTCCCATATGCAAAATGAGCTCAATTGCAGCACCAAACGATTTCAGAAGTTAGAAGATGGCAAGCGCCCAAGGGACAGTAATGTGGATCAGCAGTGGCTGGGAGCTTTTGGTGGCCGGGAGGTATTGTCGCTCTGTGCCATGCAATCAGGGGTGGCACAGGGTCACAGGTGGCCCCACCTCAGGCTTAGCAGGGAGGTCCCTCCTGTCCCCTCCTGGCCAGCACCATCCCGGGATGGGCCTCACCCACGGCTCCTCCTCCCTCTGTCCGTCTGTCTGTCTGTCCACATGCTTGGGCCTCAGCCGGCCCTCAGGCTGCATGATGCCCAGCCCCCGCATGTCCCTTGGCCTGTGCTCTTCCTGGTCCCTGAAGTTATCAGGTCCCTGAGGGATCTGGGTCCCCAAAGAGGTCAAGACTCAAGTCCACGGCCCCGGGCTCCCTGAGTCCTGAGCCCCGCTGGGGTGGCCCAAGCTGAGCTGCCCCCCGGGAGGACACTGGAGCGCAACTGAAGCAGGGGTGAATGAACGGAGGCAAAGGCGCCGGCTGTCTGGGCAAGAGCCACGGTGGCGAAGCAGAAGGCTCTGTGTGCCGGGGCTGCAGGGCCGCGGGAGCTGGGTGGAGGGAGACCTTGGGCCTGTGGGGTGCGGGTGTGCCAGGGCCCGCGTTCCCGGTGAGAGAGGGAGGAGCCAAGGAAGGCTTCATGGAGGAGTTGCGGCCCGCGGGGCCCTGCAGGGGAACAGGGCAGCGACGGAGGGGAGCAGACATTGGGGTCCGGCTGGGGCAGCAGTCCAGACATGCAGGGTGCAGGTCCCGGCGAGAATGGGTCCCTGGGGCCTGGGCCGTGTGGGGCAGGGGCAAGTGGCGGAGCTGCCGTCCTCATCCCTTCCGCAGGGTCTGCTTGTGGCCTGCACCCCCTCCCCCAACGGAGAGCCATGCCTGAGCTTTGGCACTTGTAGAGGAGGAAGCTGTTTGCTCTGGGGGTTTTCTCCTTCTCCTCCTCCTCCTCCTCCTCCTCCTCCTCCTCCTCCTCCTCCTCTTCGATACTGGGGATCAAATTTGGGTCCTTGCACTTGCGGAGCAGGCGGCGGAACTACTGAGCTAAATCCCCGGCCCTCTTCTTCTTTTTTTAAAATTAATTTTATGGGTACGTTTCAGGTATACAGTATAATGACATTCACCACTGGAAATCTGTACCTTTACATGATGTATCCTTGTTCTTATTTTTTCCCCCTTCCCCTGCCCTCCCTTCTGCCCCCTCCACCCCTCCCTATTTACAAAAACTCTGTTTCCATTTTTTCATTTTCTCTCTGGGGGTTTTCTTAGAGTTAACACAGTGGATGTTTGTGTATCACCCAGTGAGAAAGCCAGCTGTCGGTCACTGTTGCCAGAGGAGGCCCTGCAGGGGCAGCAATGTTACAAGATAAGAGATGGAACTCTGGGAGGCTGAGGCAGGAGGATTGCAAAGTAAAACCCAGCCTGGGCAATTGACGACTTAGCGAAGAGAAGTTGTTTAAAGAAGATCTGGGGACATAGCTCAGCATGAAGGCTCTGGGTTTGACCCCAGTACTGGGAGAAAAAGAGAAAAACAGACGGTGCAGTGTATGGCAGTGTGGGGCACAGAGAAATGACGCTCTGGGTGGAAGATAAAGCCACCTCCCGCCGCAGCACACGGGTGCATCATGGAACAATAAAAGCTGCTAACATTTATTGGAGAAGCCCAAGGTGGCAGGCATGGCTCCGAGCGCGTTAATGTACTAGTCATCTCCGGAGACACCTTGGACTCGGAAGGTCGGAAATGTGGAGGGCCCGTGTGATGCTGAGGCGCCGGGTAGCAGGAGATGCCTTCCCGGGGGAAGCAGGAGCCCCAGGGTCCAGGGTGAGCTCCGTTTCTAATTGCTGTGTGGCTCTGGGCAAGCCCCTTGCCCTCTCTGGGCCCTCGTGTGAAACAGCAGCAGCAGGGAGTGATGTGGCCCAGTGCGCCTGGGCCCCGAGGGCATCTGCTGCTCTGGAGTCGGGGCGCCGCATTTGGGTTTTAATTACAAGGCAGCTTCTGTCGCGGGACACCCGGTCCCAGGCCAGTTCTTACCTCACCCCCTCCCGCCCCGGGGTCCCGCCTGGGACCTGCTCTGTCGGGGGAGGAGAGGAAGGGACAGCGAGGGGCTGGAGGGGGCAGGACGGACGGCGGCCACGGGCGCAGGGGGCCGGGTGCTGCGGGCTGGAAGGGCCCCTCGTGACTGACGGTCCTGGCACCGTGCACGTCACCTTCTTAGCACGTCTGCGGCGAGTGTGCTCACCGCGGGGAGCTGGTACCGTACGGGCGCATCTTCCCCTTCCCTGCCCTTGGTCTCCGCCCAGGTAGCCATGAACAGAGACATGGGGGTCGTTGTTGCCCCCAGTTACGGTGGGACATGGAGGTGCAGCGAGACGAGGCGGGAGGTCACCCGAGCCCAGACCTGGGGGCTGCAGGGAGGGACGGTTTTTTTTTCTGATGCTGGGGATAGAACCCCGGGCCTTGTGTTTGCTGGCCAAGGGCTCCCCCCTGAGTTCCACCCCAAGCCCTTTTAATTTTGAGACAGGTCTCACTGAGTTGCCCGGGCTGGCCTCAAACTTGCCGTCCTCCTGCCTCAGCCTCCCAAGTTGCTGGGATCTCAGGTGCGCACCATTGTGCCTGGCTCAGCGGAGGAATCTGTCAGCCCCACCTGGATGGGGGGCGGTCCTGGAGCTGCACCATGTAGGGCCAGAGGCGCGCTGCTCTCCTTTGGCGCCCCGTGCCTCAGTTTCTCTTTTGTACGCTTTGCGTCTCTGCCCCATCTGCCCCTGGGCCTCTTCTGGGTCTCCCCACTCCCGGGCTGTGCATCTCCTGCCCTCCCTCGCTCTGGCACTGACACTTGCCCTTCTCTCTCCCGTCTGTCTGTCCGTCCGTCTGTCTGTCCGTCCGTCTGTCTGTCCATCCTGTCCCCGCATCCTGGGCTCCCTGCAGCGGCCGAGCTGCGGCTACATCCTGTGCACGGTGCTGCTGTCCCTGGCTGTCCTGCTGGCCGTGGCCATCACCAGTGCCATGCTCTTCCTGAACCACGTCCACATGGCGGGCACGGCGCCCCCACCCATTGTGAGCACGGGGCCGGCGGGGCCCAACAGCGCGCTGGTCACCGTGGAGAGGGCCGACAGCTCACACCTCAGCATCGTCATCGACCCGCGCTGCCCCGACCTTGCCGACGGCTTCTCCCGCCTGGAGGGAGCCCAGGCCTCCGTGCTGCGGGCGCTGGCTGAGCACCGTGGCCAGCCGGTGCCGGATGGAGCCCCAGAGAGGGAGCTGCTGGACACCATGGCCGACCAGCTGGCCCGGCTGCTGGCCCGGGCCTCGGAGCTACAGGCCGAGTGCACCGGGCTGCGCAAGGGCCACGGCGTGCTGGGGCAGGGGCTCAGCGCGCTGCAGAGTGACCAGGGCCGCCTCATCCAGGTGAGGGAGCCGCACCTGGGCCCGGGCAGGTGCGGACTGCTGTCGCCCCCACCCAGGGCCTGCCCAGTGTCTGCCTCCCCGTGGCCACCCAGCCCTGGAGCCAGGTTCAAGCCTGGTTCCTCTCGCTCAGTCTCCTGGTGTCACACAGGGCCTGTGCCGCTCTCCTGACTCCTGGGTACCCTGCCCAGCCTCCAGCCCTGTGCCGCGTCGCCCTGTGACTCAGCTCCTCAGGGTGGGAGCCAGGCCCCTGTCCTGACTCCAGCCCCGGCCTCTCCCGCTCCCAAGGCTGCAGCTGGAGAAGTTTCCTTCTCTGTCACCCTGTCAGCGTGACTGATGGGGAGCAGGTGGGGACGCGGGTGGCCTCCTGCTGCCCCCGCCCCCCGCAGCTCCCCAGGCCTCCACAGCCAGGGACTCGGGTGGCCACAGGTGTCCCATGGCAGGAGGGGCCCGGCACCCCACCCACCATTGCACATGTGAGGGGCCAATTTCCCTTGGGCTCCGGCAGCTGCAGGGGCCCCCCCATGTCTTCCTGACCACCAGCAGCCAGTGGGTTCCCCGCCCTCCACAGCCCCCAGGCCTCAGCTGCAGGTACAGAGCTGGGGCCTCAGAGCTGTGCCCAGATGCCTGACCTCACCCCTCACCCCAGGACCCCGTGGTGGGCATCTTGGGAGGTTCTTTACGGCAGGATTGCATGAGCCCTCTGGCCCAAGGGTTGGAGTTGCAGAGCTGCGTCCAGCCCAGCCCTGTCCTCACCACCTGGCATCCTCGGGCAGGTGACCTTCCCGGTCTGGGCTGAGCCGCTAGCTTTAAAGTGAGGGTTACCCACGACATGCCTGGGGGGAGCTCTCTCAGGCACATAAGGAGGACCCACTAGTTGCACCCCTACTCTAATTTTTGAGTCAGGGTCTCGCTATGTAACCCAGACTCGAAGTCTCCCTGCCTCAGCCTCCAGGGTGCTGGGATTACAGGCATGCACCACCACGCCTGGCTCTCCCCTGCCCCATTTGAACCGAAATTTAAACCTACAGGGAACTGCTATTGACAGTCCTTGGCATAGGAGCCAGAGGCCCACCTTGAGCTCAGGGCTCTGTTTCAAGCACTCTTCAGGAGCTGGGTACACTGGTTACTCCACACTGTGCAGGGGTAGACCGAGGCTCAGGTGGCGAGGGCCTTGGGAAGGCTCGGGCACACCACTGAGACACAGCAGAAGCACCAGTTCTGACTCCACAGCCCCTAAAGGCTGCGGCTCATCCCTGAGGAGTTCCCCATGAATTCGGGGCGCGTGGGTCTGGACATCTTCAGCTCTGATTGCCCACAGCTCCACGCCCAGGTCTTCCACCCACGCCCAGGTCTTCCACCCACCAGCAAGCAGAAGGGCCTGGGCCAGGTTCCTCACGGTGCCATTTACTGCCCGGAACTGCGTGGGTCCCCAGCAGGCCCTGACTGTTGCTGCCCGAATCTCCTGCTCAGTGGAGGGGAAACTGACAGGCGACTAAAAGCCTCACAGGTCAGCCCCGCGCCAGCCGCGGGTCAGACTGCAAACTGTCTGAACAGTGTATTTTTCTTTCTCCTCCTCTGATGGGCTCTTAGCAGACAAGTGACAGATTTGGCGTGGAAGACCGCCTTGCGCCCTGCTGATGCATGCCTCCCCTCCACGTGGACCCACAGCCTCCTGGAGCTTGGGTGGGGGCCAGGCAGCCCAGATCCAGCCCCTTCAGGACAGCCTTGCTGAGCCCCTAGCCTAACTGATGGGGTGCTGGGGAAAGCACAGGGGAGGGGCCCCCACTCCCAGAAAGACTTTGTCCTCATCCTGCAGACTTTGGGAGGCTGAAGCAGGAGGATCCCTAGTTCAAGCCCAGCCTGGGCAACTTAGCAATTTAGTGAGACCCCGTCTCAAAATAAAGGGGCTGGGGATGTGGCTCAGTGTGAAGGGCCTAGGTTCAACCCCCAGCACTGTGACAAACCAACAAAGCACCCAGATAGCACAGGGCTGCCCGCCCCACCATCATTCCTGCCCGCCAGGCCTTAGGAAGTGCCCCGAGCCCTGGCCAGGCATGGCCTGTTCACTGCCAGGGACCACTCTTTCCAGGCCTCAGTTTCTCCATTGCTGCCCCTCATGTGGGGCCCAGAGGAGACAGCGGCGGGAATGTCCTGTAGCCTGAAAGTGAAGCTGGGGAGCTGGGTGCTCCTGGGACGCTGTCCTGGTGCTCTGCCCCATGGTCACAGGTGTCCCCTCCCGCCTGCTGGCCTCAGTGCCCGGAGCTCCCAGACCCATGGGATCCGTGGGGGCTCGGCTGCCCCTTGGGACGCAGGGGTGTCTGGGCCCCGAGGTGAAGAGTGGTGCCCTGTGGCCCACCGGGACCCCTGTGCCTTGCAGCTTCTCTCCGAGAGCCAGGGCCACTTGGTGCACCTGGTGAACGCGGTTGGTGACATCCTGGACGCCCTGCAGAGGGACCGGGGACTGGGCCGGCCACGCCTCAAGGCCGACCTCCAGCGGGTGCCATCCAGGGGTGCCCGGCCGCGGGGCTGTGCCAATGGTGAGTGCCTGGGGCCAAGCTCCCAGTGACACCAGGGAGGGGCAGAGCCACGTCCCACCCCGAGGACTCTGCCTGGTGTGGCCGGGTGGGCAGAGGAGCGGCAGAGTGGGGGACAGCTGGGCGGGGCGCGGGCCTGGGTGATGGCTGTCCTGAGCCACCCTCGTACCGCTGCCAGGCTCCCCGCCCCGAGACTGCCTGGACGTGCTCCTGAGCGGACAGCAGGACGATGGCGTTTACTCCGTCTTCCCCACCCACTACCCCGCCGGCTTCCAGGTCTACTGTGACATGCGCACTGACGGCGGCGGCTGGACGGTGAGTCTCAGTGCCTCGCTCTGTCCACACCGCAGAGACGGGGACTGGAGTAGACCACAGACGGATGCATGTCCCGTAGTTTTCCTCAAATATTACTCAGGGACATTTAAAATTCTTCTTTTAAGCCAGGCCTGGGGTGTTGTGGCGCACACCTGTAATCCCAGCTGCTCGGGAGGCTGAGGCAGGAGGATTGTATTTGAAGCCATTGAGCGATTTAATAAGACCTTGTTTCAAAATAAAAAGATAAAAAGAGCTCAGTAGCAAAGTCCCTGCCTAGGATACTTCAGGCCCCAGTACTGAAAAAAAATCTTTCTTTTTTTGGTAGGGGAAAGTTTGTTTGTTTTGGTTTTTCTTTTTTTTGGTACCAGGGATTGAACTTGGGACCTTGCGCTTTTGAGGCAGGTGGTGGAACCACTGAGCTACATCCCTGGCCTTGTTTTGGTTTTACGAGACAAGGTCTCGCTGTGTAGTCCAGGCTGACTTCGAACTCAGAAATCCTCCTGCCTCAGCCTCAGCCCTGTAACATCAACTGGAGTTACGGGTGTGTATCACCACGCCCAACTCTTGATTCTTTTTTTCAAATGCCCACAAAAGCAGCTGGCAGGCAGGGACCATCCTCCAGCCGGGGCTGGCTGACCCCGTTCCAGAGCTGGCAGTGGCTGAGAGGGGCTTGAGCTCACTGCGACCCTACCCTAAATTTCTGGGTTTCAATCCTTTGGGAAGCCCGGGCTGCAGGTTTTGCTGTAGCTGGGCACCACCAGCCATTGAGAGATCGTTGTATAATATTAAAAATGCATGTCCCTTCCTTTATGTGAACTGGGGTGCTGGGCATGGTGAGTTGTGAGTGAACAGTGAACAACCTGTAGCACCATCCCTGTGTACCACCCTGAAAACTGCTTGTCCATCCACACCAGTGTGTGGCTGGGACTCCATCCAGTGGACAACAGAAAGCAAGAATTCTCAGCTTCACATTTAGCTGAGCACCTACTGTATCGGGCACTGGGGGTACAGCTGGCGAAGCCCCTCCCCATTTCTCTCACGTGTGGGAGACTGGGCAGGCTCTGGGCCAACCTCCAGGGAAAGGGATCTTTCTTCCCCATACTGGGGCGTGTACTGTCGGGGACAGGACCCAGGGCCACTCCCCCAGGGACTGGCGAGCACACGGAGACCTGGGCACAGCACCGCTCCTGGGATGGCTCCTGGCAGCCTCACAGTACCTTTGGAAGCCCTCCCTCTCTTCTGTCCCCTTCTGCTGCCCAGCAGGTGGTTCAGGGTCATCACCGCCCTGCAGGCAGCCAGAGTTTGTAACGCTCGGGTGGGGGCTGCCTGTGCCTCCCACCAACCCTGGAAAGGCAGGAGGAAGAAGGGTCGCCATAGACAGTTGTCCACCTTGGCGCCCCGGCCTCCTCTGCCTGATGCTAACAGAGCATTTCCCATGCGATCTCGAAGCCGATCAATTATCATATGACCAGGAGCCACGCCAGGGGAAAGGGAACCCCTGAGACCCCGTCCCTGCCAGCTCCCCACCGGGACAGGGGCCCTGCGGGGTCCAAGGCACAGAAGCAGGGTCCCGAAGCGTCCGGGTGCCCATGGCAGCTTCCAGGCCTCTGACCTTGGACTCGGGTGTGTCCTCGCCTCTCCCAGAAGCTCCTCCTTGACTTTTTCGGTGCGTGCTGCCCGCCGTTCAGGGACCAGTTTAACACCCCATGAAGCCAGTGACCTGGAAGTGCAGTGGGGGCCTGCAGGTCAGCACCCCCAGGAGCCAGGAGGCCAGAGCTGCCAGTCGGAGGCCGAATAGCCGGCGGGCTCCCCCAGTGACCAAGCCACCCGTCAGCCCTGCCTTCCAGCTTTGACGCTGCCTGGGTCTGTGTCTGGGGTTAAAAGCTTTCGCTTTCGAACCGTGAGGAGTCAGAGTGATGGGCTTTGCTCCGAATCCCTGGGGACTGGCCGGGCTGGAAATCAGGGGCCAGGACGGGCTTCATGAACTCCCGGTGGCAGCTGCGGCCTTGAAGCCGCTCTCCAGTCGGGACCAGGTGGCCACTGCCTTGGCCTAGCTGGGGCCTCAGTGGCGCTGTCAGTGGGGAAGGTGAGGGGCGGTTGCCCGTACCCCAGGGGGCTCTGGAAGGAGGCTGGGCTGTCCAGGAAGTGCTGGCTCAGCCCAGGGACGTGAATATCCATTTGGGGTGTCAGAAGCGCTCCTCCCGGCGCCTCCGGGCATCCGTCAGGATCACCTCCTGCCCCCCCAAATCTCTCGGAAACTCAGTTGCTGTCTGGGAGGCGCTGGCTGCTGCCTCTCTGTGCTCACAGCATCCATCCTCATTAGGCCCGGTGTCCAAGCCTGGCACGAAGGTCCCCCCCCCCCAGGACAGGGCTGTGCCCAGGGACCCTGCCCACTCTCCAGGCAGAGCCTGGGCAGCTCCACATCGCCCCAAGGCCCATTCCATCCTCAGAGGCCCCTCGGGGCTCCTCGGGGGACTCAGCTGTCCCACAGGGACCTCACTGACTCAGACACCAGGCGCCAAGCATGCGGACACCCAGGGCCCGAGGCATCAAGGCGGACAACCCAGCTCCGGCCTGGGAGAGGCCCCTGACAGCGTAGAGACCCTGGGCCAGGGTTCCAGGCAGGGAAAGGGGGGCTTGCTGGGGCCAGGAGGAGGCACTGAGTTGCTGACCTGGGTGGTGTGCGGGGCTGGGCCAGGGCCAGGCTGGGGAGGCAGGCAGGGTGGGGACTCGAGCCTGGGGTCTCCAGGCACGGATGCCGGATGCGTCAGAGGCAGGGAGGGGGAGGAGGGGAGAAGGGGCCCCTCCTGTCCCGCAGGCCCAATTGCATCGGGTCCGTTCATCGCGGACAGCAGGGACCTGGCCTGGGATTGATTTGGCTTCACGCCACCCGCTCCCCCCGCAGCCGGAGACGCCAGGCTCGCATCCCCGTTCCGCCAGGCGTTCGCCAGAGTGGGGTCACCCGGTTCAGATGTGCCTCTAATTGGTTCCGCTGCAGAGGAACCGTCCTACTTCATCTCCAGTCCCCCTGCAGAGCTCCCCAGGCGGTCGGAAATCCAGTCCTGGCTCAGGGAACTTCAGAGGAGGGAGGCGGCTCAGGGAGAGTCGAAAGCTCCCAGGGGCTCCCTGGCCCTGGGGACCCGGGTCCGAGAGACAGAACTGTGATGTCATAGCCGAAGTGGGGCACGGAGCAGTGCCCGAGGCCACTGAGTTAGTAACCTGGGGTGTCTGGGTGCAGAAAGCTCGCCTCCCCTGGAGCGCCTGGGGCCCCTCAAGTTTTAACGTGAATGGGATTGTTCACGTGGAGCACCCGCACCCACGGCAGCTCAGCATTTGGTAAATGGCATTTTTGAGCAGTGCTGTGCCAGGAGCCGGCAGGCAGTGGCTCCAAGCCCGGGAGATATGGCAGGGCGCCAGCGCCGGGGGTACCACTTCCAGTCGAAAACAAGGAGTGGCCCCCTTCCTTCTGGGCCGGCAGCTGGCTCTGAAGGGGAGGATGGGTGCCGTTAGACCTGTGTGCCGCCCAGCAGGACGCGTGTCCATCACCCCATCTCTGCCACAGCCCTACAGGGACTTGCAGGAGGGACACTGAGGCTCAGGAAGTTTCCATGCGTGTCCAGAGTTACAGCCTCCGGAGGCGGGGCCGAGCCTGCTGGGCAGTGACTCGTCCCCGGGCCTCTGGCCCTGCTTCCACTGCCGCTCAGAGAACATCCTGTCTCCTCCAGGGGCCCCAGACCCCAGCGAGGAACCCTAGATCTCCGCCAGCCACGAGCCCGGGTCAGTGATTGTTGCCGTTATTGAGCGCTAGGTGCTGGTGCTTCTGTTCCTTGTGCAGGCCTTGGGGTTTGGGTGGTCAAAATCCCCATTTTATCAGTGGGGAAACTGAGGCACGGTGCCTGGAGGACCGAGCAGCCTGGGAGCAGTGGGGTCGGAGCCTGCCCACGTGGGCCTGCATCCCTCCTGGCGCTGTGAGCTGCGTGGCAGTCAGCGCCGCCCCCGTGAACCCGGATGTTGGTGGAGCCCCCGTGGCCCCAGCTCTGCAGGTGAGAAGCCGAGACAGGACCGTCACAGAACCTGCACTGCAGTCTGGCTGGAACCTGGGCCCGGTGACCTCGGAGCTGGTACTCCTGGGCGGGTGGGACAGGGCTGCGGAGGTGGCCTGGCTGGGCCTGGGCGGGCTCGTGGAGAGCACAGGGTTGTCTCCGGCTTGGCCCTCGGCCCCAGTGGACAGAGCCGGACAGACAGACGCCCTGGGTGCAGATGTCCTTCCTGCGGAGCCCGCACCGTCTGCAGGACTCCGAGGGCCCTGGCTCCCTTGGCAGAGCCCCTTGGCAGCACTTCCGAGGCACGCTGGGAGCCGAGCGCCTAGCTTCTGGGACTCAGCACCGGGAAACACGCTCTGTCTGCCTGCCCACTCGTGGCTGTGGCCCAGGAGGCCTACATCCACCGCTTCCCAGCCAGAAGCCAAGCGGAGGCCGGGCGGTGGGCCCTGGGAATGGTAGCTAGGGTGGGCCCGTCACTGTGCCCGCCTTTGCTTCCCCAGCCCTTTTTGCCTAAGCAGGTCCCCGAGGGGCAGGAGGGCGGTGCAGTAGCACCCACCTTCTCCTCGCTCCCTCTTGGTGTCTTCCTGTCCAGCTGACCTTGATTAGAGGCTTCTCGCTGGGTGACATCCAAATAGCCAGTGTCACCCAAGTCAGCCAGCTTCCAGGCATCTGAAGCCACAGCTGTGGTTTGCGCCTGGCCTCACAGCCACACAAAGCACCCCACACCCGGGAGCCTGGGGCCCTGCTGTGGACCTGGGCCACTGTGGCACTCGGAGCTTGGCAGGCTGTGGGTGAACCAGGGTGCTGGGAACCTCTGTCACTGGGCGTCTGAGCCCGTGATGTGGACATCCCTGGCTGGGACCTGGAGAGCAGCGCTTCTCAGGCTGCGGGTGACCCTTGACAGGTGTCAGAACCGTGGCTTTCCATGGGTTTCCATCAAGATTGTTCTTGATAAGATAGGGTGAATCGCAGAGAGCACAGGAGGAAATAGGAGGCTGCATCCTCCGTAGAACAGGGAACTATTTCCAGGAGATTTCAGTTCAGTTCACATGTGTGTGCGTGTGTGGATGTGGACACTTGTATTTCTCTGGGTCGGGGTCAGAAGTCTGAAACTCACTTCTGCCTGGGCCGTGTCATGGGTGTGACCTGCCCTGGGGGGTCCTGGTCCAGTACTTCTCAGGTTTCAGGGCCTGAGTGTGGTAGACCCTGGGGTGGTTTCTAAAATCAAGATCTCAGCAAGAATATCTCCGTGTCCTTTCCCAGGTGCTAGTGAAAAGCAGGAGGCCCAGGAGGCCCCAGGACGTGGTCACCACCATTAATTGGCACGTGGGTGGAGCTCAGGGGACAGTGGGGGACAATGGGGTGATGTGACCAGCACCTACCCGGGAAGGCAGTGGGCGAGAGTTCGGATTTGGCCTCTGGGCTGGAAGCAGATGCTCTGGAGGTTTGAGCCCTGCATGCCCCCCAGAAAGCTGCACACCCCCTCAGCCTTCCCATAGGGGCCCCCGGGCACCCCGCTGAGGGCAGGGCTTGACCTCGGGCCTCTTGGCTCAGGTTCGCCAGCCAGCACCTCATACTGAGAAGCTCCGTGGAACATTTAAAGGAACGAGAGGCTCCTAGCAGGCTGGGTGTGGCTCATGACTGTAATCCCAGTATTGTGGGCGGCTGAGGCAGGAGGATCACAAATTGGATCCCAGCCTGGGCAACAGAGCTGGCATTTCCTGACCTCCTACTGTGCAGCCAGCTCTGAGCTCACCGGGTTGTCAGAGCCCAGGGGAAGATCCTGCTCCGATTCCATTCCGCAGACGAGGACACTGAGCCTCTGAGAGGCACAGCATCTCTCCGGTAGGACACCGGAACCCCAGTCCACCTCAGCCGAGGCCCCAGGGCCAGGCCAGTGGCCTCCAACACCAGCTGTGCCCAAAGCTCCAGCCCTGGCAGCCCCAGCCCCTCCGTGCACCCCGACACCTCTAGGGAGCCACGCCGTTGCTAGGGTTAAGCCTTTCTGAGGTGCAGTGCGTGCTTGGGGTTCCAATCTCAGCTGTCAGCAAGGCTCCCTGCGCTCGCTTAGATCTCATCAGGCTGATCGAATTTCCTCCACCTGCCCCTGCCCCGGGCTGGGCCTCGCTCCTGAGAACTTTGAAATCACAGCAAGGAAGACGAGGTGTCATCTCCCCTCCCAGAGGCCCCTGACCGCTGTGTCCCTGAGGACGCCCAGCATCTGGCTGGTGCTCACCCTGGGCAGGGCGGTTCTGAGCCACTGAGGTCGGGCTGCTTAGTAATGAAAGCGGCAGCTCAGAGCCGAAGCCAGAGCTCTGCACAGATGGAGGCACCGGCGGGCGGAGGGGCGGGGCCTCGAGGTCCTGCAGACTCCTGCGCTCTGGCTCTGCCGGGCCAGCCAGCATGGGCCACATTTCAGAGCAATGTAACCGAGGGGATTCCAGGCTCCCAAGCCAGGAATGTTACTAACAGGAAGCACAGAGGCAGCTTCCCCGCACGTTGGTACCTAAGTCACACCCCAGTCCCCAGAGGACTCCCCGTCCTCCCCCGAGAAGCAGCTTGGACTGGGAGCTCCCAGGTGTCCCCCTCTCTGGACTATCTGCGATGGGGCTTTGGAGGCCAAGCCTAAGCTGGGGTAGTTGTTTAAAAACTTGAAAACTGGGCCTGGTGGTGCACACCTATAACCCCAGCACTCTGGGAGGCTGAGGCAGGAAGATCCCATATTGGAACCTAGCCCGAGCAGTTTAGCAATTTAGCAAGACCCTATCTCGAAATAAAAAATAAAAAAGGGCTGGAGATGCAGCTCAGGGAAAGGCCCAGTACCACCACCACCACAAAAAGCCAAACACCACCCTCCATGATGGTTTTTGTTCTATTTTATTTTGACCTGGAAAATTATATCAGGACTCTTGGCCCTTTTTTCATCACTGGAGAAACTGAGGCCCAGTGCCAGAAAGGGCCCAGCCCCTGCAGCGAAGCAGCAGAGGTCGCAGAGGCTGGGTGTCCTCCAGTCCACGGAGAGCCTGTCTTGCTGGACGTGGAAGGAGCCGTGGCCAGTCACCCAGTCCCACCCTGGCCACCATGCCGCTCTGGAGCTGGGGCTGGGAGCCATGGGGGCCATCGGGGAGCCTGGTCAGGAGTGGGGTGTGGGAGTCCTGGGGTGAGGCGGGCCCGCTGGGACCTGGGATCCTGGGACGCATTGGGGACGCAGCTCTCCCCCTCCTGTCCTGCAGGTGTTCCAGCGCCGTGAGGACGGCTCCGTGAACTTCTTCCGGGGCTGGGACGCGTACCGGGAGGGCTTCGGAAAGCTCACGGGGGAACACTGGCTAGGTAAGAGTCCTGGCCCCCATGAGCAGACAGCATCCGGGTTCCCTGGCCTCACATGCCTGAGGCCACGTGGGAAGATGACCAGTCATCTGAGGACGAGGACAGCACTGTGGCCAGTGCATCCCTGTGCCTGGTCACTCACTGCCCTGGATCTCAGACCACTGCGGTGCAGGCAGCACCTCAGGCCCTGAGGACCAAGGAGCGCCCTGCACTGTCTGCTCTTGGGCTCCGCACGGAGCCCGGAGAGCGGCAGGTGGCTCTGGCCCGTGTTGCGCCCGCAGGTCCTCCTGTGGCAGGGACACTGCCCGGGTGACGCTGAGGCCGTTAGTACTCAGTGTTCACCTCTAAATTGGCTCAGTGTTTTGAGCATTCTGAATATCTTGTCTAATTCCATTCTAATCAGTTACAGCCGCCAACTCCCAAGCTCAGGGTCCAGCGTGGATGTGTCCGGGTGGTGGCTGTGGGCCGAGGCTTGATTTTGCTGTCGTGTGGAGATACAGTTCTTTCACAGCACAGTGACCGTCTGCGGTGGACACTTCCGAGGTTTTTAGCTCATGCTCATAGCTCCGCAGCCACCCCCACGAATCCCAGGACAGTTTTCACCCTGGCCAGAGGCCATGTCCCGGACGCTTATCTCCGCCACCTGGGCTCATCTTCAGGCCGCCCCCTCAGGAAGGTGCCTGGACTCTGGGCAGGGTCGCCGCCGCCTCTCCCAACCCAGGTGCCCCTGTTAGTGCTGGACAGTGGGGCCCACGGGCTCCCCACAGGCCCAGGAGCCCCAGGGGCGCGTGCTGGTCGTTCCTGGCCACACCATCTGCACACCTGCAGTCACCCCACCACACATGCACTCTGCGGTGAATGTGTCGCCCCGTGTGGCCGTCCATCCCGGGTACCTGGGAAGCCAAGTGCATGGCGGGAGGCAGGGTGGGGACTGGGGAGCCCTGTGGCAGGGAGTCACCTCCCAAAGGGCTGAGATCCAGGTCTGGTACCAGGCAGGAACCGGAGGTCTCAAGTTGTGTCCGTAAGGGCTTCAGAGAGGCCCTGGGCGCCAAAGGCAGGGCAGGGTTCGAGGTGCCCACTCCCCGGCGGGCATGGGGGCCCGTGGGGTGTCTTGCTGCCATTAACACCCAGCTGTCCCTAGCCTGGGGTCCGGGAGGGCAGGGCCTTCCCCTCCTTGGCCCGGTGCCCCATGGGGCTGCCCGCAGGAGGGGAGTACCAGCCACCCTGGGCACCTGCTGACGTCTGTCTGTCCTGGAAACTTCTCATCACCTCAGAGAGTGGTGCTGCTGCTGCCCTCCCCTTTAACAGAGAAGGAAACTGAGGCTCAGGACGTGAGGTCACTTGTTACAAGTGCGTGGTGGGCTGAGCGTGGCTCCTGCAGGGTCGTGCGTTGGGGACAGCAGCTTTGAACCACACCCTGGAGGGGCAGCATGGGGAGACCCCAGCTGGGGAGCCCCCGCCCCAGCGTCTCCAAGGGCGCAGAAGGCGGCTGGGTGGGGGCCGGGTCCCTGCATGGCCACCCACCTGCTCCGAGCAGCCCCAGCGTCTTCCTGCTCGGCGGGCGCCACATCTTAATTGAAATCTATCTGCAGCGGCTGAAGGTTCAAGGAAGCACTTAGGCGAGGGGCTGATTAGCTCTGCAGATGCCTGACGGGAATGTCAACTCCAGGGTGGCGCCTCCCGAGGCCCATGCCCCACCGCCTTCCCACGCAGGCTTTTGTCTTTTACTATTGAGTTATGGGAGCTCTTTATATATTAAGGTTATTGATCCTTTGCCCAACGCCCAGGATACATACTTACTCCCAGTCATGTGTCTTCCAGCATCATTATTTCCTACAAGTTTTAAATTTTTTTTGGTACCGGGGCTTGAACTCAGGTCCTTGCGCTTGCGCAGCAGGCGAAGAAACCACTGAGCTAAATCCCTGGCCCTTGAAGTTTTAAATTTTTATGTGGTAATTTCTACCAGTCTTTCTCTTTCTTCTGGGTTTTAGACCCTGACTTCACCCCCAGGTTTATCAATGTCACCCCACCTGTTTTTCTTTGCTTTTTTCCTGTTAGTGTTTTAGGTTGGGCTCTTGAATCCACCTGCAAATTCACCGATGGGCTGTGTGAGGCTGGGGCGCTATGGGGCTTCCCCTCTGCACCCCCTTGCCGCTCGCCCCTGTGACTTGCTCTTTGAGGGGCAGTGAGCTGCATCGCGCAGTCCCCAGGGCTGGCAGCAGAAGTCCTGGACAACCAGCAGGGCTGGGGAGGCCCAGGGAGCCGGAGGGAAGGGTAGGATGGGCGTGGGGAGGCGCACCCTAGCCTGCCTGGGTGACGGGACACCCCCTGCTGGTGGGTCTTCAGGGAGCAGCCACCCTGCAGCGGCACAGAGGGGATCCACTCCCTCTCAGCCCCTCACGTTCTGTCTGTCCGAGCATGCGATTTGGACCAGGCAGGTATGACTAAGAGCCTGGGGTCACATCCACCGGATAGCCATGCGACCTGCGCCAGCTCCTTAACCTCTTGTCCTTGGGGCGACAGGGATGGTGTTAGCATTTGCTGCGCTCAGCGGCAGCAGCACAGCAACTGTGAACACCTGGATGGGAGCGGCTGCAGGTGCTGTGGGAAGGGCCACGGTGTGCTGGGGTCCATCAGCCCCGACCATCTCCCTGGGAGCCTCCTGGCCCCACATCTGCTCTGGGGGTTGCTCTGCAGGTGTGCAGGGCCCAGAGGTGGGGAGCAACTTCCCCGAGGGCCAGGGGCTGAGGTCCTGGTGGCCGTTGTCCTTGGTCTGCCCATGGCTGCCCCTGGGCTGGCGGACAGGAAGAAGCCGCTTCCCTGCAGCTGGGTGGGGTCTGTCCTGCCCTCCTGCCCTGGTGCCACACACTGGGCCCGGGGGGCTGGCACAAGGCAGGCAGCGTGGAGAGGCTGATGAAATGTCACTGCTGCTGCTAACCTGGGTGATTAATTAAACGCCCTCTTAATCAGTAGCTAATCACAGAGGCAGGGGGCCAGCCCGAGTGTGTGTGACCCAGGAGGCAGGGGAAGCAGGTGGGTGGGCCGGAGTGCAGGGCCAGGCCTGGGCACAGCAGGAGCCGCAGGCACTGCCTCTGTGCAGGATCAGCTGCTTCTGGGTCAGGAAACACGGGGACAGGTGGCTGGCACCCAGGGTGATGAGCCCTGGCAGGGGGCTTGGGTGGCAAAGGAGGCAGCGACCCTGAAGGTGCCCAGGGGAGGGGCAGGGACAGGTGCCCAGCAGCGCAGAGGCGCTGTCTTCAGCTTCCTGCCAAACACAGGCCTGCAGGGAGGAAGAAGGAGGCAGCCTGGAGCAGGCAGCGCACACTTGGTGGTGGTTGCCCTTCGGTCGCCAAACACGCTCTCAGCTTTCACTTCCCCTCCGTTCTTTCTGGGGGTCGCCTCCTCAGCCCCTCCACTTCTCTCGGCATCCTCTCCCCGCTCCAGGGCTCAAGAGGATCCATGCGCTGACCACGCAGGCCGCCTACGAGCTGCACGTGGACCTGGAGGACTTCGACAACGGCACGGCGTTCGCCCGCTACAGGAGCTTCGGCGTGGGCTTGTTCTCCGTGGACCCCGAGGAGGACGGGTACCCGCTCACCGTGGCTGAGTACTCGGGCACCGCAGGTAGGGAGGACAGGGCGGGGGTCTCGCCAGGCCGAGCCCTGTGCCCCGGGTCAGGATGGTCCCCGCCTCAAATCCCCACCCTGCCACCCAAAGCCAGCACCAGCAGGCCCCGCGCGTGGAGGGAGAGCGCGTCCCGCGGCTCAGCACGGCCCGGCCGTGCAGGCCCACACCTCGACCTCCCGCGCACCCGCAGGCGACTCCCTCCTGAAGCACAGCGGCATGAGGTTCACCACCAAGGACCGCGACAGCGACCACTCGGACAACAACTGCGCCGCCTTCTACCGCGGCGCCTGGTGGTACCGCAACTGCCACACGTCCAACCTCAACGGGCAGTACCTGCGCGGGGCGCACGCGTCCTACGCCGACGGCGTGGAGTGGTCCTCCTGGACCGGCTGGCAGTACTCGCTCAAGTTTGCCGAGATGAAGATCCGGCCGGTCCGAGAGGGCCTCTAGGCCGCCGCCCGCCCTGTCCCCACGCGTTGCCAGTCCCCGCCCGTGCGCGTGCGCGGCTGAGGCTCCCACTGCACGGCGAGCCCTCCCCGCCCACCCCACCCTCAGCCCGCGTGCCCGACACGGTGCCTCGTCTTGGCCAGCGCCGCCTGGCCCCGCTGCTCTGCCTCCCAATCACCCGGCCTCAGCCCTGCTTCTCCCGCCTCTGGGGCCGGCGCAGAGGCCCCACTGTGAGAGCCTTTCGCTTTCCTGGGCTGAGGCGGAGCCACTTCCCCCTCCCCCTCCCCCTCCCCCTCCCCCATGAACTTCCAGGACCTCAGGCTCCCGGGGCCTCCTGGGAGCGCAGCCTGGGCCAGGGTCTGCTCATCCGCAGGGTGCTGCCCCCTGCAGGCGACTATGGGCACTGCCCCTTAAGCCCCGCCTTGCTGACCTTGGGAGAGGGGAGACAGACAGCGGGCCATACACGGACTGGACATTTTTCCATGGGCTTTTCCCAGCGCCCCGGACACTCATGACGCCCGCCCCCTGCAGGCGACTTGGCTGGGCATGTTTGTGTTTGCCGCAGGATCAAGCCCAGGGCTACTTTCGCAAGTTCTCACCTATGGGGACCCAAGGGGGACCTTTGAGAAGGCCTGGCCGCCAGCCTGGGGCCAAGCCAGGCGGTTGCAGCGCCAGGGACCCTCCCTGGGTAGGAGGACAGACCGGAGGCAGGGAAGTGGGGAGTGGGCTCCCCTTCCCTGAAGGGCCGGGTGCCTTGCCTGGCCCCGAGACCTGGCCATCCTCCAAGCTCCACCTGCCCATTGACCTTGGGGAGTGTCGATGCATGGCCATCTGCAGGCTCCAGTCTTGCTACCTGTGCACCACCCAGGCTGGGGCAGAGGGGCCCAGAAGCAGGTGCTTCCAGCCCAGCGTGACCAGGGTTCTGGTGAGGGGCTGCCCAGGGACAGGAGGAGGTGAGACAGATACCAGCGACAACTGAAGCCCCCTCGGCTTCCTCTGTCTTGTACAAACCCAGCCAGCCAGCTCGCCATGGCGCCGGTCACACTGCAGGGGCCTAGTGTACCCTGACTCCCCTGGGGGCAGCACCCCTGGGTTGGAGCCAGCATCTGTGCCAGCCCTGCATGCCAGCCACTGTTCAGAAGTGCCGAGCGCCTTCTGATGTGCCATCAAATGAACTCCTGCCTGTGTGATGCTGACGGAGTCACAGTTGCGCGTGTCTGGGGGGGAGGCCAGTGCCAGGCAGATGTGCTAGAGCTCAGCCCAGTGAGGGGACAGGGAAGGGGACAGAGGGACAGGTGAGGGTGGCCATAGCAGCCTGAGGTCCAGGTTAGCAGCATGCATCACCCCGGTCCCTGCCCAGGAGCCCAAGGGCAGGGCTGGCACCACTAGGGGATTGGCCTTGCTAGACACTGGCTGAATGAGCACAAAGCCAGTGGTGACCACAGAGCCCAGGACAATCCGCCCCAGTGTCTTCCTGGCCCCCCTTCAAATCCCTGCACACTGCCCTGGGCCTTGGGGAGACCCCGGCCTGAAGGCAGTGCAGCTGGCTGTCACCTGAGACGGCAGTGAACCCAGGAAGCGGGGGATGCTGAACCACCAGGACCTGCAAGATACGGGACCAGCGGGGAGGTGTCCGCAAAGGTCACTAGGACCCCAGTCCCAATTCCCTGCTGGGTGGTGGCATCCCCATGTCCCACTATGTCACCCCCCAAGCCTCCTTTCTTTTCCCTTCGTGGGGAAAGCGAGCCGAGCAGAGGAAGGCTCTCCTTTCTCCTCTACCCTTGCTCGGGCCTGCTCCGTGACAGGCAGGGGCCTCATTTCCGGGCCCTAAATACTGGTTCCACCCCTGAGACCAGCCAAAGGCTACCTGGCTGGTTTCCTGAGCCCTCGGCATCCTGAGGATTAAAGGAACCTTGGTTTCCCCTGGTGGCCTTTCTGCACCGGCCGAGAACAAAGGACAGAGCTGTGAGCTGGTCTCCAACTGCATCGCCTCAACCCCCAACTGCATGTCAACGGGTTTTCTGATGCCTGCCTTGGGGCGGCAGTGACATCCTGGTGCCCCCACCTCCCGGCACCTGCCCTTATCCACACATGGTTGGGCTGGGGCTGGAACCTGAAGACACAGTTGCTTGAGCCCCATTCCCTCGTGTTGGGCAGAGATTTGGAGGATTAGCGAGCCGGCCAAGCCACACCACATGAACTGCCAACCGCATCCTCGAAGCCAAGGGGACTCAGGTTCCCAGGCAGAGGAAGAAGGGGGCCGTGGGGACATGCGCAGGGCCGGCCACCAGCCACGGAGCCCTGTGCTGTGGCTGGAGGAGCCATGAGCTGTCGGGGGCTCCCTACAGGGGATAGGGCAGTGGACTTCGAGCCAAGTGGCAGGGGCACCCCAGGACCAGTTTCTCCATCTTTCTGCAGAGAAGGATGGAGGTCCATCTGGCCTCTGGGACTGAGGCATGAGGCCTCGGTGTGCCTGGTGACAGCAGTGGCGTGGGGTCCTGGGGCTGAGGGGGCTGAGGCCCAAGGGGGAGCATGGGGTGGGACGGTCACTGCCGGGGTGTGTGCACTTGACGTCCTGTGCGTTCCTGTTTCCAATAAAGTCTCTTGGTGATCCAGCCGTGCCATCTGTCCTAGCCCAGCTCAGGGCCCCTTGCCTCGGCACGGGGTCTGACACCCAGCGACAGCGTTTCCCAGGCCTGGGGCTTTCTTCTCAAGACTTCTTGGAGATGAGATGACCCTGGACCCCCCAAATGGTGGATGGCGGGGGTCCTGGCTCCTGTCTAGGGCTGACTCCCCTGGGGAGGTTTGGGGGGAGCCGGGCCTTCCCACTCGAGCATCTGCTCAGTGTCCCCAGTCGATGAACTGTCCCTGCAGCTCTCTCCTGGGAGCTCTGGGGTATCGGAGACTAATGGCTATTTAGTCACGGAACTGGTTTGAGGTTTGTGGTGGAGTCATGCCCCTGGGTTCGTGTACCAGAATTCGTGTTTACCAGCACTGGTGCTGGAGGGGCCTTGGGGCCTGGGGGAAGAGCAGAGGCAGAGGCAGCTGGGGAGGGGTCCTCGCACCCCATGTCCAGGTTCACGGAGCATGGACCCAGCTCTCTCCACTGTGTCCTCACCCATGGGGACATGGCCTGCTGGCTGGGACACAGGGCCAATGGGAACGGGTGGGGACGCCCGAGTGAGGCCTCTGCACCAGTCCAGGGACAGGAGGAGGTGACTGTGCCCCCTGCCACCACCAAACTCCCCGTGGCAGTTCCCTCGGCAGCTGGTGGGATTCCACAGACTCCTTGTGGAGTTCTTGGAGCAGACGAGGTCCTCCGTTCAGCCGAAGAGGCTCCCTGAGTGGGAGGGCCCGGCGAGGCCTAGGATGAAGAGCTCGCCTCCTCCCCACCTGGCTCCCCCAACAGCTATGGAGAGGGTGCTGTGCCAGCAACTGCTCCTCCACGGCTTGGGCGCTGCTGTTGGAGAAACGAAGGCTGAGAAGGCCCAGGGCTGCCCTGGGTGGCAGCTGGCTGGTGGGGGCTCACCTGGCTCAGCAGGGCAGCCCATGGGTCGGGGCTGGCAGCCCAGCCTGCTGTGTCTCCCAGTCCCTCCCACACTTGCGAATCGAGGACAGGAAGTCAGAGGCAGCGTGGACACTGCAGGGCAGCTCCCTTGGAAGTGAGGTGCCCACTGGACCCTGCCCACGGCTGCTTCCTGTGCCACTCGGCCCCTGCCCTCATGCCCTGTGCCTCATTTACCTCCGTGCGGCAACCCAGCTGCTGTCACCCCTGGCAGCTCCAGAGCTGGTGGAGCCCGGAAGCTAGAAGGGCCCGAAGAGAATCCGAAGGCAGCCTCTCTGGGTCACGTGTTCTGGGCATGGGCCAGGCCTCACAGTCGGGACGCTTGTCACCAAATCCAACACCTGACCTGGCTCCAGGCACCTCTAAGCAGGGGCAGAGTGGGATAGGTGGGGACTCGAGGCCGGGCTGAGGAGCAGGTGGGCCACTCAGGGGGCTGGGCTTCCCCACCCCGACACTGCCCACACCCCAAACCTGCAGCCAGCAGGTAGGGCTTGTTTGCCCTCTTCCCAGAGCTCCATGTGCTGGACAGGGAGCCTAACCAGGGAAAGCAGGGGTGGAACAGTTGCCAGCGAGGCCTCGGGTGCCTGGTGTCACGTTCCCATCTCCAACAGTCTCCCAGTGTCCCAGCTCTGGCCCTGACCCATGACGTGCTGTGCTCCCAGCGTGGGCTCAGGCGGAGAGGCATGCGGGTCAATGACCATGCCACTTGGGCCTGCCCTTGCCGGGCCCACACTAGCTAATGGCCTGGGCTTGGGACCCATCACTGCAGCTCTGAAGGTGGCATGGTCACTCTCAGAGGTGGCTCGAGGGTGCAGTGCCCACGGCCCCTGGGCATCAGGCCCTGGGCTTGGTGGCAGGAAAGACAGAGCAGGCCATCTGAGGGATGCGCTGGCTCATGGGCTCACGGGCCCTCTCCCTGCCTGACAGCCTCTCCAGGGGCTCTGGGGCAGGCAAGGTACAAGCTGGAATAGCCTCACCTTCCCATGTAGGGGACCGGCAATTGCTGGCTTCAGAGGCACCTGAGACTCCCCGCCCATGGGAGCAGTCCTGCCAGGGCAGCAGGGCCAAGGGGGTGCAGGGTGTGGACATCCTCTGGGGAGTGAGGCCAACCAGACATAGGCAAGGCCGCTGGGGTCTAATGGCCTCCGTGCCTCTGCCCAGGACCCGGGTGCTCGTGCCCACAGTCTGTGGCTAATGATGCCGCCACTCTCCTCCAAAGGGCAGAGTCCGCCCTCGCATCAGACCACATCCTGTTTGTGTTGGGTCCTCATTGTGCAGCCAGCGCTTCCCCCTCCGTCACCACCGATGTCCCCAAAGGGATCCCAGGGTTAGGAATGCGTTGCAATCAGCCAGTGGGGGGGACGACACCCAGAGCCTACATAAAGAGGGGAGCAGCCAGGAACCACGCCTCCCAGACGAAGACCGAGGAGCTCCACCCAGCGAGGCACCGTCCCAGGTGCCCACTAGCCCCTGGAGCTGGCCAGCCACATGGTGAGTCCCTGGCAGGTGCTCAGGCCTGGGCCCTGCAGGCAGAGGGTCCACAGAGCCACACACAGGGAAGGCTGGAGATGGGGGACCTGTACCTCATCCTGCCCATGGCCCCAGCAGCCCGAGTGACCACAGGGACCACAGCGACCCACAGGGTGGCCCTGTCCGCCCTGTGCAGTTCCGGCCACTTCCTGCACCTTGGGCCCCCGTGCTCTGTGGTCAGTGTCCTCAGCTCTCATCAGGTTCTGGAAAGGGTCCACGATTCCCCTAAGGGAAGACCGGCCACTTCCTGTCCTGCACCAAGACCGACCTTCCTAGGGACCTGGTGGCCACCCCAGGTACATTTGTCCCCGATACTTCCCAGTCCATCCACTCCAGGAGGACGGGGCCTGCCCCCTCAGGACACTGCCACTCGGTCCCGATAGAGGGCGGCCCTGGCCAGCGTTGCTGCAGCCCAGGGGAAGAGCAAGCTTAGGAGAGCTGGATTTGGGTAGACAGTGGGATTTCTTTTATTTTTTGAAGCTTTCTGGCTGAGTTCTTTCCCTTCTTTGAAATGCTTTCAGGGGAGCCGTTTCTGGAAAGAGCTCTGGGCAGTTTCTGGAGAGTCCTCTTTCTTCTCCAGAGCCGGCATCTCTATTCTAGCTCCTGTGGGACTCCGCAGAGGACCAGCCAGGCCGGCTCCCCCGAGGTCATTACTAAACAGGCTGTGTGCAAGGCACAGGAGCAGCTATGGCCACGGCAGCGGCATTCTGGGAGCTTATTTCTGTTTCAGGTCCCCCAGGCTGCCATATGTGCTGCAGAGCAACGAGTCCGGGGACATTTGAATCAACCGCAGTTGGATCTGGCCGTGAACTCAGTTCTGTCCCTCATTAAGCCACAGGATCTCAAGCAGTCACCTTGCCTGCCTGGCCCTAATGAGCTAGGGGTGACGCCCCCCACAGGAGGCCTGTGTTGGGGACGTGCCCACTGGCCTGGCACACCGAGAAGCCAGGCAGCTGTTCCAATCAAGTCCAGGGTCTACTTTTGAGCTGTGTGGCCTGGCAGAATCTCCCAGCCTTCTTGGCAACGTCTTGCCTGGAAAGTGGGAATGTGGGTGGCTAGGGACAGGGTTTTCTGTGATGGGGACACAGAGCCTGCGTGGAAGCCTGTCGCTCAGAGCCTGGCACGCCCACTGTGTGGCGGGAGATTGGGCGTCTGCTACCCACTCCTCCCAGGTGCCTGCCTAGGTGGTGGTCTGGGCGAGGCCAGGGCCACCAGGCACACAACCCGTTTCCTCGCTAACCGGCTGTGCTAGACCCACTTGTATCAAGTTGGAAACAGCGACGGGGCTTTTCTCTCTTCCCATCCAGGCCTCTGAGGTGATAGGGCCCAGAGTCAGGACTTATAACAAAAGGAAAAGGAACTCCCATGCATGCTGCTCTCCCATGGCTTTGGCATTGTAGGGCTAAGCGACTGAGGCAGCTGGATGGGAGGGCGAGAGGGCGAGCAGCAGCCTCATTGGTACCATCAGCTCCCGAGCCTGATGGGGAAACAGAGGCTGCTCCTGAGCTGCTTGGAAGCCGGGCTCGGCCGGGCCTTGGCTTGCCCTTGGACGCTGCCCAGGCCCCGGCAGTCTGGCTGGCCACACACATGGCCTATAACTCCCTCTCTCTTTCCTCTGGCCAGATGAGGGGCCCTTTCCCCCTGCCCTACCTCCTCCTCCTGCCACTCGGTGCCTGCTTGCCTCTGCTGGACAGAAGAGAGCTGGTGGACACCGCGGGAGGCGTCGGAGCCGAGGGGCCCGGCACCCAGGCTGTGTGGGGTGCCTCCCCATGGTCGGGTGGCCCACAGCCACAGGCCTTGCTCCTTGTGGCCAGGGAGCTGCAGGCCTTGGGCAGAGGGCACTCTGGCCTTCGCCTTGGGAGGCAGGAGGGCACTGAGGCCACCAGCTTCCTGTCGGCTCACGGCAGCGAGAAGGCGACAGGCCCCCTGGGGAACCTGGCTGAGGAGCTCACCGGCTACAGCAGGAGGAAAGGCGGCTTCAGCTTCCGCTTTGGCCGGGGTTGATGGCCGGGGGCCCCTGGAGGGGCTGCCTGCGTGGACTCCACCCATCTGTCTTTACTCCTGTCTTCTGCAGCCTCCCGAGGAGAAGTGGAAGTGATATTCGCATTTTATCACAAAGCATTAGCATAGGGTCTGTTAGGTGTGTGCTGTCTCTTGACTTCCAACTTTGCTGAAGCAAAACCAAAACCAAACCAACAGAAAAACAAAACAAAACAAAACAAAAATCTGGCTGGCATCGAAAAGGAGGTAAGCAAGAGGAAGCTGTGTGTTGGCGAAGATGACAAAGCCATGCTGTTCCCACCAGCTGTCTAACCTCCCCGTCCCCAGTGGTCTGATGGCTCAGCCAGCCCCAGGGCCATGCACCGGGCCTGGCAGAGCTGGCCATGCTGGATCCAGGTGAAGGCGGGGACTCGGCCAGCATGGTGGTGTCATCAGAATTGTGACTGTCTCCACAGGACTTCCATGGTGACAGCCGAAGCACATCCATGAAGCATCGTGTGCAGAGGTACACAGTGCGGTTCTGAGAGTCAAAAACAAAAAAGAGTCAAGCCGAAAAACAACCTGCCTTGTTCCCACCCCATTACCAACAGACCCCTCTGGCAGGAGGACTGCTGCAGCACAGGGCTGCCCCCAGGCTGCTGCCCATCCTGGCGCGGCCGCTAGGTACTGAGTGTGGTGTCTGCCAAGCGGAGGGCTCCCGGGAGACGAGCCAGGAGGGAGTACATTTCTGCTACAGCGAGGTTGCATTTCAGACGTTCACAGTATGAATGTGTTGTGTGTATCTTTTGAAATAAAAGTTGTAGCAACTGCAAAATCATAATAAGATGTTGGCATCTTCCCTCCAGGTCCTCTGGGCCCTAGAAACTTCCTTTTCCTGAGCTCCAAGTGCCTCTGCTTTGGGGAGATGGAAATCGAGTTGCCTGGGCCCGCACACCTTAATTGGCAGCTGGTCAAAGGTATGAGGAGACACGGCGCAGGCTGTTTTCCTCCTGCACTTGGCTGCTCCATCCTCCGTTTTCTCAAAATAAGAGCATTAGGGAAACCACGTCTCCACCCCAGGGAGAGCTGGTGCATAGCCTGGAGTGGCTGCAGGCCGGGGGCCAGGCGTGCGGGCCTCTCCGACGCTGCCTCAGCCCCGAATCCATCCCGCGTCAGACACGCAGTCAGTAGCCGCTCACTCCCAGGCCAGCTGCGACTGCTGAGAAGAGAACTTATATTGATGTTTCTATGGCAACATCTCCCCTCCTCCTTTGGAGCTGCGGCCTGCCCCTGTTTACAATTGAATAATTTTCCACTGAGCTGTCACAATTAATTGGCGGATTTTTATTAGCCTTTTAGAGCCACACTGGGTTGGGCCCAGCTTGGCACCTTACAGCATTTCAGCGTTTCCCATTCTATTAGTGACTTACGCGCCCCGGTAGCAGCTCTCAATCCTCAGCAGCCGGAAAGCCACTCATTAAGGGTGATAGATCTGAGCCACAAAGGAACCTGCTGGCTGGGGAGTGGGGACGGTGGCAAGGTGGGGAAGGAGCAGAGCGAGAGCATCACCCGAAGTTACAGAGCCGCCTTCCCTACACAAACACAGGGCTCCCTCCACTCCGGACACGTGCCCGGGTCTGGGGTGCCGTCACAGGGACAGGACAAGGACACCAGAGTCCAGGGGTCTGAGGAAGAGTGGATTCAGGCTGTGACCACCTGCTGATGTGGCGTCCCCTGGGGCGTCTGGATGGCCCTGGGGACAAGTGTCAGCGGGTGGACAGGAGGAGGTGAGGGTGACTCTAGGCGACCCGGGTGCGCACTGCCCTCTGAGTGTGCAGCAGCTGGACCAGCACTTCCCGAGGGTCCTTCACACATAAGACATGGCAGACCGAAGGCCAAAGGCAGAGGGACGCCCGGAGCCAGGCCCCTGACCCAGTCCACTCCCCGACTCTTGGACAGACACCTGCCCATGGTCACTAGTTGTGAGGACTTGGAGGACAGCCAGCTGGATCGTCCTGCTCAGCTGGGTGTGCACTGGCAGGTTTTTAATTTAGCAAGATTAGATTAACCTCGAAGGAGAAGCCCAGGATAAAGGAAGCGGGAGGGGGAGGCCAACAAAGGAAGCCCTTTCATCAGTGAAAAAAAAACCAACAAAGCTTTTCTCTCCAGTTTGCTTGTACATTCGAGCTCAATAACCCTGAAAATCAGAACACTAAGACTGCAGAGGGCACTGGTCTGTTAAATCAGCTCCCACTTTATTCAGCTAAACTTCCTCTTTAACCCCTGCCCTGCTGTCCACCCATGCTGTGGCAAGGTCCTCGGCCCTGTCATACCACCCTGACACTTCCATCTCTCCTCTGGGGAAGTTCACTGCTTGTCTAGATGGTGAAGGCAAGACTGTTTGGGAAGCACTTTACAAGATATGATAAAAAAATATGGTGAATGTTAAAAATAATTTAAAATTACAGTAAAAGACACATACTCTTAAAATCCTCCCTCTTACTTTGAACACACTTATCCCATTGTCCTTGCCGCTTCCTGCAGCAGCTCCGGAGGGCTCTTTCATGAGCATCTTCAGTTGTGCTCTGTTGGCTCCCTCCATGTCCTGAGTCAGTTCAAAACATTTCCCTTTCGTGGTCATTTTGACTTTGGGGCAGAGCCAGAAGCTACCGGGTGCCAGGTCGGGTGAACAAGGTGGAGGAGGACGCACCACTTGGCAGCAGACCACACCTGGCAGACCCTCAGGAAAGAGCACCCCAGAGCTGCTGCAGAAAGCAGCCAGGACGAGGGGATGAGTGTTCAAAGAAAGGGGAGGATTTCAAGAGGGATTTATAGTAGTATCTGTTACTGCGATACCTTGTGTAAACACCTCATACTTATGCAGCAGACTGGACCAGAAGTGCCCTGCTCGCCTACCCAGCCCCAGCTTGGCTGCTTCTGCTCCCCAAGCCCAGCGCTGAGTGCTACCTACAGCTGTCTGCTGTTCTTATCCAAGACACAGGAAAGGCTTCCCCTGGGTGGGTGCATCTAAAGATACGCAGCTGTTTACGTGGATGGAAAACATTTCTGTGCTTTCCTGTGTGCTTGATGTATTAAGATATTTAAGAAAAAAAGGCTCCTGGGGCAGCTGCCGTAGTGAGCAGGGAAGGCACCTTGTCCTGACTGTGCTGTAGTGCTCAGGACGCCCAGGACAGATGCCAGGGACGTGTTGCCACTGGGCTGCCTGTGCCGGCTGGGATGTGGCACTGGGGTGAGGGTGTTGTCCAGGGCGTGGGTACCACCAGGGGCTGCGTGATCAGTGTGTTCTGGACCAAGACAAAGAGCAGGTGCTTGGGGCAGGATGCAAAGTCCGCTAGAGCTGCAGAGTGGGTACAAATGTGCATCTCCTGGAGCCGGGAGCCATTTCCATGGCCCTCTCGCCAGCCTCCGTGACCCCTCCAGATAGGTTAAGAACCTCTGTTTTGCATCAGCCAGACCAAACTAAGCTCCGTGAGCTCAGGTGACACAGGTCTGCATTTGGGAGAAGAGGTGTCTCGCTACATGGTGCCCCACCATGGCAACTGGTCTCATGCATGGGAGCGGACCCACAAGTGACCTTGATGCCAAGTACAGAGAACGTGGGTGACGGCACCCCCACCTGACAGGCTGCTGTGAGGACCCAGGGGTCACCCAGCACAGGGAGCAGCTGCCGGCTGTGGCTGGCCCAGCTGTGGCGCGGTGCCCAAGGGAAGCCCTGTTAATAGCAGAAGAGCCCAGACCCGAGTTCCAGTTCCCTCCACCTTGGCGGCTTGGGCGTCAGGGAAGGAGAAGTGGGGTGCCAGCACCTGGAGCCGCTGGCCGGGGTGGCTGAGAGCACCGCAGTGGACTCTACGGCCAGGCCCCAAGGGATCTCCACCCTCACTGGGGCTGTGGGCACAGGCCCTGCCACAGTCTCCCAGGGGAGGCTGGGCTGAGTGCTCTGCCACATGCGCTGCTGAGCAGGATTTGCATGCTCCCCGCTTCCCCTTCCACGCTGTCACCTGGGGCCTGCACCTTCCACCTCGGGGGACAGCAGCTTGGCCCGTGAAGCCCCATGGTCCCTGCAGGCCAGAATACCTCTGCTCTTCCTTGTCCACAACAAGAAACACACCAGGCAGGTGGAGCATGAGCAAGGGGTGCTCTGGGGGCTGAGGTGGGGACAGAAAGTGGGGCAAGGTGTCCTCGGAGGGACTCAGTGAGGACCGCAGGACGTCACCTCTCTCCCTTCAGGGGCTGGAGGTCCAGGCCGTGCTCAGTGACGCCAGGGACAGCCGGGCAGCTGCAGCGCCAAGGATACAGGAAGGGCCTGAGAGCAGGGCGGCATGCAACGTGGCTCCTGAGGACGAGGGTGCCTGGCGGCTCTGTCCTCATGGCCACCCACCCTCATCTGGCCTGTGGACCCCAACACTAGACCTCAGCACCTCAAGAACCCCAGACCCTGCCCCCACAGGCACGGGCTCAATAGCAGGGAGGAGACAGACCAGGGCAATGTGCCAGTAATTCTGTAAACACTTATTTATTTAAAAAATACTACAGAGGAGAGATCTTGATTCAAAAAACACAAAGAGTCATATACAGAAACAAAATGTACTGGATCAAGGGAAAAATGGGGAGACCACGGACACTCCAGAGGGAGCACAGTGGAAAACTATTTACACGCCATTTATAAAAGAGCAAGTCTATAAAAGAGTGTAATTACCAAAGTATAAATGCAAAACAGAGCGGCATGGCAGGTTAACAGGAAGGGGCCAGTACTGGGCGGACTGGGGCGGCGGCGGGGCTGGGAGGTGTTTGGTTTCTTCTGTGAGGCCGCTGCGGGTGTGGTGGGGCCTCCGGGTTGCTGAGGTGCTGCGAGAACCGCACCAGAGTCCGAGTTGAGCCGGTGAGTACACCCGGCCTGGAGGCTGCTGGCCGTCTGCATCTGCTGGGGCCGGGCAGCCCGGGAAAAGGCACTGAGTGTGCCATCCTTCCCAGGTCTCTCCGTTCTCACCATGGGCCCACAGAAACACCAGGCCACGCGATGCGCACGGTGCAGTTCACATTCGGGCGACACCGGGAGGGCGCAGTGCAGCTGGGAGTCCGCTCCTGCCGTGTGCAGTGCCCAGCGGCTGGGTGGAGGCAGGGCTTCGGCCGGAAGGCTGTGTGGTCACGGAGGCCCTGCAAGGCCCCGTGGCGTCTCGGAGGAGCAGGAGGGCGAGGAGCCTGGTCGGAAGCTGGCCCTCGGCGGCCCCGCTGCCACCCGGGAGACCCAAGCTTTCCCCAGGACTCGCAGCACACATCGAGGGGCTGGGCCCAGACATGTGGGGCTCAGAGGCTGGTTGGCTCATATCCGAGTTCCCCTCACGCGGAGACGGCGAGCGGGCCAGCCTGGGGTGGGCAGCGGAAGCACAGAGTGACGGGCCTGGGGCGCTGGTGGGCACACCCTTCCCAGGAAGGGGCTCTCCCAAGGGGCCTTCAGAGCGGCAGGCGCTTGGGGGCTCCCTCTGCGGGGTGGGGTATGACACGGAAGGCACAGCCGGAGGAGGGTCTCCAGACAGGAACTTGAGAGGAACGGTCTCCGTCCGCCGGCCCCAGAGCTCCGTCCATGGTGCTCAGTGGGCCAGGCCTGGTGGGTCCTGGCCAGCTGAGGAGTCCAGAGAGCGGGAACTCCAGATGCAACGTGAGGACCACGTGGCCAAGGGGCCAGAGAGTGCGGAACATAGGTAGCAGGGCTGGCCCACGGGTGTGGCCGCCCGGTGCATGGCCCCCGGCTGAGGTGCCAGCTCACGGTCAGCCACCGTCACAGGCATGGTGAACCCTCTCGGGCTGCAGGCAGCTCCAGCTGGTGCAACCTGGCTTCTGCTACCTCTGCACGATGTCGCTGATCTCCTTCACGGAGCTCAGCAGCTTGCTGAAGTCCTGAGTGGCCGCGGGGCCACCCCCTGCAGTCGCTGGGCAGATCTGCAGCTCCCGGAGGTTGTTCTCCAGCTTGTTGATGGCCTCTCGGAAGGCAAACTTGTTTCTCATCTGCTGGATGGAATCCACGTAGCTCACGCAGAACGTGTAGAGGTTCTTGCCGGCCTCCAGCACTGCGCTGTGGCTGACCATCTGCTCCGAGTTCCTGGAGATGGCGAGGCACAGTGCCTCGGTGCTGTCCAGGACCACACCCTTCGTGATGGCCCCGCTGGCGATCCGCTCTGGGGGCTGGCGGGTTTTCCGGAGTGACACCCGGGTGGATATGAGGGGAACAAAGGCGGTGGAGGACGGCTGGTCCCCTGCCAGGCCCGAGGATGCTGCAGGCAGCACAGAGGGAGCAGGTACCGGGCTAATGGGGGTCCCGGGTGCCTTGGTGGCCGACTGCAGCTTGGGCCCGGAAGGCAGCACCGACTTTTTGAGGCCCTCCACAAGCTGGCTGGGCTTGGCAGCGTCACTGCTCACGGCATCCACAGCCAGACCCAAGGCTTTGGCTTTTGTACCGGCCTCCCCTGCGGCCTCCTGGCCGGGGCTCTGTGAGGCCTTCCCAGCCTTCCCCGCAGAGGCGGGCAGGGGTGGCGGCACGGGCTTGAGCTTGGACAGCCTCCCCCTGTCCCTGCCCGGGGACTCAGACACATGCCTGTGCCTCCTCACCCTGGGTTCCTCAGCGGGGGCCTTGCTGGGTCCCCCAGGGGTGCCTGTGCCTGCCCTGCTGACTGGGGGCCCTGGCTCAGCAGCTGCAGGGGTCCCCGAGGCACTGCCCCTCCCGGCCTCTTCCTTGTGGGTGAGGCCCGTGGGTGGGGCCATCACCACCTGCCGGCGCAGGAGCTTGGGGGTGAGGCTGGGGGGACTGGAGCCTGGGCTGGACTCTGTGGCGTCCTTGAAGACCTCGTCGGCGGTTTCCTCGGCCTTCTTCACCAGCCTGGGCGGGGGCGTCCCGGTGCCTCTGGCGGCCTGGTCTGGCCTGTTCTCGCTCGCGCGCTTCCGAGGCAGGGCTGGCTTCTCACTCTTGTGCCCTCCGAAGGTGGATGAGTCGAACTGCCTCCCGGTGGACTGCAGGTCCCGAGGCAGCGTGACTGACCGCCACTCAGTGTCCTTGGCCCCGTGCGGCACGCAAGAGGCGGAGCAGGACCGCAGGAAGCGCTTGCTGGCGCTGCCACCGCCCTCCTCCTCACTGGCTGCTAAGCGGCTGCCAGTCAGCGTGCCCGACTTTTTCCACAGGTGGGGAGAACGGAAGCTCGAGCCCCCCAACTCCCGGAAGGCTCCGTTGGGGACGCCAGCTGCGTTGCTGGGTTTTGGCGACTTGGCAGGCTCAGCGGTGTCGCAGGTGGGGAGGGCCGGCGCCCCGTTGCTGGCTTCCCGGCCGTCCTCCTCGGCCGGCCCCCGGCGCTCGGGCTGGCCGTCCATCTCCCGGAAGGAGCTGCTGCGCTTAGGAGGGGTTGGCGCCATTTTCTTCTTCTTCTTGATCAGGGCGCTGAACAGGTTGGTCTTTTTGTCTTTGGGAAGGAGGCGCTCGTCCTCATTCAGGCCTCCGTCTGGAGCAGCTCGCTCTTTCCGGGGGAGCAGCGGAGACGCGGCAGGCTCGTGGTCCAGAGGCTCTGAAACAGAGTGGGGAGAGGTGAGCGGGCAGACCCGAGGGCCCGCTTTGCACCCGGAGGCACTGGGACGACGCCAGCCGCGCCACCCACTCTGCGTGTGGCCTGGGCGGGGACTTCCGTTCACCCCCAGCCTTCTCACCCAGACGCAGAGGCAAGCCAGGTCCCCACCAAGCTCCCGGCAGAATCTCCCAGTGTCTCGCGGTGGGCAGCACAGCTGTTAGCAGGGAAAGCACGTCCCTCTCCCTGACGGTGGGGGACATGGGGCCAGATGGCCCTGGCCTCTCACCCCTGTACGGTGCTCTGGGCCACAGAGTCCCTCCGAAGTCAGTCCGGGGCCCAGAAAAACCACAGGACCACCCAATGTGTCAGCTCCTAGGAGGAGTAATGTGGAGGGAAGAGACAGGAGCGCCTGGGGCCTGGACGACCTTGTGAAAATTTAAATGGGCACTCTTTAAATATGAATAAGCGTGCCAGCGAAGCCTTTTGGTGTTGCCAGACTCCTGCCAGTGAATGACAGTTCCTCGCAGAGGCCGCTGCGAGAAGGGGCTTCCTGTCAGCCCCGGGGACTGAGACCAGAGGTGCCAGCACACGGTGCCCCCAGAAGACTGGGCAGCACGAGGGGCCGAGCACCTGCCCCGCTTTAATGCAGCGGATGAAGGCGAGGGGAGTGAAACCCTGATGAATTATACACAGCCCCACCAGGGCCGAGCAGCTGACAGGCACTCCTGGCCGCCAGGGAGGGGCCCTCACCTCTCCGCGCCCTCCAAGGCGTCCTGCGGGCACTACTGCGCCTGCCTGTCACTGGGCCTCCAGTAAGCTTGCCCAGACCCCAAATCAGGACGGTGACAACAGGGCACAGGGGCACAGGCCCCGGACAGTCCCCACGCCAGAGCCCCCCAAGCCGCGGGCAAGATGGGCCGGGGGCGTGGAGAGAACACGGTGCATTTCTTACGCCATTTCACTGTGCGCTTCTGGCTTACTTGTGTTAGAGAGTACACGTATCACACCACCTGCACTCTTCCTACAGTGCGGGTACACGGACCCTCTCTAGTGTACGGTGGGGCTTTGACTCACGAACTCAATCTGTTCCCGAGGGCTGCTTGTAACTCAAGTTGGTCAGTGAAGGCTCAGGCCCCTCTACACAGCCTCCAAAGTCTTTTCCTGCGTAATTTTAGGCCACATTTTCTTCCAGCCAGATCTCAGCCCAGGATTTCCCACTTAGCCCCACACAGGAAAGGATGTTGTCATGTTCCTTCCAGACTCTTTAAGAGTTAGATCTGTATCTGAGACCATCTGGAAGCACAAGAAGCGGGCATTTGGGTCTTAACTCAAGACTTTGTTCCTAAGTTAAAACTAAAATTCTGGTCGAAACCCAAGTTGTCCGTGTGTCAGGCTGGTCACAACTCGAGGGTCCACTGCACATGTGCACACAGGCTGATCACTCACCTCTCTTCACCGATGTGCTATGGACGCTGCTGTGCGGGAGCAGCCTTAGGCCCCCACCGGACCTTGGCTCAGCCCTGCCCCTTCCCCCAGCCCAGGCTGTGCTCCACCAGCATTGTGCCCACCATTAGCTCTGCTGGATGCCCTGCAGCCCAGGCGCCAGCCCAGACTCTGATGCTTTTGTCCAGCTGGGCTGTGCAGAAGCCAGGCCAGAGTTTGGGGACAATTGCTACCTCCCAGCAGAGCTGGCAGGCAGGAAGTGGTCTTGGTGGTATCCATCTCCCTCGCTTGCCCGCCTGGGGAGCCCTGGGAGGATGCTTTGCCAGCAACCGGAGGACACATACTGGCCCACAGGCATCTCCCTGAGTCAGCGCCTTCACACCGGCTGCTGTGTGCTCCAGTGTTTGTCAGGGCAGTGTCGCCCTGAAAGATGCCACGTGCGCTGACAGATGGACGAGCAGGGCAGCCTAGCTCTCAGGAGGCCACCACCATGCTGCCTGCGGGGAGGGTGGTGCTGTGGGGTGACGACATGACATACCACTCTCTCCCTGGGCCTTGGTGGGGGGCATCTCAGACACATCGGGGGCGTCTCTGTGCTCGGCTGCTCTCCTGCAGGTCCTCGTCTTGGTGGGCAGCTCGGGGGCCTGCAGCAAGGTGCTCGCAGCCCCTCGCACACCTTGCTTTCCCAGCTCCTTTTCCACTTCTAAGGACAAACACAAAATCAGCAGCCATCAGTGACGGGGCTGGCTCGGCATGGCTTCTGTCTTCTTAAGATAACAGTGGGCAGTAATGTGGGTACAGAAAAGGGTTATGGACACTGAAAAAACAGCACTTAGTATTTTCCAGATCTCGCCAAGGCCGCCGAGGGCAGAGCCCAACACTCTGACCCCTTCTGGTCTAAGCCAATTGGAGGGCTCCTACCCCCATACAACCCTCGACCCGTGGCAGGTGCCTGGATGCGCTTACCGTCCGAGATGCTAGACTCCTGGAACATGGTTTCAAAGGCCTGGTGGATTTCAGCAAAGGACGGCCGGTCAGAGGGATTCCACTGCCAACCTGGACAGACGAGGCCAAGTCAGACACCTGCTTGAGGCCGGGCCACACAGGCTGTGGCAGTGGCTCCCCGGGAGCGGCCCGGAGACCAGAGGGATCCTGGCCTGCAAGCACCTTACACTGTCACAGGTCAGAATGACACTCACCACTGCATCCTCCTGCAGACATTAAGCCTTTGAGAACACAGGCTATTCTAACAGATACGTGGATTACAAAACTCCGAGAGACATGACAGCAAAGACTTAATTTATAAATGTATTTTTGTAATCCTACTCTACTAGGCGTGGAGAGTTCCTAAGGCAAATAGCTTGTTGCTAGCTTGTCCTTACTCTGTGGTTACTGAAGTCTAACATCCTCATAAAAAAAAAAACAAAACGCTAATTAAAAGGAGGCTGAAATAAAGATGGAAAGGGTTGAAAAATCCCAGTGTTGCTGAGGGTGTGAGGCACTCTGAGACTCTTCTGATGGGAGGGTAAACTGGGATGACCTTTTCTGGAAGACAAGTTGGTAAATGTTATCAAAGTCTAAAATGGAGAGTTCTTTGAAGCAGCAGGTCAGTCTTTAGAAATGCCAGCAGAGTACGAGGATGTACAGGGTATGAGGATGTTCGTTTCTGCCTCGTTTGTGATGGCAAAAAACCAAACAAATGTGCAAAGCAACCAAATGCTCATGCCAAGAGGGTGGGTGAAGGAAGGGAATCATAATGGGGTGTCAGGCAGCTATGTAACAATATGAGGTGAGTGCAGTGGGGGACAGAGGGCCGCTGCTGCTCTGCTAAATGGGAAGAAGCTGAGGGACCAATGACACAAACACAGTATGAAACACTTGGTGAGCGGCATGGGAGTGTGTGGTACAAATACCCAGATGCACACAGACACAAGTGCATGTGAAACCAGGTGGATAAGCATCACCAGGACTCTGGCTATTATAGGAGAATATTTGGTGGAAGGGCTCAGAAATCTATTAGTAAGAAACTCAGGTTTTGTGCCTAGCCAATTTTTGCTTTAAAAATGAAACCAAAAAGAACTCGTGTGTGTATAGATTGGTTGTACACAAAGGTACGTAGACACATTGAAAAGGTCTGAAAAGCACGCATCCAAGTGCTCCGAGAGCTGCTTGTGAGGATCGGAGCAGGGAGGGAGTGGAACGCTGGTTCCTGCCCACACGCTCCCACACTATGGGATTCCCGACATTGCCCACCCGCCGCAGGCAGGCTGGGAGAGGCTCACATGCTCGCATGAGTTCATAGACCTTCTCCGGGCAGCCTTCCGGGCGCTCCATGCGGTAGTCTTTCTCCAGCAGCTCATACACCTGGGACAGGTCAATTCCGGGGTACGGTGACATGCCATAGGTAGCAATTTCCCAAAGCAGTACTCCAAACGCTGAAGAAGAAAGAGGGGCGGGGCAAGATGTGTAGGGTTTAATACACTGCAATGAAAACTGGTCCTCTGGGCCGGCAGCGGCAGCAGCTGCTCCTCAGAAGCTGCCCCGGCAGTGACATTAGCCAGGCTCTTGGTTACCGACAGAACCGTGCAGAATGAGACTGTTGGTTTCCTCACACCACAGCCTAAGTGCACTGAAGGAGAGGAGGACAAGGCTGTCAGCCTCTTGACTTTCAGGTAGGAGCCCATTGTGCTGGGCTCCGTGGCGGAAGTCAGACACTGCATTCTACTCAGCTACATGGCCTATGCCCAGCGGGCCAGGCACCTATGGCTGGGGTGTACAGGATTATCTCCAAGGTCCCTCTGGATTCTCAACGCTTCATAAAAGATGTATGAAACCTTTCAAAGTTTGAAATCCAGATAATGACCTTGAAGTCTCATTTTCCACTGATGGAGCCAAGCTCCTTGGGAGAAACCGGAGATCCAGGTCTAGGCAGGGAATGAACCGGGACTACCTGGTCACTCAACAGCCATGGTAGGGACTGCGAAGGCAATATCAACAGGACTAGGAGCTGAGTTCCCACTGGCCAGCACCGAGACAGTCTGCATCAACAAGGAAAATAACAGCAATGGACGGAAATACATCCAGATCTTGACATCCAAGAGATTTCTTTTTTGAGACAGGGTCTCGCTGTGTAGTTCAGGTTGGCCCTGAATTCATGGTGATCCTCCTGCCTCAGCCTCCTGAGTGCTGGGATCACAGGCGTGCGCCACCACCAAGAATTCTTAATGACACCACAAAGGCAGCAAAAGCCTAACTGGTCTCCACCAAAGGTATGAGGAGACCAACGTGTTACTTAGGAAAGTGCTAAGGGCAAGAAGCAGGCATTTATCCTGGTTTTCCTGCATGGACAACACTGGGTGACCAGATGAGAGGAAGTGTCGATTTTTGCTGTCCCACTACCAGATGAGCAAGACAGAACTGAGAATTACCACATGGCAATCCCTGGGAAACTAGCGGGTCAGCACCAGATATCAGTAGCTATCACACACACACACACACACATACCTGGGGAAATCAAGCATGATCTACCCTTTGACCCAAGAACACTATTCTTCCTTCTTTCCTCAGTGAAAGAAGTCAGCCTGAATGTGATTTGGCCACCTGGATCTGAGTGCTGGAGCCAGGGGCACGAGATCAGACCAGAGGTACAAGGAGCAAAACCCAGAATGTGGGAAATGCTAAGGACAAATGACAAATTAATCAACAGGGAAATGAAGATGGAGAGTGAACTTGTGGGCTAGAGATTAACGTACTTCTGGTTGCCGGCGGCCCTGATTTGAACTAGATCATCCTGCCAGCGTGAACCACCTGTGGTACATAAACGACTACCTGAAAATACGGGTCCCGCTGTGGCCACAAGGACAGCTGCACGCCTGACGGCATCTTGCGCATTCTGCACAAATCAGCTGCCTTTAAGTATAAAATATCTTAAAGAAATTCACGAACATAGTAACATTTTAATGTAATTTGTTGATTATTGTAATAATTTTTAAATTGGTATAAACAGTATTAGTATTTATACTTGGACAGTAACTACTCAACTAGATTCTGTCCATTTATAGACTTGCTATTAATTTTATTAGTAAAAAGACCAATAAAAGTGATTAGAAGCGCTTGTGCCATGGGTGGTTCACCCAGTGGGAACGTGAGAAGGGATGGATCAAGCAATGCAGTGTGTGACCCATATTCGTATCTCAGCTCAAACTATATGAAAAGTAGGATTTTCGTGGCTCAACTGGAAATCTGAATACTACTTATTTGATAATATTCAGAAATTACCTCCAAGTCTGGGGGTAGCATCGTGGTTATGCTAATAAAAATCCTCTGTAGGCGACTCACAGTGAAATTTTTACCTGGGATTCATTCAAAATAATACGGGTCCAGGCAGTGGGCCAGGGTGCAGGCATAAGATTGCCAGGAGGTGAGGGCTATTCAGGCCGGGTGATGGGTACTTGGGGCTCATATGGCCCTGTCTTTAGTTTATGCTTACAATTTGTCATAATAAAAAGTTCGTTACAAAATAAAAACAAACAACTGTCACACGAGACCTCAGAAAGGGTGTCCTGTTCAATGGCCAAACCAAACCAAGCAGCAGGCCCAGACCCGAGGACAACTCCGGATGCCTGCGGGGTGAGCCAGCTGTGCCAGCAAATCTAACAGCAACCTCAGAATGATGACATCGAGCTGCTAATGCCAGCACACGGAGGCTGAGGCAGGAGGACTCCAAGTTTGAGGCCAGCCTGGGCTATATAGTAGACCTTGTCTCAAAAACAAAAAGGATGGTATGTTAAAATAAGAAAGTAAACTATTCTGGACAATTCAGAAAGAAAAAGCACATTTTTACTTCATTTTAGAAAGAAAACAGGAGAGAGGATTTTAGAATGAGGGAAAGAAGCAAATAACAAAGATAATTAAGTTACAATGAAAAGAAATGGAGGGCCAAGCAGGAGGCAGGGGAAGGCTGGGGGAGGGTGTGTGGCTGGCCCGGCCATCCCGGCAGCAGTGGGCCTTACCCCAGACATCGGACTTGATGGAGAACTTGTTGTAGGCCAGGCTCTCGGGCGCGGTCCACTTGATGGGGAACTTGGCTCCAGCATGGGCTGTGTACGTGTCCCCCGTCATCAGCCTGCTCAGGCCAAAGTCTGCCACCTTTACCAAGTGGTTTTCCCCTACCAGGCAGTTTCGGGCAGCGAGATCCCTGAGCGGGGAGAGAGTTCACCGTGAGTGCTCTCGGCTGGCTTCCCAGTGCCGAGGGGTGAAGGCCTGATGCAGACATGGGGCAACTGAGTCTGGTCCACCAGAGGCCCTGACGCCTGCCAGGGAGAAGCAAGCACAGCCTGAGCCCCCACCAAGGGGAGGCAGCACAGGGCGGGAGGAGGGTCCCTGGGCCATGACCTAAGCAGTGAGTGACCCTGGGACTCAGTGACGCACCTGTCTCTCAGGGTTGCGGGTGAGTGGCAACAAATTAGTACAGAAAGCGCTTCCGGCCCTGCCTTGAGAATATAAGTCTCAGCCAAGCGTCAGTGTGCGCACGGTCACACTGTGGCAGGCACGAGGACCACACGCTCAGCACAGTCTTCAGCTCTCCGCACCCCAGTTGATTCCTCCTTCACCCCTTCCTCCTGATGCTCCCTAAATATACTCTAAACACCTCTCCAGCACAACCCACTTCTGTCACAGGCGCAGCAGCAGACTGACTCTGCTTTGGGGATGTTAACCATGAAATCACAAGCCCCACAGAGTGGAGGAAGCAGCTTCTGGGAGACACACTGATCACCAGCAATGAGAGAGAGAGTTAAACACAGATGAGTTTGCCTAATATGATTTCAGGGAAGTACTGCAAATCTGCCTGAATCAGGGTTGGGAACTCTCAATTTGCTGCACCAGGAGCTCACAGCACGGAGTGACAGAAGCACCAGGCTGGGTGCTCGTGGGGCACGGAAAATCTGCCTCACGAGGGGCTGCCGGCATTTTACACGCGCTGCTCTCATCCCTCACTCCACTGTTCCCTGTACAGCTGTCGTACTTGAGTTAATTGGGTAGGAAAGGTCAGAGCCCTGGCGTGGAGAGTGCCTCGCATAACACACTCTGGCAGAGCCCATCAGGCTCTGCCCCATGCAGGCTGGCACTTTGCTAGGAAGCCACTTCCACCCGCAAAACATGCGAGCACCAAGGTAATTGTGGCACGCTTGAAGGTCACAGCACTCCAGGCTTCAAGCAACAAAGATGCGTAATTTGGCCTGCACACACAGACGATTCTGACAATCGGGGAAACATCCCGGGCCAGATGACAGCGAGTGAAGTGGACAATGAAATGATAATAACGAGAAGGGAGGAGAAAAGCCACACGCTCTGAGAATGAAATCCACGTGCTGGCTGTTACCACTGCTCCCGGGTCGTTAGAGACAGAGAGGCCTCGGAGGAACAATGACGCTCTGTTCAGAGGGGCTCTGATGACCAGGAAGGGGCCCTGATGAACTCACTCAATGCCCCACTTGGTCACAATGGTTCCTATGGGCACGACCCGCACCTGGTGGATGGCACCCGTGGGCCTGGGTCTCGGCCCGGCTCACTTCAGCCCAGAGCAGCTGTCGGGAGCCCCAGCCCAGTGCTGCCCGTACTCTTGTCCGAAGCCAGGCCCTACCTGTGGATGAAGTTCTTCTTCTCCAGGTACTCCATGGCCGAGGAGATCTGCGTGGCCATGTAGAGCAGCACCACGGCAGTCACCTCCTGCCGGTTGCAATCCCGCAGGTAGTCCAGAAGGTTCCCATAGGTCATGAACTCGGTGATGATGTAGAACGGGGGCTCCCGAGTGCAGACCCCTGCCGGCAGGACACAGGGCTTCAGCAGAGGCTCTGGCCAAATGCACGAGCCTTCGAGGGCTTCCGGGGCCGACTCCCACTGCCCCATGCCTGGGCCCAGCTGCCGACGTGATTCTGAGCACCTGTGGCTTGTGTGTTCCTATGGGAAGCTCGGCCATGCCCTTCTCTTCCTCGAAAGCCTGTGAACTTGAACTCCCACAGGGAGAGGCTGCCAGGGGCACAGGGCAAAGAGCAGGCCTCACCCCAGATGGCTGCACCTGCTGGCCACATCTCATTCCAGAGGCCCGTCTGAGAGTGGCACTTGGCGGCTCCCAGGTCTCCGCTTCCCCCACCTAGCCCACACAGGACCCGGATGCTGGTGCTGGCGGAGCATATGCCTGGTCTGTAGTGGGGCCTGCCCGGGCCCGAGCTCTGCACTGACTTACCGAGCAACTGCACCAGATTGGGGTGCTTGATCTCCTTCATCACTGCAGCCTCTTTTAAGAACTCTTCCACCTCCATGGTGTCCTCCTGCAGGAGAAAAGAAACATGGGTGAGATGAGCTTGGCAGGAAGTGCATAGACACACAGCTGGAGCCTGGGCCCCTGCTTCTGTCACATGGTTCCAGGCAGGTTCCAGACAGGTGATGCTCACCCAGCAGCCCAAGGGCTTCACCCCTCGGTGCTGAACTGTCACCCAGGGCCGCGGGTCCACACTGGCCTGCGTGTTCTGGGGACCTCTCCTGGTGGCTATTACGCACTGTTTCCCTACCTGGGGAGTTTGTGGGGTCCGAGAGGGCTATGCAGAGGCCAACACTACAAAGATAGTACCACTTCCCCAAGGAGTGCCTGGGTTCCCAGTCCTAGCACACTTAACAGAAGAAAAAATAAACTCACTTTAACAATCTGGAGTGCACGGACCTAAGGACAGAGACCCTGATGGCAGAAGGGGACACTGCAGCCCCAAAGAACAGCGCCTTGCAATGCAGCAGAGCAGAGGACACTAAGTGCTCATGCACAGGGTGTCACGGGCTCCTAAGGAAGCAGCTGCCACTGCGAGGGGGTCAGCACAGGCCCCCAGTCGGGCCTCCCCAGCAGCTCATTCACCACGATGCTCCAGCGTGGCCATCGGTACAGGTCGTGCCGCACAAGCCCATGGCACTAAACACCACCAGGGGGCCAGAGGGAAGCGGGCGGTGCCCACTGCACATGGGACGCTGCTTCTCCACTTCCTCTCGTTCTCCCTGTCCGGGCCCCGGGGCCTGTGGCCATGGCTGGTGGGTCCTGTCATAGAGCCTGCGCTGGACCCTACTCAAAAGCTCCCAAACTAACCAGCAGAATCAGAGCAGGCAGCCACAGAGGTAGAGGTGGCTGTGAGCTACCACTGAGGTTCCTGAGGCTGTCTGAAGAGAGACAGCGTGGGGCTGGCTGGGAAGTCATGTTGTGGTGGGGGGTTGTTTTTGCTTTTCTGTCCTACTAGGGGTTAAACCCGGGTTTTGACACTGAGCTACAATCCCTAGCTCTTTTTAAGTTTTTATTTTTGGAACAGGATCTTGCTAAGTTGCCCAGGCTGGGCTCAAACCTTCAATCCTCCTGCTTCAGCCTCCCAAAGTGCTGCAATTACAGGCAGCACCATCATGCCCAGCAAGGAATGAATTTCTTGAAAATGAGGTTCCTTAAGAGGTATTCACTAGGAAACTTTCTGTGAAATGTGGAACCTCAATCCCTGCCCCTGCCTCTCCGGTGCCCTCCTGTACGGCTTGCTAGGCTGCCCTACTCCTCCCTGTGACGAGGGGAGCCCTTCCCGAGGACAGCCCAACCTCTGCTCAGAGCTTTCCTGCTCTGCTCAATCTTGTCTGCAAGTGAAGCACGTAATGAGGGTGCGTCAGCCCATCATCACTTAGCTCGGGGATCCGAGCTCACTCGACGTCGCTGGTTGTCACCGCGTCAAGCTGTGTGGGATCAGCTCACCCCTGCCACCACCCACCGACTGTTAACTCTTCCTAGCCCTCTCTGCTCACAGGCTCAGCAGTCTGTGCTGTTCTGGGTGCAGAGCTCAGATTTGGTGGGGAGACACACTGACACCAAGGGTCAGAGGATGGCTGCCGGCCAGCACTGAGGCACCGGGACTGCTCCCGGGGCGAACGGCACTGGGCTTTCCAACCCTCCCGGGCCAGCAATGTGTTCAGAAGTTGTCCTTGAATGATGCTTTCCAAATAAGTGCAGTTTCCTCTTTTAAAGCTCCATATAACAAACCACACACAGAGAAATCATTTCAGAAGCATCATTGCTTTTATAGCTGCTGACCCTCTCCTAAACGATCCACATCAGAAAGATCTGTGGAAATTTGCAGAAGGAATAAGGCTTTCAAAGCATCCCTCTTCCTGTCTGTCAGGCTCTCTACACACACATACAGAAGACACTGTTCCTTATTTCATTCTTTCAGAAAATCAGTGTGAATTTGTCTCCCCCTGCTGGAGTCAGACAGAGCTCACTTTATCATTTGAATGACTAAGAGCAACCGAGATTGGTAACTGTGTTGACTGGAAATGTCCCCATGCTATCCTGTGATATCCTTTGCTCTCACTTTAAAATATTCCACCATCCACTTGAGCTCAATCCCAAGTCACAAACATTCTTTTCCATCATCTTTTAACAATTATTTTTGGCCGTACTGGGGATTGAACCCAGGGCCGTGGCCTTCTAGGCAAGCACCTACCACCGAGCTACAGTCCCAGTGCTCCCCACACCTTTTCTGAAACTTAGGACGAGGTCTTGCTAAATTGCTCGGGCTGGTCTCGAACTCTTGGCCCTCCTGCCTCACCCTCCGCAGCAGCAACTGGGATGACAGGTGTGTGCCACCGCCCCAGCGCCCTCGCCCTTCTGAGGCGAATTCTTCTACCCAGAGTGGGGAGAAACTGGCTCAGGTGAGTGAGGGCAGAGGAAGCGCCCTGAGGAGAGCTGAGGCTTCCCACTGGGGAAGAGGTGGGTCGGCTGGGCTCTTCTGAGGCCTGACTGGCCTGGCTCAGGTGGGGACGAACACCTGGATAGCACTGCAGAGGGGTAGAGGGCAGCTTGTCAGACTGACTGCTCTGGGGCCGTGTGACGTGGTAACTCACTGACCCTCTCTAAACCTACATCCCCTCCTTTCTTCCCCCTCTCTCTCCCTTCTCTCTCTCTCTGACCTCTTTCTCTTTTACAGTACTGTAGAGTGAACCTAGGGCCTTTGCACTGAGCTACATTCTCAGTCCTTTTTTAATTTTTTTGAGACAGGGTCTCACTAAATTGCTGGCCTTGAAGTTGTGATCCTCCTGTCTCAGCCTCCCAGAGTGCTAGGATTACAGGCGTGCACCACCAAGCCTGGCTAAACCTTTTCTCCACAAAGCGAAGGAAAATCTACATCTATCTCACACACGAAGAGTGGTTACTGCAGCGCCAGGACTGGGCTCGGCACTCGCCAGTGTCACGTCCACTATGACCAGGGCGGCTCATCTCTACCCAGCAGCAGACCGGCAACACTGACTGCATGAAAGAAAGGCTGGCTCCAGGGAACACTGGGTGTTTGTTTTTGTCTTTTTACTGACACAAGGTTGAAGACTTGACGCCTGTCAGGTATTTTCTAATCAGCTTCTTCCTTCTGGCCTCTGGACTCACCCATAAGTGTAGTATTCAACAGCAAAAGAAAGAGCATTGTCTGATTTTGTGGGTTTTTAGACAGGGTCTTGTTATGTAGTTCAGGCTGGCCTTGAACTTGGGGCGATCCCCCCAAGTGCTGGGATTATAGGTATGCGCCACCACCACTGGCTGGAAGAGCCCCGACTTAGAAATGGCTAAGCTCTCTGAGGCCTCCTGGTCAGGAGGAACCTTGCCCTGGAGTAAGATTTGTGTGCAAATAGTTGGGTTTCCACATCTGCTAGGGGAGCGAGGTTACGGCATGTGCAGGAGCATCTCGACCAGAAATGCTGGAGAGAAGGGGCAGTTTTCTCAGCAGGACAAGAGGGGTGTTGACAAACTAGATGGGGCCCTGAAGCTTGAGAGAAACCACCTCCCAGAGGAGTCCCTGGACGCTCGCAGGCCCAAGGGGGACACAGTGCCCGCAGAGCAGCAGCAGCAGCATCTCGGCATCACAGCCTTGCCCTCTCGAGAGCCCTCAGACCTCTGCATGTGACTGCCAATGCCATCACGCCTCTCCTTTCCTGCCAGTTTCTGGGGTTCCCCAAGAAAACCACTTTCCTGGGAGAAAAAAAGGAAAAGCAAAACCAAAACACTGTTTGTTGTGAGAGCAAATGGGCACTTTCTCAACACCAGGCTCAGCTCCTTGGAAGGTGCTCTGTTGTGTGATCCAGACCACAAATGCAGGGAGGATGCAGGGAAGTCACGGCACATGGGGCAGAGGGCACTGGGCATGTATTACCTACTCAAGAATTATGCTCTTTTCTGTGTTTTCATAGTAAATTTGCTCGTTAGCTCATGAGTCAACACCACAACTAGACCAACAGTACTCTTTTCCTATTACTTACAAAACTGTTTCATAGAAAAAAAACTACAAACTTCAGGAATACAGCTCATTTAAAATGCGGGGCTTCTTCCCCTTGGCAGCTGTTCTTCCAGGACCGTCCCAGCCCAGCTTAGTCCGGGTTCCCTTCCACAGGGTCCCCCAGGGCCTCGCCTTTCCATTCTTTTCCTCTGATCTGAAGGAGCAGACCCTGCAGGCTCACTGTGGGCATTGCCTACAAGCACGGCTTGCTCCCCCTGCTGGCGAGGAGGGGCTGAGAACCAGCAGAGTGGGAAAGGGATCAGAGGCCAGGACCGGCAGGTGGGAGGACAGGAGCTCTGGGACACAGTGGAGGACATGAAGCCCGAGTGGACAGCTCTGCAGAGGAGGAGACAGGTGACTGTCCTGCAGGGTATTTTCATGATGTTCGAGGAGTAGGAACCCGGGTTCCCACTGGGGGAAAAGGGGGGTGGGCTCTGGAGTCAGTGCCTGTGTTGAGCCTGGCTCAGAGCACCCCTCTCTTCTCCCATCCCTGAGGATGGGGGTCACATGGGCGGCGGTTCAGTGAACCTTCTCACGGGTGAAGGATTAAACAGGGTGCTGTACGGAACGCACTCACTGCCAGGCACATAGTGAGCCTGTAGGTGACAGACATCAGTGTCATTCAGAGTCCAAGCTCTCATTCTCCAAAGTGAAGATAAATACCGAAAATACCGACGCTACTCTTGCACAACAAGTGGGCAGCCTACCTCGGGAGACTGCTGCCCGGCTGGCAGTGGGGCTGACTTATGCAGCAGAGGGGCGCTCTGCTTTCCGGGTTAGGTACCATGTGGGGTCCTGTCGCTCTTCACCAATGGTGGGACTGCAAGTGGTTGAGGCCGAGGAAACGCACTGTACATATAGCAGAAAGGACAGCACGGGCAAGGCAAGCTCTTTGGTCCTGCTTCCAGACCACCCTGAGTCGGCACCACAAGACCTCTCTCCTCTCTGGCAGGTGAGGTTATGTGCTTGGGAGCCTCCTTTGGCTGCAATCTCTTTTCCAAGTTTTCAGATGAGCCTGACTGCTGACACAGAGGTATGTTGCGCTCACTCCTCCTCCTCCTCCTCCTTCTGTTTTCACTGATCTGGGCAGACACCTGGGCAATGCCAGGGGCTCCCTGCTCACTGCTGGCCAGGCCCTTTGTAAGTCAGCTCGGGCCCTGGAGCCCAACACAGCCCTCTCCCTACCTCTACAGGGCACATGAGGGGTGCAGCTGCTTCACTCCGTTCTTCTGGAGATCTGAACTAAACTGCACATGTGTGCAGAAGATGGTTACAAAGCTTGGGTGTACAGGGAGAAAACCCACAACCTCACAGCCACGGCAGCCGATTTCCCTTTGCAGGACTGCTGATTTACAGCTCTCCGTGCGGCGGTCTCGTGACCCCAAAACGAGTCGTGTCCATCTGAGCCCCGTGGCGGCTCCTCACGGGCTGACACGACAGGTGGGGCCCAGGCCGCCCTGACTCACCATCCCTGCTCTCCCTGTGCCTACTCTCGCTCCTTCCCCAAGCCCCACAGTGCCAGCCCCTCCTGGTGTAAGTTTGTCTGCTTCTCTGACTACCTAAGAAGTAAGGGCCTGGCAAGTGGAAATGTTTATTACATTAAAAAGAAAGTCCTAGGGCCGGGGATTTACCTCAGTGGTTCTGCCACATGCCTCACAAGTGCAAGGTCCCGAGTTCGATCCACAACACCCAAAAAAAAAAGTCTTACCTGGAAAACAGCCGAAGTGCTCAAGGTGAGCAACCATGCCACCCACCCCCACCGAAAGTGTCTGGCCAAGGGCCAATGTCATTGACTGCGGCCTCAGGAAGCCACTGTCGAGTTCTAGAATTAGAGTGCAATTCACTCTAGAGCAGCCCTTTGGCACCAGCCCAAAGGCGTGGGTCCCACTTTACTGTCCTTTTAGGGAAGCAGCCGTCACTAGCGCCGGGCTGCCCCAGACTTTGGGGCCCCACACATGGTGTGGCCTATTCTTCGCAGCCTGGAGGTTTCCGTTTTTTCTTTCCCAACAGCTATAAAAAGGCCAGGTCATCAGCGTTCACTTAGAACCAACGTTAGGGGGCGCTCTCCTGGGGCCAAGCTCCGGTCCCAGCAGGAAGAAGGCAGAGGGTTCAAAATGAAAACTTCCTTGAGATCCTAGCTGATTTCAAAGAACTTCAAAAGGAAAGAAGCTGCCTGGAAACCACAATGCTACTCCCCTGAGGTGGGAGGTTGGCCGTCCCAGGCTGCAGTGGAGCGGAGAGCAGGACCCCGGCTCAGTGAACTATTCCTTCAGCAGGCGGAGTCTCCTGTCTGACTCAGGAGGGGCCCTGCCCCAGCACTGCCCCGCCCACCCTGCCAGGCCCACCTTCAGGGTCTTCACCGCCACGGTGAGGCTGTACTTCTTCCACACGCCCTCGTACACCTCCCCGTACTGGCCGCCACCCAGCTTGTGCTTCATGGTGATGTCCGTGCGCTCCATCTCCCACTTGTCGTAGTTGGGGGACACACCGTAGACCGTGGGCTTGTTGCGCTTGGGCGCGGGGTAGTGGAGGGTGGTGATGAGCCCGTCGGCCACCGTGGAATGGTGGTGAACCAGCTCGGCCAAAGTGTTGAAGCGGCTCTCGGAGGAGACGTAGAGCTGAGGGGAGAGAAACAGCGGTCAGGGTCATGCATGGGGCATGCAGCGATCTCAAACTTGGGGGCGCTGGGCATGGCCCTTCTGTGTATGCTGGGACTTGCTTGCTGAAGCAGAAACACACAAGAAAAGGCCCCAGGGCCCTTGCACTGCTGCTCCCCTGCCTGATATCCATGCCCACCAACTTCCCTTCTCTGCTACCCGCTCTAGAGCAGCTTACACTTGATCTTAGCCAAAAGGCCGAGAAGTGATTCTAGAGCAGCTTAAATGTCCCTGCCCACCAGTCTGAAGTCAACGCCTAACACGGGTCGTGTCACCTGCCCTACTTCTCTGTGTTGTACTTACCACTAGCTGCTTGTTTCCTGTGTGTCTGTTAAACTACTGTTTCCACCTAACTGCACGGAAGCTCCATGAGAGCAGGCCCTGAGCTGTCTGTTCTTGTGCAACGCTGAGAACAACAAATGAGTATATAATAGGTACGCAAAAAAGTGTTGACTAGTGAATTGCCGGACTTAGCAAGTACTTGCTAAATGGAAATTAATTTATAATTTTAAGTGGATAACCCTGGACTGAAACAGTGGTCTGAAGGTGAAAACTGATAAAATAAACATCCTCCCCTCTGCACTGCTGCCTCCCCCGTTCCGGCTGAGCAGGAAGTGGCATGCCCACTGGGCAGCCTCCCAGTACCCCCAGGACGGCAGCGCCTCCTCCATCTTGGGAAGTAAGGAGAAGCACTTTACGACACAAACACACCCATGTATCTATCTGGGGTCCAGGGCAGGAGAGGGTAGAGTCCTACTGTGCAGGTTCTCCACTGGACCCGACGAGAGGACGAGGCGCGGGCTGGCAGGAAGCCCCAGTGCGGGTGGTGACGGCCACCTTTTTCTTTCTGTCCTCCTCATCCTTGGTCTGTTTCAGTAATACAGTGTGGGAATGGTTCCTTATCAAAAAGGATTCTGCATTAAAATCCACACACAACATCGGGGCTGTGGGCACAGAACTGAAGCTACAGGCTTCAGAGTGGGAGAGATACTGAAAGTCGCACTAGGTGCTCAGACTTCTCCGAGCTGCCAAGGTGCGGGGAGAAGGAAGCCAGACTGCACCGCGGAGATACTTGGGGCGGAGGGGCAAAAGGATGCAGGTCACGCTGCAGCTGCGGCGTCTCAGTACTTCCGAGCCTGAGCCTGGCGTTGTTACGGGCTCGGCCTCTAGGTGGCAGTATTGCCGGGGCGGGACCTTAAGAGGCAGGGCTGCTGGAGACAACAGGGAGCTCCTTGGGTCCCTGAGTGTTAGGAGCAAGCCTGGCCCCGACCCTCTCTGCTACCCTACCAGACGTGATCCTGGTGAGGCCTGCTCCCGTGCACTCTGCCACTGTGTGCCAGGCCATTCCCAGCGCCCATGTGACTGGACTTGTGGCCTCCACACTGATGGACAAACCTCTTCTTTCATGAAGTTAACTGCATTAGACATTTTGTTGTGGGAATGAAAACTGACTAGCAGAATTACTTTCTGAAGTTTGTAATATTAAAACATTTTTAACGGGAGAAAGTGATAAATGTACAAGTTGACCCCATCTGTGACTCTCAAGAGGGTAAAATGGATTCAGTAATAGGGAGATTTTGCTTCCTTTTTGCTTGGGGAGATGACACAAGCAATTTTTTCTTTGTTATTTTGGTGGTACCAGGGACTGAACCCAGGGCCTTTCTACTGAGTTACACCCTGAGCCTTTTTGAGTTTTTATTTTGAGACAGGGTTTTGCTAAGCTGTTTAGGCTGAGCTTAAATTTGTGATCCTCCCGCCTCAGCCTTCCTCAGAGCTGGGAGTACAAGTGTGCCCCACCCCTACAATTTTTTGCTAACAATCCTGCTAAAATAAAATTCTAAGAAACCCAAGAATTGTCCAGAAAGACTTCTCAGTGCTGGGAAACTCGTCCCTCACAGGGAGACTGTGGCCCTGGGCCCCGACCATCCCTCTGACAGAGCCTCCGAGAGGCAGGCCATCTGGGAGGAGGAGGCGCCACAAGAGGACCGAGGAGGCCTCTGTGAACAGCGCTCTCCGAGCTGGGGGCAGATGGGACCACGGATGTGCAGAGTGCGCGAGCGTGGGTGAAGGAACAGGAGGGGCTCCGCCCCCACGGGCTGCCTCAGCTGGCACCCACACGCACTCTCCTCAGTGTTGTCTCAGACTCAAGTGCAGCTCACAAAGACAACTGAGCAGGACCCAGGGACAGCTCTGACCCCACCCAGGAAAAGCGGGTCGGCTGCCCAGTGACTGCACTGCAAGCGCCAGCCCTCTCTCTTCTCTCAGGTCGGCCCAGCTGTTGGCACCTTCCGTACCCAGCAGCTGGGTGAAGTAGGAAAAGCCACTCCGAGAAGACTGGCCTGGAAGCCCAGCAGCTCCCACCCTGGGTCGGCACAGGGGAACAGGGTTGATCTGAAATGGGTGCTCCCAGCTCAAAGTGAAGGTCCAGTCTCACACCAATGCGGAATGGACTCCTTCAGTCCCTCATGAGGCTTCTCTGTTGGATGTATCAGTTAGGGAGGTTTCACTAAATGGACAGACTTTAAAAGTCATCAATAATTAAATTTACACACTCTGTGATGGGCTCATTGCTCACCCTAAAATTTACATGCCTGGAAAACAACTTAGAAAAAAGAAAAGGAAGAGCTCAGGGAATCAAGAAAGAGCTGGTAGGAAAACTAGGAACCACAGAGGAACTGGAGAAACTGAGGACAAGGCAGAGAAAGGAAGAAAGCGGTCTGGAAAGATGACCTTGCCCCACAGAGGGGGCCCTTCGGGCTAGCAGCCCCAGGAGCAACAACAGCCGGCAGCGCTAGCTGCCAAGAGCCATGTTACTGTAAATGCAAAAGAAAGTGACTCCTTCTGCAGGGCAGGCTAGAGTTGGAGGAGGAGGCCACTGCCATACATGGGAGGCACTAATCAGGAGCTGTTCTGGGAAGGGGTTCATTGTTTTAAGACTGAACTACTGCAGGAATCAGAAGGCACAGAACTGCACCTCAGGGTTTCTGGGGTCACTCTACCACAGTGACTGTATAGAAAGGGGGTAGGGTAGTCACAGAATCCCAAGAAGCTTAAGGAGTGGTGCGCTCAGGTGCGTGGGCCACAGTAGTCCTACCTCCATGATGAAAGCCAGGCCAGTGGCATGAGGTTTTCTGAGGGGCTGGGTCTCAAAGTGCTGGCATGAAGCCCAGCAGTCAAGGACCCCCATGTCTAGCAGGGAAGTCAGTGGGCTATCTGCTTTCCCCATCTGCCAATGTGATCAGGGATATTACGCCTTGGCTCGGATGGTCACCACACCCCAGCGTGTCTGGACAGAGGGGGCACCTCACAAGCTCACAGCCTTAAAGCTAGGTGGAGACAGCAGCAACTTGGGGTGCAGAGGGACCAAACCCTAAGAGCCACAGGAGTGAACACAGCCCTAAGGCAGAAACCACACCTCTGGCTGACTGGCCCAGCAGGAAGGGTGGAGAACACTCAGCACACGCACAGGCAGGTGTGTGCACACGTGTGTTCCCACGCGCACACATACACACACAGTGGGTGTGTAAAAAAGGCCTTAGTTGTATCTCACTATCCCTCCCTCATACCTGGTGGATTCTAATACCACAGGCTCTGGAAAGAAACCACTTACCTAAGCACAAGCAAGAATTTTTTCTGGACTCATTTTTCCTTTTCGTTTGTGATTATGTTTTTTTTTTTTGCTTTGTTTTATTCTTTCCTAATTTTTTCTTCTTCTAATTTTTTTGGGGGGTACCGGGGATCAAACTCAGGACCTTGTGCTTGCAAGGCAGGCAGCAGCACCGCTGAGCTAAAGCCCTAGCCCTCTTATTATTTTCTATTACATTTACCTAATTCTGTTAACTTCCTTCTATTCTTTAATTGGATTCTTTATCTCACTTTTTCTGTCATCTTCCTTTTTGAAAATTTACTTTTTCCCTTTCCTCACCTCCTCCATTTTATTACGTTACAGTTAAGCTTTATTAATTCTTAGATATTTAGTTGACAATGCTATTACTGCTAAATTCTCTTGTTGTATGGCTGTTGCAATGAGTGGATGCGGATTTCTGTATGTTGGTATTTGGTCTGTCTCTGCCTGCATATCACTGTAGGTCTCTTTCCTATTAATACAGTTGCAGCTGTCACTGGTTCTTACAGTCTGTCAATGTCCGGTTTGCTCTGACTCTGACCACTGTTGGTCTCTGCTCTGCAGCAGGGACACAGATGCTGCTGTGAAGTGTTTCTTTCTGACGCTGACATCCAGGCTGCCTGTGCCAGCGACATGACTGCAGGCCGGGTTCCTCTCTCTGTGTGGTGCCGGGGATCAGGCGCCCAGAAGGGGGCTGGACACCAGGAAGATTCTCTGAGGTCATGCTGAGTGGGCTGAACAGGGGCAGACACCAAAACACAGCCAGACACAAGGACGCCCGCCATACAGCACCACATGGAGACCCTCTAACTGAAGAGATCGGCACACAGCAGGGAGTTTTTCTATGCGAACTGATCTTTAACCCACAGCACAGAGACTAGAAATATGACAAAGCAAAGCAACAAATGCCTCCAAAAACCCTTAGTTCCTCAAAAGATGGGATCTCACAGATACTGAAATACAAGGAGTTATAGGCAACGAACTCAAAAAACAAATGGTCAAAATGTTTGAAGAGCTCAAAGAAGGAACACAGGCAATTTCATAATATTTGAAAGCTTAAGAGGATTTTGTCCAACAGATAAAGGATTTTACTAACAAAACTTTTGAAGAAACAGACCAGAAATTGAGCTAAACAAGATAATATAAGATATGAATGACCAGTCTGGTAAAGAATTAGAAATTATGAAAAGAAATACAAGATATGAAAAATTCAATGAAAAGCATGGCTAGCAGACTGGACCAATATGGGGGTACAGGGCCAGAAACTGAAGGTGGATGCAGAGCATAAACTCAAAGACATCCTAAAAATGGCAAGACGTCATGGAAACTGGGTCCGACACCTGCTAGATGACTCAAAAAAACGAACATCAGAATTGTAGGAATAAAGGACAAATTAGAAGATGACTCAAAGGTATGAGAAATTTATTCACTGAAATCATAGCAGAAACTTTCCAAATCTAGGGAAAGAATTCAATATTCGAGTATAAGAGTCATACAGAACCTCAAATAGCCATGACCGGAAAAGAACCTTTCCATGACACACCATAATCACACTTCCAGAAATTCAATGAAAGGAGAGGATACTAAAAGCTGTTAGAGAAAACCAGCAAGTTGTTAATAAAGGTAAGCCCATCAGAATTATAGCAGATTTCTCAGCACAAACCTCAGGAGAGCTTGCCCTAAAAGAAAACCATTGTCAACCCCAAATTCTATATCCTACAAAATTAGCCTTCAAAATTGACAGAGAAGTAAAGACTTTCCATGACAGAGAAATCATGAAAAAACATGACCACCAGGGCTGGGGATGTAGCTCAGCAGCACAGTGCCTACCTCGCAAGTGCAAGGCCCTGAGTTTCATTCCTGGTACGAGAGAGAGAGAGAGGAGAGAGGAGAGAGAGGAGAGAGAGGAGAGAGAGAGAGAAGAGAGAGAGAGGAGAGGAGAGAGGAGAGAGAAAGATTGAGAAAGAAAACATGACCACTAAACCAGCACTGCAGAAAATACTCAAGAGAATTCTAGCTAGAGACAGGGAAGTCACCAGGAAAGAAAGAGCCCAATGAAAGTATACGTCTAACTGGGACAGGAAAAGAACAATGCACTTAGCACTGGAAAAATAATGCAATGAATAGCATTCAGTAAGCACCTTACAGTAATAATTTTCAATGTCAATGGTCTTAACTCTCAGTCAAAAGACACTGGCAGATTGGGTCAAAACACAAAACGCAACCATATATTGCCTAAAGGTGACACAACTCATCCAAAAGGCAGCTCACTGACTAAAGGTGAAAGTGACACACCATGTGATGGGAGCCTGAAAACAAGCAGCAATAGTCAGCTTATTTTCAGACTCAGCACACTTCAAGCCAAACTTGATCAGAAGAGACAAAGATGGCCACCACACACTGGTAATGGGGACAATTCAGAAAGAAGAGTCTTAGTTACTTTCTCATTACTGGGACAAAATACCTGACACCCACAAATTAAAGGAAAAGTTTATTTGGCTCAGGGTTTGTAGAGGTTTCATCCATAGTCAAGTGGTGCCACAGTAGGGCAGTATGGCAGACGGGCATGGCAGACAGGGAGCAAAGCGGGATCAAGGGAGTGGGTGGGGAACAGACCCTTCCAGGCCAAATGCCCAGTGACCCACCTCCCACAACCAGCCTGCACCTCCCAGGTCACATTTAGCTATAAACTCATCAAGGACTAATCCAGGATGAGCATCACGCCCCCACCATCCAGGCACCTCCCCAAAGCTCCACCTATGAGCACGCGAGGCTTTTGGGGGACATCTAGATAGAAACCATAACAAAGAGATAAGAACTATAAATATCTATGCACTGAATGTTGGCACACCTAACTTCATAAAAAAAACTACTAGACATAGAAGGACAGATAAAACACCAATTCAATCATAGCAGGGAACTTCAACACCCAACTCCCACAATTAGGTCAACCAGACAAAAAAATTAACAAAGAAATATCAGAGTTAAACTACACCATTGAACAAAAGGACTTAACAGGTATTTGCAGAGTGTTTTATCCAACAACAACAGAATACACATTTTTTCTCAGCAGTACGTGAACTTTTTCCAAAATAGATAATATCTTAGGGCATAAAGCATGCCTAAATAAATACAAAAGAACTGAAATAATACCCTGCATACTACTGGATCATAGTGGAATGAAGCTAGATATCAAAAGCAAAAGAAAGTACAGAAATTACACAAACACAGAGATTGAACAATACATTACTGAATAATCAATGGGTCACAGAAGAAATCAGGGAAGAAATAAAAAGGCTTCCTAGAATCAAGGACAACACCAGCACATGTGCCCAAACCTATGCGATACAGTTAAAGTAGTTCTAAGAGGAAAGTTCAGAGCTGTGAACACTCACATTAAAAGAACTGCACAGTTCCAAATAAATACCTCAGTGAAGCATCTCAAGGTCCTAAAAAACAAGAGCAATCCAAACCTGAAATTAATAGAAAGAAATTATAAAGATCAGAGTAGAAATTAATGAAATTGAGACTAAAAAAATAATACGAAGGATCAATGAATCAAAAGGTTGGTTCTTTGAAAGGATAAACAAGATTGATAAAAAGATTTAGTCAAACTTAACAAAAAAAAGGAAAGGAAATAAACCTGATCAATGCAGTTAGAAATGAAAAAGGCAAAAAATCACAACTGATACCACTAACATACAGAGGATTATAAGAAACTACTTTGAAAACTTGTATTCTAATTGGAGAACCTACAAGAAATGGAGAAGTTCCTCAGCACATATGAATTACTAAATATTGAACCAATACGACATAAAAAACTCTGAATATACCAATGACAGGCAATGAACTAGAGGCAGTAATAAAAACTCTACCAACAAAGAAAAGACCAGGGCCCAATGGACTGACTGCAGAATTCTACCAGAACTGCAGGGAAGATCTAACACCAACACTCTCAAACTCTTCAGTGAAACTGAAAGGGAAGGAGCACTGCTAAATTCACTCCTGGAAGCCAGCATTACCCTGATACCAACACCAGATACGGAGTTAACAAAAACAAAAACCAAACAAGCAGAAACTACAGACTGATCTCCTTAATGAACTTACATGCGAAAATCCTCAACAAGATACTGGCAAGCAGAATACAACAAATCAGTGCAAAGATCATATATCAAGACCAAGTTGGCTTCACCCCAGGAATGCAAGGATGGCTCAACACATAAATCAATAAATAAATGTATCACATAAACAGAAGGACAAAAATCACATAATCATTTGAACACATGCAAAAGAAGCCTTTGACAAAACCCAACATCCACTCATGATAAAAATCCTCATGAAAATGGGTATAGAAGGACTTTATCTTAAACTGATAAAAGCCACTTATGACAAATACGCTGCCAACATCAAACTAAGTGAGGAGAAACTGAAAGCTTTTGTTCTAAAATCAGGAACAAGACAAAACCATCCACTCTCACTACTCCTGCTCAACATGGTACCTGAAACTTTGCGCAGAGCAATCAGGAGAGAGAAAGATATAAAAGGGGATACACCTACAGGAAAGGAAGAAGCCAAACTCCTTATTTGCAGATGATGTGATCTTTTACAAGAGACCCAAAAGACTCCTGGAACTAATAAATAAACTCAGCAAAGTAGCAGGATACTGGGCTGGGATTTAGCTCAGTGGTTTCGCCGCCCGCTGCACAAGCGCAAGGACCCGCGTTCGATCCCTGGTACCAAAAAAAAAAAAAAAAAGGTAGCAGGATACAAAGTCAACAAACAAAAAAAATCAATAGCATTCTTGCACATCAATAAGAACCCACCAGAAAAAATTATGAAAACAATCTCATTCACAATAGCTTTAAAAAATTAAGCTCAGGGCCGGGGATTTAGTCCAGTGGTGCCACTGCCTGCCTTGCAAGAGCAAGGTCCTGAGTTTGATCCCCAGTACAAAATAAATAAATAAATACATACATACCTACATACATATATACATACATACGTACTTAGGAATTAACCTAACCAAAGGAGTAAGACATCTACAACACAAACTACAGAATCCTGAAAAAAGAAACTGAAGAGGACATCGGAAAATGGAAAAGATATTCCCTGTTCCTGGACATGCAGAACCAATATAGTAAAAAATGCCTGCATTACCAACACTGACAGATGTAATGCAATCCCAATCAAATTACCAATAACATTCTTCACAAAACTAGAAAAAACTCTAAAATTTGTATGGAACCAGGAACAAAAGCAATTCTGGGCAATAAAAACAAAGCAGGAGGCATCACAATTCTGGATTTCAAATTATACTACAAAGCTACAGTGATAAAAACCAGCACAGCAACTGGTACAGACACAGATACACAGGACCGAGGACACAGAAACATCGGGCACCTGATCTTTGACCAAGGGGCCAAAAACACATGCTGGAAAAAAGCCTCTCTAACAAATGGTGCTGGGAGAACTTGTTACATGCAGACAATGACTCAAGATCCACATCTCTTACCCTGAACTAAAATAAAATAAAAATAGATCAAAGACCTAGATATTAAAACAGAAGCACTGAACTTGCTGGGAGACAAATTAGGTAAAGCTCTTGAAGATATAGGCACAGGCAAGGACTTTCTGAACAAACCTCACTCGTACAAGAACATCAAGAATCACCAAATGGGATCACATCACATTAAAAAGCTTCTGCACCAAAGGAGACAACCCACAGAGTGGGAAGAAAGTTTTGACAGCTACTCCTCAGATGGAAGACCAACATCTGGAATATATAAGGGACTAAAAAAAAAAATTAGACCCCCCCCAATTGAAAAAGGCAGTTGAAATGAAGATAGTTTTCAGAAAAAGTAGTACATAAAGCCAATAAATACATGAAAAGATGTTCAGCATTTTTGGCCCATTAGAGAAATACAAATCGTAACAACGCGATTCCATCTTGGTCCAGAAAGAATGGCCATCATCACAAACTCAACAAACAACCAATGATGGCAAGGCTGTAAGGAAGAAGGAACACTTCTACATTGTTGACAGGAATGTAAATGAGTACAGCCACTACAGAAATCAGTGTGGAGATCCCTCAAAAAACTAAAAATAGAAATTCCATCCAACCCAGCTATACTTCCAGGTATCTTCCCAAGAGCTAAAGATATTATATTGCAGTGATTCATGCACACCCATGCTTATAGCATCACAACTCAAAATAGCTGAATCTTGGAAACGTCCTATATGTCTATCAACAGATGAATGGGTAAAGAAATTGTGGTATATATACACAATGGTATATCAACTGTGGTATATACACACACTACTTAGCCATAAACAGTCATCTGTTGGAAAGTAGATTTACCTTGAGACCATAATGGTAAGTGAAAGAAATCAGACACAGAAAGTTAAATATCACATGGTTTCTCTCATATGAGAAACTCAAAGTACAAATAATTTAAAGAGGGCCAGGGATTTAGCTCAGTGGTTCTGCCACCTGCCTCGCAAGCGCAAGGTTCGCATTCCATCCCTGGTATCAAAAAAAAACAAAAACAAAAAACAAAAACAAAAAATTCAAAGAGCAAAATAAAAGACAGATGATATAAAACAGGGAGGCAGACCTTTTGTAGAAGTAAAAAGGACGATGATATATATATATATCTCATATACACCCTAACTGGCTATGATGAATGTATTCCTTATTTGGCTCAGATATGTACCAATAAAAAGTCTATTAGGCCGAGGATTTAACTCAGTGGTTCCACAGCCTGCCTCGCAAGCACAAGGTCCTGAGTTTGATCCCTGGTATAAAACAAAACAAAAACAACTTGTTAACTTCTCGGGCTGGGGATTTACCTCAGCGGGGCCAGGGATTTAGCTCAGTGGTTATGCTGCCTGCCTCACAAGCACAAGGTCTCGAGTTTGATCCCTGGTACCAAAAAAAAAAAGTCTATTAAAAAATTTCTGCCAGTTATGGCAGCACACACCTGTAATCCTAGCACAAAGAAGGCTGAGGAAGAAGGATCTCTGTACTTCAGAAGGCCAGCCTGAGCTACATAGTAAGACCCTGTTAAACCCTCCCTCCCTCAAGGGCACTGTATACTGAATTCAGTCATATTCCCACATCCCTCCCACTAACCATCTACTCTGGTGATTAGTTCTGGTTTTTGAGCAGCATTTTACTGTGAACAACTGGGTAATGGTGAGGAATCCACAGCATGTTCAGAAACGACAGTGAAGTTAGTGCTGTGAACGAACAGCACTTCACTGTGCTATACACCCAGTTCCATTAATGGGGTGCATGGCCAGGGCTGCTGCTTCTTCCTCATTAATCATGAGCTTGAAAAATAGCACTTGTCAAACAAACTCCAGAGCTGGTTTTCCTCCTAACTGCCACATGCACGGGCTTAGTGGACTCACTTGTGCACCCTCTGGCTGAAGTAGACCCTGGAGTGTCACCTCTGACACACTGCTCATGGGCGGAGGCCAGGGCATGAGGGCCCTGAGCTGCTCAAGCTAGTTAGCAGGCCTGGGCTGGGGCCACTCTGGGGCTGGCAGATCTGAGAAATTTGAGATGCTCCACCCACCCACAGTCAGCCCTTCCTGCCACCTCTGCCAAATCCTATTCCCCAATTCTACTCTTGTCAACCTGCACCTGTCACTTCAGCAGACTGTGAAAATGAGTGTCCACTGGGCATCTCGAAAAGAAAAGGAGACTGGCGGACTGCCAGTGAAGCTTGACAGTCAACCTGATGGATAAAGAGGCTCCTAGAGGGGGACTGGATCATGCAGGCACTATGCCCATCTATGGATTAGCTCAAGCTGATGTGCTGTCAGCTAGAGGAGGTGGGTCACTGTGGGTGCATCTCTTTCTGGTGCTCTGCCCAAGGTCTGTTTCCCAGCAGCCAAGAACTGAGCAGCTATGCTCCGCTATGCCCTTCTGCTGTGATATTTCCATGGAGCCAGCCAACCATGGACTGCAACCTCTGAAACCATGAGCCCAATCAAACCTCTCCTCCTTTAAGGATTTTTGTCCTGCACTAGGAAAGCTGACTGGTACACAAGGGCTCTCAGGGACTGTGGGCTCAGCAGCAACACTTCACAGAAATGGGCAAGTCATGGACACAAGTAAGCAGAGCTCAGAGGAGTGAGGCGGGGTGGTGGGGAACATCAGTCTTAATTCTGTGATGTTAGTGAAAGCACAGGAAGAAAGACAACCGTGTCCTAGATTTCTTATCTACCCACCAGACTGCTAGTAAATGGCACTTGTAAGAGTCCAGCTCAAAGATCCAGAATCCCCAGCTTGGGGTCAGAGGCTGGTGGCCCTGGCTAACTGGCCATGACCACTGCTGAAAAGCTCAGAACAAGAGAGAGGTAAGAGCCAGGAGGGTGGAGGCAGAATAGAATCCTTTGGGGCCCTGCAGAAGAATCTTCCACATTCAGTTGTTTTCTAAAGATTAGCTGATTTGAAAATAAGAAGTAAACTTAGCCAACCCCAGCCTGTCCCTCCTAGCAATCTTAAATTTTCCCCTTAGAAATCCAAAAAGGATTGCATCAAAACTCTGCTATGTGAGATGCATTCTTCGATGCTGAGCCCCATCCTGACGATGTTCCCTCATTCCAGGGACATGATCCCACCTGCTACAGCCCCTCAAGCACGGCCCTCCCAGACAGGAGCCCCCACAGAGGGCAGAGGAGTCTCCAGTGCTCGGACAGCTGATGGGTGTCTATTCCAGGGAGGGGCGGGCAGGCGAGATGCCTGGGCAAGTCTGCTGGGGGTGCTGCTGGTCAAATGAGCCCTGTGCACCACCTGCAACAGAAGGACCCCTTCAGACAGAGGGGCTGGCTTTTCCTTCCTTCTTCCCCCTCCCCCTTCCCCTTCTCCCCCTCCCTTTCTGTGTATGGTATGGGGAACTGACTCCATGGCCTTCGCACTGAGCTATGTCCCTAGCCCTTTTCATTTTTTTGAGACAGGGTCTCGCCATGTCACTGAATTGTCCAGCCTGGGCTCAAACTCGTCATCCTCCTGCCTCAATCTCCCCGAGTGCTGGGATTATCGGTGTGAGCCACCACATCCCGTCTGCTGCTTCTCTAAATGAATCTCAAATTCCCTAAGTCATGCATCCCACATGTGGCCTTTTCTTTCCCTCTCTGCACAGCATTTTAGACCAACCCCAGCTAATGAGTTGTCAAACTAGATCATGCCTGCCTGCATCTGTTCCGAGGCTGCTGATTAAACAACTCCGAGGAAAGACACCATTATCCTGTTCAGTGTGAATCTCCAGCGATTATCTTGGTGCAGCATGACTTGGTGGGGATAAAGAGCACAGATGGGAAGCAAGCTGTCAGCTCCAGAAAATCACCTCCCAGGTGTGGTACACCCTCATGTCTGTGTTACTAAAAAAAAGGCACCCTGCCGTCTGAACTCTTTCAAAAGGCCACCGCCCTGGCGTCGTCCCACAGAATGGAAAGACCTAGCTCTGCATCTGGGGGAACAACCCAAACTGCAAGCCACAGAGGCAAGGGCCTCTCTTGCTGCACTTCAACAATAGGCTACGCTTCTGTGCACAAAGCACAGCACTGGCGCTGCAGACACTGCAAGGACGCAGAGCCCAGAGACACAAGAGCAGAGCAGATCATCTACAATAGGACCATATGCATGTCCATATGGTACAGAGGAATGCTCGAGGCCAGCCAGGAAAGTGCTAAATAGGTAAGAAGAAAGACTAGCCCAGCAGATACTGGAATGCAGCATAGAGTACACCAATTCCAAGATGGAACTGGCATGTGATGAAACAGCTCAATGAAAGAGAAAGGACCACCAAGAGAGATTATGTAAAGGTGCAAATTTCCAATGATGAATGTCATTATATTGTATACCTAAAATGTACCAATAAAATTAATTAAAAAAGAAAGAAAGAAAGAAAGAGAAAGAAAGAAAGAAAGAAAGAAAGAAAGAAAGAAAGAAAGAAAGAAAGAAAAAGGACCAATAGGTCCAAACACCTGTGAAATGTGGTGTTTCTATATACAGGACAAAGACGAACTGAATAAATGACATACGGATGCTGTATTAGATATGATGAGATAGTCTTCTTCATCAGTCAGTGACAAAGATGCCCTGGCAAGTCCGATGACACTCCTGGTGAGGGTGAGGAAGCAGGCACCGCCTATGTTGTCTATGAGATATCAGATGTGGTCTTTGATGAGAAGACTTGGCAATATTTACACAACCGTGAATAGCATACAACCAGCGCTAGCAACTTATCTTGCATGTGCTTAGACTGTACACAGAGAAGCAGAGCAGGGTGTTTCCAAACTGCAGGGCAGGAGCCACCGGTGGGTCCAGGAAATGAATGCAGTGGATTGCGTGCGGCCAGCTGGATGCAGGGCAGTGTGGAGCAAACATCGGGTATGAGTCTTTTCAGGAGAAACAGATACATTCCAGGTCACATTTACCAGGAAATGCACCAGGAGGAAACTGGTGACAGTGCTTGCCACAGGGCAAGAGAACTGAGTTAGGGGCAGAACTGTTTTTCACCGTGATTCATCTTGTTCTGTTGGTTTTTAAGGCCCCAGGTACACATGATACAGTATGTAAAGATTCATGTGCCATCCGGACTACCAAGATATCTGCCCCTCAGTGGTGCGGACAGTGGGGTCCCAGCCTGGTCCCCCTCAATTTCTCCCTCTGTGATCTTGGGCAGGATGCTTCATCTCTCCAACCCTCCCTTTTTTAAATGTAAAAATGCAGATTCTACCAATACCTGTCCAGAGGACAGAGTGGGGTCTAAAGATGGACTGCTGGTGTGCCTGTATGCGACATGAACTTGGTAAATAAACATCAGTTCCTCCCTTTCTTTCTTGGACTTTTAAGGCTGTCTACACAAAGACAAAATCCTCTATGCTGACTCCTTTACAACTATTTGGGTTTGGAAATATCAGGGTTAAAGTGATCCCTCTTTTAATAACTGTGCGTGCTTACATATGTATACACGTGCCCGCACACACACACACCCTAAAAGTATGATTTTATCCATAGGAAGAAGGCCACAGGCTGGACTTATGTAGGAAGTGCTAATGTGTTCATCTGCCTTAATTTTTCTCATTGAGGATGAAGTACCATCATTACAAGGGAAGTTTCAAAAAGGAGGAGTCTTAAAAAAAAAGAGGAGTCTTAATGTAAGAAGTAGTTGAACTCCAACAGCCAGGCCTGGTGTGTTAAGACACTGCCGACTCCAGCAGAAACATCAGAGAACCACGCGAGGCTCAGAGGCTTGTAGGGTCAAGTAAGGGTTCTCACTAAAGGGTCTTCGTAAGGCTAATGAACTGACGCCTGCAGTCCCCTCAGTGATTATGAAACCCTGGGTGGAGCTTTGCTGCAACAGCCTATGGACCAACCTTGCCATCGGAGGCGGTGTTGATCCTGTAGTGGTACACCCGGCCCTCGTAGCGCAGTGAGATGGAGCGCTGGCCAGGGCTGCTCTCGCTCTCCCGCACCAGGAAGCTGCCGTTGATCCCGCTGCTCAGCAGGTACTCGGCGGCATTGCGGGACACAGGCCCGTGGTACCAGGAATGCTTCTCCAGGCTGTTGACAGGTGTGATGTAGTTGCTCGGGACCCATCCTTGGCCGTTCTTGGTTTGGGCTTCACACCACTCCCCATTGTGATTGTAGCCCAAGACCCGGAGCTTTTCACCTTGGAGGAAAGGAACCAAAACAGACATTCCAGCTTTAGAGACCAGCTTCCTCCCTGCTCATCTGCTCCTGTGAGATCACTAAAATACTTTAAACTTCTACATGCCGGTTTTAACGGAACCACATAAATACATGCATTGATAAGCCTTTGAGAATGTGTACTTATACCCGAAGCTTCCTGTTTGTACTGAATGTACAGAGAAGTGCACAGCTCTGTTTTTATAAACCTACCATTTTTTTTTTTCAAGTGCTCTGCTTCTACTTAAGGAAGGCTTTTGGGAGAAAATGATTTTTCTAAGAGGAAAAAAAGTCATGTTTTCAGCATTCTGTCTACATGTCCTCTTTGGTATGAAAACACAGACGCTGGATTGCAAACTTCTATACCGGAGTCTTCCTTAAGAGAAGAGGCTGCTGGTTTTTTTGGACCTTTCTACATTTAAAACCAGAAAGCTGAGCCGGGTGAGGTGGCTCACAGCTGTAATCCCACAGCTCAGATCACCATGAGTTTGAGGCCAACCTGGTCTACAGAGTGAATTCAAGGGGAGCCTGAATTACAAAGCCCTGTCTCAAACTCCCTACTCTCTCCAAAAAGAAAAAGGAAACAAACAAACAAAAAGAAATTGGAACCAGCTCTCTTTTTTTTTTCTTCCTTGGTACTGGGGATCGAACTCAGGACCCTGCGCTTGTGAGGCAGGCGTGGTGCCACTGAGCTAAATCCCTGGCTGAAGCTGCTCTCTTGATTTGCGAAGGGGAGGCTAGTGGAGGTGTACCTCCGTGATGCCAGTGTCTTGCGGCCCTACCATGCCCACAGGCCTCTCACCTTTGGTGATGCTTAGAGTGTTGTCACCACTGGCCACGAAGTCATACAGTGCAACGAAAAGGTTGGGGTCATTTTCACTGGGCCCGGCAAGGAGGTTTTCCTTGGAGTTCCAACGAGCAGCTTCACTCAGACCTTGGGGCTCAAAGTCAGATGCTACTGGCCTCTGCAGGGCTTCTGGAAGATGGAGGGGAAAGAGAAATGTAACAGGAAGAAGAACTGAGGAAACACAAGCTTTATATTCAGGAACAAAAAAGTTCTGTTTCCAACATTACAGAGCCCTAATTTATTTCATTTCTTAACATCTGTATCTACTATGAGTTTTTTTAAAAGAAGACTCACTACCAAATCTTGTGAAGAACACTAAGTATCTTCATTCCAATGTGGTAATTACTGTTCCCAAATAGTTTCAGCTTTTAAAACTCATTAGCTCAACATGAACTGAGTCAGAAATGGTCACAGTCCATCTTCAGGTGAATTTGCCTTTAAAATATGGAGAGTAAGTTTCTTGCTTTAAAACATTTTTAAACGGATCGAAGTTAATATATACACCTACTTTTAAAAATCAAATAGTACGGAAGGGTCTAGAATGAAGGCCGTCTCCCCCACTGGAGCTGCCAGCTGTCCTGGTGGCCGCCTTCACCCCCACACACCAGCTGGGCGGCTGTGGCCTCCCCACCAGTCCCAGGGGCCACCGCCCCTGTGGGTGCTCGGTCACATTTAGGCCTTTGCTGGTCTCCGGCTGGGGACAGCGCCTGCCTGCCCCTCCCACCCCAGAGAGGGCAGCAACGCCCCTCTCTTCCACCCAGCGCGTGCCCCGTCTCAGACACAGCAGCTTTGCCTTCTTTTTCGGCCCTGTGAAAATCATGAACACTTTCTTCTACCCTAATAACGAAGTCTTTCATATTTTGCCTATAAGTAGATTCTAAAAGCTGGAATTCAATCATCAGCTCATATATTCTTTAGGAATATATGAGTGTTTTTCACGACAAGGTCAAATAGCTGACTATTGTCCCTGAAGTTCCTTCTTGTCTTTTTTTTCCCCTTGCACTATGCTCAAAGCCTCTAGAATTTCTTTGTGATAGTGACGAGGTCCAGCAAACCCACTCCAAGTAGGCCTTATGGTGGTGGACGTTACGTAGTGAAGCCCAAATACCATTTAAGGAAACCACAATAAGAAAATCTTTTTTTTTTTTCAAGGAGGGGAAATTCTACTTTGAAAAAATGGAAAGATCTACAAATGAGTCGACTCAAATGATAACAGAACATTTGTTTAAATTTTCCCTCTGCGTGGAGAGGACCCACAGACACCTTCCCTTCACCAGTGGACCCATGAGACACCTGCGAGGTTGGTCGGCTCTCAGAAGCAAGGCCGGTCAGCTTCAGGAATGGTCATTTCTCTAAAAGGGTGCTTTGGAAGTAATCAACAGAACATAAATAATGCAGGTCTTTCAACGCTAGCCTTTGTTCTGCTAATGGAAATAAATCTTCGGGACTTATTTCTAGAAGCGTAAATCCTAAATTATGCTGTAACCACACTTGGTAATTTCATTTTATGAACTGTGAAGGCTGGGATGATTTCAAGGAAGAGTCTTGTCACACTGCCACCTCTTGGGCTGGGAGAAGCTTGGTGATGTGCCCAGCGCTGTCCTCTTAGGAGTTGCCCTGGCTCTCGAGCCCTCTAGAACCATGGAGGACCATTAGGGACTGACCAGCTAGCCACGAAGGGCAGGAGGAGAGGATTTGTTTGTTCTGAGTTTTTTTAGGTTTTTATATAAAAACCTACAAATCACATGTATCATGGGGATGCCATGTAATATTGAAAGGGGAAATTTTTATTAGCATGTTTGATCCTCATGCTGCCTGGTGGATGTTGGTTTGCAGTCGGACTACAGGGCTGGGCTTGTCCTTTGGAGTGCGGGTATGGTTGAGCTGGACACAATTTCTCTTAAGTTCCACCCAGAACCATCCCTCACTTTCGGCTCCATCGCCTGCAGACAGCACGCAGGGCCGCACGCTGTGCTGTGCAGACTCCCCACAGAATCTTCTAGATTTCTACAAGCCTCTCCAGTGACATTTACAGTTGTCCCATACCTTATCCAGTAGTGATGCTGAAAAGGTACCTGTACCTGCCTTTACTGAGTCTTCCTGAAACATGCACCTTAATATTCTTTCTTTTTTTCCTTTTGTAGCACTGGGGATTGAACCCAGGTCTTTTGTACTGAGCTACATCCTCAGCTTGAACTTGTGATCTTCCTGCCTCAGCCTCCTAGAGTGGGCGGTCCAACAGTGCACCTTACTACAAAAGATTCTTAACACAAAGACTCTTTCACACCAACAGTGTAAAGTCCTTTACAGACAAAAACCATAAGTAAGGGCCGGGAATTTAGCTCAGTGGTTCCGCCACTTGCCTCGTAAGCACAAGGACCCGAGTTCAATCCCCAGTACAACAAAACAAAACAAAACAAAACCATAAGTAAGCAATGCACAGGAAGTTAAAATCATCACTAAACATGGAAAGGATGTGAACCCCTGCTAGCAGCCGAAGAAGTCCAGATTCTTTTTCCTCTGGCAAATGCATCTTCTCCACACTGACCGCTAGTGTGGACCAGGTGTCCACACTGGGCAGGGTCATGCAATGGTGCACTCCAGGAGAGCAAGTGGAATATGAACCATTCACAAGCTTTGACTTATACCTCTAGAAATTTATCCTAAGAGAGCTGTACAATGATTTGTATATGCTGACTTTAAATAAAAGCACAGAAAAGAGAAAGTACTAAATATCAACATATGATAAATTAATTCATGCCCCATTAACAAAACAGAATATATCCAAGAAGCCATTCAAAATATTTTTGTATGGGGCTGGGTGTGTAGCTCAGTGGTAGAGCAAAATCCAGTATATGCGAGGCCCTGGGTTTGATTCTCAGCACCACACAAAAATAAAATTTTAAAAATACAATATTTGGGAGGAAAATACTTAATGGCTTAGGAATATATTCATAAAAATATATTGTGTTGATATTACATCCCAGTATATAGAGCTTGATTCCAATTTTGTAAAAATTTTTTAAAAACAAAACAAGAAACATACCAAAATGTGAAACAGTACTTAACTCAGTTTGGTGGGATTACAAGTGTTTTACATTTTCTTTCCATTTTTCGGTATTATGGATTATTTCTTACAATGAATGTAAGTTTTTTATAATCAGAACACAATTACAAAACTAGAAAAATGAGCAGAGCCAGCTGACCCTTACATAACCGGCAACTGAACGTGAAGCAGCACAGGGGAAGGAAGGACCGCCTCGAGTTGTCCTGAAAAAGTATTTGTGCACGTCCCCTCCTGCGTCCCAACCTCGGGGCCAGGAACACACAGGAAATTAAACCCGAGTCTTGAATACAGAAATGCTTTTCTTCTCCAGTGCCTTTTGACCTCCTCTATCAAACATCCCGCAGCATCTGGATTTGATCAAAGTTACATAACCGGGGAAGTGGCCTGGAAAACACCTGGGGTAGGCAGAGTGCAGATGCCTGCCCAGAGGGGCCTGGACTGGAGTCGTGGTGGAGGTGGCACTGCCAACAGGCAGGCAGATGCTGCGATCTTCATGCAAGGGGGACGAGGCCTCCAGTGGGAAGCAAAGGCCTCACACTGCTTTTTGACTCAAGGGACACTGGGCCATCCACGGCAGCCTCTCTGTTTTCCTCCCCTGCTCTCTCTGCTCCACACACGAATGGCCAGGGCCCAAGGGGAAGTATTGCTCATGCATGCCTCTGGATTGACATGCTGAAGCGGAGCCACAGCCCAGCTCCAAACCTTCCAGTCAATTCCCAATCCGGGCTGATGTCAAAATTGACTCATGATGCACAAATGCCAAGTTACTTGCTTCATTTCATAGTGAGCTATGCTCGTCAACCTTAAAAATGATCACATCTTACACGGCCAAAGTTGCAGAATGTACTCAAATCTGTCTTGCTCAAGACATGAGCTTTCTGCTAGTCTGCCACAAAGCCAGAACCCAGAAGAAGCCCAAAGGGCTCATTCACAAAAGATGTGCAGAATGCTCCTCCCAGGGGGTCTTCTGGTGAGAGTTCAGTCTTGGGAAACAAATTTTAGCACCTGCTCTTGTTCTTACTGTTTTTATTGAATGTTTTCCTGCTGTATCCTTTCTGAATCCTATTTTAAATGTATTGAAAATCTGGCTCTACAGAAGTGCCTTCTCACTCCACTTAAAATCAGTTATTTTGCCATAATGTTAATTAATAGGTTTCTACCTACCAACAAGACTCAAGAAATGTCATTCCTTAGCCAGCTGAGTGTCAAGAACTGGCATCTGAAAATGCTCCCAAACCTCCAAAAACCTTTGGTTCTAGCTACAAAAGTATCAAATTGTTTGAAAACCTGATAAGAACCAGGCCACAAAATTCACCGGATCTGTGCCTGATTAACTTGTTTGGACAGTATTCTAGGAAAATGGTTTAGGTCTTTAAAGTACAATTGAAAGATGATTTTATATAAAAATACACTTTCTTGAAGTTGTGAGTCACTGATGAAAAATGTTTGTGGGAGATTCTCCGATTGAGTGGGCCTGGTGTGGACCCGCTGGCCAGCAGGGAGGGAAGCTCACAGTCCTGCGCCGAGACTTCACCGGCCCGAGGGGAGGGAGGCTTCACCTCCAGGAAAAACATCCTAGGACAGGGATGCTTCCCACTGTCCTGTTGGCACTGGTGCTCAGGGTCATGGCTGCCTGTCCAGTGGTGCGGCCAGAGGCGCGGCTTTCCTGAGGGTCCCTCCTCAGCTTGGACAGGACACACACACTCACACACACACACTCACACACACTCACACACTCACACGCGCCTCCCCCCAGGCAAACACCCCCTTCACTGGTGCGCACGCGCCAGGATTTCAACCCCGTCGCTTTCTTCTCATTTCCTTGGTGGCTCTTCTGCTAGTATCCTCCAGTTCGAGGAATCTGTGTAATGTAAAAATCTATAAAACAGACCTTTCCAAGGGGAGGGGGGCCTTCGCGTTTCATTTCATAGTCTGTTCCAACTGATGAGATCATGCTCAGACTATTCTCAAGTCAGTGTGTAACAGTCTCACACAAGCTTTATAATATGAGCTTAGAGGAAAAGTATTATTTCCCACAATCTGAACTTGCTGAAAGTAATTTTATCTGCTTCTACATAGTCCCTCATTTTGTAATTTATACCTTCCCCCTGAGCAGTTAGAATCATTTAAAACGTCTAACTAACACAGCCTTTGTATTGACTTCATGCTCTAAGCAAAATTTTCACAGCACCCTAGACACCAAGGCGACTGCTGGGCGCAGGGCAGGGCAGGGGGGCAGGGGGCAGTGACAGGAGCGTCACCATGGGCTCCTCGGGGAGAAAAATACGGAGGATGCGCAGGGCCTCCGTGGTAACAGCTGGTACAGGACAAGCACTGCCCAGTGCAACACAGACTGGGAGGGCCAGAAGTCCTTCGGGCCCAGCTCCTGGGGCCAGGAAGGGTCCCCCAGCAGCACAGGCAGTGCAGGAAAGGGAGTTACAAGGGGCCCCAGGGCAGCCTGATGTCCCCAGGCCACCGGACTGGGCTCCTCACCTGTGCCCAGCAGGCACCCCAGATGCCTTCTCAGAAAAATTTCTGCAAATGCACAACATAAAATACAGGACTGTGAAGGAAACAGTTACAGTGAAAGTGCCCTAAAATATTTTTAGAAATTAATTTGTGACTCAGTGCTTCTTCATTAATGCATTAAATATGTGCTTCTTTGTGAACACATTAAGAAGTAAGACCCAAGTAGAGGTGAGTGGAACAACTGCAGCTGTTAAGTAACATGCACAGGTCTGCCTTCCATTGGAGATGGTCACCTAGGGGCTGAGGGGAGGGAAACACTGAACTTCGTCTGAGGCTGGTGAAACACGGCATTGCATTTTCCTACCCACTGCCACGGAAGCCCTGGAATCTGCCCCAGACCCCAAGGGTCTCCTACGTAGACAAGTGCTGTACCCTGGAGCTGCCACGCTCTGGGACCCGGAAGGGAGGCCACACGTCCACACTACGCAACTTACTTTCACAAGCAAAATTTCCTTCTTTCCATGTACACACCAGCAGCCCATCCATGGAGTAGTTTCTAGAGAAACCTCCTTTTGAAAAGGAAGTTACTTAAGTTAGCTCAGGTTGAAGCATCTGCCCTAGAAACTTCTACATTATAATGTGCCTAGCTGGTCAAGACAAAAACAAACAAAACAAAGCCAAACAGAACTCCCTGACTGTCCTTGTCAACAGTCCAAATATTCACCTTTACAGAAATGCACAGTCCATGTTTCCTTCCCTCAACACAAAGCAAAAAATCAATCAATCAATAAAAGGAATTTTATATCGCTAAGAACCTATTGCCAAAGAGTCTACAACTGGTAGAAAAGGAATACACAGGCTTCTTGACCACAGACATCACCACTTCCCCAGCCCACTCGGAGCCGCTGTTCTTCCTGCCTGTGCCTGGACAGGCACTGGGTGTCAACTCAGACACCCACATCTCAGCCCCGCTCGGTCAGGGGACCGTGCCCCCTGCGGCAGGAGGATCTCTCTCCAGTGTCAGCCTGGCCAGGTCACTCTCCTGCTCCCCACCCACTGAGCTGGCTGCTGGTGGGAGGCAGACGGAGCACAGCCTTGGGAGGTGGCCTGTCACTGGTCAGCTGCCATCTACTAGCAGTGTCCCAAGGAGGATGCACCGCCGCTGCGTCCCTGCAGGTGCGCACCAGGGCTCCCCGCTCCCCCACAGCTGCCGCTGTCATCTGCCTGCTCTCCCTGGCTCGCCCTTCCCGGCCTGGACACCCTCCTGGCCGCCCACCCCTAGTGGACTTTCTCTGCAGCTTCTTCCTATTCCCACCGCCTCACCCCGCTGACTTCTCCAGCTAAGTACCTGGCGAGTGTCTCTGTTACCACCCTAAGGGATCTGCTCACATGTCCCCAGCAGGATGGTGTGCTTGGGCTCGGGTGTGGATGGACCACGTCCAGATCTCAGCACTGCCATGTCCTGAGAATGTTCCTTTAGGGCCTCAGTTTCTCATGTCCTGCTCGGAAATACAACTTTAAGATATACAATGTAGGAGGCTGGGTAAGACAGGCAAGGACTAGGTCTTTCTAGTGAATTCAAGAGTGAGGAGATTAGAGTTAACACAACTCAGTGCAAGAGAACAGCTAGCAGCGCCCCTGCACTGTGACCCATCTCCCATGAGGTAGTTTACCATTGCTGGGTTTGAGAGCAAAGGACTCATTAGCGGGAAGGTGTTATTACTGTCTCTCTCCAGCGATCAAGGGTCAGCTGCACACCCCCAGATCTGCCCACTGCAGTCTCCTGGGCCTCCCCACTCCTCTCCTATCCTGCTTGCTTTCTCTCCTTCTGATCCCCCCAACCCATTTCCCTGCCATCCTCCCTTGGTTTCTGTCTCCCATCCTTGTTCTCCTTTCCTGTCTCAATCCTGTTATCTTTGACTCCCAGTCTGTCTCCCTCCTCTTTATCCTCTTTTATTCCTCTCTCTGTTCCCCACTGGCTTCTGTTTCTCCCTGTGTGTCTGTGTGTCTGTCTCCTCCATCACTACCCAACACACAGTGTAACAAAGTATCTATGGTGTGGGTTAGGAAAGATGACTTTGAAAACAGTTTTGGAGACAGTATCAACTCCCCTCATCTGAGGACAAAGCCACACTCTCAAAAGTAACCAGCAAGCTATTCTTCTGACAGCTTTGGCACTACAATTCATTATACAGAAAAAAGACTGACCAGAAGTTGAAAATTGTTAAAACTGGGTAATAAGTACAAGGGAGTTCATTATTGCCTGCTTTTGATACAGGTCTAAAATTTCCCATTAAAAAAAGAACCTAAGAATTTATTTTATAAATTGTTCTGTGTTATTATGATCTACCACTGTGGAAGAGTTATTCTTCCAATGTCCCAATCTTTAGTTCTCATTATATACTTAAGAAAATTTACCGATTCATTTTTTTTCTGTTTCTATTTCAGATCAATAATTTTATAGGCAAAGTCACAATTACTTGATTTTACACCAAGGTACTAAGTAGCATGGGCTTTCAGTTTTTGCATGTTTAGGGCTGTGGAAATAATGCCTCTGGAGAGAAGAAATAAAATAACCAACCACAAACCAATGAGAATTTTTCTTGCACAACTGGAATATTCACCATGGGAATAAGAGGGTCAGAGGAAGAGAAGATATTTTTCAGCTTAACTCTGAGGACAGGAAGTACTAATTACTGCATATGCATTTAAAACCCTTAGAAATAAACCAATTCATTACCAAGAAAAACTACAGGTGAGTTTAGCTCAATTCTATCATTACTTCAGCCATCAGAAAAATTAGTAAAGCCACCATTTTAGATTGCTAAATATTTGCTTAAAGTAACAACTTACATATGCCAGGCTCTGTGTTAAACAATTTACATGAAGTCTCTCAACAACTCAATGAGGCAGAAACTATGAGCCTGATTTTATAAGGAGAGCGCCCCGCCCACAATCGGTTGGCAGGGGTGGGGGGTGGGGGTGCGGGCCCTGGCTCCAGCACTGCCTGCTGCACGTGGGGGCGCTCCAGGTGGCCGAGGTCACGGGGGTCCGAGGACATCTCTGAGGATGCCCACATTGGCAGAAATGTGCACATTTAGCGCTCCTGGTGTCCCAGGGTCCACAAAGCACCTCCGAGGCCCTTAGAAGGACTCCCTAGGGTGGGCAGGTCAGAGTCAGGACACAGGCATCTCCTGGCTCCCCACCCAAAGTGACTGGGCCTGGCTCCTCTTCTCTGGCTCCCCGAGGGCCCGGGTGTGAGGAGTGAGTGAGGATCCCTGCCGCGCTTAGCGCCAAGGCTGTCACATTACACAAGTGCGACAACCCTAACATGGCACAGGACAACCGGGACTGGTGGCCTTGTGTCAGGCAACAGAGAGGCCTCAGGAACCCTTGGTTCCTCAACAAAGGGAGTGGGCGATGACGTCAGGTGAGAGTGCTTCGAGAGTGCGCACACAGCCCAGAGCAGAGTTCAGAAGGCGCGCAGTGTGGCTGGCTCCACTCAGGGGCCTGACCCCGCGGTCCACGGCTGAGACCAGGCGTTTCAGAGTTGGCTCTTCCATGACTCCGGGAAGTTCAAGAACAGTTCACTTCACAGGCACTTGTTCCGGATCCCACAGTGCAGCGCTACGGTGTCCAAGCCCAATATCCCTGCGTGACGTGTGCAACCACAAACACACGAGCAGATCAAGCCAAATGGCAACAACTGGGTTCAAAAGGCTGGTGGTGTTCACACTGTCTTTGCTCATCTCCAGGAGAAGGGATCAGAAAGCTCACTTTCAAAGGTGACTCAAGATTGTAAAGCTGAATGAGGTCACAGTGATAAATACTGCTATAGGACAATTTTCTGAGTGAAGAACAAAATTTTGATGCTAAAAACGCTTGTATATCCACAAACTCTTTCTAGAGAGCAGTTTTCTAGAAGGAACATTTTAGTGACTGACCCTCAGTAGAGAAATGAGACAGGAACCTTTTAGAATTTTCATTAAATAGCCTTTTATGAATTTATGTATAGTATTTATACACATTAAAAAATTTAAAAGCTGGGTGTAGTGGCACACACCTGTAATCCCAGGACTCCAGAGCCTGAGGCAGGAGGACTGCCCCCGCCCCATGAGTTCAAGGACAGCCTGAACTGCCTAGCAAGACCCTGTCTCAAAAAAATAAAACCAAACAAAACATTAATCCTACTGCTAAAGGTAATCATTTACTATTTTAAAATTTATTTGTGTTACTGAGGATTAAACCTAGGGCAGTCATACTGAGCTATATCCTCAGCTCCTCATACACACACACACACACACACACACACACATATATATATATATATACACACACACACACACACACACACATACATATATATATATATATACACACACACACAAACACACATATACATATTATATATATTTATGTGTGTGTGTATGTGTGTTTGTGTGTGTGTATGTATATATTTATTTCTGGAGACACAGTCTTGCTAAGTTGCTCAGGCTAGGCTTGAATGTGAGATCCTCCTGCTTCAGCTTCCCAGAATTCTGGGATGATAGCCATGTGGCATGGTGGCTGGCTAAGGGTAATACTTTTATTGGTATTAGGTTTCTGGAAGAGAACAAGAAACTACTTATTTTAGGCATTAAAGAGTTTCTCTCTCTCTCTCTCTCTTTTTTGGTACCAAGGATCAAACTGGGGACATCTTGCACTTTGAGGCAGGCACTGGAACCACTGAGCTAAATCCCCAGCCCTTTTTTTTTGTTTTCCTGAGACAGGGTCTCTCTTGGTAGTTCAAGTTGGCTCTGAACTCACTATGTAGACCCAGGCTGGCTTGGAACTCTTGGCAATCTTCTTGCCTCAGCCTCTTGAGCGCTGGGATTACAGGTGTGAGTCACCACACCTAGCTCTAGAGAGTTTCTAATTAATGCCTGAAACCCATAATGAGTTCTATAGGAGACAAATGGTCACATCAGCAGGACAAAGCCTGACTTAAGAATGGGCTTCTGCCCCGCAAGCGAAAGGACCCAAGTTCGATCCCCCGTACCAAAAGAAAAAAACCAACCAAAAAGAATGGGCTCCCTAGAACTAGAGACAGAAGTTCAAATCCCTGCACTTACCACTCCCTAGCTGTGACTTCTGGTAAGTTACCCTTTTGAGGCCTCAATTTCGTCATCTATAAACTGGAACCAGCCAGAGCATCCTGAGAAATAATCATTAGACCCTGCAGAGGTCAGAAGGCATCCCTGCACATAGTAAGCACTTAATACCGTTAGCTACCTTTGCTTACTGTTGCTGCTTCAACAGCTAGGCCTGAAGAACAGGTAGCGAGCACCTTCAAATTACATTTATAACTACCTTTGACAGAACAACGGAAAACCTCATCTCAATCCTCTCCCTGACCTGAGAAGCCTGGGACCCTGAGTGGCTGTCCGTAAACACTGGAAGATTGATTCAGGGTGTCAATAAAAAGGGAAAGCCTGGAGTACTCGGCCAGATGTTGGCCGCTGTTATTCCCAAAGGACACCAGGCACTTCCAGTCTTAAGAAATCATCACTGGGGTTGGTCAATTCTCTCAACTACAAACCAATAATTCCGCTTAGGTTCCCTAATTAAATGTAACAACAAAATAAACAGGAACTCAATAAGAGGAAGAATTCCTTGAATGATGCCTTCCTGAACGAATCCTTACTCCAAAGCATTCATGTATCACAACTTCTTCTCTAAGACTTGACAGTGAACATCATAGTTCATTTCAAGGCATGCTGGAGGGAGAATTTCTAGGCTAGATTTTCTTCTAAAACAATAGTTAAACCAGCCAGGTATGTACTAAATCTCAGCCTACCCCCAGGCAAAGCTGTCACTTAAACTTTCCTCAGCTCTGCAGTTACAAAAGTCCATTCATCTCTGCCCTGGGCATCCATCTGCGAAATGGAGATGATAATGCCTAACACTAACTCGTTACAGATGTAAATGAGAATGTGTTTGGAATTGTGAGCCACTTGGAAAAAATAAGCGATGTATTGACTGAAGATGATGTCGGCTGCTCAGAGTCAACTTTTAGGGACAAATGAACCATCTCCACCCTCCAAAAGCTGGACTCTTGGCTCACCCCAGCTGGTGAGCTTTCTCTAAGGTCTCCTTGGTCCTAAAATCAATTGGGGAGGGAACCATGTACACTGCGGGGGCAAAAGGGCCGTCAGATTTCGCCTCTCCCTGGCACTTACGGATGGAACTGCCTATGTGATGCCAGGCAGGCCGTCAAGTCAGGGTTGGAAAGAAAAGAAAAACAGGTTAGAAAATCAATGAGGCCTCTACTCCTTTACTTCTACGAGAGAAAACACGAGAGTTTCTGCATGGCCTGTAGCAGAAGTCCTACTTTACCTTTCTCCTCCTATTTCAAGTCCTAAATCAAAGATCAGAAACGCAAGTACCCCCCACCCCCACCCCCAGGTACAGTGAGCCCTCTCTGGGGCCCGACCCGCAGCACATCCGTTCCACACCCATCCACAGCTGCGCAAATGAGGACCCTCGCCTCCCTCCACTCACTTTGTTTCTGTTGTCATCTTATTATGAGGGCAAAACGAAAGTCTAATAACGGAGTAAACTGAAACTCGAAATAGAATGAGGAGAGCAGGCAGAAAACAGGCAAAGCAAAAGGCCCGGCTGCAAGCTTTGTGGAGTGGCCTTCACAGAAGCCCTCCCCTAAGTGACTTCTCTCTCTCCCCTAGAAAAGAGAGGGCTCCTAGGGCCGATTCGTGGTCTGCAGAAACCTCGGGGTGGAATGGGGGAGGGCAGGAGAATACTCGAAACTGTATCCATAAATGGTAGAGCCCTGCTCCCTCTGTACACGATACTTAATGGAAATCGTATGTTTTCACAGACACGGCCGACCTTTTTGACACACGATTCCCAACTAACAGTGGAAATTCCACAACGTGGGCTCGCAAGGCCGTCAGGGCTGGTGGAGCTGCTTTCTTAAACTTTCTCGGGGAGAGTCGCAGCGCGGGGGCCCAGTGACACACGGCCACAGGGAGGTGGGCTCTCCAGGGTGGGTCTGAGAGCCGGGGAAACGAAGAGAAGGCAGGAGAGAGAGGGAAAGAGGGAGAGGGAAAGAAGAGGGGAAAAAGCGGGGCCTAGCGGGCCGCGGGAAGGGGCAGCGCGGTGCGGGTCCGGGACCCCGGGCGCCCGGGTGGCTCCGCGCCTACCTTCCAGGTAGCAGCTGGAGGACGAGGACAGCCCCTTCTTGGATTTGCAGCCCACCAGCTTCAAGCAGATCTCCAACATCTTCCCGCGCCGGCGGCGTCGGGCTGCGGCGCCCGGCTCCGGCCCGGCTCGGCCCGCGCTCGCCCCCGCCCCGGCCCCGCCAGCCCGTGCTCAGCGCCGCCCGCGGGACGGACGCCTGGTAACAAAGGGCCCGCGCGACGCCGCCAGCAGCCCCGCCCCGGCCCGCCCGGCCGCAGCTCGCTTAACCCCCTCCTGGCCGCGCCGCGCTCACGCCCGCCCGCCGTGGGGCTTCCCTCTGGGCGCTGGGAGCCGGGCAAACACCAGACCCCTGGGCACCGAGGCCTGGATCCGCACCTCTTCTATGCCCCATGCATCTGCACCGTGGCACGCGACATCCCCAACCTGCACCACTCCCACGGGGCCCGGGCACAGTGCCACGCGAGTCCTGGGTTCGGAGAATGTTGGTGAACGTGCAAATCCCTCTGGAATGACCGACACCGGTCTCGTTTTTATTCTGCGAGTGTGCAGTGATTGAGGCAGTGGGGGTCTGAGGAATGAAGAGCCACAGAGCCAGAACCCACATGGCAACCGCGCTGGTCACACGTCGTCCATCTGGCCGTGGACACCGTTCAAACCGGGACTGCACCCACCCTCGCTTCACTTTCCCCAACAGATGACTTTCTCCCTTCTGCAGTGAGTGCCCGGGTACCGCTGTTTAAAATCCACTGCACTGCTGGGCTGGGCTCAAATCTTTTTAAAACTCGGATTAGGAGTTATTGCAAACAATATTAGAACATTAAGTAGCAACCACTGCAGTAATGTGTTTCTGACATGAGCCCAGAGACCTAGATCAGTGGGAAACAATGTGGACCCCATGTAAAAAAACAATGCTCAAGCTGGGCATGGTGGTTCGTACACACTTGTAACCCTAGCACTTGGAGGCTGGGGCAGGAGAATCCCAAGTTCTAGCCCAGCTTGGGCAACTTAGTTCACTTAGTGAAAGCCTGTCTCAAAAAATAAAAAGGGCTGGGGATGTAGCTCAATGTTAAGGGCCTGGGTTCAATCCCCAGTACCAGAGGTGCGGTTGGACAGAAGTGGACTCAGCCCAGGTCTGCCTGCCTCTAAGGTCAGGCTCCTGACCAGTGGATCAGGCTGCACCTTCCCACCAAGAATCTATCTTTCAGGTAGATTAAAGCATTGGATTTGTCTTTGACCAAATAACTAAGGTCTTCATCAGGTGTTCCAGAGAAAGCCTGGGTTAAGAGCCCTTGGCTACCCGATAGCCTATCCTGTAATGGCAAAAGCCTGTCTGGCTCCAGTACACCAGGAATGGCTAAGCATAAGTCTTCACTGAGGTCTGCCAGCACAGCACATTGAAATTCAAGGTCAGCCTGGATATGCCTAGTGACAGCACAAGGATGGCTCAGTCAGGACGCCATTGCCTTAACCCGGGTGTCTGGAACCAGGTCAAGGCCTCATGAGGGCCCAAGAAGGCACTGTGAGGGATACATGCTGATCCCATCACCTGGAGACACAGGATGATGATGATGATGATGATGATGATGATGATGATGATGATGATGGGGGCCACAGGTGACAAGTGCACAGACGCTGGATGCTTTCTAGGTCGTGGGAGACACTGTCCTGCTAGCCACCCCGTGAGGAATGGCTGCTAATTTGTTTAGCATTGTTTTGAATAACATGTAACAGTACAGTATTGCCAAGAATAATACTCAAAAAGGGTGCCACCAATACAAACAAACTAAAAAATGCAGTACGTGTCTGTTTTGCTGCCATTTTGGAAAGTTTAAGGGCCTTGGATCAGACTAAAAAAATCTGTCATTGTATAGCATTTCAGAGTAAAGGGCTATATTCAGACTGGCAGTTTAATGCCAAGAATTACACATTAATAGGCATTTTTGAAATTCTAACCATATCCTTGAATACTAACCATTAATTCAGACCCAGATATTTATTCACATGTGCTTTACTTTATGTAGGGATATGAGTTTATTTTTAAAAGCTAATGACTATTACTAATATTCTGCCCTTTAAGTGTAAAGTGAACTTATCCTCTTAAAAATGAGTAATGCTTATAAACTGTGTCCAAATCGTTTAAAATTTAGATATAAAAGCATACATCAGCAGGTCTGACAAAACGCTCTGAATTAATGGCAATACAAATCGAAGATATTGCCAAAATGCATTCTACCATATCATACTGGGACTGTTCTTTCCAGATATAGCTTTTGCTGTCTTTGAAACTCATTGGCAAGATAAAAAAAGCACTGTGTACAAGCATAATCTCAACACACTCACCAGAGGGAAGGATTTTTCTAACGAACTTAAAACCTAAAATCCATTAACTTAAAAATAAAGAGAGGGCCGGGGATTTAGCTCAGTGGTTCCTGCGCCTGCCTTACAAGCGAAAGGTCCCGAGTTCGATCGCCAGTACCAAAAAAATAAACAAATAAATAAAAAATAAAAAATAAAGAGAAAAAGAAAAAAAACCCAGCAGATATTTAAAAGATCGTGACCTGACTTGCTGGCTATGTTGCATTCAGTTTGGTAAAAGAAGTCTTTTAATGGGCATCCTGTATGTTCCGGGCACTCATGTGCCTCACAACAATCCTATGAATTCTGTAAAGTTCAATTTCACAGGTAAGGAAAAGAGGGAGGATAAGAAGAGAAATCCACACAGGTGGGAAATAGTAAGATGGAAAGGCCCTGGATTTCCAAAATGGCACAAAACTTCCAACTTAAGTGGAAGAGGGATAATATGATCAAGATCAGAGGAAGAGAAAAAAACCAACAGCTTGGGAAATTATGTCTTAAAAGAAAAATAACTCAGGGCTGGGGATTTAGCTCAGTGGTTTCATCACCTGCTGTGCAAGCACAAGGATCTGAGTTTGATCCCTGGCACAGAAAGAAAGAAAGAAGAAAAGAAAGAAAAAGAGAGAGAGAGAGAGAGAGAGAGAAAGAAAAGAAAAATAACTCAGGGCATTAAAGCTTTTTAACAGTATTTTAGAGCCGGGGATGTAGCTCAGTGGTAAGGTGCTTGCAGAGCATGCTTGAGGCCCTGGGCCCAGGACCCAGCATCCCCGCGCCCAGAGTGGGCAGAGAGGAGTGACGGAGCCTTACTAAAGTGCTGATCAGTGTTTCTGAGAGTATGGCCCGAGGACTGCTGTGAGCAGCCTGGGGTGCCTGCCTGGGTGCGGGTTTGTGGCCCCAGCCTGTCAGATATGGGTGGGGACCCAGGAGAGACTGCTGCTTTGGAAGAAGGAATGTCTGCTCCTTGTTTTCACTGGGAAGAGGACAAACAGGAATTGCTATTTCTAAAATTCAATCATTTGAAAGCAATTTCTGAACCTAAGAATGCTACTAAACAAGTTACTAAAAGAGGACTCTTCTCTTAAGATTTTAAGAGATTTTTATAATATAGAGTTCAGTCCTCCTAAAAAAAAATTACAGCAGGCACCTACCACGGCGGTGAGGCAGGGGAGGAGACACAGGATGCAGATCTACTTAGACAGAGCAGGAAGTCTGAGGTGGCAGTGCGGTGGAAGGGGGATGGGTGAATCCGGCAGGAGGTCTGGTTGGGACACCCACAACCAGGTGACCCCGGGCAATGGAGCCCTTCAGTTTCCAGCCCAGCCTATCCCTTTGCGGCACGCGTGTGTGATTTCACGTGCGCAGGCCCACAAACCCCACTGCCTCTGACTCTGCAAAGCTTGCCGCATTCCCCTGCGTCTGTCCAACTAAAGGACAGGACACTTGAGAGAGAGTCTATCAGTTCTATCATTTTGCCTCTGTATAAGCACTTTAATCTTACAATTAAGAAATGGATGGCACCACTGGTTGGTCACGAGTCACGGGTCACTGAGGCCTGGTAACTCTGCCCTGGGCAAACCAAGCAACAGGGGAGACCAGAGTGGGGTTGGCTGAGCTGCGACATCACACAAGCTGCATTCTGAGGCCCAGCCTGGCCATGCCGAGCAGTACCTGTAAGAGCTCCACCTGCTCGCCTGGGACTTGGGAGGTGGTCAGAAGAGTGGCTGTCTCACTCAGTTCTGAAGATTAGAAACAGTATGGAGGTGGCCCACGCATACCACTCTTCTTACCTCCAAAGAAGGACGCTTACCCTGGCGGGTGATGGTCTGAGTTCCTGTCTTCGAGTTACCAGGACTAAGTCAAGGGCTCAAAAGAACAACTATGATATGTGAAAACGGCTCCAAAAGGTACAAGCTGAGGGCATGTATTTGGAGCTTTTTCCAAGGGACAAGGAAATCAATTTATTTTCTGAGGGAAAGAAACACTAGCTACGGTTAGAAGTGGCCCCCTCCAATGTCACAGACCCCCACCCTTCATCCTAGGCCCAGGTCTGCGACAGACTTTGCAGCAAAACACCAGCCTCATTCCCTCCACATCTTCCCAGTGCAGGCTGCACTGGCGAGGGCCCTGCCTATGACAGGACTGTCCTGTCCCCATGGGATTTCCAAGGCTGCACTCTCAGCTGGAGGCCAAATGTGAACTGCTTGAGAGTAGATCTACTTTTCAGAAAATCTCTGTATAACGACTTTAGTTTTTCCCAGATGGAGCAAAGTATCAGCATGCCCATGTTGCTGTTTAATTAATTTTTATTTTCAATCAAAGTAATATATACACATGGCTAGAAATCAAACCACACTAAAAGTCTCCTAATAGTCTTGTAAAAAAAGACTAAAAATAGTCTTCTAAGAGTCTTATAACATAAACCAGCAGTCCCACTCGCCTGTTTCCCCAGAGGCAGCCTCCTCTGGATTTCCAACTAATATCCACATCTTGCTGTTTTTGGATCCATAAGCTTTATGTCTACTAACTTATTATAGTAGCATTATACTGTCGTCATCCCCAACCTCCCCAAACTGTGAAATCACACTTTTGGTTAAACCAGTAGTTGATGTTTACCTTGTTATGACAATGTAAATATTGTTCACGGCTCTGCCAATAATACTCTATGTATGTTTCCTTTATCATACAACTTTGTTTATCCTGGAGATATTGATTACCTTCTATTAGTCTTCTGTGTAGCTACCATAATTTTCCCCCCCAAATACTTCAAAGATTTTTCAAAAACCTACTGATATTTTTTCCAAATGCTAAAACACTTCAAAAATAGTCTCAATTCTATTTATTGACCTACTTAAATACTTTATTAGAATTCATCATCCAGTACTTCCAAGGGGGTGTGGATTGGGGGTACACATGTCTAAAACTACCTGTCTCTACCTTGACAGTTTAGCTGGGTATAGAATCCTAGGTTGAAAATAAGTTTCCCAAGTTGAATTTTCAAGACATTTCTCCATTATTTTCAACTTTCTGTGTTGTCATTTAGAAACGCAATCCTGTTCTGAGTCCTAATCCTTAATAAATGGCTTGCTTTGTTCTAAACTTTCACAATGATATGGCTCAGAGTGAGTCTTTTTCATATATTATGCTGAGCACTCAGGGGACACATCTAGTTCAAAGGTTTAAGTCATTAGTTCAGGAACACATTTCCTCAAACTGAAAATCTCTCTTGTACTTGTTGTCTAACCTCTCCACCATTTACCATCATCACCACCATCATCATCATCATCATCATTATTATTCACTTTTAGAATTCCTACCAGATGGCTTTTGAAGCTCTGGAACCAAGCATCTCATTTTCTTACCTGTTCTTTCTTACTGTCCCTATCTTTGTCTCTATGTTCTACATTCTGAGACAGACCATTTTTCAAGTCTTATATAGAATTTTAAATTTTGGCTATATTTTCAATAGTAAAGAATTTGTCCTTATTGTGATTGTTACTGTTTTCAGTAGCATTTCGTTGTTTGATGTTTGCAGTATCTGAGGCTCTGTCAACAGCAAAGAATAGTTCTTTTGAACTCCTTGTGTTTCCTGCTATCTTTATTTCCACCAAGTTCCTTTTTTCTGTGTGTTTGCTTCACTCTTAATCATGTTGGATATTTCTCCAGTGTCTAGGGAAGTGTGGCTGTCGATTCATTATACACGAGTGAGGAACTAAAAAGCTCAGTTCTCAGCATGGCAGGGGCATGGAGCCTGGCAGGCTTTGATGAGAGATAGCGAGTGTGCCTGTTCATTAAGAGAACCCCAAAAGTGCGGGTGTCTGGAGGGCTTTCCACAGGATCATTCGGGTTTTTCTCCCTAGAAAAGAATATTTCAATCTGCTCTGGAAGGGGCCTGGCTAGCAGATACAGAGAGGTCTGAGAATCTTGTTACTCAGTATGCAGACTCTAACAAACCCAAATCTCTTGCCTGCTATTTTCAGCTGCTGGCTTACCTGGACCCATCCCATCTTAGGGTGCGGTTCCTGCTCCCAGAGCCTTTATGGGACACTTTCTAGTCTTCCCTAGTCTCATGGAGGTGAGAGGTGGCCATCTGGCTGTGCAGGGTTGGGGAGCAGCTCCGAGATTCTAAGCATCCTTTTACTGGATGGCAGGTGATCCCCTGGAGTCAGCCACAGCCTCACCCTGCTTTCTGTGGTACCAAAGCCTCCGGCTTCTGAGCTTCTGAGGTTCTCAGAAGCACACTGGCTTTCTCTCAGAAGTGAGGCTTCGAATCCTCATTTCCACTCCGAGCACCCTTGACTGTGATCCAGTTACAAGAGCATGCCTTCGTTTCTTGTCCATTACCGTCTTCTTTTGGGTTACCTTTGCCCTTATGCATCTCTACTTTTAAAAAATCTTTCTGGAGCCAGGGATTTAGCTCAGTGGTTTCACCGCCTGCTGCGCAAGTGCAAGGACCCGAGTTTGATCCCCAGTACCAAAACAAAACAAATCGTTCTGTCGTTTCAGTGGGGCTGAGGGATGGAGTTAAATATACACCTTCAAACATTAATCTTTTTTTTTTTTTTTTTGCAGTACCAGGGATCGAACTTAGGACCTTGCGTGGTGCCACTGAGCTAAATCCCCGGCCCCAAACATTTATCATTTTTAATCAGAATCTATTTAGTCCATCTAACAGACGACAGAACTGGAGCACAGACAGGTTAAATAACAACTAGGTCACACAGCAGGTGAGTAGCAGAGCCAGGAGAAGAACCCAGATCTCTAAATCTCCTCATTCAATTTTTTTCCCATTACATGGACATCCAGTAGAGAAACCCATAATTAAGAACGAACAGACAAGTTTTAGGTACTAGGCTGAAAAGCTCTTTAAAATTTGTTGCAGCTGGACATGGTGGCGCAGGCCTGTAATCCCTGAGCACTCAGGAGGCTGAGGCAGGAGGGTCACAAGTTCCAGGCCAGCCTGGGCTACATAGTGAGTTTAAGGTCAGCTTGAACTACATAGTGAGACCTTGTCTCAAAAAACAAACAAAAATAAGTAAATAAAATTTGTTGAAAACAACAGGTCTCAAATCTTAAAATTTTGCTGCTGATGAAGAAATGAATAACCAAACTCCAAATTCTTAAATCCAGTTACAACAGTGCATCTTAAAGCTTAATTATAAACAGATATTATTAAACAAAAATAGTTTGGGATATTCTTATTAAACTCTTAAGTTCCTGAATTCAACGTAAAGAGATGTTACATGTTTTTAGGAAATGTCTTTGTCCTTTTGTTTTGGTTAACTTTTACAGTATGTGCCAAATTTAATTTCAATCACTAAAAGTGTTGTTTGCTTCTAATCTGAATACCAAATACAGATTAAGATATGTATAACATCAAAAATAGCAATGTCACAACTTCATTGCAATTTTATAAAAGCAAGGTCGTGAAAAACCTATAGCCTTCAAAAACAATTATCTGTGTAATAAGACTTCTAATAACTAAACTGGGGCATACTAAGTAGAAACAGCTGATCACGTCCTCGTGCTGGTTACTAACATTCCGTCTCCCTTGGGCTTCCAACACCAGCACTGAGCTTGGCTCCCTGAGGTTTTGTTAACTCCGAATTGGTATCTAAGGGTTAATCTTTTCCCTCTCTTTCTCTAAGACTAAAAGAATCCACAAGGAGCGAGCAGGCCAGGGAGATCACGTTACCATGGGGGTGGGGGAGCAGGCAGCTGCAGGGGAGTGGAGAGAGGGCTGCAAGGGAAAGAAAACAGTTGTCTGAACCTCCCCACAGTGTAGAACCCAGCAGGGATTAGGAGGCCTGGAGTAGCTGAGGTTTACCCAAGCTGTCCCCGGGCAGCTGTGAAAGTACAGGACTCCTCCGTACTGGGGTCCTCAGTGGCCAGGGCTGTCCCGAGGAAAGCCAAGTTCCTGGTAATTGTTACCAAAGCTTGGAACCCTGGAAATGCGGTGCTAAAGAAGAGTTTGTGTTTGCTTCTTCAAATGTTCGGAACTAATTTGTTTTGTTGTCAAGGTTTTAAACACACCAGGGGACAAACGCAATCAGGAGAGTTCTTCCCTACACTGAGAAAATTCGGCGGGCTCTTCCTCTTCCTTACAGCAGCAGACTTGGCAGTTGGAGGCTGCACTGCATCCTAAACTGGGAGAGGGGGCCACAGCCCAGCTGGAGAGGGTGCTGTCTGGAGGCAGCGCTGAGGGCAGAGGAAAGTGCCAAACAGAACCCTGCTTCACCACTCTCCTTATCAGCCGGGGCGGATCTACGCTCAGCAAGGAAACCAGTCACTCTCCAGTCATGTGCACGTTCCCTAACTGGACGGTGCATCGCATGTTGGTGTCCTGACAGCGGATTAGCTCCAGGGAGGCGAGTGAGGGTGTTCCCAGAAGAGATGAGCACTGGGATTGTGGGCTGCCCAGGCACAGGGCCTCCCCAGCTTTGGGTGGGCACCTCCAAACCGGTGAGGGCCTGAGCAGAACACGAAGGCAGAGGCAGGAAGGCTACCCTGGCCCTCCCTCTGCCTGACCACCCAAGCAGGGACATCCACCTCCTGCCCTTGGTGCTCCTGGGCCTTCAGACTCCAGGCTCCCTGGGCCTCTGTGATCATAGGAGCCAGTGGCTTCTAATAGCCCTCTTCGTAGACCAGAGGGGATATGGGATGTCAGTATTACAGGGGGATGACCACTTCTGGTTCCATATCTCTGGAGAACTCAATACAATGGGCAATAATACTCCGTGTTTGTGGCTATTTCTATGAAGAACACTGGTGCAATTCTAAAACAACAGTAAAATTAATGGCTCACAAGGTTTAGGTTGACAGTGGCGAACCTATGGCATATGTATTGTTTTTCTTTTAAGACAAAAGATGTTGATGTATGAGTTGTTTTTTCTAAACTAAAACCTCAGCATTCAGGTTTAATTGCAGTGTTGGCACTCTGCAATAAATAAGTGGGTTTTGGGTTACAGTTTAGGGGCTCGTCTCTAAAAGGTTCACCATCACTGAGCTAGACTTTCCCTGATGAAAACTGAATGGAAATCCCACACAGACTAGTTGTAGAAAGCCCCAAGCCTACAATAATCTTCAACATCTGTTCTCCTTGCCTGCCCTCACCCTTAGTTTTAGGCCTTAACCCTTAAGTGTTGGAGACACATCATCCCAGAAAAAAGACAACAGTCGCCAGCCTCTCTTGGAGCTAGGCATTCCCATGTGACTAAGTTCTCGACAACACGTTGTGTGCAAAAGTGTTGCGTGCAACTGCGGGGTCAGGTTCATAAAAGGAACGGCAGGTGCTCCCATCTTCTTTGGCATGACCACCAAAGAAGTAAAGTGGTGTGGTTCATGAACTTGATTCTTTCCATGATTCTGGTCACAAACCAAGTTGGAAGAGAATCAAATTCAATGGTTAGGTTCAATGTCGACCTTATGGGGGTCATTTGATTTGGTTCTTGTCTAGTTCAGTTTGTGCAGAATCATGGAAAGAATGAAGTTAGTGAACTGAGGTACCACTAAATGGAGATTAAAATCACAATGAGATACTACTTCAAATCCAGCAGTGGCTAGGCTATAATGAAACAACACACACAACCGAGTGTTAGGAAGAGAAATGGGAAATGGGAACATTCATACCTTGCTGGAGGGAGTATACGGTCACTTTATGAAACAGTTTGCCAGTTTCTTAAAAAGTTAAACACAAAACTTACTATAAGACCCAGCAATTCTAGTCCTAAGAACCTACCCAGGAGAAATGAAAACATATCAACACAAAGACTTGCACGTCAATGTCTACAGCAGCATTATGCACAATGGCCCCTAACTGGAAATAATCCAAACTCAACTGGTAAATGAACAAAATGGACATTTAACCAATGGAATAATATGCAACAGTCAAAGGGAGTGAGGTACTGATGCGTGTCAACACAGACGCAATGCAGAGAGAAAGCTGGTCACAGAAGGTCACATTTTGCATAAAACCCTGTTCATAGGAAACATGCAGACAAGATGCATCTATGACAGCAAATGAAGGGCTGCTCGGGGCTGGGGGCGGGAGCAGGCCTGACTGCGGAGGGACACCGGGATCCTCTGGGGATGATGGAGCTGCTCTGAAAATAGAGTGCGGTCCTGGTGCACACTATAAGTTTACAGTGAATCATACAATAAAATGGTACGTTTTATGGCATGTAAATTATACCTCACTGAAGCTGCTAATAAAAGTGAAAAAAAGCAATGTGTTCTATGATTTTGAGCTCCTTTTCTAATTGGATATCAAACAATGGACAAGACAAAAGATTAGAAAGGCTCCCAGTGTGCCTCCTGGATTCCAGGCTGTGAAGATAAAGACACCAATCCATGGCAGCGCGTGGTGGTGCTCACCTCTAATCCCAGCTCCTCGAGAGGCTGAGGCAGGAGGGCTACAAGTTCGAGGTCAGCCTAGGCAACTCAGAAAAACCTTGCCTTAGAATTCAAAAATTTAAAAAGGACTAGAGATGTAGCTTAGTGTACAGCACTTGTGTATGAATCCCTAGGTTAATACCCAAGACCAGAAAAATAATTTTAAAAAATCAAGCTACTCCTGTTGCTGATACTTGACTTGGCTTACTTAGAGATTTTTCTAATGGGAGAGTTGTACCAGTTCTGGGAAGAATCAACATCAAACTCTTCCACCCAATGCTGATACCTGTCCCTGTGCCCCACACCATGGGATTCTGGTAAGGGGTGTGTAGGGCAGGGCAGTCCACACAGAAACAAGGCCATCAGACAGTAGGAGTGGGGAGACAGAGCTCCGGGGGATGACAAGGACATGGGGTCACAGGCACAGCACACAGCCACAGCCTGCACTGGACACTCTCAACAGCACCTGCAGCTCCACAGAGGCACTGAGGACTCCCACGCTAACCATGGCCCCGCCAGCATCTTGCAGGCCCCACTGGTCATGGACACTGCGGCTCAGTGAATTAGTTGAGGTCAAAATGTTTAGAATATTTAAGATCTACTGAGGAAAATGTCTAGGTAGTACATATTATGTCTCCAAAGTGCTGAGAAGGAGATAGTTAAATATTTGAGATTAATTAACAACAACTATTTCATGAGTGGTAAGCTTATAATAAACAAAAGAATCACAAAAATCCACCAACGATTCTCAACACCGTGCCGCCCTTTCCCTGTCATTTTCTTGTTTGCTCTCCAAAGCAACCAGGGGAAAGGGAAGGGAAGGAGCTCATCCTCCATAAAGGGGCAGTGAGTGAAGCCCACGGAGGAGGAGTCACAAAAGACAGGAAGCAGGGGCCGGGGATTTAGCTCAGTGGTTCCGCTGCCTGCCTCGAAAGCAAGCGCAAGGTCCCGAGTTTGATCTCCCATACCAAAAAAAAAAAAAAAAGACGGGAAGCAGAGACTCCAGGCCTTCTCTGCAGCTGAGATCCCAGTAACGAGGAAACAAGCCCGTGTCGCATGCCCCGCCAGCCTCGCCTCGCCAGCCTCGCCTCGAGAAACAGCAGACTCCAGCAGTGTTAGTAGCAGTTCTTCTTTAAAGAACACTGGGTTTTTCATCACTTCTTGGTTCCATCTGACTCACATGGCCCTTATAAAATTCCTGCATCGTCATCACAGACTTGGGAATGGTGTGTTCGTTCAACAGATGTTCTGGAGGCAGTGGTGACAGAGATGGTAAGAACTGAGGAGACATTTCCCTGCCCGCAGGGACACACAGTGCCGAGAGATGACAGGGAGAAGGAAAGAATCACACAGGCAAGAAAAATTCAATGTCCTGGGGTCTGGGGAAGAGGCTGATTGTGCTAAAGGCATCAGGAAGAGGTTCCTGGGGTAGAACTGGGTGCTGTGGTCTGAATGTATCCCCAGGGCCTGTGCTGGAAAATTAAGCCTCAGGACAACAGCCTCTGAGGTGGAGGTGTCGGGGTCATGAGGCCCTGCCCTCTGGGATGGATGGACACTGATTCTATACAAGGGCACGAGCCCCACCCCCCTTGCTCCCTCTCCCTCTTGACTTCCACCAGGATGGCACAGCGAGAAGCTCCTTGCCAGATGCCAGCCTCTTGATCCTGGGCTTCCCAGCCTCCAGGGCTGCCCTGAGTCAAAGCCAACTTCTGTCATGGTAAGTGACCTAGTCTGCAGTCCACCATGGACTGGGACAGGCAGTAATGCAGAGAAGTGGGGAGTACTTCCTTTTACCGTTCTCCTTCTAGAACTGAGCAGTCAGCTAAGAACACACAAGTGAGCTCACACGCATGCTGAACTGATCCCCACAGAGGTGTGAAGGAGCTCAGTGGGAGAAGGGAGGTTGTTGGAACAAACAGTGCTGGAACACCAGACACCCACGTGCAAAATGATGATTCTAGATTAACACCTACACAATGTACAAAATTTAATGCAAAATGGATTATAAGCCTACAAGTTACATACAAACATAAAATTTCTGAAACCTTCAGAGAAATAACTGATAAACTGGGCTTTGTTAAAATTTACAACTTTCTGGGGCCGGGGATTTAGCTCGGTGGTTTTGCCGCCTGCTGTGCAGGCTCAAGGACCTGAGTTCAATCCCTGGTACCAAAAAAAAGAAATTTACAACTTTTTTTCTAAAGACCCCGTCAAGAGAGTGAAAACACAATTCACCAAATGAGAGAAAATACCATGCTGGTAAGAATGTGGAACAACTGATGGGAATGCAAAGCGGGAGGAACTGCTGGTGGGAATGCAAAATAGTAACCTCCATAAGAGTGTGACAGCTTCTCAAAAGTTAAGCCTACAGTTATATAGGACTTAGCAATTCCACTCCTAATTATTTACCCAAAAAGCTGTGTGTGAAAGTTTATAGGGGATTTATTCACAATCACAAAAAAGTGGAAACAATTCAAATATACTTCAGTGGATGAATGGATAAATACACTGTGGGATATCCATATTGGGGAACATTACTCAGCAATGAAAGAGAATAAATCTTTGCGTGCAACTGCAAGGATGACTGTTGAATGGATTCTGACTCAAAAGGCTGTATATTTTATAATTATTCATATGATATTTGCAATAGGCAAAATTCTAAGGACAGGAAACTGAGCAGCAGTTGCCAGGGCTGGGAGGATGGGTTGACAACAAAAGATGAAGGAAGTGTGGGGGTCATGGAGAGGTTCTATATCTCAAGTGTGGTGGTAGCTACGTGACTATATGCAATGTCTGTACATTAAAAGGGTAAATTTTACTGCATGTAAACTCAGTGGAAGGTAGGACAATGGAAATTACTGAATCCAAGGAACAGAAAGAAAAATGACTGAGGAGCGGAAGGGACCCGTAGAACACCATCATGTGGGTCACTACAGGTACTGCAGGAGTCCCAGAAGGGGAAGAGAGAGACAAAGGGATTACCTAATGAAACAGTGGCCCCAAACTCCACAAATCTGATGAAAGACACGACACCCAAGAAGCTCAGAGAACTTTAAGTAGAAGGAACCCAGAGACCCACACAGGACTCCTTCCAGCCAAGGTGTCAAAAGCAAAGACAAGACTGAAAGCAGCATGAGAAGCAGCTTGTCACCTACAAGGGACCCTTGACAGGATCATCAGCAGGCTTCTCACTACAAACTCCAGGGCAGGGGCGGTGGGCTGAAGTATTCACCATGCTGACAACAAGAAGCCTGTATCTCGCAGATACAGGGAAGAATTAGGATGTCCTCAGACTTGTTACCCTGAGAGCTGTGCGGTCAGATGTGGAAGGGGGTCCTGAAGCTGGAATGAAAGGACAGCGTACAGTAACCTGAAAGCATGTGATGAAATAGAGCTCAGTAAAGGCAAATACGGGCGACTGTAAAAGCTGGTACTGTCAACTGTTTGGAACTCTACTTTGTGTTTCTATGTAATTTGAGACTAACACATTTCTTAAAAATGTAGTTTATGGGGGCCGGGGATTTAGCTCAGTGGTTCCGCTGCCTGCCTCACAAATGCAAGGACCCAAGTTTGATCCCCAGTACCAAAAAAAAAAATGTAGTTTATGCTTTGGACACACAATATATAAAGTGTAATTCTGTGAAATCAACAGCTAAAAAGAACTGGGACAGAGATACAAAGAGGCAGAATTGTCACATTATTGGGGTAAAGATGATATAGATCCAGTTAGAGTGTTATAAGGAGGCTAATGTAATCCCCATGTTCTTGTTTTTCAAGTCAGGGTCTCACTGTGTTGCCCAAACTGGCCTCACACTCCAGGGTTCAAGTGATCTTTCTGCCTCAGCCTCCCAAGTAGCTGGGAATATGTGTGCATGCCACCGCGCCCAGCTATCCCCATGGTCCTTGTCCATTTTGTGCTGTTGTGACAGAACACAAGAGAGTGGGCAATTTATAAAGCATTTATCTTTCATAAGTTGGTAGGCTAGGAAGTCCAGATTGAGAAGTCGAGAGCTGGTGAGAGTCTACTTGCTGTGTCATCCATGTAGAAGGACAGAGAAGGACACAGAGGATGACGGAGAAAGGGGTAGAGAGCGAGAAAAAGGGGGACCGATTCAACCTTTCACAAGTAACCTGCTTCCCCAGTGGCAGACCCATTCCCACAACAATGGCCTGAGCTCCCCCAGAGGATGGCACCCCATGGCCCAACCCCTCCGACTAGGCCACACCTCCCAACACCAAGACAACGGAGCATCAAGTTTCTAACATATGAATCACAGGGGATGTTCAAACCATACGCCAAAGTAACCACTAAGAAAATAGCTGTAAATAGGGAAGGGTGGAGGGGGTGAAGGGAGGGCTAGGAATGGGGAAAAAATAAGAACCAAGATCCATTATGTAAAGGTATAATTCCCAATGAGAAATGTAATTGTGTTGTATACCTACAATGTACCAATAGAAGAATTTAATAAAGTGCAAAAAAATAAAAAATAAAAATAAAAAAAAGAAAATAGCTGCAGAGTATGTACAAAAAGAAAAGGAGAAAGGAACCGAAATGTTTCACTACAAAAAAAAATCAATTAACAAAAGACAGTAAGTAATATGGGAAATGAGGGACAAAAAAGCTCTGAGGCATTTACAAAGCAAAAATTACAGAAGTCTCTCCTTATCAGTCTGGCCTTCCAGGGAAGGAAACTCTGACATGTAGTACAACCTGGAAGAAATCTGAAGCCATTATGCTAAATGAAATCAGCCAGCCAGTCACAAAAAAGCAAACAATGTGTGATTCACAGATGCCAGGTGTGCAGAGCAGCAAGGCACAGAGACAGAAAGGACAGAGGCTGCCAGGGAGGGGTGGGGAAGGGGCTGGTGCTCCACGGTGCGGTTTCAGCTGTGCAAGGTGGACAGTCCTGGAGACGACGGTGATGGCTGCAGTTAGTCCCCTGCACTGAACAAAGGTGGCTCCGACGGTACATTTTATAACTGCATTTCACAATTCTGGAAATTGGTAAAAACAGTAACGCTATTCCTTCCTCAGGGAACTCTACCGCTGCAGCCCAGAGTTGGGGCTTCCCCGTGCAGGCACCTCTAGGGAACTCTGCAGAGGGGACCCCAATGCTGAGCGATCTAGCTGGGTAGGCTTGTGGCCCGTGTCACTCGGTTTCTTCCCTGATTCCTTCTGTCGTACAACACCCAAAGTGTGAAAGAGACCAGAAGGCTGAAGAGCACTCTCAAGCAGCTCCATCCCTGCAACCCTGGGTGGTAGGGACCCTCGCTGCGCAGAGTTCTTCTCCAAGTGGGGCCTTGCTCCTCCTCAGCCAGGAGAGCAGTGGTGGCCGAGGGGGACAGGCAGCCTCGGTGCACCAAAGAAGCCTGGAAGGCTCTCCGGGGCTGGGTGAGGCACTGCCCCACTCGGGCCTCCCTCCCTGCACTGAAGGCTAACGCAGGTGGCTCAGGCTGTGCCCTGACCAAGACCTCAGGGGAGCTCCCTTAGCTCCTTGTGGAGGACCCGTGGAAAATGGCCATTGGCATTTTCTTGACTGGAAAGGGGAAGTTTGCTGACCTCCAAAGCCCAGTGCCTTACCCAGCCACGGGCTCCCTTAACGTACCTGTCCCCCAACTGAGCACCACGGCGCCTCTGGGCCATGGCAGAAGCGGCAGGGTGCCAGGGAACCGCACAAAGGAACCGGACAGTCATCTGGCTGGCTGTGATCGAGCACCCTGACTCACAGCCCACCACCACTTTCACAGCGACGAGCCAGGCGACCTTATGAAATGCGGTGCCCAGCCTGGGTGCTCGTCCTCCCACCTGGGAGCTGCAAGCAGCCAGGGGGTGGGGACATCGGGCCTGCACAGGGTCTCCTCAGAACTGAAGGCACCTTCACTTCGCCCCTCAGCTCTCCACTCTTCCCGTGACGCAGCTGTCTTTCACTCTGTCCTAGAGTTGCACATCACCCAAGGAATTCGAGCCGCTGCCCTGTGCAGGGCCAGTGTGTCTGACTTCTGCTCCCAAGGGCCACGTGGTGATATTCAGAATCTACCAAAACTGCAAACGCATTCGCTCCCACCCCACGTCTACTCCTGGCGATTCACTCTACAGACTTAGCCGTACACGTGATTACACATAAACACACACGTGGAGATACATGTAGGTGCCTGTGTGTTTCCGCTGTGGTGCTGTTTAATAGACAGTGAACGCGACCTTGTTAAGGTAAGCTCCCGGTTAGCCCTCCCAAGGGCACATTAGGGCTGGGCAGACACATGCAGTTTTCCCAGAAGGATGCAGGTGTGTCTGTAAGAAGGAAACAACTTCAGGTCCTCAGACTCCTTGCTAACCTTTCCTAAAGCCCAGCAGCTGGAGAAGTCTCTGCCTTTCCCCTTCCCTTCTCACCTGCTCCCCTTTCACCAAGGACAAAGAACAGGGCACCTCTCATGGGCTTCAGCATGCCCAGGCACCAAACTACGGGACAGAATAAAATACTGTGGAGGGAAAGTTTTGTTTAAAAAAAAGCTATGAAAATGCCATTAAGGAATAAACAAAATATTTAGCAAATACTTATCAGGAAACTACTAAGTGCTGGGTACTCTCCTAGGTTACAACAGGGGGAAAGCCCTGCCGAAGGTCCTGGAGCTCACATGCTAGTGCAGGAAGGCTGACCACAAGATGGACCAGGAAACTACAGAACGCGCCAGATGGTGGAAGCCGTCAGAGAGGAAGAGGAGGTTAAGAGGGTTGGGGATGCTGGAGTTGGGGAGAGGGGACTGAGGCTTTAAGTAAGGTGATCAGAAAGCCAGCACTGAAGATGACAATGAAACAAAGACTCAAGACTGTTCCCGGCTCACAGGTGATTCACAAGGGCTGGGATGGCACTGGAAGGGGTGGGGCAGAGGAGAGACAGGAACAGGGCTGCATGTCAAAGGGTTCCTCTGGCTGCCACAGGGTGAAGAGACCAGAAGGGGGACACTGGCAGAAATGGGGACAAAAGGCCAGAGGCTAATGAGGTCACCCAAGTGAGAGATGACAGAGGTGGGAAAGGCAGAGGAAGTGAAATGTGGATGTGACCTGGACATACTCTGAAGTTATGGTGAACTGAGAGACTGGTGTGGGGTTTGGGAGAAAAACAGGATCATGGAAGAGGCCAGTTACTGGCTCTGGCAACAGAAAGATGGAACTGAAGAGGTGAGTATTCAGATTTAGGGACAAGATGAGAAGTTTTTAATAGCTTTACCGACCTAAAAAACAAAACAAAACTATACATATTTGAGTTATATGAACTAGCTTTGGCTTGTACACACTTGTGAAACTCACACAATCAACATGATCTATTATATTATCTACTGTCTACACAGATTCCCCCGTGACCCTTCACAATTCCTTGCTCCTGCCCTCTTCCTTCCCCACTGAGCTGCTTTAGGCTACCACAGCACACCCTGCATTTGACATCATGCATTATGTGATCTTTCCATCTGGTTTCTTTTGCTGAGAGCGTAACTATTGTGGGTTTCATCCACGTCATTACACGTATCAGTAGTCTGGGACTTCTTGCTACTGAGTAGTGTTCAATGTACAGATACACTAATTTGTTTCTCCATCTGTTCCTAGATTTGTGCTATTACAAATAAAGCTGCTACAAACACTCCTGCATAAATCTTTGTGTGACTTCATGCTTTCTTTCTTGTGGGCACACACCTGGGAATAAAATGGCTTGGTCATGTGGTAAATATTACATTTAACTTTTTAATAACCCACTTGATCTCCAAGGTAGCTTGAATTGCGTTACATTCCCATCAGCAGTGTGTTCCACATCCTCAGTGACACTTAATACACTCGTGCCTTTTAACTTCATATATCCTTATTTTATTTCCTTATTTATTATATGCTGGGGATGGAACCAAGGGCCCAGCACAAGCTAGGCGAGTGCTCTAGCACTGAGCCACACCAGTCCACTCCATTCCTTTTGACAGGCACGCACGGCCCCACTGAGGACTTACTGGCATTTCCTTAAATATCAGTGAGGCTGGGCATCCTCACACGTGCTTCTTTGCTAGCTGTCTCTCTTTAGTACTTCCCCACATATTTCAGTCATTTTAAAAAATTGAGTTGTTTTTCATTAATGAGTGGAGAGACTTTTAATAAATATGTTGGGATGCTAATCCTTTATCATATAGGCATTTTGCAAATATTTTCTCCCAGTTTATAACTTGTCTTTAGAATATTTTTGGAAAGACAAAAGTTTTAATTTTTGATAACACCCAACTTATCAACTACTTGAAGGATTGTACTTCTGGCACGGTGTCTAAGATATCCAAACCTATTTCTTCTAAAATTCATGTCAATTTTTATTTTACATTTCAGGTCTCTGATCCACTTTAGACAATTTTTCTATGGTGCAAGATATTGATAGTCAATGGATGTCCAATGTTCTAGCACCAGCTGTTAGAAAAACTATCCATTTCCCATGAGTTGGTTTTGCATCACTGCAGAAAAGCTGTTGAATATATAGGAGAAAGTCTATTCCAAGGCTGTTCATTTTGTTCCACTGATGTCTTTTGGTATTAGTATGGCACTGTTTGATTATTTTAATTTATAATAAGACTTCAAGTCAGACAACGTCAGTCTTCCAATATTTTTGTTAGAAGCTATTTTGTCTAGTTTAGGTCCTTTATATTTGTACATCAATTTGAGAATCAGCTGACTCATTTCTACTGAAAACCTGCTGGAGTTCTAAGATTGTGTTGACTCTATAAATTAATCTGGGGAGAGCTAACGTCCAGAATCGTCCAACCCATGAATACAGTGACCTCTATTAGTTAGATCTTCTCATTTCTCCCTGCAATATTTTGTAGTCTTAATTAGGAAGTTCTTGCACATCTGTTACCAGACTTATCCTTTAGTATTTACTGTGCTATTGTAAATGGTACTTTTATTTCAATCTCCAGTTGTTACTAGTATATACCAATATGACTGCTTTTTCTATATTGAATTTATATTCTGTAACTTGCTAAATTCACTTATTACTTGCACAAGTTGCACATCCCTAATCTAAATATCTCTAGCTCCAAAATCTGAAACTGAGAAAAATCAGTATTCCAGCAGTTTCAGATTTTGGATTTCAGGTTCTCGTGTTAGGGATGATCAGCTGGTAGAGCCTATGCAAATATCCCAAAATTCAAAGTCTCAAATCTAAAACTCTTCTGGTTTCAAGCCTTTCAGATAAAGGAAGGTTAAACTGCGGGAACATTTCTGTAGATTCCATCAGAGTTTTTTTTTTTTTCTTCCAAGTGTTCAGGTTTAATGAGGACATGAGGGGCTGCTGGGAGCCCTGGGTGTCTGAGGGTAAGGCTTGGCATCTGCCTGGATGACCAGTGGCCCAGCAGGTGGCCAAGGATGGAGTCTCCGAAACCTGGGTCTACTTGAAGGTGTGACTTTCAGCACCACCCTGCCCAAAGCCTCTGGGCTGGAATGTGGTGGGGTAGTAGGGGTGGTTGCAGTAGGGCTTGGCTTCATGCTCAGTATGACCCTCAGAAGTCAGTGTTTTTCCACACTTTTCACACTTCGGACAGGGCTGATGCCAGTTCTTGCCCAGCGAGGTCACCCGCTCGGCAAAGTATGCCTCCTTGTCACATTTGGGGCCCTTGGGCATGGCAGCATGTCCAAGACAGGGACAGCAGTGGCTCTGGAGACAGCTGTGGGTGTGGGGCTCCATCAGAGTTTTTTACACAGGCAATCATGTTACAAGGCTACAAAGATGTTACCCCCTTGGATTTTTCTGCAGGACTGGGAATTGAATCCAAGGAGTGCTGAGCTATATTCCCACCCCTTTTTAATATTTTATTTTTAAAGAGGGTCTCACTAACTTGCCAGGCTGGCCATGAACTTGTGATCCTCCTGCCTCAGCCTCCCAAATAGCTGCAGTTACCCAAGCTTGTGCTACACACTGGCTTATTTTTTTTTTCCCTTTCAATCCTCATGTCTTTTAGTACTTTTACTAAATTCATTAGAACTACAGCACACGGCTGTGTAGCAATGGTGAGTGCTGACATCCTTAACTGGTTTCAGATCTTAGGACTAGAAAACATTCAGTTGGGCCAGGATTTAGCTCAGTAGTTTCGCCGCCTGCTGCGCAAGCACAAGGACCAGAGTTCGACCCTCCGTACCAAAAAAACCCCAAAAAACAGAAAAATTCAGTCTTTCATCACTAAGTATGATGTAAGCTGAAGCTTTTCCTTAGATGTCCTTCATTAGGTTGAGGAAATTTCCTTCCATTCCTAATTTACCTATCAGAAATTAATGTTAGATTTTGCCAAATGCTTGTCCTACAATCACAGGGATTTGCTGTTAATTTGCTGTCTGACTTTGTTAAGAATAATAAAGGATGGAGGCTTTTGGTTTTCTTTTCCTGTAAAGTCTTGGTTTGATTTTGGTATCAGAGTAGTGCTGACTTCAAGGAATGAAGCTCCTTTTCTATTTTCTAGAAAGGATGTGTAGGATTAATGTTATTTCTTCCTTAACTGTTTGGTAGAATTTGCCAGTGAAGCAATTTGGTCTAGAGCTTTCTTTGTGGGAATATTTGTAACTGCAAACTCAACATCCTTAATGGATTTGCAGCTGTTCAATTGTCTATTTCTTCTGGAGCAAACTCCTGTGGTTTGTCTTTCAAGAAAGCTGTTTCTTCTATATTGCTGTCTAATATTCACTTTTTACATCTTTAAAATCTGTAGAATCTATGTGATCTCATCTCTTTCATTTCTGATACTACATTTTTGTCCCCTCTTTTTTTTTTTTTTTGGTACCGGGGATCGAACTCGGGTCTTTGCACTTGCAGAACAGGAGGCGAAACCACTGAGCTAAATCCCTGGCCCTTTTTTAAATTTCTTGATTTGTCGGGCTAGAAGCTTGTAAATCTAATTGCTCTTCTCTAAGAACTGGCTATCAGTTTCTGATTTCTGTTTCATGGATTTCCACGCTGGTGTCTTCTCCTAGCTAGGGTGGGTCTCACCAGCCTTGATTTTTTTCTAGTTTCTTATGGCGAGAACCCAAGGTCATAAACTCAGGACCTCTGTCCATCCTAATCTGGGCAAGCAGAGCTACACACATCTCCCTTTACCGCTGTCCACAAAGTTTAAGCTGCACTCACCTTCATTCTGTTATAAATACTAATTTCACTTTAGATTTTTCTTTGACCCCCCCCATAGTTGATTTAGAGCCTCATTCATTCTGCTTTGCTACTTCCGTGGTTACCACTTCAGAGAGTCAAGGTGGATGGGTTTCGAATTGTTCCACCTCATTGCCCCGGGTTTGCCTTTGCTGAGCTGGCATCTTGCTTAAATGTCTTCTCAGTTTCTTTTTTTTGTTTTTTTTTTAGTTTAGTTCCAGTTTAGTTTAATTCCTGGGTTGATGCATATAAATTGCTTCTGGCAGGTAGCTTTATTGCTAGTGCTGAGAACCCTTAGGAAATGACTACTTCTCACAGATGTCTTCCAGGTGTAGCTGGGTTTGGGGTTTTGAGTCTGTTGCAAGATCCTACCTCTTTAATTTATTGGGGATGAGAAGTTGCTGCCTATTTGGCCCAGCCCCTGGTTGTTTGGCACTGGCCTGTAGCATTGGTTATGACCCTTAGGCAATCTCAGTCTTGGCATACCAGGAAGAACAACTGCTTAGAGCAATTATGACGCCTGGGTAAAGTAGTACAATCAGCAATAACAATAGCATCAAACACAGCCTAGAAAATGACAACCTATGGTAACTATTAAATTTGCCATTTTTAACCACAGAACTAGATTTGTGGTTATATAACGAAATCTAAAACAACCAGAAAATTGTATACAATAAATAAGCCCTTAGTGTGGCAATTTTACCCTCAGGGGAGAAAATTTAAAAGTAATTGGGGGAAAAAGTAGAGAAACAGAAGAAGAGGAAGAGCTTAGAAGTAAGACTGGAGGACAAAGGAAGATTATGCAAACTTTGGGAAACTGGTGAAGAAGACAGCAGGGAAAGAGAAGGAAGAAATAAAAACAAGAACACAACAGAACAACAACAAAACTAGAAACAATGTTCACACTAATATAAAAATAAGAAAAAGCAATCAAGAAAGAAGAAAACAAATAAAAAACAAGAAAAGAAAAAAATAAAAGAAGAGGGCATGTCTCTGCTCTCACTGGTAGACAAGTTGGGCACACAGAGCCCAGATCCATGTTGATTAATCACAAGAAGCCAGCTGTAGATTTATGGCAGGGTAGTGGATAATCCCAGCAACGGTGCACCTTTAGTTCTGAAGCTCAGTCTAGTTTCTGGCTGTGAGGCTGGAGCCCAATTTGTTCATGCTATAACACTCTGTGCCTCCTGATGCTTTGAACTTGGCTCCCTGCCAGCTTGGACTTGGCTCCTTGACTTCCAGCTGACTTGAATTCAGTTCAGCCTCAATGTGATGGAGTCAGCCCAGAGCTGCCCTGAGTTCCAAGCTCAGCCCTTCTCCAAGATGGTGACTGGCCAATCGCCCTCTCCTGGGGGATGTCTGAACCTGAATGACTCACCAGCCACTACAGTCCACTGTGTCCACTGCTCTGTTCCACTGATGCATTCCTCCGTGGAGGCCTTGGGGTTGCCAGTAGTCACCATGCATCCTCAGGTTTGAGCCGTCCCTCCACACAGGGAGTCAGGGCTCAGCAAGAAAGTGCCACTTGCCACCTCCTCCTTCCTCTTTGAAGTCTCTCTCCTTGCTCTCACCATGGGCCTCAATTCTCACTTCAGATTCTCGCTGGGTCCCAGGGACCCACTTCCCTCCTTACTGTCTTCTTCATGTTGCTATATTCCAGCATTTGGATACTGGATCCTGAAGAGGTTGTTTCTCTGCTGTTTATCACTCTGCCATCAAATCAGTGCCAGAAACTGACTACCCTCATAGTTGATTTAAAAGTGTGTTATTTTCCAAATATTTGGAAGATCTTCCAGATATCTTTCTGTTACTGATTCCTCTTTGATTCCAGAGCTCATACTTCCTAAAAATTAAATCAGCTTTATTTACTGAGCTCTTTAATGGCCCAGAAAATTATTTATTTTGGGGATAGTTCCATATGCACTTGAAAAGAATGTGCATCCTGCTGTGTCTGGGTAGAGTGTTCCCTAAACATCAATTAAGTCAAGTAAGTTGATTATATTGTCCAAATATTCTACATTCTATTGGAATTTCATCTTTTTCTATCAGTTATTGAGTTATTAAATTATTCAACTGTAACTGTGAATTTGTCTATTTCTCCTTGAAGGGTTTATCAGTTTTTGCTTCATCTATTTTAAATCTGATAATATGTACAAACATTTCAGATTATGTCTTCTGGATGAATTTACTGCCTTGTTATTTTGTTTCTTTTTTTTGGTACCGGAGATCGAACTCAGGTCCTTGCGCTTGCGCAGCAGGCAGCAAAACCACTGAGCTCAATCCCCGGCCCTGCCTTGTTATTTTGAAATGATATCTGGTAATATGTTTTGTTTTAGAATATATTTTGTCTGATATGCCATCAAGGTTTTCTTTCAATTGATGGCAACATAATGTTAATATCTTTATTGACCTTTTTTATTTGTAATCTGTAGCTTTATATTAAAAGTGGGTTAATTATAGTCAGCATATAAATAAAAATGGGTTTTGCTTTTTAATTCAATTTAATAATCTGTTTTTAACAGGGCTTTAAAATAATTGTCAATGGGGATTTTTAACCTAGTTTTTGCTATTTGTTTTATATTTGTCCCATCTGTTCTTTATTTTTCCCATTTTTCCTGCCCTTTTATGGATTAATATTTTCATAACTACATTTCATCTTTGTCAGCTTATTAGTGGTAATTCTATTGCTTCAGAGTTATTTATCACCATGCATACTCATATATTGTTATTCAGTATGATATTATACTACTTCGCATAAACTTACAACTGTATACTTTCTTTCTCTCCTCCCAGCCTTTGCGCTATTGGTGTTATAAAGTTTATTTCTACTTAAGTTATAAAGGCCATAATGTACTGTATTATTACTTTTACACATGTCTTTTGGAGAGAGATGTAAATAAGAAAAGAACACACACATATTTACCTATGTGGTTACCCGGATTTCCAGTGCCTTCATTTCTTTCTGTTGCTCATTTTCTGACAAGTTCTATTTTCTTTCTGGTTTAGGGATATTCTTTAATATTTCTTGTACTGCAGGTTTGCTGCTGATACACTCTTTCCTTTTTGTTTGAAAGATATTTTCACTATGAAAAGAATTCTAGGTACACAGTTGTTTCCTTTCCTTGCTTAAAAGATGTTCCACTGTAGCCTGGTTGACATCATTTTCATGAGAAGTCTGGTGTTAACCTTATCTTAGTTTTCGGCACGTTTTTTCCACTGGCTTTTCTGAGGCATTGGTTTACACAATTTGATTATAGTATGCCTAAGCACTGTTTTCTTTGTGTTTCCTATGCTTGGAGTTCTTAAGATTCTTGGACCTGTGAGTTTATTGCTTTGATCACCTTTTTTTTTTTTTGGTACTGGGAATCAAACTCAGGGCCTCACACTTGCCAGGCAGGCACTGTGCCACTGAGCTACATCCCCGGCCCTCTGTGATCATTTTGTTTATTTATTTATTCATACTACATCCTCTCTTCCTCAAGTACTCCAATTATACATATATTCAGCCATCTGAAATTGCACCACAATTCACTGATACTGTGTTCATTTTTCCCCCCAGGGTTTTTCCTTTTCTACTTTATTCTGGATAGTTTCAATTGTTAAATCTTAAAAATCACTATTGTTTACTTCTGCAAAGTTTATTCTGACATTAATCTTTTTTTTTTTTTTTTGGTACCAGGGATAGAACTCGGGACCTTGTGCTTGCGAGGCAGGCGGCAGAACCACTGAGCTAAACCCCTGGCTCTGACATTAATCTTACTCAGTGTTATCTTCCATCTCTAGTAATTCATCTTCTATACCTCTACTTAACATATCCAGTTGTTCCTCCAGCTTTCTGAATATAGGGGATAAAACTATAATAACTATTTTAATGTCTATAAGTCAATACTTTTATCATCTGTGTTGTGTCTGTTTAGTTACTGATTGTTGTTTACTAATGCTTCTCATACCTAGTGATTTTTTTTTTATTAGATGTCAAACACTACGAATTTTACCACTGGGTGCTTAGTATTTTTGTATTCCACAAAATATTCTTCAGCTTTTCTTCTGAGATGCAGTTTGGAAATAAGTCTGATCCTTTTTAATTTTATGTGTCAACTAGACTGGGCCAAGGGTGTTACTGTGAGGAAGTGGGTGAAATTAACATTTAAATTGTTAGACTAAGTAAAGCAGATTGCTCCCCCTCATATGGGTAGCCCTCATCCAATCAGCTAGAGACCTGAATAGAATAAAAAGTCTGACCTCTCCCTGAGTCACAGGGAATTCTTCCTGCCTGACTGCCTTTGAACTGGGACTTTGCCCCTGGTCCCATCCAAATTTCAAACTAGAATGAACTCATTGGCTCTCCACGGTCTCCATCTTGCTGGCTTACCATCCAGATTTTGTGTCAGCCTCTAATTCCATGAGCCAATTCCTTCCAATAAATATCTCTACACAGTAGACACACATGCACAGGCATACTCATGCTACTGATTCTGACTAAGGAACAATTCATACATTGTGATTACAAACAGTTTTAAATTTCTCATCTTTCATATTTTTATATGTGAAATACCTGGAGATTATTAGATGCGCAAATTTCTCTAAATGATGCTATACCTATGCTTATATTTGCCACTTATTTACATTTGAAATGACATACAATGTACATTCATAGAAAAAATTGTTAAACAATTCTTGGTTTTTCTCATAAGAGAAACATAAACATAAGTTTAGAAATGTTAAAGTTGGTGATAATATAAACGGTTACACAGAAACAGGAATATATAACTAAGATAACTGCTTTTTCCCTTAAGGAAATAGTTTAGTAAGATGGTAAATCAGTGTTATATGCATGTTGTTTTAATGTGCTGATATAATTATATTTCAAAACTATTTAAAAGCTTTGACTTTATCTATTTCCAGAATTATATTTTCTAAATACCAAAATACACACCTAAAAAGGTATAGTAAGACTAATTCAAAGATTTCTAAAAGATAATGGATAACAAAAGACAAATGTGAAAATAAAGATGAATGTAACAGATCTGAGAAAAATGAATTCTGCTTATCTGGATTTATAATAACTATGGTTAATCTAAAAAAGAAAATAAATTGTGTTTTAAAATTTTGGCAATGTTGTTAATAAATATATTCATGAAGAAAAGGACATAAATCTTTTATTGAAAACTGTTTAATGGATGACTGGGACTTGCGGTTCCTTTCTGTGAGATGACCAAGCTACTCCAAACCCAGATAACATTCGTTTTTTTTTTTTAAATCATCATAATATTTTGTTAACTATCTGAATTTTTTGGCATATTCAGGAAGCATCTTCCCAAATTGTTCCATATTTTTAAAAGTTGTCACTATAATCATTTTATTTATTATTGCATTTTTCCAGATTATTGCCTTTAGTAATTTTGTGTCTGAATACTATAATTTATGCCACATACAGACATGGCAGGAATGTGCATAAAAAACTCAGCATTTCTGGCTTGGTGAATCAGAAAAGGGAAGCCAGGAAAGTATGAATGCTAAAGAGTGAAGTAATCCTGAAAGGAAAAAGATGCGGGAGATCTCCCAACCCTAAACAGTCACATTCCTAATTGATTCTTGAACAACTCAGAGAAAAATACAAGACTCTAGAATTTCCACCATTTAACATTTATCACATCCAAGATACAAGCCAGTTACTCACTGTACAAAATATCAAGAAAATGGAACACATTTTAGTCCAAACAAAAATCTAACATGTTTTAAAATAGCTTTTACAACTATCTCAATGAAATACAGGAGGGAATGACAATCTCCGCAAGAAAACAGAAATAATAAAATATAATCAAATGGAAATTCTAGAACTGAAAAAATAATTTTTGAAATAAAAAATCCTCTGGATGTTCTTGAGAGCTGAATAGACAAGGAAGAGGAAGGAAATGCAAATTTTAAGAAAGATGAGTACAAATTAACCAAGATGAAAAATACTAAAAGAAAAAAGTGAACATGGAGTCATGTTAGATAATATCCAGTGGTCCAGCATGGGTAACTAGAATCTCCCACTCCCCCAAAGAGAAGAGAAACAATGGGGTAGAAAATTTTTGAAGAAATGAGGTTCCCAAATTGCCTCAACTTAATGATGCACAAATTTGATGATGGAATATGCTAAATGAACAGCAAGGAGAAAGAAAAGCAACACACACATCACAGTCAAACATTCCAAACCCCAAAATAAAGAGAAATCTTTTTTTTTTAAGAGCAATCTTGAGAGCAACCCAAGAAAGAATATATTAAACAGAAGAGAACAAGGATCCAACTAACACTGACTCATCTGAAAACATGAAGGCCAGTCTGGGTGCAGCAGCACAGACCTATAATCCCAGCTACTTGCGAGGCTGAGGCAGGAAGACTAAAAGTTCCAGGCCAGCCTATGTAACTTAGTGAGATTCTGTTTCAAAATAAAACTTTAAAAAGGCTAGGAACACAGCTCAGGGCTAGAGAGCTTACCTAGTACATGCAGGACTCAAACCCCAGTATTACAAAACAAAACAAAAAACCACCAGAAGGCCAAAACAGAGTGGAATAACATTTTTACAATGCCAAAAAACAAAGAAACAAATAAAAACTCAAATTCTGGGCCGGGGATTTATCTCAGTGGTTCTGTCACCTGCCTCGCAAGAGCAAGGACCCAAGTTCAATCCCTGGTACCAAAAAACAAACAAACAAACAAACCTTAAATTACGAATTCTATGCCCAGAGAAAATAATGAAGGTAAAAGAAACATTTTCAAAAAAAAAAAAAAAATCCACTGCCAGAAAAACCTGTGCTATAAGACATATTAAAGGACATTCTTCAGGCTAAAAGGAATAATATCAGAGAGACACTCAGATACTAAGAATAATAAGCCTCAGATATGGTAACCTTTTCCCTTTAACTTTTCTTTTCTTTTTCTTTTTTGTATTGGGAATCAAACTCAAGACCTTGGGCTTGCCAGCCAGGTGCAGCACCACTGAGCTAACTCCCCGCCCAGGGAGACCCTGTCTTTAAAAAAAAAAAAAAAAAAAAAAGCTGGGGCTGTAGCTCATTGCAAAGGCCCTGGGTTCAATCTTCAGTATTGGGGGGAAAAAATTTTTTTTCTGGTACTGGGGATCAAACTCAGACCTTGCACTTGCAAGGTAGGTGTTGCATCACTGAGCCAAATCCCCGGCATTGGGGGAAAATTTTTTTGAAGTAATACAAAATGTGTTTTTTAACCACAATGGAGGCAAATTAAAAATCAATACCAATAAGATAAGGAAAAAATAAAGCAGGGCTGGGGATTTAGCTCAGTGGTGCCGCCGCCTGCTTCGCAAGCGCAAGGTCCTGGACCAAAAAAAAAGTAGGAAAAAATAAAGCAATCTCCTAATATTGGAAATAACATACTTCTATAATTCTAGATAATCATCCATTCAAAGGAATTGTAAGAAAAAATAGAAATTATTTTGAACATAATAATTAAAATAACTTATTTGAATTTGTGAGATGTAGAAAAAGTAGTATCTAGAAAACTTAAGCTGTATATACCTACATAAATCGACAATATATATAAAATGAATAAATCCCTGGAAATATGGAAATTAACAGAACTATTCAAAAAGATAAAAACTTGAACAGTTCTAACTTATTAAAGAAATAGAACTTGTAATTGAAGAACTTCCCTCAAGGAAATGTCTAGGCCCCATTGATTTTACTGGTGAACTCAAACATTTAAAGAAGAAATAATACCAACCTTAAACAAACTCTTTCAGAAAACAAAAAAGGAAACATTTCCAAACTGAAGAAGCGAGTATTACTCTGGTTCCAAAATCTGACAAAGACATCAGAAGAAAAACAACAACAAGAAAAACACCCCAATACACCGACATCCTTCACAGAAATATAAATATTCCTAACAAAATGTTAGCATGTAAAATCCGGTAATACATAAAAATAACATATCAAGTCAGGTGTGGTGATGTACGCCTGTAATTTCAGCACTTGGAAAGCTGAGGCAGGAGAATCGCCAAGAGTTTGAGGCCTGCCTGGGCTACACAGTAAGTTCAAGGCCAGCCTGAACTACATAGTAAGACACCAAAAAACCAAAAGAACGAAACAAAACAACATATCAAAACCAAGTGGAGTTTGTCCTAAGAATGCAAGATTGATTTTAACATATGATACTCAATCAATGTTATTCATTTTGTTAACAGAACAAAGGAGAAAAAATCCCATATGATCACTTAAATAGATACAGAGAAAAATATCTAACCTAACTTATCATCACTTTCATGATAAAAATTCTCAATAAACTAAAAAAAGAAGGGAACTTCCTCATCTTCACTAAGAACATTCATGAAAATTCTACTGCTAACATTACATTAAACAGTAAAGAGTTCAATGCTTTCTAGTTTATTTCAGGACTACAGTAAGGATGTCCATTGACATAACCTTTATTTAAGATTGTACTAGAGGTTTAGCTAGTGCAATAAGGTGACAAAAAGAAAACGTATTATGGTCTTCATTTATAGATGACATGATCTTTTATTAAGAAGAAAAAAATCCACCTTCTCTTCAAGGATACACGATACATCTACTAAGACCATATCCTAGGAAACAAAATAATAAATTTTGAGGGACTAAAACAATACAGAGTATACTCTTTAAGAATCAAATTGAAATCAATAGCAATAAGATAATTAAAACAAAAAACTCTTAGTATTTAGAGAAAACTGTAAGCAGTCTACAAAAAAGGTACTAAAACTAACAAGTGGATTTGGCAAATTGCAGAACACAGGTTCATTATACAAAATTCATCTGTATTTCTATATACATATAAGCAATAAAATTTAGAAAGTTAAATTTTAAAACAATTCTAGTTACAGTATGATTGAAACAGTTACATATTTAACAAAAGACATGTAAACTCATTACTGAAAACTACAAGAAACCACAAAGAAAAATTATAAAAGACCTAAACACAGGGGCCAGGGATTTAGCTCAGTGGTTCCGCTGCCTGCCTCGCAAGTGCAAGGACCCGAGTTCGATCCCTGGTACCAAAAAAAAAAATTTAGGACTGGGGATTTAGCTCAGTGGTTCCGGCACCTGCCTCAAAAGTGCAAGGACCCGAGTTCAATCCCCAGTACCAAAAAAAAGAAAAAAGACCTAAAGACAAGGGGAGATGTACTATGTTCATGGATTATAATGCTGATTCCTCACTAGGTCAAGCAAGATGTCAATCCCCCAACTGATTATATATAGAGAGATTTAACAGATTTTTAGGTATATTAGGTTTAATAGATTTTTAGATTATAAGCAAAACCCCAAAGGCATTTTGGAAGAAACTGACAAGCTGATTCTAATATTTATGTGGAAAGACAAAGGACCTAGAATAGCCCACAATTTTTAAAAAGAACAACAAAATTAGAGGTCTTATACTACCTGAATTGAAGATAAATTATAAAACTACAGTAATAAAGACAGTATATGGGCTGGGGATGTAGCTCAGCAGCGCAGCACCTCCCTGGCAAGAACGAGGCCCTGAGCTCAATTCCTGGTACTGGAAAAAAAAAAGTATAGATTGTCGGAAGAATAGACATATGTCAATGGAACAGAATGTAGTGCATATGTAACTCCACATTTACAATGAGTATAATACAATTTGTATTATATTATGATAGATTAGAATTTAGTCCACACGAAGATAAACCCAAACAAGGTAAACCCAAAGAAATCCACACCAAAACCAATGTAGCCAAACTTCTAAAACTTAAGGAACATTATGTATGACTGCCTGAAAGCCAAAGGCCCTCCCAGCAGGTGTAGCTGTTGGCAACTCCTGATGTGGCTTCCTTTTGTATCCGGCCTCATGGCCTTAGTGGAACTTCTCAGGCTCAAGTTCCTGGCTCCCCCTGCTTGTGCTCCAGCTATCTTTGATGGGCTCCCTGTGCCAGCCCAGCATCAGCCAGCCAGTCAGATGACCCTGGCCCTCAAGGCCCTCAAGACTGAGGGCTGCACTAAACCAAGCAGGGGAAGTGTAAGTGACAGGGAAAAATGGAACTTGAAAAATTGGAATTTTTTTCCTTCAGAGACAAGTGGCTGCTCCAAACTTCATCACACTTTGGCACAAACTGCCACCTCTTTTCTTCTCAGCCTAGATGACCAGTCACAACAGCTGATTTTTAATATTAGATGCTTTAATATTAGGTAGATGCTGGTACCAGGAGGGTGCAGTCCAGTTTTCTTTACCCAGGAGAGGGAGGGAGTGAAGGACAGCAGGGAGGGAGGAAGCAAGCTTGTGGCTGTCTGCTGTCTCACTGTTTCCCTCTCCCCTCTGCTCCTTGCTGTAAAAGGCCCCTGCACGCCTGGACACAGGGAGAGGGTGATGTGTGGCAGTATGAGGCCCCATCTCCTCAGAGCTAGCTTTGAGTAAAGCCTTTTTCCTTTAAAACATACGTACGCACATATTAAAGTACAAGGGGAAAAATTCTGAAAGCAGGGAGAAAAATGACATCTACCTAAGGGGAAAAACAGAACGACAGTAGATTTTTCATTAGAAACCATAGGTGCCAGATAGAGGTGGAGTAACTTTGCCAAGTACTCTGATCCAGAATACTACACAGCAAAAGTATTCTTCAGGAGTAAAGAAGAAAGCAAGGTATTCTCAGATGAAGGAAACTCAGAACTTCTCATCAGCAAATCTATACATATATGATGCAGACTTTAGCTAAAAGAAAACAGTGCTTTTCTTGTGACTTGAGGTGATCTGTGAAACGGGTTCGGTTCTCTCTTGACCCAGAAAACCCCAGAAAATCATGAAAGTCCAGAGGTTTAAATCACCATGTTCACTTTAAGAACACAGTGAAACCACGCTGGCCACAAGGGCAGCACATCTGAAGGACCACCAAGCATGTGAAAGGTACCACTTTATAGCAGCAACGTGTGCCCCTCACACACTGGACTGACAGAGCCAGGAGGTGTGCCTGGGCCAAACATAGTGAGGAGCAGTGGCCTAAAGAGAGTGCCGAGTGTTTCTTGTGCATGCTTAAAACTGCGGAGAGTAATGCTGAACTTAAGCTACCTAAATCATGGAAGACCTATGTGGTCATAGATGCAGCCTAGGTGGCTGGTCCAGATTTATATTCCTGGCTGTCTTGCTCTTAGTAGTGAAATCTCTCATTTAAGATTTTAAGTTTCTTTTTAAAAAAGCAAAGCAGGAATAGCTATTTTGGATAGACTTCAGAGCAAACAAAATGACTGGAGATCAAGCGCAAGATTATATAATGATATAAGGGCACCACATCAGGAAAGCAGAGTGACCCTGAATGTGTAGGCACTCAATGACAGGGCTGCAACACGTAGAGCAAAACCCAAAAGGTTATCCGTGGAGACTCCGGCAGTCCTCTCTCAGTAACTGATCAACAGTGTCTCACTGACACAGTACAGTGCACTCAACATGAACAGATACTCATTCTTCCCAAGTGCCCACAGAACCTACGCCAAGGCACATCACGTCTGCGGCCAGAAAACACCCCAATGTTTTGTTGCTGCTGCTGTTGTTTTGAGACAGGGTCTCGTGTGCAGTTCAAGCTGGTCTTGAACTCACTATGTAGCCCAGGCTGGCCTCAAACTCATGGCAATCTTCCTGCCTCAGCCTCCTGAGCACTGGAATTATAGGTGTGCGACAACACCACCCTCAGCTTCAAATTTTTAAATAATGGAAGTCACACATAATGTGTCCTTTGACAAAAATTGAACCAAACTGGAAACCACTATTAGTAACAGAAAAATAACAGGATCATCTCCAAATATTTGGAACCTAAACAATGTTCTTTTTTTTTTTGGTACTGGGGTTCAAACTCGGGACCTTGCGCTTGCGAGGCAGGCGGCGGAACCACTGAGCCACATCCCCAGACCAACAATGTACTTTTGTTTTGTTTTGTTTTGTTTTTTGGTACCGAGGATCCAACAATGTAATTTTAAATAATCCAGGGGTTAAAGAGATAGTCTCAAGAAAAATTAAAAACAAAACAAAAAGTAATTGAACTCGATGCAAGTGAATGTAGCAAATCGGATTCCAAACACTTCAGAAAATGAATACAGCAATCCTGTGACAAACACACACTTCTTTTACGACCCAGATACTCCAGTTCTAGGTATGTTCCCAAGAGAAATACAAGCATGTGTTCATACAATCATGGGTGCCCAGACAGTCACAGGAGGAGATTTCATAACAACCCCAAAGTGGAAGCAACCCTGCCCCCCACAGATGCATAACCAAGCCGAGGTTAGTCCACATAACAGAACATTACTCACAAAAAACAGGGCACATTAGTGTACATAACATGCATGAATCTCAACATAATTACGTGAACTGAAAGAAGTTAAATACAAACATCTATGATCTGGGTCTGATTTTCGTACGATTCCACATTATGAATTTCTAGAAGAAGCAAAACTACAGAGACAGAAAGCAGAAGAGTGTTCAGAGGTTGAGGGACGGAATCGGCTGGAAAGGGGCCCAGAAAAACTCAATGATAAAGGAACTGATTTATAACCTTGACTGTGATTGAGGTGACATGATTGGCTGTACATCAAAACTCATCAAAATGTGGGTTTGATTCTATGTAAATAATAATTCTTTCAAAGGTACTTCAAAAAATCATCTTCTAGCCCAGACACTACAATTCTATAAGTGTCCTTCCTTGACTAAGACCTTGTCAAAGCGGATTCAGTGCTCGCTGCTACTATGTAAAACTCAACTGCATGACAGGCTTCCCTGAGAGTCTTTGAGGAGCTGCTAGGAACGGATTTCAATATTTCACTTACAAAACCATTAGTTTACAGACTTTAACATCATGACAGCAACAATGGCCATCAATTACTACGGACTTACTATCCATCAAGAGCTCTACGCAACATCCTGTTACACCCTTGAGGAGATGCACACGTCATTTCAGAGCAAACTGAGGCAACTGAAGTCACTTGTCCAGGGTCACTGCTCACAGGTGCTGAGCCGAGGTTGGGCCCACAGTGTGCTGTGTGTGAACACCTTGCATGGGATGCTGAGCATAGACCACTTTAAGGGCATGCACGGCAAGCCCGAGCCTCCCTGGGCCAGCCTGGCGGACGCGATGCACCAGCCGCTGCCCACCCGTGCACTACACAGAAGCAAAGCTCGCCTTGCCCTCCCTCTCCTCGCTGGGGAGCAGGTCCAACTTGTATGAAGGCCCCAGGGCGGCCCAGCACAGCTCCAAACATTGGCACGAAGGAGCATAAAACCTGTTTTTGTGGGGGAAGCAGAGGCTGGAAAAGGGACGCTAGGGCCTCAGATGTGAGCTCACACACATGACAGATCAGCTTCCTTCCTTCCTCCACCCCCTCCTCTTCTTAAAGAACCCATAGTTCCTGTAGGAAGAGGCCTTTCGAACAGAGCTGAGAGCGGTGCAGAAGGAAGCACTGATGGAACAGGTGTTGTGCTTCATCCAGATACCAAGCCGCAACAAAGTGCTGCATGATTCTGAAGAAAAGGAGAGAACTGGCTGGAAATACTGCTCAATCCCAAGCAGGCCTCCTCTGCACATCCCCATTCTCAGTGTCTAGGGCAGTGATGGCGAACCTTTTAGAGCCTGCTGTGGCACACGCGCCACAGGTTCGCCACCACTGACAAGGGGGTCAGATCAGCCTCCCTTTGCCAAGGGTTCTTAGATACTGCAAACCCATAGTTACTTCTTACTTGTGCACAAGTCTCCTGCACCCTGTCACTTAGCTACCTTTTCTGCTTTTTCCAGTTGCCTATTTAGCAACCTCTGATTAACTTGACAGGAATATGCTACAGATCCCACTGCAAGCAACAGCCAAACTCCCACGCATACTGTTGTCCAATGCCTCTTCTTAATGATGACCAACTGTGCCCTGAGAAGATCCACCTTTATATACAAGTGCAGGACAGAATGGGATCCAGAAAGCAATGTCTCAAACATTAAAGGACCATGATGAAAAGGTTTCTTAAACTCAACGGTAGCTATGTGTGAGGTGAGTCACCAAAAGAAAGAAACTTTACTTATGTTGTTTTCAATAAGCAAGTACTACTTCTGTAATTACCAACTTCAATGAAAAGGCATTTGCCAGAATAAGAACTAACAGCTCTTCTGCAAGCTGTGCCCTCTCGATTCTGCAGGAAAAATCAGATGGGGTGGGGAGTAAGGAGCCTGTGAGCACGAGAACAGGTCCTTCCCAGCAACCACGTTTTGCACCTGGGACACAGGTGCGGCCCCAGAATGGGAGAGCATCCTATGCATCTCCACTTGGCCAAGGCACCCTGGATGGGAAATGCCAGGGGTAACTGGCAAACACAGATGAGAAAGTCTCTACAACAAAGATCTCTGCATCAACCAGCAAGCTGTGGAATGTTTTGAATGCAGTCATTACCTAATGGCTAACAGACACGGAGTTAAGCATGCAGCATCCAGAAGAGAGCGGGTCAGAAGTGCGAGTATCACCATCACATTGCACTCCAGGTGAAGCCCACCTCGCTCACTCAGTGGGTCTACGAAACGCCCACTCTGGGCCAAAGCGCTGAGTGCTGGGATCCGATCAGGTACAACAGAGGTATGGTCCCCATGCTGAGGGACGTACCAGAGCAGCAGGAGAGAAGCTGTCATGGCTTGGATCTGAAACAGACCCCAGAAGTTCCTACGCGGAAGGCTTGAGCAGTGTTCAGGGACAGGGCCTTTGGAAAGGCGACTGACGGTGATCTCATCCGTGGATCGGTCCACTGACCGCTGAGACCCGGTGGACACCGCGAGGTGAGGCTTGGGGCTGCACCCTTGCTGGATGCATTTGTCCCACCCCTTCCTCACCCCAAGCCTGCTTCCTGGCTGCCATGAGGTGAGCGGCCGCCTCTCCACACACTCACACAGTGTGTTCACCTTAGCCCCGTAGGTCCTGGGGCCAGCAGACCACAGACCAAAACTTCAAAACTGTGACCCAATATACAACTCTCCTCCTTCAAGCTGTCATAGGCATTTTGTCATGGCAAGGAAAAGCTGACTAATACAGAGGCACTGAAAGAAATATCACATTAGTTACCATAGAATTATAAACTGAGATAAGTTCTCCAAAAACAAGAATAAATTCTAGGAGAGAACAGAACAAAATGAAACTTCATACAGAAAGTTCTTAATGAATTGCATATGTTTAAAGTTTAAAATAAAGTAATAAAAATTCGCTTTAGAAAAATCAGAGAACTGCCAAGATCTTATTTGGTATTTGTATTGATCTTTTTTTAAATGTAATTTTTATATTGTAGTGTCATACCTAACACAGAACTTTATATCCCACTTTAAAATTTCCTGACTGGGCTGGGGATGTAGTTCCGTGGCATCGTGCCTGCCTGGCAAGCGCAAGGTCCTGAGTTCGACCCCTGGTACTAGGGGATGGGGGGAAATAGACATATCCCCTGATTACTTAATCAGCACAGCACTGCCTTTTCTGTTAAGAACTTTTTCAGGTTTTCAAAGTGAAAAATGCTCATTCTCAAAATTATTACTGTTCTAGCCACTGAAGGCTCCAGACGTCACAGCCCCTTACAGGGAGATATAGTTAAGCGCCAAAAGAATTTGGTCACTTTTGAAAAAAAAGGTTATCGGTTAAATCTTTACACTACTGAGTTCAATAATCAATGCATCGTATCTGGACACAATTCGTAAGTGGACTTCAGGCAGAATTTCTGATCTGTCATGCTCATGCACTTGTGATATTGTTGGGAAAACACTTAGAAACAAGGGCAAAGGACCAGCTACGAGGAACAGACTATTCTGAAACCATTTCCAGGAACAGGGTTTGTTTAAACAAAACTATTAAATGGAACCAGCTGTTTGAAGGGTCAATGCCTTCCGAAGTGGATTCTAAAACCACCCACTTCACAGTTACCGGGGTAGCAATTCCTCCTACTGCTATGAGAGAAGTGCTTGGTGTCGCACAGCAACAGCTCCTTAAGGCAAGAGCAGAGGCCCCACTGTGCTGCTGCAGGTGGAGACTCACAGGAAACCCCATGGGTCCCGCTTTATGTTTCCATATCCCTCATCCAACAAAGTGTGGAGGAAGTGGGAAGGGGTCAGGGCACTCTAGGGAGGTTTATCCACCATCTGGGGTGCTCTTTTGACAGTGCAGTAAGGGACGTCCTGCAGACAAGAATCATCAGCACATGCAGCAGAAGGCCAATTGATGATCTTGCCACACAAGCCAATGACCAAAATACTCCACTTATCAAAAATACATTCAAACTGGGGGTGATTTCAGGACTCTGGGAGGCTGAGGCAGGAGGATCACAAGTTTGAGCCCAGCCTGGACAACTTAGCAAGACTCTTCAAATAAAAAAGGGCTCGAGGAGCCGGGGATTTAGCTCAGTGGTTCTGGTGCCTGCCTTGCAAAGTGCAAAGTCCTGAGTTTGATCCCCGGTACCAAAAAAAAAAAAAAAAAAAGGGCTGGAGTGCAGCTAGGAGTGAAGGCCCTGAGCTCAATCCTCAGTATTGGGGGGAAAAAAGAAAAGTTCAAAGAGAACTTTAAAAACGCACACCTTGTTCATATCTAAAAACTAACACCGAGCTCAAGGAAAGCAGAGTCTAAATTATAAGTCAGGTTTGATTGTCTAAAGTCATTTCCCTTGACTTTGTAACAAATGCACAAGAAAAAGCTTCTCCTCTGAAAACTCCCTAGTGGCAACATACCTGGATAACCCTTCTGGGAGCCCTGTGACCCAGCCACCAGTCGCCAGCTCTAGATATTCCCAGTGTGTCACCTGGTACAGCCAGTAAGTAGGACTTAACCAAAACAATGCAGTTGGGAAATGCAGGCATTAATAAGCCCTCTTTGGAAACCAATTAGGAGATGGTGAAGGAAGGAAAAACAGTGATTCATTTGTTTTGACGAAATCTGGCCTTCTAAACGATAGGACAGTCCAGGAAATACACAATTTGTGTTCTAAGGTGTCTTAAACTAGGCCTTTAAAAAAAAGTTCTTTCCAAGCTTGTGAGCAAAGTAAATGAACAACGAACAAAGTATGTTAACTACTTCATAAAGCAGTCCCTTGACCGTGACATACTCTGCTTGCTTTATGAATGTGAGTTTACAGGTTTAAAACTGTGATTGAAGGGCAGTTGCAAAGCTTGCCGCTTGCAGTATTTAAACCAATGAGATGCTAATGTGCCACAATCCAATGTCACCTACAGGACAGTGTGGCATAGGCTTGAAACTGCCTGGATTCGCTGGGTGTGCCTGTCTCTTTAAAAGGCAGGAAAAGCTCAGGATTAGATTTCAAGTTAAAATGTGCAATTTGCCACACAGCCTGTATGAACTCCAGCTGTTTCTCAGCAAAAATAGCTTAAAACTTCTCAGATGTGCGGAGAGGAGACTATCAGCAAATATAGGTATAAGGAACAGTCCAGCAACGGGGAATTCTGATTGGTATGGATACCACCATGGTAATCCCAGCCCAGGTCAGACTCCACGATATTTACAGGGAAGAGAAGGGTGCGTGCTAAGTAACTGGAGGAGCTGGGCAGGTGGGGAGCAAAATCAGTCTTTAAAGAAAGTCAGGTAAATGAGGTGAGGAGGCACATACCTGTAAACCCAGCACTCTGGGAAGCTCAGGCAGGATTTCAAGTTTGAGCCCAACTTTGCAACTTTGTAAGACTTTGTCTCAAAATAAAAAGGTAAAAAAAATAACAAGGGCTAGGGCTGTAGCTCAGTGAGAAGGCTGGGTTCAATTCCCAGGAAGAAGAAGGAAGAGGGTGGGGGGAGAAGAAGAAGAGGAAGGAGGAGGGAGGGAAATTAATTCATCAGTACTGACAGAATCCCTAAAAAGGAGCAAGTTCCACATAATTTTGACTGCTGCTTTAAAAGCTCTGTTCCTTAGCAACATTCTGTAAGCCGCTGCTAGGCAGAGCCAAGTGGTATTGGAGTGGGCACTGGATAAGAAACCAGAGAGAAGCCATGAGGTGCAGTTCTGGGGGTCTGCCTCTTCCCAACTTCATGCCCACAGGCAGACCTTACCATCTCTGAGCCCTAAGACCATCCATAGGAGGGATGGGTAACACCTGCTGTCAGGTACGACATCATCTCATCCCATGTCATAGGACCAAATTTGACAAGCACGATGATGTAAACAGAAGGAACTGTGTTACTGGAACTTTCTCTTAAAATGTCCCGCTCAATGCTTTTCACACATCTTAGGCCCTCTTAAAGCTTGTCCCAATTCAGTACTCCCTCCCCTTGTGCCACCCAGAACCAGGGTGGGCACTGTATCTGATGTGGATCCATAACACACGTGGTTCCTGGTGTGTTACGGAGAAAGAGCCAGAACCAGAAGGACCTGGAAGTAGCTGGAGGAAACTGGGAAGGAAAAGGAAGAGCATCAAGTCCAGGCAACAATGGAGGAGCTGTGTGCTCCTTGTGGCCTGCGATTACCATGTGGTCTCCTGAAGGACACAAGGCACAAAGCCAAGAACTTGGCTTGAGCAACCAACTTGGTGGTGGAAAAAAGGGAACAACGACCCATCAGCAATGTTAGCAATGGGAAGCTTTGAGCAGAGCCCCGGAGGCTGAAAGACTTGGCTTAGGTGGCCATGCACCCCAGCAAAAACAGGTCTGGTTTGTCCCAGAAGTGAGCCCCAAGGTGCCCTGAGTGTACCTTCTGGGTGGAAGTGCTACTCTACTTGCAGCTCAGTTTCTCTCTCAGGCTTCTCTCCAGGCTTGGTTCTGGACATAAGTGTGGCCTTTAGGCGGTCAGTGCCTCTCTGTGGCTTCTTTAATGTCCCTTTCAAGCTGCAGCTCTCCTCCTGGACTCGTTTCCCTTCTTGAGATGCACCCTTGAGAATGTACTTTAGTGATAAATTCCCAGTGGTAAAAGCCTTCTGTTTTTATTTATGTAATGTCTTTACTCCATTCTTATTTTTGGAAGACAGTTTCATGGTTGTCCAATTCTAGGTTATTTTGTGCCTACTTTGAAAATGTTCTACTCTTTCAAGACTTCACTCTTGCTGCAGAAAAGCTAGCTGTCACTGTCACTTTTCTTCCTTTGTAGGTCATCTATCTTTTCTCTCTGGCTATTTTTAAGAATCTTTTCTGTCTTGGATGTTCAATAGGTTTGCTATGAGATATTTAGGCACGGACTTCTTTCCTCTCCTCCCCACCCTCCCGCTTTGGAGTCTGACAGGCTTCCTAAACTTGCGAGTTTTTGTCTCTCATTACCACCCAGGTCAGGAAAAACCTCTGGCCAGATTTCACAATTTCAAAGATTCCATTTCTCTCCACAGGCCAAAGGGCCCGAAGGCACAGGGAGGTGTGTCCTGAGCATCTGACGTCCATAATGCAGGCCTCGGGACCTAATCAGATCCAAGCTCACATTCAGGGCTTATATGCAACTCTTCCCTGAGGGTCTCTTACAAAAGTGGAATGGGCACAGGCCAGAGCCTCCCCAAGAGGTCTACTTAGTGAGTAGGGATTAGATATGCAGGCTGAGGGGTGTACCCGTGTGCGCCTGAGTCCCCTCACTGTGGGAGAAACCTGGGGCAAGAAAGAGGGCTGGACCACAGGCTGGGATGTGGTTCACCCTGTGCTGCTCTGTGACAGTGCAGAGTTCTGTGCTGTCCAAGAACTCTAAATCCGAACCTGGCTGCTAGGTTATTAGGAAGGTATACTGGTCACATGTATTTTATTTCATGGTTTCTTCCATTTATAACTCAAATATTTAGAAGAATGGTCTGTGGACCTCCATTTCCATACTGTCTCTATGGATCCCTGCAGCAGCAGCTTCTGGAGCTCCAATTAGACCTCAGTTGGATCTTCTCAGTACATATTCTATCTCTTAACCTTTCATGTTTTCCATCGCTTGGCCTCTCTAAGTTACAGCCTGTGTTATTTCTTCAGGTTTATCTTCTAGTTAACTAATTCTTCTGCTGTGTCTACTCTACTAACTTACTTATTTAAATGACTATGCTTTTTACTTCTGGACACTATATTTTGTTTTTAACATAAATATGCCTAGTTGCTTTGATGCTTTTCTTTTCTCATATTTTTGATTCCTTCCTGTGCTTCCTCGAAGTTACTAAATTAACTTTATTATTTTACATTCAATATTTCCAATATCTGAATTCCTCTTGTTTCTCTGTGTGTGTGTGTGTGTATATGTGTGTGTGTGTGTGTGTATGTGTGTGTGTGTGTGTGTGTGTGTGTCTCCCTTTCTGGTGTGTCTATGTTGGCTGAGGTCATCTATGGGAGCTTTCTGAGACCAGGGAAGACTTCAACTTGGTCCTGCCAAGTGTCCAGGCATGCTGCAAACCCAGGCCCACTTTAAATCAACATCTCCAGTTTGTAGCTGTTGAAGGTCAGACAAGCAGTATGAGATCAGTTTCCCAATCCATGTGGTCGCTAGTCAGTAGCCACAGCCCCTTTTATGATTTCCCCTTGCCTTTCACTCAAAGCTAAAGGTGAGATGCTCTCCTTGCTGGCAGATGGTGCACAGCACTTCCCCAAACACCTTTCCTCTGTGAGTAGAGCCTGCCTCCCTGCAGGCCTGGATTTACAAAGTCTTAGATAGTCTTGGATCAGAGACCCCTTTCTGCACCCTGAGAGCCCAAGACTGTTACAGGTATACTTCCCCACTGTAGCCTTTACAAATACCAACGCATGAGAAGACAGACTAAGGAACTCTTCCAGGTTACAGGTGATTAAAGAACATGATATATCAATGCAATCCATGATCTTGGGATGGATCCTACACTTAAGGGGGAAATGCTAGGAGGGACATTCCTAGGGCAGTTGAGAAAATCAGAATATAGACTGAAGATTACATTAAAAGGATGTATCAAAGTTAACTTCCTAAAATTGATAATTATTCTGTAGTTAATAAGAAGATATCCCCTTTCTTATGAACACACTTGAAGTATTCAGGGATAAAGGAGTAAAACATTATTACCTACTCCCTACTGATTCAGAAAAGCAATTTTTATACTACATAAACATACAAGGTGGGGGTGACAAAGCAAACGTAATAATGTGGCAAAATGTTAAAAACTGATGACTCATAAGTTAAGGAAACAGGAATTGTCCGTATTAGTCTGATAAATTTTCTGTAGGTTTTTAATTATTTCAATGTACAAAGAAAACAAAAGGTGGTTGTTATGGTTTGTGCCTAGATGTTCCCCAAAAGCCTCATGTGGTCATAGGTGGGGCTTTTTCAGAGGTGGCTGAATCTAGAGTGCATGACACCGGGATTAAGGTGTGTGATTACTAAATCAGTCCCCTGATTGGTCTGGCACCCACCCTAATCCTCGGAGCCTATACAGGATATAAAAGGTGCAGGAAGAAGCTACTGAAGTCCCTTGCTTGCTTGCTTGCTTTGCTACCTTTTGCCCACCATGAACCGTTTCTCCTCTGTGATGCTGCTCTACCATGCCACCCTGCCTTAGAGCTAGCCGATTATGGACTGAAACCTCTACAAAATGTGAGCTAAATAAACTTTTCCTTCCTTAACCTGTGAGTGTTGGGTATTTTGTCTCAGCAACAAGAAAAATAACTAAGACAGAATTTGGTACTGGGAGTGGGGTCACTGTTATGATCAAACCTGACCATGTGGTTCAGGAGCCTTTGGGACTGGCTTATGGGAAGAGTTTGGAAAGGTTTGGAGATGCCAGCTGAAAAAGTAGAGCTGGACTGCCTTAGGCTGTACTTGATATGAAAGGGGCAAGAAGAGGCTGTTAAGGTCCCTTGCTTTCTTGCTTGCTTTGCTACCCTCTACCCGCCATGATCTGTTTCTCCTCTGCAATGCTGCTTTGCCATGCCACCCTGCCTTGAAGCCAGCCAATTATGATTTGTGTTTTGGGGTTTTTGTTTTTTTTCTGGTACCAGGGATCGAACTCAGGACTTTGTGCTCACCAGGCAGTGCCACTGAGCTACATCCCCAGACCAGAGCCAGGCAATTATGGACTGAAACCTCTACAAAATGTGAGCTTAATAAACCTTTCCTTCCTTAACTTGTACGTGTTGGGTATTTTGTCTCAGCAACAAGAAAAGTAACCGAGACAGTGGTCAAATTTAAGCCAGTGGGCCATGGTGGCTGCTGTGATGGCTTCGGGGCCAGGCAACTGACAACTGGGTAAGGAAAGAACCCAGCACCTAGTCTCAGCTGCCTAACGCCACCTCCTCGGAGCATTCCAAGCAGCTGTATGAGATGCTCCTCGGCCTCCAAGAAGACCATGGTGTGGGAGTGGGGTTGGGGTGCCTGACCACCAGCACAGAGAAGTTGATCAGAGATTTTGATGAAAATCAACAGGAAGTGAATGAAATGTTGGCAGAGATGGAGGAGGAACTATGGTATGCAGCCCTGTCCTTCTATAACCCCATGATGTCTAGGCTGTGAAACTACCAGAAAGACCTTGCCAAACTGCATCGGGAAGTGAGAAGCACACCTCTGACAGCCATACCTGGGGGCTGAGGAGGCATGAGGTATGGCACATGTGCTATGGATAATGAGCATATGAATCAGCTACAGACTAAGAGGGTACTGCTTCTGCAAGGCACTGAAAGCCCCACCCGGGGCACTGAGTGGTCTCATCGGACTCCAGAGACTGATCAGATTGGCTTAAAAATCACAGAAGAGCTGGGGGGCAGCAAGATCAGCTGGAACGCACCAAGAGCAGGCTGGTAAACACAAGTGAAAACTTGAGCAAAAGTTAAAAGATTCTCCATTCTATGTCCAGAAAAGTGACAACCAATAAGCTGCTGCTTTCCATCCTCTTCTTACTGAGCTCGTCATCCTGGGAGGCCTGGTTTATTACAAGTTCTTTCACACGCATTGGACTTCCTCTAGGAAGGGCTCTGAGGACCAGAACTTTGAGCCTGTGGATGAATGGTGTTAGGGAGGATGTGGAGTAAGCATCTTGCTGCTGTGGGCTGACAGTGCAAGGATGTGCTGTGCAGCCAGACATTGGAAGAGGGGGCCAGACGGAAAACCACATAAACGTGAAGGAGTGATGAGACCAGTGTGACAGACCAAGGTAATAAATGTTGTTTATGATTTCTTCAAAAAAAAATGTAAGCCAATGGTAGACATGGAAAAGAGAATGCAGTGTTTGCACTGGTAAACACTGTTGATTTGTAAGGAACCCGAACTCCATTTTACTTCTTTAATTCTGCAGAGAGGTAGGTGAAGAATAACAGAAACAGAGTTCTACGCTTACTTAAGATGTAAAAGCCCTCAGAGAACATCACTCCAAGCCTAAGAGGAAAAAGTCAGATGATCTACAAAATCATAGCCTCTCCTGAACTGAGCAGAGGTCCCCAGGCAACATGGTGAACTGAATGCTAGTGAGTGACAAGCCCCTCCAGGGAGAGGGGAGACAGAAGAGCTGCGTAACCGTTCACGGAGCCTGGGGAGGAGGGGCTGTCTTAAAAATACATAAGGAAATAGCCTACATGGCAATGAATTCATATAAAGCTGAGTGTGGACTAGTACGTGCCATGGAGTCACTGGAGTTACTCACGTGCAGGCACTGGACTACCACCAGGCACTCACGAGAAAGAGCAGGGCACTCTGGTGACAACCCCCTCATGCTGGACTGGGACAGAAGCCTGCCCACATCCAGGACCCTCCTCCCGTACCTTGCAAAAGCTTTAAGGGTGCGCTGGGGAGTTAGCTCAGTGGTTCCACAGCCTGCCTCGCAACTGCAAGGTCCCAAGTTTAATCCTAGGTACCAAAAAAAAAGAAACCTCCTTGGCCATAGGATTTTGGCAAAGTTTTACTGCTCTGGGGGTAGGGCAGCAGCAGAAGTCCTCACCTGCTGATCCTGCACTGATACAAGGCAGAAGTCAGCTACTGTGGGCCAGGAAGGTACATGGGAAAGTCTATCCCACCCCAAAACCTGAGTCCACACACATACACACACACACACACACACACACACACTCACACACACACACACTGGTCATGGAGGGTGGAAGTGCATAAAGGTAAGAAGGCCCCTCCTCAGAAGTCCAGGCACATGGGGCCTGTCTAAGACTGAGTGAGGACGAAGGGAACCAGGATAGTCCCTGTCCTTACCACAAGCCTGGTTGCAACTACAGAGCAACGGCAGCTTTCCACTGGGCAGGGACACTGACAGGCTGAATGGGAAAAGACAAAAAATGATACACTGTGCCATGTCATCACAAGAAAGCTGAGGGTGTTTGCTGGCTATGCAGGGCAAGCCTGGAATTCCAGCTAACTGGCAGGCTGAGGCAGGAGAAACATCAGTTTGAGGCAGCCTAGGCAACTTAGTTCTTGTCTCAAAATAAAAAATAAAAAGGATGTGGGGAGTAGTTCAGTGGTAGAGCACTTGCCTAGCAAGATCGAGGCCCCAGGATCCATTCCAACACTGTGAAAAAGCAGGAGATCTCAAGACAAGACAAACAGTCCTCCAGACAAGCACTATTTCCAGGGCTAATGAGGGACACTATTCACGACAAAGGGACCAATGCAACAAAAAGCCATAATAATCCTCAATGTGCACGTACCTAATAACGGAACTTCAAAATACATAAAGAAATAGTATAAATAAAAGCAGTAAAGTAGTCTTTTAGTGCTGACTAGTCACTTCTTCACCCTTCTTCTACTCGTCTTGGTCTACTTATTAAATTATTCTACGATAACAAGCTTCACAGCTAATTCCCAAACATGGTGCACTGTGGCAGCACCCTCTGGCTGGTCACTGTAACTCAATGCCCTTGTGGGGCAGCTGACAGATGTTTACTGCACCAATGCAGAGGAGGAAGTGACGCCAGAGGAGCTCTGCACTGACAGAGACACAGGAGGGAGGCCCACCCTCACATCAGTGCTGGAGGAGGAGGAGGAGGAGAGGGAGGAGGAGGATGGGGAGGAGGAGGAAGA